>OY796676.1:25756816-26956816 GCA_963680715.1 Tetragnatha montana | reverse complement strand
ACATAAAGCTTTTCTATTCTAGAAATATATGAAAGAACTTAAACAAATAATCCTTTTTTAAAATTTTTAATTGAGTCCTTATAGAAGATCAATAGTTCTTAACCTTTGCTTATTGATAAATAAAACTTCCTTAGGTTCTACTTATAATTGACGTCTAATAAATATATTAAAGAATTAAAGTTTTATATCTTTTAAAAGAAATAAAGGAGTTACTAAATGAATCACTAAAAATAAATTGGAAATCATTTTCAACTCAGGAGTTACAGTTTATTTGGAGAATTATTTGTTAGCTGGACTTGTTCAAATTCATTAAAATGTACAAAATTTTACTGTTAAAGTCATTTATAAGTTTGACGTCATTTTTAAATAAAAAAATCTTTGTGAGGAAGAATGGGCCAAAATTATCCTAGAGAAGTCAAATATCATATCGTATATAAATACTTTTATCGAACTCGAGAAAGGAATTTAAATGTATTATCACACTAGCTGATATGCCCGGCTTTGCACGGGTGGAGATGTAAATATTTTTTCTTTGAAATTTTTAATACTTTCTTCATAGGCGTAACGAGGGGGAGAGGTTATTGGGGTTGTAACCCCCCCCATTACATCGACGGTTTCTAAAACATAAAAAACTGAAAAAATTTCCCTTCACGAGGAAGTTGGTTCACAAGGAACTGTTCTTTTAGGAACTAACCCGAAGGACCTCAAAATGAATTTAAATACTACATTGAGAGACGAATTTTTTAAAAAAATTCTGGGGGAGAACCCCCAAACCCCCCTCTAAAATTTTTACGTCTGTTATACTGTGTTTTTCCCTTGAAAGTTAAGCCTCTAAGATGAAGTTTTCCCTTTGGAAGTTTTGCAAAAAAAAATTGTTTATATTATACGAGTAATATGTTGGAGGGGTTGACTGGTCGGAGTGACACCCCTCATGAGTCATCTCTAGTTACGCCACTGCATTTCTTACCTTATTTTGATAAGTGAAAGGTGTTGAATCAAGCATTTTTTAAATTCTGAACGATTTCTACATTTACCACATGATTTCCCCCATAAAAAACAACAAAATATATATACACATATATAATAAGGTAATCACATTCTGTATCTTGTTTCGGCATCGCGAAAACAATGAAATTAACAATAACTTGTATCTATAGAAACAAACATTTTAAATTTTCGTAGGATTAATGTGTTTCGTAGGAATGCTTAATATAACTCAAAACTAAAATTAGGAATTTGTATGACGTGTTTCAAAAATTTTCAAAATAATGCTGCAGTATCACCTAGAACAGATAAATGAAATATGTTGATGATTTAAATAGAAGCATACTTAATTGAAAAGAAGTTTTTACTTACCTCACAAAATATATTTTATCTTTGTATATTTTCCCTATACTTTTTTTTATATTTGTTTTGATAAATGACCGTGAAATGTGTGTGTTCAAAATATAGTTAAAGCATTGATGAAACAGCATCTGTAAGTATTCGCGGTTGCATCATATTGAAATGAGTTCGTTCTGGTTAAATGAAAAGCTTATTTCTAGTTTTTGATAAAGCTTAATTTAGCCTTTTTGGTATCACATAAATAATAATAATAATTATTATTTTTTTATAACATTTGTCTTTTTATGTTTAATATTTGTTTTTATTTTGTGTTGTCATTTCAATGTATTTTATGTAATACTGTGTGTGACAATAAAATTTCATTCATTCATTCAAAAAGCTCTCATCACAGCCATATTTTTAAAGAAGTCAGTACAAAAATTGAAAACAATATTCCATTTTTGAAGTCATTCTTTTTGCTATCTAGAGGTTTATTTGAGAGCGAATCAAACTACAGAGAATTTTAATAGTTGATCATGTGCACGAAAACTCTTTTTACACCAACAAGTCTAAACATAATCTAACTAATCGTTATAAGAAGGAATCCATACGTAATCAGAGCCCCACAAGCAGACAAAATACAACTCCAGCTCAGCGACGTGATCTCACACACCGAAACATGCAGGATCTTTTCCTTCTCAATCCTCTCCAACAAAAACAATGCTTCTCTCCCGATCTCGAACCTGCTCTTTGTCACCAAAGCCCCTGCCGACCGTCTCACCTGTGCCAGCCGCTTTGGGATGGCCGCCCCTCTAATGGTGATCGCTATTAGAACAGTCACCCCAGTTACCGTATTGGTGATGTTTTCATACAGAATGTAACTGGACAGCTTCTCCGGATACAACATAGAGGACGCGAACATGATGTATAGGTTGGCGAATCCCATCAAGACGATCATGAGGATTGGTACAGACATAGTCTGTCGAAGTAAGCGCGTTGCCTTGACGATGACGAAGTACTTCTGAAGGGTATTGCAACACACTTTAGATGAGTCCATCACATCCTTGCGTCCTATTTCGATGTTGAATTGTAATATAATTTTCTCACAACGGTACAGGAGAATACACATATACAGAACGTACAGTCCGGTGTATTTAATGAACACTTCAAAGTATGTGTACATACCAAGGAACATCACACACGCTCGACCTTCTATTGTTTCTATGGTTTGTCCGAATGACCATAAAATCACGACTTTTTCGTCATCGATGTACAGGTACACGAAAGAACATGCGAATACACTAGGTAATATGAGAAGCAGGATCAACAAAATTCGTATCATCATAATGCAATTCTTACTCAGCTCATAGCGGAACAGTCTTACCATATTTAAATGTCTGTAAAGTTTCCGCCTTTGAACTACTAAAGAATAGCGAAGGATGACAGATAAAACGACAATGGTTGGATAAGTTATGCCAAGTTTTGCGTTACTTCCGTATATAGAATCAGCGATGCCGAGTATGAATTGAATGATCTCACATAGATGAAGTTTAATTAAGAAGAAAAAAGAGAAAAATTTTAAGTAGAGGGGAAGCGACCTCTTGGGGTTTATGTCTTGAAGCATTAGCATAATCCAAACGGAAGGATCAACCATCTTTAAATTTTCAATTGCTGGCTTCATGTTTTCCTTTAAAAAATACTCTTTAATTTCTCATCACAATTTTAAGGGTAATAAAATAACCAATAATAAAAATATCTCATAAAAAGAAAAAGTTGAAAATTTTTCAAATCCTTATAGGTGTTCTAATTAGGAGATTTTTCTCACAGTCCTGCTAATAACAAAGACATTTTCTCTTTTTTGAATATGAGTACTAAATAAAAACATTAAATGGTCAAAACTGCAGAACTTATGATGAAAACTAGATGAACCTAAACCATCTTTCGAGTACTACTGAATGATATCTCAAAAAATATAGGTTTTATAGCTAACGTTATATCCTTTTGAAGCTTTTGAAAATTGGAGGAAAGTAGTTTGCACCTTTTTTCATGTATTTTATTTATTACAGGGTCGCTACATAGACTGAAGAAAACTTTAAGTAGTAGGCATAAAACTATTTTTGAGTCAGTTTTGTAAACATCAATAAAACATAAAAATGCCCAAAATGTCTCAAATATATCGGATCTAAGTAATACCACGGTTATTTGGATTGTGATACTTGGCAATAACTTTGACATTGAAAAATGCTTGATTCCGATAAAATTACACTGATATAAAATTCCAGCTTTTTTCAAACTACGTCCCTAATAATAAAAGCTGTGGGATTTTATTCCTGTTTATACACTTTCTCCAAGGCAACCCATATCCTAACTCTTTGATAAGAATATTGAATAGTAATTATGGTAGATATGATGTCTTACTTTTACAATATCTCTATTCAAAAATAAATCTAAACCACTATGTAAACGTTTCAACGGGAGAATGAAGTATTGAATCATTTACCAATATTATTTTCCGTACTTTTAGAAAAAAAAATAATTCAAAATGAAGGATTATATGAATGCAAAGAGAAAAAAGGCTTTTTATGAACAGAAAAAAATAAGACAGTTGTTTAATCTGCTTTTCATAAGAAATAACTGTAGGACTATTTACCTGTGTGCATTTTTTAAACATAAGTTTTCTCTAAAGTTAATGTTAATGTTTTAAAGTTAATGTTTTTGCTACTTTCAAATGTAAGGCTTTTTAGAGTTATCGTAAAGATAAAATATAAAATAAAGCTTTTCTAATTCTAGAAATTTATAAAAGTTCTTTAACAAATAGCTCATTCTTTTTAAATTTTTAATTGAGTCCTTATAGTATACAGATCCACCGGTCTTAACCTTTACTTATCGATATATAAAACTTCACGCCTTATGTTCCTCTCGGTTCTACTTATAATATTGACGTCTAATAAATTTACTAAAGAATTAAAATTTTACAACATCCTTTAAAAGAAATAAAGGAGTTACTAAGTGAATCACTCCAAAAATAAATTGGAAATAATTTTCAACTAAAAAGTTATAGATTATTTGGAGAAGGATTTGTCAGCTGACACGTTCAAGTGCATTGTAACGTACAAAATATTACTGTTAAAGTAATTTATAAGTCTGACGTAATTGTTAAATAAAATAATCTTCGTGAGGAAGAATGCGACAAAAATATCCTAGAGAAATCAAATATCGTATCGTATATAAATACTTTTTTTTATCTAACTCGAGAAAGGAAATTAAATGTATTATTACATTCGCTGCAGAAAACTTTTTTCTCCCTTTTACACACTTTCCTAACACGAAGCAACCGAATGAGCCATAATGCATTTCTTATTAATGTGTTCCAATACCATCCTTCTCTGCGAAATAACCGGGGAAAACCGGGGATGAAAACAAATAAACAACAGCAAGGAGCCCAAGTTCACGTATGGCTGGGTTTCATCCTTAACAGTCCGCTGCTTCCACCTGCCAGTGAAGTAAAAGCAAAGGATGGGCAAATAAATATGCATAAAAAAACCCAACTTCTTTTTCTAAACGGGACTTTAAGGGGAGATAAAAAGGGTTGGTAATATTTTATTGGAAAGTGTGGGAGAAAAAGTGAGCAATCGCTTATAAAGGAAAATTTGTTTTTGCATGGCTGTTTTAAGCAAATATTGATTTCACGCGTAGAGAATAAGGAAAAAAATGGTAAGGGAATGCCCATCTGTTAGGGACGTGATAATACTGCGTGTTTTTTTTTAATTGAATTGGCGGGTAGGGGTTTTCGTACAGGGACATTTATAGCTTTTTAAAGATTTGTTGATTTAATGTATTTTATGATTTAACTTATTATTTTTTTTCAGTGGAAAAGGCTTTAAAAATTGGCTATGAGATCTTTAAAGAATAAACCATTTTACAAATTTTCTAATTTTTGATCCAGATTCTAATTTTTGCTTTTCTTCTCTATAATTTTTTAATATTTATGGATTCTACTTTATTTGTTAAATATAAACAAAAATAAAATTAATATGATAATTATATGCAATGGTTTCTTTTATCTTCATATAAAGCAGGTTAATATTAATCCGCATTCTAAGATTGTACATCAAAGGACAAAACCGTAAATTATAATTCAAATATTTAGATTATGTTGTTGCTTCTTATGCATCTTGGAATGTCCCCTCAAGCCTCATCCGCAAAATATTTAAATTATTAAGCTTATTAAAATTATATTTGTATAAAAGAATCATTAAACTTCCGTTCCAAAAGGGTATAGGCAAGAAGGTTATGAGAGAGATTTTGGAAATATTATGTTTACTAAACTTCTCCTCTTTGTGTATTTAGTGTTGATTAAACATATAAAAATAAAATATAGTGCAACCCCGATTTAACGTCTTTCAAGGGACCAAAGAAAAATAACGTTAAATGCGAGAAAATGTTAAATCGGGGTAGGGCAATAACGTAACACTGAACAAGATGTAAAAGTACGTTACAATTAAAGGGAAGAATCTGGGAATTATTACAGCCAACTCCTGTTCATTTATTACACAGGGTGTCCCACGAAAAGTGGCCCAACCCCTATAACTTTTGAACCCCTACAGATATAGTCATGAAAGTGGGGTCTAGGTATAGTAAAGTGACCATGCCCTATCCGATGAGACAACTTTCAACGCCCTCTAGTGGAAACTTTAGGAGTTATAATTTTTATTTTAAAATCTATGTGAGGTATGTGGAAACAGTCAATGACTAAGTTGTAGAGCAGCATCGATTCATTATAAATCGACACCTCCACCACAAAAATGCCTACAATAAAACTCATTAAACGCCCGTTTATTTAAATGTGATTTGAAAACACTCAACCTCACGAAGCGCTTAAAACACTTGCTTGTTTATTTGAGGTCTCGAACACTTAACCTCATGAAAATAAACTTCTTACATTTACCGCTGATGCTGTATGTGCTTCCCTTTGCGTCCGCGGCAATGCACATTTGGACTCTAGATTGAATATCGAGTTGCACATTTTTCACCTCACACACAATTACGCATAATTAAACAATAATACCCAAACTTCAATAGCCTCTTAATTAGTATATCCAACAAGACAGAGCGTTTCAAGCACCAAGTTACTACATGCAAAAGCGTTTCGTGAGGTTAAGTGTTCGAGATCTGTACTATATCTGTAGAGGTTCAAAAGTTATAGGGGTTGGGCCACTTTTCGTGGGACACCCTGTATAGGTAACTGTATAATTCCAGGATTAATCACTTTCTCGTAAATAGAATACTCTTATATCAAAGAGGGTAATGTTTTCTTCAACGATTCTTGAACAGTATCAGAATAAATGTCAGAATAAAACGTAAAGAATAAACGTCAGTCCCCACAAATAAATTTGTAGGATAAATTGTGTCTCTTTTTGAAGCGATCTATCCAACCGTTAGAAGCTGTAAAATTTTCAATCCCAAAAACAAGAAATTACGAAAATTTCCCAAAGCTTTAAAATTCTGCTAGCATACGCAAACCTTTCGCACAGCAGTTAAACACAAGAGTTGAGGAACAAGAATATGAAAAGAATCTCTTTTTCTTTCACAAGTGAATGTTTTGGAAAATTTTCATAGTGCCATACTTCTGAAAAAAAAAACGTTAAATGCGGGAAATTTTTCAGAGTGATAACGTTAAATAAGGGTTTTTATAACACTACATGTATGAGAAAATATTTGGGACCAATGAAATCTGACGTTATATGCGGGAAATCGTTAAATGCGGGAAACGTTAAATCGGGGTTTCACTGTACTATGGAATCCAAATATTTATGATTAATATAAATTTCATCCTAGTTTGTTATTTCTTAAGGTAACGAAGGGGAACTTATTAATTTAACTGGTCTATTAAGAATGAATTTTAAATACCTTTTATTCTTTTAAAATACATTTTGGAAGAAACAGATCCATACTTTGAATTCCTTAATATATTAAAACGCAATTAACAAAGTTTAAAATCAAGTGTGAAACTGCATCAAAAATCAATAATAATTAATTTATGCATAAACTCTGCTCATTTTCAACAATTTCTGCTACTTTATAACTGAAACTCACAAATCTCAACATATGCCATCGAGGAAAGAAAACACAGATTCCAAGTCAACACAGAACTCAAAAGTCGTACTCATTTAAACCCTCCACCCACCTAATCCTCATCTCAAAAATCAGCCCTCTCTAAAATTCCCCCTCCCCTATCTCTTAATTAATAGAAACGCCGACACTCGTTCTAACAGGGAAATTCCGCGCGAACCTTTAATCCAACGCTCCATAAAGCATTCCCAAGGGAGCGTGAGCCCTACCTGATACTTGCGATTCGAACGCCGGGCGACTTTATTAAATTGCGGGGGAAGGGATTTATCGTAATTAATTTTTGTCGTGTTTGCAGAGAGATTGGGAGGATGTCGTCTAATTAGTGATGATTGCCGCAGGCTTTTCCCGATCTCCCTGCTGATACTGCTGGCTGCAGGGAGTTGTCTTTTAGTGTGGGCAAGATTTTGTGTTTTGGAGATGTTTGATAGGATGTTGATTGGAAGATTAAGTTTCGTGTTTCACTTTGAAGGGCGAGTTAAAGTGGTGTAGTTACTTCTTTGGATACAATGAAGAAAAAACCTGTTTTGCAGAAAATACCTGTTAGTGCAAAAAAAGTGTAAAATATTTGCTTCACTGCATACAATTAAAGTTTGAGGAAAAACCCGTTTTACAGAAAAGATTTGGTGGTGCAGAAAAAGCGAAAATATTTGCTTCACTGCATACTATTGACAATGAAGGAAAAACAAGTTTTACAGAGAAAAATATATTGCGGGAAAAGCAAGAGATAAAACTTTAAAATACATTATGCTAAGTAGAGTTTATATTAATGTTTATAAGAGTAATAACGTGTTTATTAATAAATCTCTCTGAATATATATATGGAATTGTGTAACCTGGTAGAAAAAAATGCTGGGATACTGATAAAGTGTAAACATTGGCCAAGGGAAAGTGCTACCTTGGCTTTTCTGCCTTCATTGAACATTAGAGGAGAAACCAGTTCTACAGGTACAGCCTTGTGGTGCGGAAAAAAACTTTTCATTATATTTGACATCATGCCCAACTAGTGAAATTAAGTATTTTTAGATAAGAAAAAACATATAATTTTCCACATTTTTTCCAACTTTCTTTATTCAATTGTTCTACACAAAGTCAACTGAAATTCGAGTATAAGAATTCCCCTCTACAGCATTTATAACCCATTTGTACCGTAACCCTCAACTTCATCCCAAGTCTGCCAATGCTTTTAGAAATGTTATGAAAAAAAATAAAAACGAACCAACTCTTCAAACAAAAAGTAAAATTTTTGAATAAAACTTGCACAAAAGATACTGAAGCAGCCACCTACCGTCCAGCACGATGAGCTGCTCCGGGAAGATCCCCTGAATGGGCAAGTCGTTCTGGTCCCTTATCCTGAAGGAGGCGTCGTCTTTCCCGAGGTGGGCGGTGATGACGTCTTTCGCGGGGGCCGCCCGGAGGCAGCGGGCGTCTCCGCACCCTGAGCGGGCTAAGAAGAGGGCACGCTGGTGGGAGGCCACTTCCGAGAAGGTGCGGTTGAACACCAGCGTTGGCCCAGACAGCCACGCTGAACGGAACAGGCCCTGGGCTTTGGAGGAGGACATGAGGGCCAGGATGCTCGCTGCACCTGCGTCGGCGCCGAATAACGTCACCTGGGGAGAAACAATACGTTTAATTCGCAGACACGTGAGGTATACGCTAATGGAGTATTACACCATCTCTAAGATATCAAAATCTTCAATTTTAACTTATTGAAAATTCTCTCCAGATTCCGAAAATACTCATGTCTTTTCCTAGAAAAATTTTGTTAGTTAATTGTAAGATATTTCATTACAGAAAAGCTGAACTCAAAAGGGCCTCTTGGAAAACACTGTTTCAATCGAAACACTAGGCTGTAAAATCAAAGCAAAAACTAGAGCGCAATGTCTTTCAAAGCGGAATGATTGTAAGCAAGACACGCGTGACGTCACAAGCTGTTTCAGCTTAGACTGAAAAGAAGCTATTTTTAATTGAAATTAACTTGAAATTTAGCGCTTTGAAAAGTATATTCAAAAGTTTTCTGGAGGTTTTAAGCCATACTGAATACATTAAGATTAAAAAAATTTAGTGTAATTGTCCAAAGGACAGTTCATACCAAATATGTCAAGTTTACGTAACTGCATCTAGAAGTAAACGAAATTTGTCCATGCAGGACGAAAATTGGATGAATCTTGAAGATTTATGTTACTTGGGTAGAACGAAGCAATAGATGAAAAACACACAGGGTTTTGAGATGACCAAATTTTTAGATTTGGATTTTTTTTGCCATTTTTCTGAACAGGGTTTCTTTTTGTATTAAAGCGATGCTTCTCTACAACTTGACAACTGACTTTACTATGTCTCGTGTCTTAAATAGATTTTTAGATACATATGTTGACTTCTAAACTTTTTCCAGGAGGCGTTAAAAGTGGTTTCATGACACTTATATTGAGACACTCAATATAACCGAGTGATACATCACAATGGAATATCTAATAAAGGTTTTAGATATAACAGCGGTTCTTGAATATTTTTATTCATGCTCTGTTAAAATGTTAAAAAACTCTGCGTAAAGTCTTGAAATAAAACAATTATCTTACACATACGAAATACTTTTAACTAGTAGGATATTACTTTCCAAAAAAAAATGAAAATAAACACAATATTCATAATTTTACATTCACTGCATTGATTTTCTCTCCCAAAAATATGGAAAACTGTTTTGATAATTTCAGGCATAGAAATAAAAAGTACCTATCACTTATCATGTCGATAGATACATAAAAAGTTAAAGTATTTAAATTCTACACACCAAAATATCATCGTACTCTTTCATATTTTTAGCTGCTTACACAGAAAAAAATCTTTAAAAAACCCATCAAAACGGAACAATCTTACAAAGTACCGGAATCCTTACACTCCAACCAACATTACCCATGCTCTTCCTTACATTAAACACATTTACCTTAGCTTTAAAGAAAGCTCTGCCCAAAAGAAAACCCCATTTAATTCCCTTTCAACAAACAAAACCGCGGTTAAGGCCTCGTATCTGTTTCCAGTTCCCGGAAAGGTTTATTTCTCCTCATTCCTTCCTTTGTCCCCACAATAACCTGGGAAGCAAACAACCTTTGTTTATTTGGGGCACACACGGAGAGAGTGAGAGAGCTGCACAAACACCTGCTCTTCGTTCTCTAAATGGCCGTGTTTTCAAAGGAGTTGCGAGCGGGGACGGTAATTTTCTTCACAATGGTCGCGCAAACTAGCAACAGAGTGGTAATGAGTAGAGGGAACATCGACGGCACCCCTCTGTGGATGGGGCGAATAGCAGCAGGAAGAAATTATTGTAACAAGGGAAATACTATGGCTGGAAGGTTGAAAATAATTTTCTCCCAGGAAAACGATTGGATATGAGGAAGAACAATATCTTACACAGAGCGAGAGGAAGACTACAAGAAATGGTTACAAATTATTTCATTTTTTTTTCTCTTCCTATACTGTTGTTCTTATTAATCCGTGATGGTTTAGTTATGTAAATAATATTTTTGCTTGTTGTTCTGAAAAAATAACGCTGAAAAACTAATATTCACGCATTTTTAATACTAAAAGATGAATAGGGGTACAGAAATTTCCCGTCCAGTGGATCCGAAGTAAAAAGGTTGAGAATTACAGGTCTATTCAGATACATTTTTGATTGGACCAAAAATAATCTTGAATTGTTTAATAAATAAGCAAAAACACGCAATAAAAATCACAGAATCCAACGATCAAGTATCAATTGGTTGGACGAGCAACCTATTCTTTTTAACCCTATGTCGAGCTCAGAGGCTAACTAAAGGTAGTACCATCCTCAAAGAGATGTAAGTAAATGCGCTTTAGAGAATTAGGATGTTGTGTTTCTTACTTCAAAGTGATTTGATACTTTTCTTTTCGGTGTAATTGTATTCTTAATTGAATGTTGTCTACTTTTTCCTCTGATATGTTGAGCGTTTAATTCAAAACACATTGCGAAATGCACACATTTGTACATTCAAATTTCTAATTTTGTGGCATTCATTTTGTAAGGGGAAAGTGTTTGTTTTAAAAGAGAATATATCGATAACTGAAAGGAAACGCATGTTGTATCTTGGCAGTAAAATCTCAAAACAAAGCTTATTGTATTAAATTGATCTCAAAACAAAGAATTTTTCGACTTATTGTTTATTACCAATTTTTCAAAGAAGGAATTATGCTGTCTGGTTTTTAGATTGCTTGAGCCAATTTTCTGTGTACACCGTACATTTAAATTATCTTAATAAATAAAGGTACTTTAAAATAGGTATATGTAATCTACACAGTGCATTTTTATATAGAATAAATTTTATATTAATAATTTATTATTTTAAATTATATTCTAACATTTAATAGCAAAAGCGCCCTTTGTAAAAGCAAAACAATAGCATAAAAATAACATGTAAAAACAAATTTATATCACTAAACTTAAATTCATATTAAAATTAAATCCTGTGAAAGAGAAAATGTTTGCTTAGTTTATTTTTGTTAAATTGTATTGTATTACAAAGTTTGTTTTTTTAAACAAAATGTGTTTTGCTACCTCTTAGAAGAAATCTTTATTAATAGTATGTCAACTGTTTCTTTCAACTGCAATTTTTTTCATTAATTTTCAAAATTAAATCAATAAATAAAAAAATGTCAGTAACTTTTAAACCTTTAAATCCGAGGTCAAAAAGTTGCTTCAGAATCTCATAGATAGATGAATGTATTTTCCCTGCATAACTGCCCTAATAGTCTTTCTTTCAAAAACACATCCCCTTCAATCTCTAAAACCCCCCACTACCTCTAAATCCTGAAAGGAAAGCCATTCCCAACAGAAAGAGCCACCAAAACCGCAATCTCAGAATAAATCCAAACCTCAATAGAAAATAGCGCGCATCACAAGTTACTGCCCGAAAAAGAAATAGAGGTCTCCAGCCACAGGTCTCATCCCACAGCGAGATTCAAGTGTCCGACATTACCCTTGGAAGTAATGGAACCCGGATATTGAAAAAAGCACGTCCCCTTCCAAAGAAATAGAGATGTTAAGCAGCGACGGGACCAGTTACAAAGTGACAAGGGGCTGTTTATAAATTATACTCCGCGAATTCAATGGAGTTTATTATGTTTGATCGGAATATTTATGACTGTCTAATACAGTCGTAGTGTTTGTTTTCCTTATTATTCCTCTCCTGTAAAGTGTAACTATGTTGACTTAAATTAAAACATAGCGGGTAATAAGTTTTTTATACAGTATATTTGATTTGAAATGCAGTAAAATATAACCCACAAAATACGAGTAGGTGAAAAATTGATAAACTACTTTTTAAAAACAATACATTAAATATATCTGAAGCGGCTTAAAGGGAACCGGAAATAAGCCAGTTAAAGCAGAAAATGAAAAAAATAGGACCAAGTTCACAGGAATGTAATTTTTACAGCTACACTTAATAATTGAAGTATTTGTATTGGCTTTATTCACTGCTAACTGACCAGAGGTTAACTATCGGTTAAAGATGGATTCAAGAGTCAGCGAAAAGCTCATTTTCTTTCTTTAGCAGCTGGTTAAACACTGGTTAAGTGTACGGTGGTCATTAAGTCCGTAAATGCTTTAATCATGCACAAATTACGATACAATAACAAATACTCCTTTGCCTCCCTGCCATTTTTTTTTCTGCTGAAGGTTTAAAATTTTACGACTTGTTGCATAATTTGCATTTATTTCACTTTCTACCTAAATAAATAACATTTGATTTAAAAGTAGATATGCAGTTAAACGGCACTGGTTAAAACGAAGTCTGTATTAAACTTCCATTATTTCCCCACCATTCGATATTTATGATTGATCGAGTTTTCAATCGAGTTTTTCAATACCCCTTCAATTTAGGAACAACCCCTAACAACAATCGACAAGGATTCCTCGAAAGGGTGGAAAAACTGAAATATTCAGACAATATACTAGGGAATCGCATCTCTGGAGGTACCAGTGGCGGCGGAATTACCAAGCGTATTGACACGGAGTTGGAGATTTGAGCTGAATAATAAAATAATATTGTGGTGCTGTGGAATGTTCGATAGCCGATCGACGGCGGTTTGATGGAGCAGATACGAGGAAATGGACTTTCTAAGGGAGATAAAAGATATATCCTTTTCGAGGGTATTGGATATTTTGGAGAGCTGTTTGGCAACATGAAGTTGCTGATCGAATTTTTATGAAGAGGTCTCTATTTTTGGAGAGGAAGGGCATCTTTTTTTTTAAATTTTTAGGAGAACTGAGTTCTTTTACTGATACCGAGCCAATGCAACGTTTAACATATTATTTAAAAATGTTACCAGATCACTTTGTTTTGTTTGCACGCTATGCAAAGTAAAAAATATATTAAAAGTCAATTTCAATTTATTTACCTATTGTTTTGAGTTATAAGGTATGCATTTATTCATAGGAAAGGAAAGAATTTAATATTTTCTAAACTCTTTAGTGTAACTTTCTCTTGTATCTCAAATTAAAAAAAAGTTTCATAATAATAAATCTTTTACTAGAATCTTTGGTTCTATTATATTAAAGTTAAACTTAAACAACTTAAAAGTTCTTCAAACCGATATTTTTTGGTTCCTTGAACTCTTAAGGAGAGAGAGATAAATCTACTTTTTAATTTCGGTACTTTTTGGTGCCGCTTTGAGTTCTAAATCATCCCAGTTGTAATGTTTTTAACATTTGTTATTTTCATTTACACACATTTCAATCTCATAATTAAATAAAGTCAGGTTTTCTCACCTTTCTGGGGTCCCCTCCGAAGTTCCTGATGTTATCCTTCACCCACTGAAGGGCGCACAGCTGATCCCACAGTCCGTAATTCCCTTTCGAGTCCGTCATGATGTTGTCTGACAGTAAATCCAGAGCCATGAACCCCAGCGTGTACAGTCTGTAGTTCATGGACACGAACACCATGTTCATCTTCTTCGCCAGTTTTGCTGACGGGCTGATGCCGGGTTCGTTCCCGTTCCCGAACTGTAGGAATCCTCCGTGGATCCATACCATCACTTCTAGTCCTCCTCTCTGAAAAAACACAATGCGCGTATCAGGATCACCTTTATCTTGTTTTACATAGCTCACAAAATTTCGTTAAAGAACTCTAATAAATCTTTTATGAGACAATGTCTGGGTATCATTTTGATCGTCTTTATTATCGGTGATTTTAAATACATCTATAAGTTCTCTACTATTTTAAAGTATACCTGCCATTTAAAAAACTTTAACGTAATGGTGAGACCATCTGGATACAGATAGTTTTTTTAAGTTCCAACACACACACATTATGTCCAAAGTTATCTCTCCAGACATGCCGAAATCAGTTCTTACTTCGCGTTACCCAGTGGGCACCTGTGGACCGAAGCCATGGAGGTGTACTGTTATCCATGCCACACACCCGAAAGGGTGTGTGGCATATTCATCCATCACCACACACAAACATCCACACCTAATCGGGGATTCGAACCCCCAGACGGCAAGCTCCGAAGTCAGATACTCTAAGGCAGTGTTTCACAACCTTTTTAGGTCCATGCCCCACCAAAGCATTTCTAAATATTCCATGCCCCCCCCCATATCTTTTTCCCCCGAAAATCTTTCTTGGAAAGTAAATAAAACCTGGTGGTCCATGCCCCCCACCCTCCATATTCAGTATTATTATGAAGTATAAATATAGGCTTAACTATATTAACAGACTAGTTCTTTCGTGTAAATACAGAGAGCTTGCATAAAACATCGACCATTCAAAACAAAAGCATTTCAGAAATTTTAAACCAAATTATAAGGTGCTCATAACAGCTATTTATAATGACAGTGGGTGTAAGTTCACAGACTTCAGTTATTTTCGAATAATTGTGTTACTCTTACGGATAAACTGTTTTTGAGTCAACTCTCATCAATTACTGGCCTCTTTTCAACACAATTCTCCACACCAATTCTAACTAGATCAATCAAATCTCCCTGTAACAAACAGCTCATAGAGTAGTGTACTCACCGTTGTGTCGAGTGATGGCGTCCAAACGTTGAGGAAGAGGCAGTCCTCGCTGCCCTGGTAACGTTTGGAGTAGGGGTTGAGCTGGTAGCACTCGGAGCCGAAGCTGAAGGCCTCCTGCGTTGGGTGCTCCTCGCACCAGCCGCCCTCCACCCACAAAGGCACGGGTTTACGCCACCGAAGGGGACCCACGGGGGGCGTCGCGTACGCTATGCCCTGAAGAGAAAAGCCTTAGTTTAAAACCTTTAAAGCAATGGTAGCACGCTTTATGGGCATCATAAGCCTTGGAATTGATTTTTTGCGGTGTTTCGCCAATGAGTTGAGTTCATTTAGGAGTACGTATACACTTGAAATAACGAAAATCGAACAAAATATACTAATATTTTTTATTGATTAAAAGTAAAAATGATACCAAGATCAAGAAAATGCTTGCAAAACTTCTAAATTTAGGAAGCTATTATTGCGGTAATTATAAAAACCCCATGTTAACACAATCTTCAGACTCTGTATCTGAAGAATTCCTTTTTTCTTACATCCTAGTGTGTCTTTCAAATAAAGATAGCTCTTAGGGAAATTAACATTTTTTAATTATTTTTTTACCATTAAAATCTATATAATAAAGCAGATGTTTTGACTACTTTATTTTTGCATTTAATATGTAAATAAATTTGTAATATATATTTTTAAAATAGAAATTTCATGATAAAAATATAATGAATTTTTATGCTTTTAAGATTCGAAAAAATTGTAGAAGAAAAATTATTGTGTCTATCAAAAATATAAAACAGTCAAAACATGAAGAATATTGTAAGGATCGATTTCCGATAGAAATTGTCCTATTTTAATTACTGAAGTAATAGTTATCGTTGTTCTAAAATCTTGCTTATTAGCTCATTTGACCCTAATTAGCTAATTAATAACTCGCTAAATCTGAAATTTTTTTATTTATATACCCTACATATTTTGTGAAAAACTAGATTTTTAAAGTCAATATTAAAAAAAAATTATGTCAACTGTATTCGTACTCCAGATAATAACTAAATAAGAATTTAAGTGTTTTAAAATAAGAAGTAGTATCTCTATTCAGAATTTTTTGAAAACATATAAAAAACCCCTTTAAGTTAAACTCACTGCTCTACGAAATGTTTCCGATTTAAAAATTTCTAAAAGGGTTGAAACAAGTACTAGTACCAAAAACATTAAAAGAGCCTAACACCTATCTCTTTGAAATTTAAGCGGTTCGCAGCTTCCAGTAAGTGTTAGAACGAATTTCAAACTTTTCCTACTCTTATTCCAGATTGAGTTTCCATTTGCCACTAAATTTAACATCTTCTCTGTGTTGGAATCTCTGGGGGCCTCCAAACATTTCTAGGGGCTTTTAGAACGATATGGGGAGTATTCTCAGCGGAATGGATTCCAATCGACACAGAAGCGCGTGATAGTTTCTGTTTTGATTATTCTTTTCCCTTTTGGAAACGGCCACGGTGGAATGAATAAGAAGAGATATTTTATTTAATATTTCTTTGAGGAGAAGAATTCGGAGCAGTTTTAGTCTTTCTATTGAAACTTCTGGATTGGCTTCTAACAGAATACTAGAAGAGGAATCTATAAAATTCACCAATAAATGTTTATATGGGATAACTTTGAAATGTTTATTGTATGTAATACTCTCCTAAACTTATAAAATTCGGCTAAATAAACGACTTTAAAAGTGTTTAACTACTTGGAAAAAATGATAAAATTTAATACCAATTTACATGCATCAATCTTAACATTACTTATCAACATCAATATACGTAAGCCAAATCTCTCCAATGATTATGAAAACCATATGATTAAACCAGCACAAACAAACACATTTTGTACTTAAAATAATTTGAAGATTTGGCAAGTTTTAATAGAACTGATCGACTCTATAACTAATTTTATCTGTTTATAAGGGAAGAACCAAACTAATAATTAAGTTAAGAATTTAGTTTTAGATAGCTACCTACTATTTTACATACAGTCTAAATTTAGTTAAATATTTCTTTAATGTATTCAATGTATAAAAGTAGTGCCAAACTAAGTTGATATTGATAAATATCCAATGCAAAAAAGTAATTTTGTATGAGTAAACTTGCTTTTTCATTCATAAAAAATCTACATTTTCGTGAAAATAAAATACTTTGCTGATTTATTATTAAGAAGATGTTTGAAATCCGAAATAAAACAAAATGATTCGTAATTCATTATGTAATTTATTTGATACAATATCCAGCCTACATTAAACTCGATAAAATTTAAAGCCCTAATATCTCTCTCCTCCTCAATCCTCCCCTTATCGAGTCCTAAATAGAATCCCGATAATAAGGAACAGTTTGCGTGATTTATTTTCTTTGTAAGCTCGAGACGTTCCGCTATTACCGCTTAACTAAATGTCCTACTGTCTTTTAATGCTACCTCTTGGAAAACAGTAAGATTTCCGATACACAACTTGGTAGTTTATAGACGATTTATCGCTGCTATTTAAAAGATAGGGTGTTGATATTTATCACTGGAAGCGCATATGTGTGGAATGTTTTAACTGTCGCACTATTAGAACATTCTGGGAATGTGCTGGCTTAAAAGGAATAATTTTAGGGTTTTTTTTGTTTGTTTATGTCTCTTATATCTTGGGTAATTGGATTGTCTATGTACAGTACACACATGGGGTTTATTGTGATACTTTTCAGATTGTTTCTTGGGGAGAAGTTAAGTCGGTATTTTCTTTAATTAAAAATCGATAAAGTTTCGTTGTTAAACAGAAGCAATTAGCGTTTAATGTAGTTTCTCTATTAGTGAAATATCCTCTAGATTTTTGATACTAATAAATATAAAATCCTGCTTTTTTACTTTTCTAAATAAGTTAAGTTCCAAACGAGATAAGTAATAAATTGACAAAATGCATCAGAAAGTTGAATTGTTGAATTGTCTTTAATATTAATCTACTGTGAAAACAGCTATTCTGCTTAAAAATTGAACGGAGGTAAAAAAAAAAACCCGGAATTACAGTAAACTTTTTGGCGTGTTAACTCAAACGCTGTTAAAAAACAAATTATAATTTTAAATCAGCGAGAAAATGTGATGACAGGAGAAGAATCACATTAAGAATCACAGAAAATTTAATCTCTTTATCTAGAAAAAGCTGAAACTTTAAAATAAAACTCGAATTTCCATTAAAATTTAATCAAAATGTTTACTTATATGTAAAGTAACTTAGAACCAAAACAAACTTTGTAAATGCCAAGCATGTCTTATTAGAAAACAAATTTCTATTCCTAAAGAATTCAAGAACATGCATCAAATGTTTCTAACTGGCTAGTAAATTTGTATGAAATTACAGTCATAATAATAAAAAGTTATGTACTTTTGAGAATTCCATTCTTTTAGTCAATTTTGCTCCCTTTCAAAGAGAAAAATTCCATTAAAGTTTCAACCTTTTAAACACATCAAAATTATATCCTGATACAGATAACGTATTCTTCTCTGTTATCATTCAAATCATCATCATACATAAACGCAATTCCTAACAATCCGAAACGAAATCATCAGTAATCACCATCCTAAATCCCAAATTATCCTTTGAATATTAATACACGTAGCACACTGAACCCGATTATTCCTTTTGAATATTTTATGGAGTCCGCACACTTGGAGGCATCAATAAAACGCGGCGTTTCCCCACATTTCGCATTCCCCACCGCGTTCCGTTCGTAAATCCGATGTTTTGTTTCATCTGTCACCCCCATTAATTCCGCAGGATGGATCCGCCCGAATTGCGCTTAATGCTCCTGTATTTGCATAAGTGCAAAAACATGCGTTTTGCGATCCGTCTGTTCTGAACTGGATCGGTGCGGTTTTGAGCGATTTATGTGTGTGCGGGGTTTCTCTGAACAGACGGATGGATCGTAAAGGATTCTCTCGGGGATTTGGGATGTGTTTTCGTGTTTTTTTTTATTTTTGTTCTTATTCCGTAGTTTTGTGAAATGGGATTTAGGAAAATATTTTCTTTCTCTGTAAATATTTCGCGTTTTGGGTGATAAACATGAGTTTGAAATAAGTAATGTGAACTACGTTTCATTTTGAACTTACGTAAATTTCATGCGATTCAGTTGCTATGAATAACATTAGAATATTACTGTGCCACATAAATTATAGATCCCAACACATTTACCAGATACGATGATGTTAAAGGAATATAACATATTCATTTAAATAGTGGGTAGTAGTGTTATAGTCTTAACATTCACACAATGGTATTTCAAGATTTAAAATTTAAAACGACATGCGAATTATTATTAAAGGTTCAAAACGTGAGGCCATTACCATGAATTTCAATGAAATTAAATCTAATAACTCAAACATTTTACCACTTATTGTTTAAATATTCGGGCTAATGTGTGTTAATAAACACCTTAATAATGGACGAGGTAATAAATTAATATTTCAATGTATAATCAAATCACACATTTTAGGCCTCCTCAACTAAAAACTGAAATTTATTTGAATGCAAAAATAAATATTTTTGCATTAAGTTTATCCTTTTAAAAATAATGAAGATTTAGGTTTTAGAATTTGAGATTTAAGAATCCAAGTTTTTTTTTTTTTTTAACATTTTCTCATTATTAAACTTTTTAACTATTTTTTTTTATTTCAAAACTACTCAATCTTCTTGCATTTCTTCAAAATGAGTAAGTAAAATCTACTGAACCAGAGTAAGGAATAGATTATTATATGCTTAAAACATAAAATAAAACTGGTTATCTTGTTTTGGAAAACTTTTGTAACAAAATATTTCTGTACCTTACTCTTAATGATTCAGTACGCAAATAAAAACTAGTTTGCTCCATTCAAATAATAACTAAAAGGAGAAAATTTACACCATGTGTCTAAATAAAAACTAAAAGGTCTAAAAAGCATCATTATTGTTTTCTTTTCAATTAAAGCATTCTCAAAATTAATCACTCCTACAGCGACCTAATGGCTTGGGAACTCTTCTAAAAAAATGGAGTGAATTTGTTTGATGACAGGCTTACTTTAAAAACGAATGCATCATCCTCTGCTTTTCCGATGACGTGTCCGCAACTTGTCTTGACAGCCACTTGTCCCTGTGGAGTCGCAAACTCCTGAGCCCCACCCGGGAGGCTGTCGATATTTAGGAAGGAATCGTCACTTGGAACTTTTCTGGAAAAGAAAATTAGCTTTTTATTTTTGAAGTAACAGGTGAATCACTTCAAGAGGTTCTCTCTTTTTTTAGTTTGCAATACATAGAACCTTGCCAAGCGCAAGTAGCTTAGTGTTCCATTGAAAGGAATATTAAGAAAAACTGTTCAAATTTATTGATTGAACTTTAAGTCTATATCGGTCCTAAACTGTATAACCTCAGAGCATTTTTGGATTAAACGCTTTACTCGTAGCATTATTCAGTTTGGATAAACACGAGAGGCAGATACATCAGTTTTAGAGAGTGTTTAGATTTTGCATTTAAAATAAAGATATTAAAGGGTAGAATATCTTCGGAGGCATTTAGATATGCTCCGTATAGTAAAGAAAATTGTTTAGGAACCGCTGTAATATGCATGAGAAAGTTATTGGAGATAAAATAAATCTGGATTAGTTTAATGAATTCACTACAAAAGTACAAAAATATTGGTATTTGAAATTTGTTAATTTGTTGTTAATGTTGTTTCTAATATCCAATTGATCTAATGAAAACTAGACCAACTCCATGAGTTCAAAGACTTTTAGAAAACCCAAAAATAGAAAAGGCTTAAGTATAAAACGTCGTCATATGTAAAATCCAGACAGCTTAAAATGTGGGAGGGAGAGGCTTGAGCAGATCTGCCCAACTGCATTTGGTACATGTCTTAAAAACCCTCTGCCCCTGTTTATAAGAAATTTATTTGAATTTTAAACGAAACTAATATGTCACGTATGCCATCCAAGTTTTCAAAACTTTAGACTGACAATATCTGTGTTCTCCCACAAATAGAATTGCAGTCATGATTAAAATTAACGAACCACGAGGATGTCAGAGTAGTTTACAGTTATAATTTGAAATCCTAACGAGGTAACTCAAAACTTAATTCTCAAAATGGGGATTTTGGGGTAGTTTAGAGAATAATGGAGTAAGTATATTAAATTTAATAGAAACTCTAGAGTTAAGCCATAAATGTCATTAACATTTAATATCATTTTAAGGGGTTTAAAACTTTAATACAATAAGGAGGACTGTTTTGATTTTGATAGTTTTATTTTTGTAGAATTTATAGAGTCAATTTAAATTATGTGCAAAAAAATTGAGGCAACTTAAATAGTTTTTTTATGAAAAAGAAAAAAAAAGTTTTCATGCCAAGCTCAGTGTAGTAAATATGTTTTTGTGTTTACGTAAAAGATAGTCATTTAAGCAATCTTTGATTCATAGACATGCAAAATGATGAAAATATATAGTTTCAACTTATAGCATCCCTTAAAACTTACTAACAAGCCATTTTAAAGAAAATATAAGTGCTTTAAAACAAAAATAAACACGCAACTTAGGTAGTGAAAATATATTGTATCGTTCTTGTTAAAGTAATACAGTATACTCTCGATAAGACTATTAAAGTTATGTCGAAAATCTCTATTTTTCGAAAAAGTATTTTCCCCTAGACGTTAGGTATTCCTCTAATTTAACTTGTTGTGCCGAAAACTCTCGAAATTTTGTCCCTTCAAATTTATCAAATCGATAGTGTACTGTATTTCAATATAAATCAAATGCACTTCTTGCATTTTGTTGTGTAGTTGATTAAATGAAGGTAGTGTATATCCAGTATTATTATTTTGACATACATTTAGTGAATACCATGACGATCTATAACTTATTCACAGAAACGGTACAAAAAAATTGCAAATAATATCATACGAGTTTCAACTTTCCCACAATACATCGATCTATCTGCTCTTCACATACCTGAAAGTGTTGATGATCGTAGCTCTACAATAGTGAGTAGGCATTATGTTTTGTACTGACTGAAAAATACACATTTGCATAAGTATTGAAAAAAGTTTACAGCTCATCAGCTACCCGACCAATACAATGTATCGATCAACATGTGTTTTAGATAACTTAGATAATTACTACTAAGTTTAGGGGGGTAGGTGCACCGACTCACCAATACACTTCGTATTAATGTTGCAAAATGGTTGCAAAAAGGTAACCCAACAATACAGTTTATAGACTTAACAGTTTATACAGTTTATAGGTTATTATATAGTATGTTTCTTTTGAAGGTGGTGAGGAAGAGCAGACGCACTACAATACCGTATAAGCATGCTACGTATACTGACTGAGCAAAGCAACTTCGTATTAACGTTGCAAAACGGTTGCAAACAGGTTAACCAACCAACACAACGCAAAGATCTTTGCATTATGCTCACCTAATGGTGGTGAGGAAGAGCCAGACGCACTACAATACCGTATAAGCATGCTACGTATACTGACTGAGCAAAGCAACTTCGTATTAACGTTGCAAAACGGTTGCAAACAGGTTAACCAACCAACACAACGCAAAGATCTTTGCATTATACTCACCTAATGGTGGTGAGGAAGAGCAGACGCACTATACCGTATAAGCATGCTACGTATACTGACTGAGCAAAGCAACTTCGTATTAACGTTGCAAAACGGTTGCAAACAGGTTAACCAACCAACACAACGCAAAGATCTTTGCATTATACTCACCTAATGGTGGTGAGGAAGAGCAGACGCACTACAATACCGTATAAGCATGCTACGTATACTGACTGAGCAAAGCAACTTCGTATTAACGTTGCAAAACGGTTGCAAACAGGTTAACCAACCAACACAACGCAAAGATCTTTGCATTATGCTCACCTAATGGTGGTGAGGAAGAGCCAGACGCACTACAATACCGTATAAGCATGCTACGTATACTGACTGAGCAAAGCAACTTCGTATTAACGTTGCAAAACGGTTGCAAACAGGTTAACCAACCAACACAACGCAAAGATCTTTGCATTATACTCACCTAATGGTGGTGAGGAAGAGCAGACGCACTACAATACCGTATAAGCATGCTACGTATACTGACTGAGCAAAGCAACTTCGTATTAACGTTGCAAAACGGTTGCAAACAGGTTAACCAACCAACACAACGCAAAGATCTTTGCATTATGCTCACCTAATGGTGGTGAGGAAGAGCCAGACGCACTACAATACCGTATAAGCATGCTACGTATACTGACTGAGCAAAGCAACTTCGTATTAACGTTGCAAAACGGTTGCAAACAGGTTAACCAACCAACACAACGCAAAGATCTTTGCATTATACTCACCTAATGGTGGTGAGGAAGAGCAGACGCACTATACCGTATAAGCATGCTACGTATACTGACTGAGCAAAGCAACTTCGTATTAACGTTGCAAAACGGTTGCAAACAGGTTAACCAACCAACACAACGCAAAGATCTTTGCATTATACTCACCTAATGGTGGTGAGGAAGAGCAGACGCACTACAATACCGTATAAGCATGCTACGTATACTGACTGAGCAAAGCAACTTCGTATTAACGTTGCAAAACGGTTGCAAACAGGTTAACCAACCAACACAACGCAAAGATCTTTGCATTATACTCACCTAATGGTGGTGAGGAAGAGCAGACGCACTACAATACCGTATAAGCATGCTACGTATACTGACTGAGCAAAGCAACTTCGTATTAACGTTGCAAAACGGTTGCAAACAGGTTAACCAACCAACACAACGCAAAGATCTTTGCATTATACTCACCTAATGGTGGTGAGGAAGAGCAGACGCACTACAATACCGTATAAGCATGCTACGTATACTGACTGAGCAAAGCAACTTCGTATTAACGTTACCCAACAGGTTACCCAACCGACACAATGTCAAGATACTCACCTAATGGTGGTGAGGAAGAGGAGGAGCACTACGAGGCTGGTGACGACGAAGACGGCCAGGAGGGTGAGCACCTGCTGTCTGAGGCAGAAGACCTTCTCGGGCTCTAGGTGTCCGAAGGAGGCGGATCGCAGGTGGGCGGGCTCTTGGCAGTAGGGCTGGGGAGGGTGGTCAGAGGGCTGCTGGCCGTAGGAGCGGTGGAGGTTGCTCAGCAGCGACAGGCGGTCGTCTTTGCGGTGGCTCTCGGTCGGAGGGGACATGGTGAGTGCTGCAAGGAAATTGGACAGCTTTAGCAATTCGTGTGACTTTTGTATGCATAATTTTTACCTCTAATACTTCTAATACTACTTCTTATAAATACTTCTAATAACTCTTTTTTTGCTTTTTCAATGAATTTACTGGTGAAATTCAAACTGAATTTCATCAATTAATTACAAAAAGTCTTTGCATTTCCTTTTATTAATGGTATCAACATTGCAGGAGTATTAGAATTATTAAAGTGAATACTTACGTGCGTCTTTTTTCGGTACTACTTTATTAAGCCCAGACTTCTTTATTTTCTTAAGACCAGACTTCTTTTTATCATTCACCCTGTGTTACATACTAAAACTAACCGATACCAAGGATAACCAATGGATTAGCTGTAGTCCTTTTTTTTGTGTTTGTGGTCCCTTATTAAGCAATTTTTTTTTAAGTTTCGTTCTCTTTTTGTATAAGTCTACATTTTGTGTGTCTTGTTATGTAACTTTCCTTTTTTTGTCAATAAATTTAATTTGAAATGTGTTTGATTTTGATGAATAGTTGGTATTTATGAACTGAAATCATTAACCCCTTAACCTCCATACATTTTGCATACTCCGTGATCCTATCAATGATAACATCTAACATAGAACGCGTACGTCAAATATTTTTTTAATCTGAGCTGTCTGTTTAACCTGAGGCATAAGTAAATTGTTATCCATATTTGAACTGTAATGAAATTAAAATATTTCCATTCACACCGTCATTTGAAATTTTGTTGAAGCGATGTATATCCGGTCCAATTTGGGGTAGTATATTTACAATTTTATAATAGACTTAAATAATAATAATTACTTAATTAAATAATAAAATAATTTTGAATCCAGTAATCATCATTTTGAATTAATACCACTTTAATGTCCTAAACTCTATTTCTGTGCTTTTATGCAAGTTGTATAAGTAAATGTATTAAAACAATTCGGAAATACAAAACTACAGAAATTTCATAATAAATCAACTAAAGTTATTATAAAAATGACTTTTTAATAATAAAAATAGAAGCATATACATCAACTCTAGTTAGATATGTAAATACGTATTAAAATGATAAATAACCAAATCTTAGAGCCAGTTAACATATTTGATAAACTTTTGCATAAAAGCTTTAAGGCACATTGAATTTATAAAACCATAAGACGATTTATCATCGTTTATGTAATGGAAATATAAAGAAAATAAGGTTTTACTAAAATTTTAAATTACATCAGCTACAGCTTGTATAAAGGATTATAAATTAAAATGGCAAAGTTTGCTAGTTTTCCTCAGAAATTTAAGTACCGAAACACCATTACATAGCTATTTATCACTTCAGTCCCAATCCCGCAGTTTCGAATTTTTCCTACGTCAACATACGTCAAAACGATGAAATAGAGGAAATGTGGGAAAATTCCATTGCGAAACACCAACAGAGAAGCCTTCAGCACTAAAAAGAAACACTGAACATTTTCTCTTAAAACGAAAACGGAGTCTTCTTGATAAATTCCTTTAAAAACTCGGCTAAATATTTGATATAACTCATAGAGTTTCATTTCAACGCAACCTTAAAAAAAAAGTCAAAAACCACTCCGCACAAGTAGTCAAGAACAAAATTAGACACTCGAGCCTTCAAAATAAGCCACCTTCACATACACCGAGAGGGGAAAAAGACCAGAAACCTGTAAATAATTCATGCCTTACACGATGTAAAGAATACTCGTGGGTATGAGCGCATACCTCCCTTATACATTTTAAAAAGAAATGCAGGCAAGCCCAGAGAGCGAATGGCTCTTAAATCTCCCCCGAATCTTCAGGGAAAAGATATGAAAGGACACCTATTTCCATAAAAAAGTGTCAGAGCTCAGGGCTCCAGAGTTCAATATCATTTCAAAGGGAAAATGAAATGGAAAAGCGAGTGCTGCTTCTGAGAGTCTGGGTGAAAGGCAATTGCGACGCCATGTTGTATAAGGCTGAAGATTTTTTTTTGTAGCCTTATAGAACGGAATATTAAGCAGCTTAATATATGTTTAGTTGCAGAGTGGTGTAAAGGTTTTTATATGGATTGTAAGGCGGACTTGGTTTGGTTAAAATATACAATGGAATTCTACTATAATAATACATTTTGAAATTCATTTGTATGCACGGGGCATTTCTTTAGTCATAGTCGTATAGAACATAATGTAAAGCAGTTCGAAATAGTTAAGGAAAGAATGATAGTAAGTGAACGTTCCTTTGCCGAAATGTTTATTCGGTTCAAAAATTTATTACTTTGAATCCAGTTAACTCCATTCTTTCAAATTCGGCTTTTTTTAGAATAGACTATGAGAGATTAAATTGTGATACATTTCAATTATACTTTTAATATATATTATGAATAAATAAGCTAACGAAAGTTAAAAATTATATAATAGGTAATACATAATATAGTTATACATAATAAGTAATAAAACGAAATAAGACAAATGTCGAAGTACATTTTGTACTTATTTCTAGTGCTGGTAATGGTTGAAATAATTTTCAAGCAATAAATTTTGCGTAAAGAACACAAATTCATTTCCAAAATTTTATTTTTTTAGTTTAAATCAAATCAAAATTAAAGTAAACTGAAAAATTTATTTTTTAATGGTAAACTTTATCCAACTAAAATAGACTGAAAATTCTAAAACAACACACATTTAATCTTGTCTAAAAATCTTTAAGTTATATTCCCGTCTTTATCAAGGCGATTTATCACTCCCTTAAATCCAATCCACCTTATACACAAAACTATAGCTTAAAATAAAATATTTATTCCATTCAATTACTTACAATTTTCCCCCAGATATAATGTAAAATGCTAAAAAAAAATTTTCACTTACATTAATAGAAAGATTAGCCTAAGTTTTATAAGAATTAACTGTTTTGTATACGAGTAGTATCCGTATACTTATTGATTTTTTACACGAGTTAACTGAAACTGAAAGGTCATTAAAGAAATCCACAAGTACAAAACAAAAGCCCCTTAACATGCGAAATAGTTAAGGAGCAAAGAAGGGCCGCTTTTTGAAAGGAAAAAATATCCCATTAAAGGGTTAGAGACACCGCTCCAAATTTCACTTCTTCGACCATTTAACATTCCATAACACTTCCGGAAAATTGCGCGCGATATCCTTGCAAAATCGCCTATAGAACGGAAAAACATCCCTCGCATTATACCCATAGTTACAAAATTAAAAGACCATCAGCAACAGCGTGTCCCAAAAATAAAGCCGTACCTACCAGGGGCATTTTAAAGCATTAAAAAAGAGAGCGATTTTATGAAGCGGAGAGAAAATTAGATTCAGAATTTACGATCCGGGTGTGCAGTTAAGAACCTCATTCCTGGGAAATGGGATGCTATACCGCATGTTTATGGCAATTGTTTAGCATTGCCAAAAGTAAAAAAAAAATACTTCTTGAGAAAGTGAAGTATTAATGGCCTCCGCGTACAACTTCGATCGCGGATATTTTTGCCGCCTCTTTTATCTTTGCTCGAATGGCAACAGAATGTTTTTTTGATTGATGAAGATAGCCTCGTGAAAGGAATTATGGAAAGGAAATGAATTTGTTTTGGTTCTCGGTTTATTTGCGAGTGAAATTTCATTCCGGGTTATTAATGGATCTCTGCAGTTCAAATGTCTGGAGATTATTTTTCAACCACTTGAGGATTCGAGAGGGAATCGAGTTCAAAATTTTAATTAGTACTATCATCAATAAACTGAATAGTGTGGGCTGGATTTACCCCCCCGTCGGAGTTTTATATAGTTATTTCAATCAATTGTATTTGTAATGTTTGAAAACCTAACGTTTACAAATCTTTAAAACTTCATTAACTCGAGGCAATAAATAAGAATTTTCTATTTTATTTTAAATTTACAAGAGCTTTCACAATGATAAAAATGCACTTTTATTTATTTTGCACTTTATTTACTTTCAAAAATAATCACCATTAGGTATACGTCCTCTGGGTCATCCATAAAACTTTTAATTAGATAATATAAATGTATCACTAAAGATTTCGATTCCAATACCAAAAACAAGACAGTTATTATAGAATTCAAAGTGAAGGGAGGGTTTCACGTCGAACATTGTCATGGGGAAAAATAGAGATTGATATGATAATCTACTTAATAAACTTCATAGCTTTGATAATATAAAAATTTCATAAATGTTATTCTAATTTTGTAGGAAGTTGTTTACACATTAAAAGTATTGATTTTTTTAAAGAAAGATGTGAGATACTACGTCTCAGCTTGAGACAAAAACATCTTATTTTTACCAAGATAGAACATGTTTAAAAGTACCCTGATCCAAAAATAAAAAAAAAATTGCGGATATTTTGAAACGCAAAAATATATCAATAAACATCTTTCTGTGTGCTTTTTTTTTAATATTCTTGAATTTTTAAAATTATTTAAATAGAAATACTATACTTCCTGGAGGGCATTCTGATGTAGTCTGTAGTACATTAATTTACAACAGCATTGCAAGTAGAGTGTGCTTAATCTGAAATGCAACATAAAAAGACCACGTCATTCTAAAAAGGTGCTAAACAAAACCCTATAATTCATAAAAGAAAGATAGAAGTCCTTAAAAATGTTCATACTGAAAGAGAGTATTAAAGTACATATTAAACTGCTAGTTCAACATCCTTCAACTGAAGCAGAGTTTGGCAATATTTTAAAAATTACGAGCGAATCCTCCCCCCTCACATCATTCAAATTTCCTAAGATAACACGCCTGTCCATCAAAACTCCCCGCTTCCATTTAATATTTATTCTTGGAGGTTCCTCGAAGAGATGCTGGAGGCATCAGAATGTTCCCAAGAGGAGACGTAAATTAAGCCAACGAATTTATCGGAGCCCTCTTGGGGGACACAAATTCGCGAAATCTCCGCATCGTTATTGAAACGAGATTAATTTGACAAACAAATTAAGAACGAGATGGATGCGTGCGTAATCTCCGTCTGCGTCCTCCTTGCTGCTGCTTCCGTCAGTGGGAACTTTTGAAAGTGTTGGAATGTATTTTGGGAGCTGCGTTTATGATCTTGGTGTTGGGAGTGACGAGGTAATTTTGGGAATGGAAACGTTGAGGATAATTGAGAAACAATATAAAATAATTTTTCTGTCCTCCAGGAAGTGTCACAAAACTTTGGACTTTAAATTAATTATTGATTTAAGGAACTTATTACTACGATTTTCTGACTTAAAGAAAAAAATTTAACATAATTGATAATAACTGAACGTATAATGTAATAATTTCATCCATTACATATACATAATGGATAAAATTATTTACTTAACTATTTGAAGCAAGGGTGATAATTCATCTCTGCCACTCCCTCTTACCTTATAGGACTAAAATATTTTACATCAAAGTAAGAAAATCAAAACTCACTGGTAAATCGATGGCACGTGTATCAAGAGGCTCTTAATGTAAACTTGTCTCACCATGTGGTGATAACACTGGAAGTTATTTCCCATAACATTCAAATACATTTTTAACGGATTAACCTCCATTACAGAACCCCAAACAAAAAAGTTCGGGGTAGTCCTTTTTCTTGGAAGTTTAAAAAATGACAAACAATAAGTGACCGTAGAGTTCAATTAGGACATTCCAGTTCTAAAAGCTGATATAAGTACGGACAGTATTTTTTCAATGCATTTATTTTTTTTAAAAATATTGTGATAAATTTAAATAAACACCAGTAAAAGGTATTTCTACTTATTTTGACCCCCTCCTGTTCATATGTGGCACATGATGTCACTCTTACTCTAAAGATGTGACGAAAAATGTGCCACTTAAATGTGAGATAAACTAAGTGAAGAAGTTACTAATACGTAATCACATTTTGTAAAAACAGAGCAAAAGAACAAAGATAGAGTAAACATTTGTCACAAACATAGTACGCACTGTCTTTATAAGTCGGAAACAAATAGTTTTTGATTAATTTAATCGTTAAATAAATAAACATTGCATAAAATTTATTGAAATTCAATTTTAATTCGTTTTTTTTTCTTCGTTTTAACAAACAGTAAACAAGAAAAAAAAATCACTGTAAGATATTTAGCAAAGCTTTGTTCAAACCTCATTGAATTTTTCCGAGAAGGATGGCATACACCACTTGCCCTAGTAGCGAGCGTTGTTCAAGCATTCTAACGGCATTTTTGCAAGGGCATTCTCTACGGCACGTGTCTCCACTTAATTACCCGATGCCTCTAGAAAGATTTCCCCCCCGTCCCGATTTAAGGGGGTGGGAATGTGACCCTGGTGCTAAAAGCACCCATTCACTAGAGTGGGTTGTGGCACAGATTTCGAACATAGCCTGTAGGAGGGTATTATGTCTAAGAATGGACTCTTCTGTAATGTGATATGTTCTCCCTGGAAATGAGCATGTGTTTAAAATTTTCGCATTCGTTTAAATTGTTAGGGAGATGTAAATAGCATTTTTCTTCATTCTAAGCCGTTTCGTTCATTTAGTGGAAAAGTTGGCTTTGTACGAAGTCCCTTGCAAATTTAAATGATATCGTGTAATGTTTTGCAGTATTATTCTACTGGATTTCAGATGAAGCTATATGCGATATATACTCTAGTCTAACTATTATTGAAAATTAATACATTCTGATTTTGTTATAACTAGCTAAAAATACTAAAAATGTTGATCAAAATCGTGTGTTGAGGGAAAAATTAAAAACTTGAGGTTTCCAAATCACCATTCCTGATGCTTTTAATCAAAGTGTTAGTATACATATTTTTAAATTTAAAGCCGTTCTTTCCCTGCATTTTTCTTAGAGTGCTTGCATTTTTAGTTTTTTTTATCAGTTGATAGATATTCATGTTTAGGTACTTATTTAGTTAAAGTTAATTATTTTCCCTAATGTAGGAATAATTAAAATAGAAAGTATTGCATCAAAATTATTTTGCCAAAAGATTATTTTTATGTATTACACAAATATAATTAATGTTGTCCAACCATATTGATATAGTTCAAACAGCTATGTGCAACCGCCTGAAAAATTAAATGTATTTTTTTTTCTAATTTGAACCAACAATACTAGACATAGTATTCTTTCCTTAATTCCATTCATCTTCATTCTAATTCATCCATTTATAAAAATCCTTCCAACTACCATGAAAGGAAGCTTTTATTTAAGAAAAAGAGATATAAAAGTATAGATAATTGAATATATATCTAAGAAATTCTTCAGAGACAAAACTTTCGTAATGTCCACACTATCAATCATCTCTCCTTTCTCTTCCACAGAATGAAATACTAGTACATCAATCAAATCCACAACTAACTGTCACCAACAAATTTTATTTTTAGGATGTGAAAAAGTGTTAACAGACAAATAAAAAGAATATTCTAAATAAAAATATTTTATTTTCTCGTAAAGTTTTAAAAACAGTGAACCGATGTAATTTAAGATGCTTTTTTTTAAAGATAAATATTATATTTTACAACTGACTTCTATGTTTGTTTATAAAAAATCCAGACAACTATAGGTATATATGTCGTAGACAGATCGTGAAATCAGACATTTCGTGAGCTTTCTAGACATTTCATGAACTGCAGCTAGATAGTTTAGTGGTCGATCAGACACGAAGTGGCTAAAATTTTTAGACAGTTCATGAAATGCAATTGAGACTTAGATAGATCGTGTAATGTTCCAGAATTACATGGTATGTCTAAATTTTTTATATAGTTGATGATATGTCTAATAGCTGTATTTCCGATAGTGTAATATATAGGAGTAATTGATTACTGAAAAGGAATAAACTAAAAAAAAAGATATATTAGTTAAAGCAGCCAATTTTATTTATTTATGAATAAAATTTCATTTTTCACTTTTACAAAATTTCAAATGTAAGATCTTTCGTCTTTTTTATTATTTATTTACACATGGCAAACTTGAGTGACATCTACTGTTACACCTAACGTTAGCTTTCTTGTACGCATATCTTTTTGTAGTGCATTGCACGTCAGAAGCTCTGCATGAGCATTGAAAAAATCATTGCCCACCACTGCAATTTTTCACTGCTTCTCTCAGAGAAAGAAGTTTTTCCAAGTCTATATCCAAGTCTTTCGGGTGGGTGGATTTAAATGTGGTTTAATAGCTAAAATATACTGTGTTTGTTTATCAAAACTAAGAAAAAATGAGAATGTAAAAACTGTGAATCTCTAGTTCTTATTTTGTTACCACCAATACCGTTAATCCCTTCTTTTGATAATTTAAAATCATCAGATATTTCTGAAAGCTTCCCAAAGCTCTTCCAAGAATAATTTCTCAAGTTGAATCTTTAAAAAGACGACGGTTGCTTTTAATGTTCATTCATCACAAACCTCATCATTTCTAAAAAGAGTAAGGGACGAGGCAACAAAGCAGTTTCTTTAAAGGTAATATCCAAGATTAATCATCATTCATTCCCTACCACGCTTTCCGAAAGAGGAAAACGAAGCACTAAATCCAATGATTGATCGTTTTTATCCCTTCCATGCAATCCTGGCATTCTTCTGACTTAGGGAACAAAGACTCCGACGTAACCATGATCGAGGATGGTCAAGTCTTAACAAAAGAGACGCTCCCTGTCAGAGTGCATGGTCATTTGATGATGAGAAAGATTATGGGATGGAGATTTTAGAATCCATACTATTTTATCAAATATTAATGTATTCCAAGATTTTTTTTTTCGAATTTAATAGGATTTAAGTTTTTAATGGAATATGTTTAACAAATTTTGAGAATAAGTATTTTTTATTTTTCCTTCGAAATTTCTTTAAAATGTTAACTAATGGAATTCTTTGGGGGCAATTTATAACGATTTGTTAGTGTGTTATTTTCTTTGTGAAAAAAGGATAGTAACTATACTTAAGAGGTTGTATAAGTATTATAGCGAGTGTAGTTTATTTTGTAGTTTATTCTTAAAGAAAAACGTAAATTCCTTCTTATTCTTAACATTAAAAGAGCTTTATATTTATTTCCTTAATTGTAATAGGAAACTTGACTTGATGTATTAAGAATAAAGAAAAGTGTATATTTCCATTAGGTACAATTTGAGCTGCTGAGAATGACAGTGGTTTAAGTCTACTAAACTTAGTTTCGACTTTGGGAGCTTCTGCTCTTCAGTCATTCTGAGCAACTCATTTGTTATTTTAAGAAATACTAGATTCTTTATTTGACTTGGTGAGATTACTTTTAAGAAATATTTCATTGCTATTTATGTTGTTATAAAATCAAAATTTGTGATTTAAGGAGTTTCCTTCAAGAGAAAAAAAATATTTAGGTAAACTTTTCAGGTTGGAAATTAAAGAAAACTTGAAGGAATATAGAGCATTTTCAATCACATGACTCGGACCTAACAACGGCCTTAGCAACAGAAGATGTTACAGTTTTTTGCCCTACAGAGGTTAACAGTTACAGAAAATGACTGGTCGTGGAATTCTTCTATTGGAGCATTTGTAATCACGTGATCCAATACCTAAAAACCGCCTTAGCAACAGATAAACAACGGCCTTAGCAACAGTTAAAAGCCCTACAGAAGGTACACAGTTAAAAGGAAATAACCGGTTGTGACGTCACCTGAAAACACTCTATAGATTTAAAAAGAGGAATTATTTTTTCCGAGAACTTCATATAGAGACAAATATAATAAAGAAATCCGCTCGAAATCCACTAAATTCAACAAATAACTTCCTTTGAAATTTTTAAATTTTACTGCACATGTGTGTAAAAGTGAATAAACACACAAGTTTAAGAAAGCAATTTAACGTGTTGACATAGTTATTACAATTGTATAAAAATACGATTTTAAGAGGACTAAAAAATTAGAAATTTTAGAAATTTACAAATCACTGTTAGTTTACCCAGAACTATCAAATGCTGTAATACAATCTTTTATAAGACAGACGAAATCTACAAAAGCACTCAAAAATTATTTTAAGAAAAATGTGAATAGCTATCCCCGAGTTCAATTGTGCTACATCATTGAACTGAAGATATTGAACAGACATGGAACTATTAGTACTATATTTATCCACCATAATTCAACGAATATCCTCCCTCAAAAAATACACCCCCATCCATAAAACAATCAACAACACCAAAGTACGTGTCTCCAAATGCATCATAACTCACACAAAAATCTCAAAAAACAACTCCTAGACACTATCTATCATAGTCCAACAACTAGAAAAGGCATAAAATCACGATGAAAACACGCTTCATTTTTTCCCATGCCGAAAACAAGGCCGGGCGGACTAAGTATGACGAAAGACGAGCGCATCCTGACAAATCGACATGTCAAGCGTGATGCATGGCACCGGCACATGGCACGCGGATCCATTAATATCGTCTAAACACGCCACCGTGCCACCACCCCCTGAAAAATCGACCCCTTCCGCGGGACTGGTTTTCCTTCAGATGTGGGGTTTCAATTTATTTCTGCTTCTTCTTGCAAATTATGTGGAACGCTGTCTCTCCTCGTAATATTCGGCCGTAGATGATGGTGGAGGAAATGGCGCTGCTGCGTTCCGGGTTCTTTGAGAGATTGATTTTGTCGTGCGAGGGCTGGTGTTTTGTTTTAGTGTTGCGTTTCGGTATGTGTTCGCGTCTTGTTTCGAAGTGTATATTGATGGAGGGAGAGATATAGGTCTGGAATAGATGGGGTTTTCATACGAAATTGTAGATCTGAGGTTCTGAAGATTTTATCTTTGTTTTTGTGTGATTCAAACTTCAAAATATGTGTGAGTTCAAAATATTTTTCAATAAAAAAAAAAGAGTATAACTTAATTTATGTACGACCTAGAGTATTTGCAAAATTTCAATACAACTGAACATAAATAACAAAGTATGTTGATAAGATGTTTCCACTTTTATGGGCCGTGGTCTAGTGGAAAAAGCAATGTTACAAGATGCTATTTTAAAAAGAAACCATATGATGAGTGTGTAAGAATCCAAGGGGTACAGAGTGGGCGATAAATTTACTATGGCAATGCGTGGTAGAATAAATTGTGAATATCAAAAATTGAATTCAACAAATTTCTAGGTTTTGATGTTTTTACTCTGATTTTTAAACTAGTACCTACTATTGAAAGCCAATTGAAAATGAATCTTCTTATCAAGAACGCAAAAATATTGGCAAATTTGTCAAAACCCACTCCATATGCAGAAGTTATACCCCATTGTCACTAACTTGTACACAGTGGCTTTTATTATCCACTCATATCATGTTATTTCCTTTTTAAATATATATGAACAATAAATGATCTGAAGATTTCAAATATTTGAGGGTTTTTTTAGTTTGAAAACATTAGATCATTATTACTTATAATTTTAAAATTATATATTTTCCAGAAAATTTCCTTTTATTTTTAATGCTAAATAGCTATTATTTTATTAATGTAGGGATTAGATGAATTTTTGCATTGTGTTGCCATAAAATTTAACCACTTGTGAAACCTTCCCAAGAAGTTAAATCAGCAATAATAGCCTTTATCCATTCCTGATTATAAACTAACTTCTCTTCAAATAATATTATTTCTTTTGAACATTTTCTATTGTTCGTTAGATTGTAAGTAGACAAATATAAAAACAGAAATAGAAATAAATTGTGTCTCCAAGGTAAAATCTTGTTATATATCTTCTCGAGTTTCATTGCTCCTGCCTCTGAAATTTCGCAAGTTAACGCTTCTTTGTTTTTACGAAAGAAAATATCATTATCCCCAAAATGTCCATTGTTAAAAAACAAAAGGTATAGAATATACGTGTTTTTGTTGGGTATTTGTTTTCTTTCTCCAAAAACTATACCAATTTAACATCGAATAAAAATTTATTCAGGTTTTATTCTTAACAATTTCATGATGGTGTTATTCTTTAATTTGTATCATTGGAAAATTTAGTTTAAAAGATTACGTTAGATCTTAGTTAGAAGAAGACGTTAGATTATTCACGAATCTTGTATTAAATTCCTAATTAAAGCAAACAAAGTAAATCCCTTAAACACCCTTGTTAATTTTTATATATTTAACCTTTATTTCACGTAAGTTTTAATTATGCTGTACCCGAGAATCGTAAAAAAATATTAATTAAATTTAATATTGGCATACAAATTTAACCGTTTCAAGTCTTTCGACCATTTTATACATACTACATAGGATTAAATGAAAATCTCAGATCGTCTTAGGTTAAAAAGGTTAACATAATAGATCTCAAATTTATTCTAACACAAAAAATATCAAATTAAGTTCAGTTACCTTTATAAAATTCCATGATTGCAATTTGAAATTTACGAACTGTTCACTGTAGCATTTCATTATTTTTCTTGTAGTTTTAGGATTTTACTTAGAGCGTATCAATTAACTTTTCTACATTTTCATTTAGAAAAAGCTATATTTTTACTTCAAAACAGTATTTTACTACCAGGTACACACTAATCGGATAAAGATTGGGGCTGTCAGGGTTTTGAAATTTCTAAAAATAAGTTTAATTTTGAAGTGCATTATACAGAGAAAGTGTGGGGTTCTTGGGACATGGTGGTGAAGAGGAGAAAAAGTTCCCTGCAAATTACGACCTAACTTGTGAACGGCACAGTAACAATCTCAAAAAGGTTATCCGAAATTATTTAAGATATGAGAGTTAAATACAATATATTTCACCTAACATGTGTGAAGTATACCTCGTTTCTCACTTATGTAGAAAAGTGAACTAGTGATGATATTATTGTAACAGATTGCAGACAAATTTCACAAAATCTTTTAGTAATATAAAAGGTAGTACTTCTTTAACATACAGTCTCATACTGTAGAAGTATTTCAATGTGACTTTCGGCTGAAACTTATGGTTCGCTAGAGAATACAACTTCAGACCCATTCTTATGAATTTTTGACGAGACTGGCTGCTTAGGTATGCAAGATATAATGTAGAAGAAAGAATGCAACCGAGTGCATGAATACAAAGCAGTTAAAAACACGTAAACACACACTTTATATATTGTTCATTTACAAAAGAATTATTCAACAATTTTGGCAAAAGCTTTTAATTAATTAACCAGGATGAATTCTTTAATTCAAATATAAATTGAGGGAAAATATTGTGAAGTGAAAAATAAACACTTAATTTTATTCTAATAACTTTAATGGAAGTCATTTTATTTAAAATTTTAATTGGGATTATTGACAAATAAAAAAGTACTTAATGTGAGCTTCACACAATTCGCTTTGATTCTGAGTATTATTCTGCAAAAAGAGATGAAATTGCTTTAAACGTAAATTAGACGATGGTATCTACATTTTTTCATGAAACTTATTCTTCAGTAAGTAATTCTAGTACAACCAAGGGTTAAAAATAAATAAATTTCTCTATAAAAAATAAATTAAGTTGGGAGTGTTTATTTTTGAGGATTATTTTCCAGACGAAATTAAAATAATTATTAGGCATACTACTCCTTAGCTATTTTTAAGTAATGCAGTTAGAACCAGATATAAAATAGATATATAACTCAGGATTTAAAGAAAATCAACAAAAGTTTGTCTACAATGACTAACATTTTATTAAATCAAGATTTTTTAAGGATGAAAATAAATTAAATTTGAAACATGAATAATCCCTACAGGTGTCATAAACTGGCACATAATGCATATTTGATCACGAATAAGGCATTAAGATATAAAAATACAAACTCCCAGCAATTTTATCGTAGCACACATAGTTTGAAAAATGTCACTTGTTCCTTAATACTATTAATATAAGAATCAGTAACCTGTTGAACGAGGTCGAGATGTCAAATGTTAATTTAAAAAAAAAAAAGGAATCAACGCGCTCCAACCAGTTTGTTAGGAAGTGTCTATTTGGACGGCAAAAACGTGCGCATGCGCCGTAGGTCTAGCGGTTACGTAGCAGTCCCGGCGCTCCAATCAGAACCGTTACCGGGCAATTGCCGGATAAAAAAGAGTAGAGTTTAGTTGCATATTTGCCGGCCAAATAGACAGTGCCACTACTTTATCAGAAGAAAAATAATCCTTCCATCTAATATTCTTCCAACTATAGAACGATTCTCCTCATTAAGATACTTTATAAAACAAGAAATCTACCAAGGCAAGATTTCTCCCCAAGAGAGACCTTCCAATCCCATCCAAAACACGTCCAGAATACGTCCACGGCTCCATTTGCATGGAAGAGCCGGCAGCTCCCCATTGTCTTCTCAGCAGTAAGGCTCCAAAGGCGGCTCCTAACGACATTAGCCGCCCTAATGCACTGGGCCACTTACTCTCCCTGCCCAAATGAAGGAGGGAGGAGGGCGTGGGAACTAGGGGGGCTGCGCTAGGGGGTTCTTTGTTCAGGAAGGGGGTGGTGTTAGCTTTGTACTACTGGGTTTGTTTCGGGGTCTTGAGATTAGGTTTGTAATCGTTTGCTGATTTAATTTAAGCGTGTTTAGGGTGGGGTGGAGTAAGTGACGTTTATGGGTATTGTTGCTTGGATTCAGTTTAGGGGTGAAAGTTTGGATTTCTGGGGATCTGGAAAGAATGAAATGTTCGGTTAGTTGTTTTATATGTTTTTATTAGGTAATATTTTATCTTGCTACTTATGTATTTAAAGTATGCTTATGGTTAATTCGAGAATTCTCACATTTTTCGGTGTAGTTATAAAGCAATATCACCTATTAACACTGTTTTATAAAAGTTTGATTCCATGAGTTATTTATTAATAACATTTTCCAACTCCTTTAACACAAAAATGAAGATATCATTAAGGTATTAAACTTATTCTTCGAATTTAACTTAAATATCATGCGAATCCTATGATTGCTCTTCTTAGGTTTACATTACCTTTAGAATATAAATGGCCTCTGCATCTACATTTTTATTAGCTTTCTTTTGATAAACGAATTGTGTTGATGTCATATGTTCATAAATCAATAAACGTATAAAAAAGGATTTTTTTCATTGAATTTTAAAGATTTTAATATATTTATTTACAAGTATTATTGTATTATTATTTCTCTTTAGTCGAAGACAAATTTTATTACGGATTTAGAAAGTTTGACTCTGAGTCAAAGTGTTTTAAATTAAAAGAAAGAAGTTGCCACTTCAACAAATTGTTCTTCAATAAAAATTTCATCATTGACAATTTAAATTTTCATCTGGTCTTGGAATCTCGCAATAAAGATTTTCTTGTTCACTACCTAAAAATATTTTATTTATTATTGACTCTATCGGAAATCTTTAGAAAAAATGCATTCATATTTGTTATTTTTATCAAAGCATAATCTATACTCGTTTTAATAGTATGTAGTTTCAGTAAAAAAAATATACAACAATTATTTTTTGTGAACTAAAAATATTTCAAACAACAATCACTTAAGGACTCTCAATAGCAGGAAATCTATGAAGGATTCAGAATTAGCGTTCTAGAATGAGTCAAAAAATTGTTTATTTCCTTGAAAATAAATTCCTAGAAGCTATCAAGGATGTGTTTCATTGTATTTTAAACTGCACTGATCGTTACGCAGTCGAAAAAAAAACTAATACATTGTTGAAGCATTGTCGCAATCTTTAGTACCCTAAATCGGCATTACGAACAGCACTTAAAGAGACCCCCGCAAGCATAAACGCATCGAAAAACGATGAAGTAATTTAAATTGGAGTATTTTTTTTCCTGTTTGTTTTTCCGACCCTTTCACTCCAAAGTCTTCGATCCGCAAAAAATCTGAATGTCCGCACTCGAAAAAAAAAGAGATGTTTATCACGTGATATAGCCCAGAGACATATCGATATACCATTCCTTTTTCAAATTCAAAATCGATGGAGTACCGTTTCGGTTTACTTAGGTACATTTTCGGTCCCGTGACCATATTTCCCTCTTGGCTGAGTATTATGTATAGCGGTTTCCGACGGTTTTTTTCTTTTCGTGTTTTTGTATCGGGTTTTTCGAGTGGTGGTGTATTTCATGGGATGCGTTATAGAAATTCGATCAAGAGAAGATGCAACTGGTAGAAAGAGAATGCCCGATGGTTCGATTTTGCGTTTATTTACTGCGGTTGGCGCTTTATTTCAATTTTTTGTTTGTGCCTGCGTAGAAAGCGGAGAGGAAGGTTGGGTAGGGTTATTTCGATTTAGAATGATGTTTCTCCTTGAGTGGGCTTTGAATACATTCGTTTCTGCTCTTGGAAATGTTGGTGCTTTGTAAATCGGACACTATGTATAAATGGTTAAAATTTCTGGAGTTATTTTAGAATGAGTAAGAAAACAATTGTTATAAACAGTATGTTAGGTTGACTATTATATAGCCATACTATATATCAATCACTATACATTTTTCAGCTGTAGGTTATATTTTCCTCTAACTTTATTATTCTAATCCGTCCAACCAAGTCCTGAAATTTTTTCCTCAAATTTTTGCATGTAAAGAAAATTTAAGTAATGAAGATACAGTCCAGCTCTACTTTCGGTATTGAATATAGAAAGGGGAAGGGATATGGTATTTATAAAGTTTAAATAGAGAGTGAAAAGCACTATAAAACTGCTTTTTAGCATTGTTTCAATAATTCTTATTTCCCAATTAAAATTTTATACCCATTCGTAAGTAATTCTAGAAACATAACTATGTATAACAGATGCACGAAATGATTAATTGTATAATTTGATCTTCCATCTACTCGTTATGCAATGTTTTTCTGCCTGTGAACTTATGATAATATTTTATATGAGTGCCTCCGATATAAACCTGTAACACACAACGTAGACGCTAATCCTCCTAAATTGACCTCTATGGAAATGATCATCATAGGAATATATATTTATTTTTAAACATCATAAACTTGATTAAATCTATCTAAGATGCAATAGTCTCCTGCCTAGCGCAGAATGAACGGATATGACGGCACGATATAACTTCCCCAACCAAACAATCGATTTCTTCGCATTTGTCACAACGTGACGACAATACAAGCCATGTAAAGCCGACGTATCACATCAATAGAATCTCCATTTCTTCCTAAAGGAATCTCCCCATTCAGCCCCATACAACAACCCAAAGAACTCGTCTCTCTCAACAAAACCCCGTCACTCTCCATCTCTATTAGCGCAGCTGGGATTGAAGTGCCTCTCAAATTACCGTCCGTATAAAGGCGAGGGCCCTTGGAAACTATCGAAAAACTCTCCTCTCGACGACGACGAGATTGCAGCAAAAAAGACATCGCCGCTCAATTAAAAAGGGAAAGGGGCTTTTGATATTCGCCCCCGAGGCTCTGAAAGACGCGTATTGATGGAAAGACGACATCTGCAACGTTCCCAGGGAAGGTTCAGAAGCAAACTAACAATCCGTTGTCGATGTTGTTATCATCCGGCAGTCTTGGGTAGCGTCCAAGAGATCCTTTCTTTCCTTTTTCAACCCGATTTTTTGGAGTTGGCTGTTTTTTGTAGAGGGTACTTTTTTAGAGAAGGGGAGGTTTGTAGAGGGAAGGATTATCGTTAAGGGGAGTTTGGGGATGTGAGTTATGCTGATGGTTTTGGAAAGGTTTTTCGTGTGTTTGTTTTACAATTGTTTGCAGAGATAACCAGATGCATTTTTGTGAAAGAGAAGCGTGGTTTATTTGAACGTTGAAAAACTATATGGTGTTTTCGTGTATGGAAACATTAGTCTTGAATATTACAAACTGTATCCCTATAATTTCTCACAGAACAATAGATATATACTGTAATATGTTGTAGTTGAATTCATCGTCTTAGTAAAAGAAATCAGCCTATTCATCGTATCTTTCTCTAACATCAATAACTGTGCTCATTTCGGAAATAAATTTTCGCTTCAAAGAAAAGTTTACAGTTTTTAAGAATAAATCATCTATGATTTATTAGGCCTCCATCACTATTATACTTTATATTAACTACCAAAACTTTATTTTATATATACTATAACGCATAATGTCATTTCATTATCGTATTTTTATTTGCATACGAATGACCCTTTAAAATTTCGCATTTCTCTAATGCATCCCTCTCATAAAATTCCACAACTTTTTTGAAAAAAATTTTTAAGTTATAATTTTTTAACAATGGTCTCCTTTTTGAGAATCCCCCCTTCAAATAAGGAAACCCTACCAATAAGGAAGGAATAGTGGAAAGCTATGGTGATAAATTCAATGACATTTATGAATGAGTATTTATCACTTTGCCGGAAATACGTGGTCATTATTAATAATGCCCGTATTTACCACATCGCCCGTAACATAAATACCAATTATACACTGTTCCTGAATTTATTATTCCAATTTAGATTAATTATTTATTATTTGTTCTTCTGTATCACCGGTAGATTAATATTCACAATTGTAGAACAAATCCAAGATCAATACTTCGATTCAACAAATTTATCGGGGAGAATTTCCCCTGCCCAATCAATACCAGCTTCGTAATAAATAATCTTATTGGACCCGTTTTCATCTCAACAGTCGCATTTGATGAATAATAATCAAGCAAGAGAGCGGAATGGTCGGGTATACGTTGATTAGGTTACTAGAGGTAGGTTTCTAATAAGGGAATGATTCTAGAGTATCTACTTAGCTCGTGTTCTAACGAGAATAATCTGTGCAATGCAGTCTAATTCTATTAAACAGACGTGAATACGGATCATTTTCGACGCATTATAATATTTTTGGGGATGATTTATTAATATTTTTGGTGGAAGTAACAAGTTAGGATTCAGAGTGAAGTTATATTCATATTTTTATCCTTTAAAATATTAAGAGATGAATGGTATTATAAGTTTTTTTAGTAGTGAAATATATTTACATTTTAAGAAAATCAATCTATATTTAACAACTGTGTGTCTAAGAATGATTTAAGTGTTTAAAAGTAAATATCAGAAAAGTATCTTTTTGAATCCATATGAAAAATCCCCAGATTCTTATCCGGAGACTTTTTTTATTGGAAAATAAAAATAAAAACTATAAAACAAATACTTTAACAGTTTGGTACTAAGATTAAGTAGTATTTTTGGGCGGTATCTATACCGTTGAAAAATGCCCTGCTTGTTTTAGATCATTAACTTTCAAATGCCTCCAAATTTTTATTGTTGTCATTTTAGTCGGTTGATTTGTAATTTTTGGGAATATTTTTAATCTTTGGAATTCAAAACTGCTAGCAATTTTTAGCATGAAATAAGGTATAAAAAAAGTACCATTATATTTTAAATACGAATTGATTTAATTGGTTTTGATGTAATTGCGTTACACTTTGTAAATTTAAAAGGTACTCCGTATCGTGTTATCGTTGGATAATTTTAGGTGTTATCTCCATCAATTCCCCCAACGACAGTATCAGCAGAAAAACACTGGCAATGGAATGTTAGAAATAAACAAAGAATTTGCCGATCGATGCTTGTACACAACAAAAAAGACAACAACCAGAAAAAAAAGACACCAATGGTTATTACAAAAAACCTCATATTCCTTTCATATCCCCAAACACTAAAAAAAGCCGACAGCCCAAATCGCAAAAAGAGAAACTCTCACCGTTCTATAACCGGGCTGGAAATAAAGAGTATGGGCTCAGTCAATGTATGCTTAAGTGTAAAAAAACGAGATAAACGCAAGCAAAAAAACTAATTGGACCGAAACGAAAGAAAAAAAAATCCTCCCTACAAGATTCCCTTAAGAAGGAGGCAACTAACATACCTCTTTTTTTAACCTAACCCCAGTGCTACTTTCTTCAGTTATTGCAGAGCTGGCTGTCATGAATTATTCATACTATCGTGCCCTTTTTACATTAAGTCTGGAGAGTGAGAGGTACATCTGTTAAGGTAGGGAGAGGACGGAATTTCGAGCGTTTCATGATTCTTCAGATACTTTAAAAATTATAAGATGGGGCATCTGGAAGAGTTTTTAGTTTTTCGGTCTTCTTCTGGTGTTTTTTTTCTCTTTCCTTTTCATTCGGTTTTTTGATAGCTGCATGCAGTTTCTCCGCAGGTTTTGGGAGGGGTAAAGGAGGTGTTTCATGATGTCATCAGGAAACTCAATTTGTAGTTGGTTGGAGAAACTGAAGTGGAGAGGCATGAGGGTGTTTTGGTTCTTGCGAGGAATAAATTATGAGGTGTGCTTTCGCATATTTATGTCATGTAAATTTAAATCGAGGTTTTTTTCAACTTTTTCTTCCTCAACGTGAGGTTTTTATTAAGAGATTAATTACGGTTCTTTTTAAGATGCTGAATTTTAACTACCCTTATAAAATAAAAAAAACATAATTTTTTTTTCGCATAAGGATTTTATCTTACAAGTGCATGTTTGAATAAAAGGGACAGTTGTTTAAACTTAATATAACTGAAAATTACTTATATGATTATCATGATGTTAAGCAATTTATGTATACCTAATGGTATGAATGCAGTTAAAAAAATCCATTTTTGCATTTTAATGTGATTTGTAATTAATTATTATAATTTTCTTATTAATAGATTGTTTCAGTTATAAATTATTTACGAATTTATTTCCCAAATAAGTATAATGTTTAATATAGTTTGCATTTTATAGTAGGAAATATTGTAAAAATAAATTTAAACATCCAAAAAAATGTATACTTATTATTATTATTTTTTTTGTAACTATTAAGTTTTTACAATGCAAACTATTTTTGAGGAATTTTCTTTCTTTTATAGGAACATCATATTAAATATTCTCCAAACCTTTTTTTTCAAACGCTATAAAATCTTCAAACAAATATACCAGCAAAAAAAACTCTCATTAATTACGTAATATAAAGAAATTTAAGGGCAACATATTAAAGAGTTTTTCTTTCAAAACCAATAAAATTTTCCTTCGTTAGTTAATGCAGTCTAAATAGATAGTAGTGTTATTTAATCCCCATCATTAGAGAAATTGCAACTAAATCTGATTAATAAGCAATTTTCTGACTAGTTCATTCCAGTTATAATTACTGGCCCGTTTACGAGTGGTATCTACTCAGGACTCTCAACAGATATGGCTTTCAATGGGTATCAAATGCCCGCCCTGTGATTTGCACTAAACTCGAAATACTCACTTCAGCTGCATTAATCTACGAGTTTGCATTTCAATACGCTGTCGACTATTGATTATTTAGTTTTGAATACAGACTAGGTTGTAGTTGTAATTTCTATAAATATAACGACTATAACACAAAAGTAGTTGGATGTTTTAGAAGATTATACAATGAACGTGTGATTTTAGAATTTTTTAACAGTTGAAATGTATTAGATAAATTTGGTATTTATTGCGGATAATTATAAAACTCAACACTATTTACAAGATATAGAGTATTTCAGAAAAAAAATTACAAAGGTCCGATTAGACTGTGAATTCTAAATAATTAAATCAATTTCCCTTCATTAGTCCTACGTTTTTTAGATTAGTGTATTTTTAATGTGCAGTCACTGTAAAATTCACTGTAATGACACCCTTTTTTAGCATATCTAAAATTATAATCCCTGCAGCGCCCACCTTCAGATATTCTAACCAGTGGGCCAGTACTCTGGCTCTCATTTTAGAATTTAATCAAACTTTTTTTATTCGTACACTCAATCCCATACTTAATCCATTACAGCACACAACTGCATATAATGGCAACTTCTAATCCCACCCACAAAAGTAACGCTTTAAACAAAAACCTATTCTTATGCAACTCGTAAAAATGAAAGATTCCTTTTGATATTAAGTCCTCCAACCATTCCTTTCCCTACAGAACATTCCATCCAGCACTCCCACTACACCTGAGCTCTCATCATGCGTCACCCAAACGACCCCCACCGACCAAAGACAAATTCCAAAACCACCCTCGCGAACGGACATTCCAAATGGTTCTACATAACAACCCTCTCTCCCCCCCCTCCGACGTAATAGCCCTCCTTTCTGAAAAGACAAAAGACTTTTAAAACAGCCGCCAGAGTTCTGGAAATATAATTTTTCTCTCCGATCGATTGTAGAGGGGTCTGCGGTTTAAAGTCTTCTTCATAAATCAAAGGTTCGCTTGTTTTGCCTGGAGGGATAAGGTTTGGAAAACGGTTTGTGTTGGGAAGCAAAAATCCGGTTTAAAGATACTTGAAAGGAATTTTAAAAGAATTTTTTAAAAATTAAAATTTACTGTATTTTTCATTTATCTACCCCGTCAAAAATTACCAAGCAGTTTTGGATGCTAAAAATTACAAACTAACATATTAAAATATACAGTTACATTAGTAAGAACAATAAAAGTTTAGCGACATTTGAATATTTAGCATCCATTATATTTTAGCGTTTTTAAACGGTAATAGTACTATAATTTACTTTAATGGTAATATCGGTATTTAATAGTACTATAATTTACTTTAATAGTAATATCGGTATTTAATAGTACTATCATATACGGAATAATCTCAATGTTGAATAATAGCTAAATAAAAATTATAGGCTTAGTACGACGTAATAATATCTGGTATCCTTTACACATTTATAAAATACATCAGAAAAACATTTACCATATTACAATAAAAACTTCACAGTTTTTTATTTGAATGTATTTTGGATTTATAGCAGTTACTTAATAGGTAATCCTTACAAAACCCTCAAAGAATGTAATTTATAGGGGTATATTTTGTTTGATTTTCAAGACGTTTACTGTTTCTTTCATTTTACGTTTAAATATGTTAAAATTTTCAAAAAAACATATTATAGGGCCTGTAGTCAGACCGGCTTACTATATTTTTGCTTCGGTATTTATATTTCAATCGTAGCTTTCAATAAAAAATAATTTTTTATATTTTTCTTGCTTTTCATCATTATGTGTCCTGTATGTATGTATTATATGTTACGGACAAAGTGATTATTTAGCATGAGTACCGGACATTATTAATAATGCCCGATGTGGAGGCAGGAAAAGTGATAAATTCCATTCAATTTATCACATTGCCCGGGCATTATTAATAACGCTCATTTTATCACATTTCCCGTAACATATATATTATTTATTAATGTATGACCTAGAAAGATATCTGTTGCAATGCCCCGCATTAAATTTGGACATGACTGTCTTCATAAGCACCTACAACGCAAGCAATGTCCCTCCTGGCTCTCTTTGTCCCTCGTGCAATCTTAAATAGATATACTACCGCTACTAGATGTCAAGGAACGCTCTAAATTTATGCTTATATCTGCCGGTGTCATATATTTAGATTCTGTTAAGTATTCTATTAGATAATAAAAAGCATTATAATGGTGTCGACAGTGTATTTTTTTTTATCTCGCATTTTGATGTGATGAAATTTTCAGCACTTACTGCGGTTTTCGCATCGGATTTTTCTTTAATGGACTTCACGGCGCACATTGCGTGACGTTAAGTTGTTGGTGGCAGAGGCAGGTCTTTTCATGGGCCTGGGGACATGCGGGAGGGTAATGGAGTTTTGTCATTGGGGAGGAAAGGTACTCATTATGGTGGTTGAGTCTCGGTCTCGAAATATTGGATGGGAAGTTTGGGATCCCTTTTCGCGATGGGAAGACTATTGATGATGGTTTTAGTTTGCGTTTAAGAAGGATGTTGGCTTGTCTTCATCGAAATGGCATCGCTTTGCCGCAAAAGTGGTCATGCTTTTGTTTTGAGGTTGATACAAGTTTGTATGGAAGGTTGAGACTAACAAGGGTTATCGAGAAAAAAAAGAGGAGAATGCGTGGAAACAAAATAACTTATAAGTTATTTTGTTTCCACGCATTCCATGTAGAGTAGAGTAGAGAGAGAGAGTAGAGATTTCTCTCTTTGTAGAGATTTAGAGTACATTTCAGAAATACTCATTCTTTTATAACATTTTATTTTGTAATATACAATAATAAAATTTATTATCTGATTTAAACTTTATTGAACTTGACAAACACTAAACAGAGTTTAATAAAGTTGAATGGGACATAAAAATTATAATTAATAACAAACCGGATAATATGATTAATACTTTTTTTAAATGAAAAAAAAAACTTTAAGTTTTCTATAAATAAATTTTGGTAAAGTAAACAATCCTATATCAAAGTAAAAGTAATCCCATGTGCTTCTTCATAAAACGTCAATGAAGTTAATCACTTATTAAAATAAAATTAACGCTAAAAGCACTTAAAAGGACACAGTAGAAAACACTTAGGTAAATTTGTTAACCACTTATGATAAGCTGTACCTTTTTGGGAAAAGGGTGCCTATTAGCATATTTTATGTTACACTCGCTATTACTTTAAAAGAACTAAAGTAAATTTAATGTACTAATGAATATTCCGAGTCATGAATTAGAAATTAAATTTTCGTAGTGTATAAAAAAGGATCCCTTAGAGTAAAGAACCGGTGAATCAACATTTTTCTGTTTAATTATTAATAATGATTAGAATTTCATAGTATCCAATGGCCACAATATTCACAAGCCCGTTTTCATGGAATAAATCATCTTTAACAGTTTTGTTCCTTGAGAAGCGTACACAGGCGTGCCCTTGAAATCATCGATTGATTGCAGATGAAATATAAAACCTGATTTTACAACCTTTAGGTTAAACCCCCATTTGACTCAATAGATTGCTATGTGCCACTCCTCAGAAAACAACCACAGTCTCTTTAAAGAAAAGACAGACACCTGCGGCTAACCAAGCTTCTCTAAGCTGTTTACCATAAAACGACATGTAAGCTTTACTTAGTCTACAAAAACGGGGAAAGTTCCAGACCATCTGCTTCCACTTCAAAAACAACAAAGACATGGAAAGCGTGCAAAGCAACTAAGATAACACGAGGCCAACTTACCAGGAGGGAGCTTAATCATAAAGACCATTCTTCGTTGGCGGGGATATCTGCAAGAAAAAGAAAAGAAAACGCTTTATTCTCTAGTCTAAGGGAGAAAATAAAGGTAAAGAGACATCGCTAAGGTTTTTGTTTATTTCCCCACCATTTTTCTAAGCCTTTCAACGCCAGTTTAAGTCGACGGGGACCACTTCAGAGGACGCCTGGTTTACAGTAGTCTAAATGTTACTCGATATTGGCTCCTTCAGCAGTAATTGGTGATGAACGTCTGCTTTGATAGCCGTGTTCTTTATTTTATTCGAATCTTTTTTCCTCGCCCTTCATTGAAAGTGGAGATTGATGATGGTCATTTCCTGTAAAGTTTTCTCCGGCTTAGGAGCTCTTAGGGCTGTGTATGGGTTTTCCCCCTTAACGATGTATCCTAAACCTCGATAGTATAGATCTTCATTTGGAGAAGGATCAGGATACTCAGACGCAATATGGTCGCGACGGAATTTGAGTATTCCTTAACTATTTCATTAGTTAAGTGTCGAAATAATTGGATATGGTGTATTTATTGATTTTATTTAACGAATAGTGATTCTCCATTTCCGCGATATGCGGTAGATGCGATTTGATTTATTTCCTTCGATTGCGAATTGAATCAAGGAAAGGATTAGTTTCGAATGTGAAACCAGTATACTATTATTCACGCTAACTCTCATTGGTTTAATAGTTAAGATTTCTCAAAAAATGTATGGAATTTCAGAAATCTATTGTAATGGAAATTAAGCCTCTTTCATAGAATAGAATGCTTTCAATCTTTAATATTCGAGAATATATTTGTTAAAATATTAAGAATATTGGGAGGGTGTAAAGGTAAGGGAGATATAAATAATTATTACGTGTTTTTGACTTATTTACTGTTGTCATCATACACTTTTTTTATTCTTTGAATAGATTAAAGGATTACTTTTGTGTATTGCATTAGATTATTCCTTAAAAGAAAATTTCATCTATCATATAACCTTTTTTTCAATCAAAATAGAAGTCCAAATTGCTTTTAAACTGTCCCAACTTACTAACACAATGCTATAGACTTATTGACTACTTTTTGACTATTACTGCACCCCTATGATTTACAGTTGCAATGTTTCTGGCAATATTTTCAAAAGTTACGCATGCTTTATAAATAGGAAACGCAAAAGAAGGTTTAATTCATGTTTTAGACAGAGCATTTTTTTCAGGTATATATTAATTCAGATAACTTTTTTCATTATATTTTATAGATCCTCAACAAACACATGACAGACTATTATTATTATTTTCACAAACCAACAGAAAAATAACTTAATACCACCGAAGAATGTACACAAATCTCAACAATAATTAGGTCATGCCTACTGGAAACGACTAGGAACTCAATGCATAAGTTAAACCCTCTTTCCACCAGAATCCCTAATAAGAGAAATGTCGCCCTTCGAACAGGTTAAACCTAGGCCTTAAATATTGAAGACGGGATTCGACACACTGTGTTAGAAACCGAGGGACACTGACATGCATTTTTCATTCAACTGATGCAGCACACACTACCCTAGAATAGAGAGACTCGTGTCTTCCCTACAGGAAAAATCGGAGATTGCAGTTTCTCAGGTATTTACGAGGCTGTGCGAGTTTTAGTGCGGTTTTACGACGGGCTCTTGCGGTTTCGGATGTAAAAATTGATGGCTGCAAAAAGTGCGTGTAAAGATGCGGTTAAAGTTATGCTGGAGGAATTTATCATCTAGTTTGAAATTCATGGGAGACTTTGTTGCCTAGAATGGTATTTTGAAATAGCGTGTATGTGTAGTATGGATTGCATGTTGTTTGGGAGGGTTATTAAAATCTCAATAACTAGCTTTTTCAATTTTGGTAAAAGGTTTATTTAATAATGGAGGCTTATTAAGGAGTTTAGTTTGAATTTTCTAAGTGATGCTGCACGATTGTGTATGAGCTTCTCATTAAACACAATGTGTTAAAATGTGTTTAATGATACATTTGTTTTCATACTTTCACCAGTTAATTAGCAAATAAATTGATTAATTTAATGTTTCAATCGATTATGCAATAACTTGTGAATGTGATGTATTTGGGAAAAAAAAACTATTTTTCCCCAAAGAATAGTGTTTTAAACAGTTTTCAAATAATTTTCTTTTTTGTGTGTGTGTTTTTCTTTAATGTTCGAGAAAAACAAAAAATCACAGAAGACACGTGTATTAACACAATACCAATACACGAATACACATGTACAGAAAACAGAAATATTGTATCACGGAAGTCCGTTCTAATTAAGTAATATGATAGTACGTACTTACAAAAATAAATAAAGCAGTTCAAAATAAACATTCAAAATAATGCAACTTGAATTCTTGTAATAACGTTACATAGTTTTAATTATGTTTAGTTTTCGTTAATTATATAGTATTGCTAAATTTCAATTCATTTAATTTTACTAACACTCCCTATATTTTAACAGATCTTTTTTATCTATAGTTCACACAATAATTAATTAACAAACAAAATGTTATAAATTTTCTTATTTCTCATGATTAATTATTAATCTGTTAACAAATACTGTCTAACTAAATACAATTGATAAAACCGAGTCAATCTTTAAAACATTCATTCTTTTTATTCTGAAACTCTAAAAAAAATAGCTATGACTTATAGTCTCTAATATAATCTAGTACTCCCTACTCTTATTTTATTATAGAAAAATAAAATTAAATAGAACATTTTTTCGAACAATATACTATTAGGATTCTTTTTTTTAATCCATTTAACTTAACATTCTTAAAAATGCTTAGATTATTCATTGTTCATCAAAAAAAAAATATTCCTTTTGAAGTATCGTTGATATCAACATGATTAATTTGTCATTCTTTAGTAATAAGGGTTTTTGGAACATCATAAAATCTCTTTCGTGTACGTAAAAACTCCTAATATTTCTAAACGGTTTAAAGTTCCATAATCTTTGACCAACAACAAAGGATCAGGATTACATGACAAAGATTATTATTAATCATGCAAATAGAACTTCATTCTTTCGAACAAAGGAGTCTCGTAAAAGGAAAAGGCATTGTCCCAAACCGATCAAGCAGACATTTTACGACGCAGATCCCTGTCCCAATACGGCATAAAGAAGCTCCTACACACGCATTCCATTCCAAGAAGCAAAACAGAAAAAAATGGCTACTCTCGCAGTAAAAGCACAAAATGGAACTGTTCCGATACACACGGAAAGAGCCCTGGCTCCGGGGGGATTCGATTTTTTTTTCCACCGAGATCGATTCGTCTGAGTCCCGTTCTACCAAACTATAACTTGCCGCTGTTGAAAAGTGTTTTTGCAACCTAAACATACCAAGCGGTAGTGTGAGGTGAAAAATTATTTTACAGAAACGGAACTCATTAAACGGATTATTTGTGAATATAGAGGATAGGGCAATGTTGGGATCTTCCTCATCTGGCTTGCTTCAATGCTGTGAAAAATTGTTTGCAATTTTGTCTCGAGGGTCTCTTAGAACTTTGTTTTTTTTTTTCCTTGAGGTGTTATCCTTGTGTCTTGGAAAGTTTAAATTTTAGTATCGGGGGATCTAGAGTAATTGTGAATAATATTAATAATATATGTTGTATAAGAGATAGCTTGTTGGCTTCCAGAACTGTAAAAATTCTTTCTTAAACCATGCATTAAATTTGTTTCTTGTAAATTTTAAATTGAGCTTGTTAGAAATGTTTAAAAGTTTACTTAAAATTGGTAATTTGTTAGAGGATTAAATACTTAGAGGAAATTGAAGATATTGGATGATTTTGAAGAAATACTTGAATTGGAGACGGACTCATTTTCAAATATATATTTGTTTTGAAAAGGTATTTAACGGTATGTAAAATGTATTTGAAGGAATTTTAAAAATAGTTGTAAAACGTAAAACGAAAAAAAGTAGAAATATATTTTTGAAAGTATAATCTAGTACAGAAAGTATACTTTTTAGCCAGTAAAATCTTTATTTAAGTTTACCGCAAAATATCTTCTTTAAAAAGAAAAACGACGACTAAAATAAATGCAGTAACTCATAAAAAATGTCAATATTTACACAAAAAATATTAAGTCTCCTTCAAAAGCAAAAAAACACTAGAAGTAAAAAAAGGGGGAAATTAATCTTTTCACAATTAGATTAAACAAAATAAAAATTGACTTCTAAATAACTATATACATTTTTATGCAAAATTAATTAATTCTTTTACTTAAAATCATTCGTTGATGGTTAATATAACTTTTCAAATATGACGTGTTTTAAATGTAGTATTTTAATATTATCATATTCCTTTAGATATTTAGAACCTTGTACGTTACTTTACGGTTAGTATTTACATAATACATTACCCTAATGGAATTTAAGTATGATCGAAATAAATATTATTTGCTTTCTACACCCTTTTTTACGCAATATTTTTCAATCAAAATTGAATGTTTAATGGGATGCGTATTTATTTTGCATAATTACTTATGTGACATCCAAAGTGTCCCATTTTTCTTTGTTTCAAATTATTTTTTTCTATTTACATTATCATGTATTAAAATAAATCCTCTGACACAACATTTGATGAAAATCCTACATAACCACCATTAAATCCATGTTAGTGTCAAACATTAACTGAGTTTATTGGACTTATCTTCTCAGAGTTATGGAACATAATCTCCTTAGGGAGAGCAATATCTTTTGTCTGTCTTTCTTCACTATAGATCTTCCCTCTACTTCGTTATCACAGTAGTAAGACATGACAGATTTTTTTTTATGCAAGGAACATGTGTCTCATCACTTTCCCATCTAAGTATGAAAAGAATCTCTGTTTAGGCTTAGTGCATTACATGCATATTCAAACGGTGACTTGCACACAGAAATGATATTTATGTCGATAGTGATGTCCGTTGAGACAGGTATTATTATGCTTAGTTAAGGCTACTTATCTATCATCAGTTAAAGGTTTGGTAAAAGAGAATGTTCCAATCTTCTCATATATGGTGGAATTTCTGCTGGTTAAAGATAAAACGGACGCATTGCTCTGAATTTCCATATCAAAGGGTTGGCGAACATTGGAAATGGATGATGCATTTGATGAATTATTCTGTTGGATTTGCGAGGAGGAGATTTGAGCGAGAAATAGAGAATGTGTGTATTTCGTTGTTAGAGATGGTAATGTTACTTGTTCATGATAAGGAATGAAGGATATTAGAATACCTAACACGCAAGTCTGATATTTTCATTTAAAAACCTGAAGCTTCTAATTGCACTCTAGGTGACTTACTGAAAAGATGAGAGGAAATATAATATGGAAATTTTCATATATCGTAAATTAAGAACATAAAGTTATGAAAAAACATTGAGAGTAAATTGGGAAAAATATTATAGGATAAAGTAGCAAAATTAGATCAGTAGTTTTTAATGAATAAATTATCTTAATCAGGTTTGAGAAAAAAGAATTTTTGTGAATGGGATATTTATTATAAACATTGATAATTTGTAAATTTGCATTTAAATTGAAGTTTAATTAAAGTGTTAACTAAATTTTTGAAAGTCATTTCCAGGTTTTTTGAAAGTTTTTCTTCGGAACTTAATTATTTTAAATCAGATTGAATTTTTTTTTAATCAAATCATTGGTAAAATATACCAAACTAATTTCTGTGCTTTTTTGAAAAAGATTAGGTGCTTACATTACACGAAAGAAAAAATTGAATTGTGATTCTAGATTTACATTTATAAACCATAGAATCCGATTAAAACTTTTGCTGGAAGAAAACTATTGATATCTCTCTATCTCTCTATATATAATGAAGGTGTCCCTGGGTTCCTGCCTGGGTTCCTGGGTTCCTGGGTTCCTGCCTGGGTTCCTGGGTTTGTCCGGAACAGATTTGGCTCAATTTCTCCAAAACTACCCGTCCGAATCGAACCAAACTTGGTACACATACGTATGGGGACGGGGGAAAGACAATGACATCATTTCCAAATTTCTAAAACCACCCCTTCACCCCCTTTTAGGCCTTTTTGTAAAACTCGCCTTACTTCTCCACTAAGGAAGATCTGTTTAACTCGCATTGTTGCAAATAATACAACAAAAACAATTTTAAACATAAAACAAAGTATTTAAAGATAAAACTTGGCTAAAATTGTTTTAAATGTTTTAAAAAGGTTATTAATAATTTAAAAAATTAAAAACGGCCCTTATAAAAAACTTTATAACAGTATTTTCTTATTAAAAACTTCATTTTCCATGAAACTTTAAGTTGAAATAGAAAGTTTTAAGAATTAGACTGGTTAAAGTAAAGATTACATCATGCAGTTTTTTTAGAAAGTTGATGATAGAAACACTAGATCAATTTGTTATTTAACCTTATAATTTGTTTCTTTGGTGTAGTTTAACGGGATTTTTTTTTTCAATTTAAACAGGGGGTATTTACAAATTTTGGGATTTCAAAAGTCTGTAATAATTTTAATGGATTTTTTTCACTTAGAATGGATAATTGGGTAACTGTCGTAATTAAATGTGAAACACCGAAACTGGATGGTTAGGTTAGATTTACACAGTTGGAACCGGGAGGGAAAAGGCACAGGGAGCACGGTGATGAAAATGCACCGGGAACACCGAGATGAAAAGGCACCGGGGACACCAAGATGAAAAAGGCACCGGGATATGAAAAAATACTGGGAACACCGGGATATGAAAAAATACTGGGAACACCGGGATATGAAAACCTACCAGGATGATTGGTAATTATGGTTACAGAAAATTAGGCATGTAACTTGAGAAAATTTTAATAAATTGATACACTCCACCCGTGCAAGGCCGGGCATATCAGCTAGTAACTTTATAAAAAAGAGTATTTAAAAACATATTCAATTCTTTAATCTAATGCTCAAATAAATTTTTTCCTAAATATAAATCCCTCATGTAAACAAAGGAAAAATAATATATTTTCAAAAGTTGGCAGCATTTTTACGATCCTTTTATCAATTTTCAAAACATCACACCGTTTAAAATAGTTAAAAAGAACAACCGATATTAATAAGTACTCAATACAAAATTAGGTTCCCAAAATGTAGAAAATCCTCTCCATATAACATTCCTTATTTTAAAAATATTTCTCAACATAAAATTTAGCAGTTTTACGTTAAAATGAAATGCTATTTCGCTGACATCGCATACTCAATAATAAACGACCTTTAGTTCAAGGTGTTCATTCCATAATGAAGGCATGAATCAGCACAGAGAGAGAACTTGGGATCATCTTTCTTCCAAGCGTCCAGTCTCCTTTATTGATCCTGTGCACGGAATGACCTTCATTACTGAAAACGCTTTTCGGCGCTATTACCAGTAAAAGGGACCCGTTCAAAGCATTAATTAGAAGTGTACGTCCCGTTTAGAAGTGCCGGGAAAACGATTTCCAGAGCCGAAAGGGTGATTTGAAGAAGAAAAAAAAATTGGATGAGAATGTAGTACATGATATATATGAAATTTTTATGCATATGTTGGGTGCTTATTTTAGGTTTAATCATGTTCTTTTAATCATGTTCACTTTAAACTTGGTTTGTATGCTTCATTTAAGAGTTAAACGATAATGCGGTTTGGTTTGGAAAATAATTATAGGTTAAAATATAATCTTCAGTAATATCAATTCATTTGTATGTTGAAGATGTATAAAAATGTTTGTAATCTAATCCAGAAAGATTAGTAAATGGTTAGCGAAAAATAAGAAGTCTTTATAATACTCTGTACTCATCAGATTTTTTTTTCAATCAAGAATTTATAACTGTTTAAAAAGTGTAAAACCCACTTACAAAGTTTTACGGATAGTATGCTGTCCTTTTCTAGGAAAACTCCTATCTCCAAACCCTAACGGTTTAAAATCACACGTTTTTTCAACATGAATTTTAAAAGATGTAAATCTATAAGAACACCCAAAACTTTCAACAACCATCACGAATCGGAACTGCAAAACAATAAACGCGAATAGTAAGTACTACACTCAAACCTCTTAAAGTATTCAATTACATTTCAGCGCTCAACAGCAACAGCATTATTAGATTATTATCTTCCACTTTCTTCTCACAGATGAGCGTGAGATAAAACTCTCAGCAGCTTAAACCCAATAAACCAAAGTCAGTCATCCATCTTACAAAAAGAAGGCGGCGGCATCTTAACTAAATTCCGGTCCCATTATTCCAGAAGCTCCGGCCGTTGAAACAATCATCCCCTTATCCAGAAACGCCAGTCCATTATTCTTCATCTGGTTAATGGGAGCAAGTAAGCCTAGGAACTTACTTCCGCGGATTCACTTGCTGCAATCAAAGGCACAGACAAATAAAGGTTGAAACGCACAAAGGTTTATCAGTTTGCCGAGGGAGGCTATTTACTATGAGAACTCTAGTAGAATAATGTCTTTTGATGTAAGAAAGAGGACTTTCTGGGGTGGGTGAATGCACATGCTGTGAGACAGTGGAATTTATAACTTAAGGTAGAGTAGGTGGTTTTCATTATGATGTGGATGGTTATGGACAATAGACTTAAGGTAATAATTCTGCATGAAAACTCGAAGGATATTATAATTAGGTTGTTTGAAGAACTTTAACTTTACATGCATGAATTATTTTCCCTAATCATCAAAATTTAACCTAATTTGAAAAAATCTAATTACACATGTCTATTTCTAACCACTATCCATGCCTAGGGGGTCACTCATACAGTGATCAATTTTTTTGCACATTAATTCAAATCAGACAACGTTATCATCGTCGGCTTTTTCTATTATGAACCCGGTAGTGTATAGCCTTAAAACATTCTGTTAAATAACCGGATAGAAACAGAACACTGCTAGAAAAAAATTTAAAAAACGCCAAAACCACCATAAACATCATCACAAATCTCATCAATTCAACAACAAAAACCCACAAGCTTTCATACATTATTCGCATTACATCACAACCTAACCCCCTACGCAGACGGAAAAAATGAATTCTCCCACACAGAAATGGATCACTCCTTGATTGAGTTATGAAAGTCACAAGATGTCACAGCTGATGATGAAAAATAGCTCCCGCTCTCCAGGGGGATGCTGAGAGGGAAGCTCTGGAGTAATTCGCAATTTGCCTCCGCCAGGGGATGCTCGGAAGAAATGGTGTACACAGGGGGTGGGCCGTGGGAGGATATCCTGGTAATGGCTTCGGCGCACGAGGATTTCTTCTCAGATATGAGATGCGACTTTGGACTTATTTGTGAGAGGGGTGGCGGAGAGATGTGTTTTGAGGGGATGGCCAGATTAAGGTGATGAGGAAGTAGGGGTGAATATTGCGTTTTTCTGACGGTTCATTTATTTAGAGCTGAAGGTAGTATATTCGGATGGAAAGGGAAGTTGTATCTTTCCCATTCAGAGAGAATGTGTCTCATAGAAACGGATATGAAATTTTAACTCGTCAATACAGGAGTTTTTCCCCATGTCACCCTGGGCAACATTTTGAATTCCTTTAGATGCATAAATTCTTTGTTAAGTTTATTAATTAAATTGCATGTTTTTAATTTGAATTACAAATATACTATTATACGATCTAAACGACCTAAAATGCTTAACATAAATTATTTCCCCATCTTTAGTACAAATTCATTCACCTTTTAAAACTACGTTTATTTTAACTCAAACGTATCCAGTTTTACAAAAAAGGAGACAAAACTTCTATGTTACTAAAAAGCAGAAACCGGTCACAACTCAACCCAACCAACTTAGATTCAGAAGTAGCATTATGAACCATGGGAAGCGGTTTAGAAGCACACAGCACTAGATTTATAAGTATCGCTACGAAATCACATTTTTGTCAAGCCTCAATATGGTTATCAATTCAATAAATTCTACCAAACTTTACTTTTACTAAAATTTGATAAATTCGTGTTCTCAAAATAAGTATTCGTTTATTAAATTCTCTCTCTCTCTCCAACAGCTCTACAGCCCCTGGTGGGCCTTGGCTTTCTCGACAATAGAACGCCACGTTGCTTTCTCTTATTATTCGTTTATTAATTTATTCAAATAAATTATATCTTTAAATTAACTATACAATACTACGATTAAAAAATTACATATCAGTAAAAAATATTGAAACATATAAAGTGTGTTGTCATTTTAAAATTCCTGACATTTTTACCGAAAATGGACAATTTTAATTTAAGAACAAAATATCATTTTAAAATGTACCTATTATAATAATATAACAATAATTCAATAAGTGTAAAGAAGAATGGAAAGATTTCTTTGAAAGTTGCTTACATTTTTAATGCATCGAAATTAATTTCTTAAGCAACACTCTTTATTCATCCTTACGAACAACACAGTGACCCCTCTTTATGCATTATTAAAGCTTCTATTGTACTAGCTTTTAAATAAGGGTAGGTGTACTACCTATAAAATAAAATATAGCAAAAAAAAGTATTTTCAAAGTGAAGATGAATATGATGTGATAACTTTAAAATTTTTGCACTAAATAAAAGTTTATGAGGCTCATATCCTTAAAGCTTTGGCACGTTATGTTAAAATTTTATTAACGATATTAATATTAAATCACTCTAATTCAATCTTCTTTACTTCATTCTTGATATAAATAAATTAATATTTATTGAATAAAAACTATATAGGTTTCAAGGCTTTATGTGATGGTTACCAAAAATAATTTTTGAAAATCCAAGTATCCCCAAATATAAATTTAGGAGTCAAAAACAAAAACTGTGTAGTCAGTATAGTACTTAACAGTTATGAGTTTGCACTAGACTTTTCCAGCTTTTATATTTTAATCATATATTCATACTTATGTTTAACTCTCTTATTATTTTGTAAAAAGTAAAGGTTTAGTTCTTTCTGATAATAACTTTAAAAAGGAGGGTTTTTTTTATAAATTAAAAGTGTGGGTTTTCCATACTTAAAGAAAGGTACTATGTGTCAAGATGAAATTATAAAGGACTATTTTCTTTTTATTCAAGTCTTGTTTAATTACAAAGATTAAAATAACTCCTAAGTTTTATAAACGTGTTGTAAAGTTAAGTTTTATTTTTATATTATAAGCCCTTAAGTGTTTACATTTAAATATTCCATGAAAATTCTCCTCTTCATGCTCCGTTAATTTTGTTTTCAGAAAATTTTAATTAATTTGTCATGATCTTAAGTTTGATAAAATAAACACTAGAAAGAAGTTTTTTTTATAAATTATAATTTTTACGGTCGCAGTGATAAATCCGTTACAGTATATCTCGTTACCTCGAAGTTTGATTACTCGAAAACATGTTTATCACGAAAAAATACTTTTCTGCAAATGAAGTAGCTACTACTATTTATTTTTTATTTTGAGAAACCTTCTTATATACTAAACTCGACATCTCGAAACTATAATAACCAAATCTGTTGAAACATTTAAATGGTATAAATAAACTTTCTTTAACTAATTTCAATATTTTTTACGAGAAATGCATAATATTTATATATTTAATAAACTTTCTATTATTCATTGTTTATAAATAAAAAAGTTTTCTCAAATACCTTTAAAAGCAACGTAAACAACAGTACTTTTGCCAAGTAAAACTCCATAACCAAACTCTAAATAACTTTCACCTAAAAGTAATAGTTTTTAGTTCAGACAAAATGGCGACTCCCCAAACTTATCAGCCCTTTCAAAAGAGCTAGATCCGAAACTTCCTTCCATAAACACACATCCATTCCAAAACTTTTCCATTTCCTAATCAAATCCCGAGGAACCCTTAATTATTCGTGTGGGAAAACAGGAAAAAGTCCCCGACCAAACATCCTCATTGAATCCCGATTTTTCAAGTAAGTAAAACCACTCGGAAGCACATAAAAATTCCGGAAAGCTCCCGAAAACTTTTCATGCATCCATTGTTTCATGCGCAAATTATCTCCAGTCTTATCGGCGGAATATTTCGGGGGAAAAGCTTTTGAAAAGTGGATTCAATATTTTAACTTCAGCGGAGGCACGTAAAATATTGGTGGCGTGAGTATCTCCTGGGTCCAGTTAACTTTATATTAAACTCGCTCAGCGAAGAAGAGATTGCTCAGAGAGATGCGTGCAGTGCGGTTGTTAGGGGTTCCATTTTTATGCAGTTACTGGGAATTTCCTTGCGTAAGCGTTATTTCGAGGTGGATTAAAATGGTGTTTTCAGGTTTTGAAGGATTTTTTTTTACCGTTTGGGAACAGTTTGTTCGTGTTTTTTTTTCTTTTGTTTTCGAATCGAAAGAATGAGGATGGGGAGGGGATTTGGGTTGAAAAGTAATAGAATACAAATTGCTTTAGGAGATGCATTGAATTGTCGTTAAGCTTAAAAGTTCAGTAAATAATGAACAAATTGGGTAACTAAACCTCAATAACAATTCTCCTACATTCTCTGTTGATTTCTAAAAAGTTCTGTAGCAGGGGCTCACAACCTTTTAGACACTGCGACCCCTTTTTTAAGTCGAGTATTTTGCCTAACCACAAAATTATAATGTTAAATTTCAGAAAACATCTCTACAGGGATAATTTTTTTTTGTATATTAAACCCATATTTTAAATTAATTCTAAAAGTAAAAAAGGAGTTTATTCATATATCATATAATTTTACTTCATATTTTAAAGAAAACAGCATTTTTACTCTGACTCTCTATTAACAAAATATACAACCAAAAAAAATCCTGCTATTTTTGTTCAGACTTTTATTATGTCAATATAAATATATATATATGTCCTATAGTTCTTTATATCCACCATTAAAATAATTAAATAATGAAAGCAGCTACGAATCCAATTAAAAAAACTTCTATGATTCCATGTACACTATTTAATGCGAAATTTATGTTCCTTATCCTTATGCCAACGAAATTTCATTAGTTTGGAAAGCTCATTACGTGAAGATGTAAATCCAATTAATTTGGCCGAGTGTTAAATAATTGTAGTTCTGAAGTAAAATTAACCCAGAAAACTTAGCTCTAGTTCTTTATTAGTAAAAGAATGGAAACATGTATGATCGAGTAGCACGTCATGTTTAAGATTAACAAGATTCAAACATTTTTTATTTCTGGATATTTTGATGAAAGTTAAGGAAATTATTTCATTCGTCAGACGTAATTAAAGTTCTATGTTGAAACTTTCATAGATTGTCTTGATTCTCACTCTTTTCTTAAAACGATTACCTACTTTATTCGATGGATTCTTACATTCTCTCTTTGCTTGCACAGTTTTTGTGATTAACTGAAGCAAATTTATTTTTTGTTTTAAATGAGAAAATTGTAGGCTTCCCTAATCTGTTATGAGTGTCAAAAATTTGTTGTATAAATACTTTTTTCAATTTCACAAAAACATGCAAATTTACTATAATAATGATATTATCCATCAATCAATCTTCAGTGTCACATAATATAAATAATTATTTCTCTCTGTATTTTTCATTTATACACTTATATAAGACCCCAAATATAAAGATACAACTTCAATGGCAATAAACGTTATCTGGAACTTACAATAGCATTTGACAAGCAGTTCCAGTTGCAGTTCAAAAAGTAAACAGTAATTTAAATTTTTCTTAATAAACATTTTGGGTTTTTAACACAAGTATGTTAGTGTTATTTTATCTTATAAAATTAACCTTTTTTACACTTTACAAAAGTTAACTCTAAAAACTCTTACACAAACCTTTTACCCCGTTCAGTTTTAATCCTTTAAGTCCTAGTCGCCCCAAATTTACCATAGGATTCAATGGCTATCTCGAGTGGTCTAGGTTATACATTTTCGATATTCATCCCGTTAAAAATCGCCCACTTGTTTTGAACACCATAAATTTGCCAACTAACATATTGAAATAAACAGATATTTGATAAAAGCAGTAAAAAGTTGGGGGGGGGCATTTGAAAAAATATTTGAACTCATATATAACGGAAAAGTACCACACCTTCAAAACTAACGCTGCATCACACAAACCCTCTCCCTACAACTCGATACACCCTACCAGCTCTTTGATGTCCACTCAAAGAGTCAAACCACCCAAATCGCTGACAAACAACACGGGATCAAGAAAATGCCGTCAGGAACAACGCTCGCCCATCGATTATTCGAGATGAATCGATGGCATTTACCGACAAAAGTTGGCAAAGCGTTTCCGTCAACAAACGGATAAAAGCTGCCCATTAACCGACTCTTGCCCGTAATCAGAGAGAATGGGCCTCTCTCTCTCCGTTGGGATGGAGGATTTTTTTCATCCCACCTTGTTTGCGGAATGGGAGGAATTATCGTCGATATGGATCTTGGGGGGATGGATCCGCGGCTGTGTTCGAAATTAATGGATTAGTGAGTGGTGTGTTGAGAGATCGTTTGCTCCGTGGGGAATGGTCAGGGATCTTTGGAGTTGGGGAGGAGTTCCATTGGTGTGGAAGGAATTTAATTCGAATGGTGCTGGTTGATCTCGGGTGAAACGTTTTCTGAATTTACGTGGGATGTATTTTATAGTTTTGAATTCTGATTACTAAAATATAGTACACGGTCAGTAGGGGTGGATCGGAGACGGATTTCTCTTGACACTATGAGGAGTAGGACAGTAAAATTGTGAGGGTGGTCTGCTTGGTGGGTCTAGAGAGTGATTGGAGTTTCAATTTGAAGATTTATTTTTCTGGTAAATTAAAACCCATTAAACTTTAAGTATAATGTAACTTGATTTAAAAGTTTCCAAAAAAGATGTATGGGGAAAGTTATAAAAACCTAGTTCCTCCATAAATCCCCCCTCTCATTTCATTTACTTATGATTCATGAAGACTTTCTAAGTAATTAACAACTTTGGTGGAAGTTGGATACTTCAGGATATCTCAAACAATATCAACAATGAACAAAAGCATAAAAGGAAATCTGGTGTACTCAATGCCAGTATTTACTCTCCCTACATAACTTTTTCGAATTTATAGAGATATCAATCGATAATATTCCAGTCTTATAAGAAAAAAACATTCAACCAAGGCTTTATAAATGAACATTAAATGTTCAAAAGTCAATATGAATTTAATAATCTTGATGTAGACTTTTTATATAAATCTTAAAACAAAACATATATCTTTAATCAATATTTAATCAGACAAACATAATAATTTATCTTTAGAAATTACAAGTAAAACTACTTTTTTACTTTCATTGGCCCTTTCATATCCATTCAATTTACCCATATTCCCCTACAACCCACAAAAACCCAACCCAAGCAAATCCCATCCCAATTAAAATCGACTACCCGGCTCCACCAAATACCCCGTCAATTCCAAACAGACCCCTTTAATCACCCCCTAACAGGCCCTTCTTCAAAGAAACCGACCGCACAATCTTCGATCACACCACCCCACGAGTAATTAATAAACGCCATTACCCCTCCGAGTCGAAGGGGGAAAGTAATTAAAACGTAATCACTCCCGGCTCCGGACCGTCCCGAATTATCAGGATTACCCTCGCCTGAATGGGGGTGGAGCCGCGAGATTCGAATTTCGAATCCATCATGTGTCCCGTTCCTTCTAATGGGGTGGTAATGACGAGAATTTCTCGAGGATTTGTTGGTTTTTGGAAGAAAAAATGACGGAATCTTGTAGTATAATGGGGCCTGATCCTCATTAAAATCTAATATGGGAGGGATATGCCCTTGAGGGGATTGCTTAGGAGAATTTGATTGAGATTTTTAGTTTTTTAAAGGGAAATAGGGCCTCTGGGGGGTGCTAATGGAGTTGTAAAAAGGGTGTTTAATGTTAAGATGATTCCCTGTGGATGAAATTAATGAAATGAGGAAGTCGTTTTAATCATTTTAGATGTTCTTAAAAATGCTGATGCATGTTGGTATTATTGTGTTGTAATAAAGAAAATTGTTCATATAAAATTGGAGGTTTCTATAATTAAGTGTATTTTAATAGCTTCTCAAGTGGAATAAAAACGGTTAACTTAATTTGCATTTGTTTAACAAAATATTTGCTATGATTGTGATATTATGATTCAAACATCAGTGGTTATTTCTCACTTCCGATAAACTGTTATTTAAGTACTTAAATAACACAAATATATCAATAGTAATGTACGTTAATTTAACAAAGATAAAATACATAGAATTAAGTTACAGTTGAAAAAAGTTTTCTGAAGTACATGTTCTACAGGTAAAAGTGTTAAAGATTATAAACGAAGCTTATAGCTTCACAATATAAATTATAAGGGTATCATCCTATTCTTAATCCTCCATAATTTTACAATAGTAAAAATATATAAATATTTTTTTGAAAGCATAACTTATAAAGTCTTTTAATTATTTTTTGATAGATTAAATTATATTTTTCCTTTTTTTCATCGCTTTAAGAGGAAAATTTTCTCTTTGGGTTGTTTTCTGATTCATCCCTAAAAATCTAACTGAAAAAACTTAAGTTAAAATCTGAATAGATAATAAGTAATTTCACATTAATTTTCATTAAAGTGTAAACTAAATCAAACATCTTAAATTTAGACAAGTGCTTATATCAACTACGTGCTTTGAAACTTTAGTTATGAACAAAGAAGAATTTTCATAAATATATTTAACTATTCAGAATAACTACACAACTGAATAACTCATTCAGTCTAAAACTATTAAAGCCTGCTTTAAAAACTTTGAAAGATTTTACACCAACTAATCTTCATTCTTTTCTGCATCAATCCCCTCCCTGCTTCACTCATTAAATAAGACGCGAGAAAACTAAATTAGGGCAATTCTACGTTCACTCTTTTGGATCGAGATAAAGAAGTTTACTCAATAAATTTAGTGGCTTGACTACGCATGAGATCTTTCAGATGCTATTCATGGTTAAAACTTCAACTCTCATTAAAAAGGAGATATTCAAGATGAGAGGTTTTGAGCTTGAATTGCGATAGCTATCTTACTTCATTTCCGTAAAAGCCAAATATTTTAAAAGAATGAAGATTATTAGATTTGACGAGTTTCTTTATGAACCGTTCACAAATTGAATAAAAGCAATTCTGAATTAAAGTGATTTTAAGTTCCTATTTGTATAACATTGAGACGGTTAACAAATAGAACCACCATTTCTTTTAAGAATTCTTTTTCTTGAAGATTCTAAATGTTGAGTTTCTTTTTTTTACCATTATAAGTTGCAATAAAGTATGATATTTTTTAACACAACACTTTTTATAGTATGTTTTTTTAACCAAGAATCCGGGTATGTTAAACAAGCCCATTTAAATCCATAAGAAGCATTTTCAGAAAAAAAATTCCAACAGTAAATATTATGAACTTAAATTTATAATGTCTCGCATAACACTTGCACCCTTGCCCGAAGATTTGCGAAGTATATTAAGCTATTTAAATTTTAAGTGTTTAAAATAGCTACATAATAACAATGGTCTAGAAATTGCAGAGATTATATAAATAGCTATTTGAAAACTTAAGAATAGCTCCAACTTTATAAAATACAATGGTTTAATAACTCAGAAAAAGCAATTTTTAACATTTTTGAGTGATATCCATCTTATTAGAAAAGTCTTTTAAGTTATACAAAATTAATTTATTTTCTAACAAATATAATATCACTTCCCACAATATATCGCTGGCGTCATCGGATATCCTCGTATCTTTGATTTGGAGAATCTACAGAAGGAGATATGCGTGAGTTCATGTCACACACATTCAAAGAACGATGCCAATGACTGATCGGAAATTCGATTACAACCACACCAGTTGAATTTACTGTGATCTGGAAGTGATCTGGAGTGGAGAGCGAGTGGAGCACTTATCAAATATCTCTCAATGGTGATAGCATTAAAGTAAAATAACGAAAAATACGCAACGCATCGGGCTTCTTGCGAGCCTTTGTGAAACCTCTAACTGCTTATTAAAATGCAATTCCATCGGTCGTTCATGAAGATCTGTTTGGCGAAGAAACTAATTTCTCAGTCTTGAACTCTATTGTAGTACATATATTCCCCACAAATCAAAGATACGATATACTGTGTTTAGCACTCCAATTTATTAATGAACGAGACTCCAATCCTTCAATACAAACGCAAGATTATTTAACTCTTACTTCAGATGCCTAAAAATATTTTTTCTAAATATTATATTTATGTACACAACCAACCCTCAAAATAGAGTAACAACCCAAAAAGATATGTTTAAGACTAGAGCTAGACTCTAATCTCAGCCTGTCGTTTTTCGCAATCTGCAACACTGCACCTGATGCGTCAGAAGTTAACCCAATAAAGAAGATGTTATGGTAAGTTTTAAAGTTACTGAATCCCCGTTGGAGCAGTGATAGACTGCTTGTGTAGCTCTTGGGTTTTATGCCCAGTTATTATTTTATAAAAATCCCTTATATTTTCCAAAAGAAATTTCAACCAACCAATCAGAACAGACACGGTTAAAATTGACAGAATGCGAGTAGACTCTTTTATAATTGAGAAGTCATAATATTTCATCTAGTATTACCATTAATCATCAAAACCATCAACTTATTGCTGCATCACGATAAACCAACCTCATAAGTCATACTTCACCGGCCAAATAATTTTTCCAAAGTGAACTCTCCAAGAAACCCATCACCCCCACAACATATCACTTCTTAATTCACCCGGTCCATCATCAGCAAATGGATCCTTCCCTCCTACCTGCGGATACTTTATGTGCGCGTCTTCCCGGTCCGAGAGATGATGCATGCCCGCGATTTCTTCTATCTCATCGCGGGGAGAGGGAAGTAACTTCTCGTTGTTTTTATCGTCCCCGGACTTGCGTTATCGCCGTGATTGAGGGTGGACGGGCTGGGTTGTTCGGTTGCTGCTTTTGTTTTTCGAGGAAAAGGAGGGATTTGGTGTGTTTGATGGGATGGGGGGATTGTGACTTGTGTAGGTATAGTGTAATTGGTGTGGAAAGGTTTTCAGTTAGTTTTAGTGTTATTTTTTTTGGTAAATGAACGTAACAACACTACAACAAGTTCTTTCAAATATAAATTCCTCAATGGGACTCCATTGCTCTCGAAGTTAATTTTTGATTCTTTAAGGGGTCAGTTAAGTCTTAAACCATAGGATAACTCTCATAAACTGGCACATACTAAAATGAGTCCCAAATTTTTAAAAATAAACATATCAACAAAATTTTTTTGGTAGTGTGAAGTTAACTACATGTACCTTAATTTCAAATCTTCAAATAGCATATAAATTATTAAAATTTTTAAAAATTAGTGGAAAAATTATTGACTTTTTAAAAAAAATTATTTAAAGTACAATGCTCGTTACGCAGTCTCTAGAGCTCAAAAACAAAGGTAATTATTAAAATGTGGTGTTAAATTAATTTTAAATACATCCTCTATAAGTTATACATCATTTTATAAAAATTTATTCAACCAAAATTTTTTTTTCACCTTTATAAAGTAAAAATTTTTACTAAAATTTTAAGTTTCAACTTTTTGATTTTTTTAAAAATATAAAAAAATCTTAAATATGTATTAAATGATGTATAACTTATAGAGGATGTATTTAAGATTAATTTAACACCACTTTTTAATAATTACCTTTGTTTTTGAGCTCTAGAGACTGCGTAACGAGCATTGTACTTTAAATAATTTTTTTTTAAAAGTCAATAATTTTTATTAATTTTAATAATTTATATGCTATTTGAAGATTTCAAATTAAGGTACATATACTTAACTTCACACTACCAAAAAAATTTTGTTGATATGTTTATTTTTAAAAATTTGGGACTCATTTTAGTATGTGCCAGTTTATGAAAGTTATCCTATGGTTTAAGACTTAACTGACCCCTTAAATTATTCAAAAATTTCCCCAGCTTTAAAAATTGCTGACAAAATACAAATATATAACAAAATAAAGTGTAATAAACCAGTAAAAGACGGCAAGGTTTTTTTTATTCTTCTCCTTCAAATCATCAGATAAAAATATTTTGCAACTCTTAATACTACAGAGAATTATCGAATTTAGTTACACAAATATCCACACTACGAAATATTCCTTTAAATCACGGCCCAAAGAATTCAAATCCCTCTCAAACACAATCTAACCCTTGTTAATAGATAGGTTCAAACTTTTATTACGGAAAAAATCAACCTCAAAACTTCCTTAGCGTAATCCCATTCCACCTAACGATATAAAAGGATCAATAATTCATCCAAACCAACCGACCAACTCTTCTCAGAACTAAAACCCCTTCGATTCCCCCACTTAATGTTTCATCCCAGGGAAAACAACATCTTCCTCCGGCGCTATCATATCTCCATTATAATAAACTGCTACCCGTGTCCTCGTATGAATTAATGCATGAACGGAATCGGCCTCTAGGTAGCCGTGTCCCCCTAATTATGATTGATCTGGGCTTTACGCCAATTATAAAGGTGCTATGTTGTACAGGACGAAGAGGATGGGGTAACAGAGTAACCGTAGCTGTGGGAGGGCGGTTGTTCTGATATGGAAGAAGGGAGATGTATTCGGGAGGGGGGGGGGCAATTTGTGTGAATTTGTGTGTTCTGATAAGAGGTACTGAATGGTGTGTTGAGCTTCTATTCATTTGGATATGTGGGAGAGGAAATATCCAGTGGAGTGCAGAAGGAACTGTTTAAATAAATCTAATAATATAGCTAATAAATTTTTTCTTAAGTTTCCTAACAAATGTTACCAAGTAACAACCTTGTATTTTTATTAGGGTGTTACTGGTGCTAGTAAGAGTTATTTTTAAACATTAGGAATATTGTATGAAAAGTCTGATTACATATTTTTAGAGTTCGGTTTATTTATTATTTTATTTACTGCCAAACAGAAACATTTCCAATTACATGGCAGAATAAACGAGTACAAGATAAAATAATAAAAGTACAGAATAAAAGAGTAACAGTATACACATTAAAAAACACGATTAACACAGGCCATAAAATAATTACTTAAATTGATACATTTATAAAAATAGATATCTTAATGTTTAACTGTGTTCACAGTTTTTTACTTTATTTTAATACGAATGATATTCACATGTCTAATGCAGTTTTATTTTCATATGTTTGGAAAGAATTATTCTTGACAAACACAATGATTTCGAGTGAATAGATTAGATTCAGACAAGTTTTACAAATCTAGAAAAACTAATTTTGTTCGAATTGCTCAAGCAAATCCTTCTATATTTTTCAGTTAAATTTTATTTTTCGGAAAGCAGAAAATAGTCAAAAACTTGTCAAATAAAATCTATGCTAATATCTTGTTTCATTGCATATGTAAATTTAGTTAGAGTATTTGAATATGTATGTATATACTATATTTCAATAAAAAACTTTTACCAAACATGTTTGACTACTATTGGGTAATAAGAATGGGCCTAGGCAGTGGAAGCTTAAAAGACATATTAAAAACGCAACGAAACTCATAACAAACAGGCAAGAGAACAAGAAAATCAAGGGTGGTAAAAGCAGACTACACTTATATAAATAAAACCCATAACGTATATTGACGTCACTGATCCGTCACATTGACATTGATTCACTTTAGCTCTACAACTACTTTTTTCAATAATCATATTATTTTTAAAGGACATTTTTTTAAGAAACTTCATTCAACTCTACATCCTAATAGATTCATAAATGCTCAAATAATCAAAGTTTCTAAACCCTGGTAAAAGTAAGGCACCCCCTCCAAAAGAGACACGACAATCTCCGATAACTCATCCTGTCATCACCGTCTTAGATTCCGGCATCTTTTCACACCCCACTACCCCAACTAACCCACATTCCTCGCGAGCACAACAACAACAACAATAAAAAAAACACCTTCGCAATTTACCCAGCATGCCCCGGGGGCGTCTCTTTACGCTCTGTGCATGGCCACCATTAAGTAAATTACCCAGGGGCAACGAATTATTTATAGTTCATTGATTTTCAGTTCCCTAATCACTTTAACTTTGTCCATTTAAACCCCCTCCGAAACTGTTTAACTTGATGTTTAACCTTTCAAGGAAAAGTTCACCCTGAACTTGTCAAATTGTTTCGCTGGATCTAATTTGAAAGTGTAATGCGCCCTTTTTATGCCGCCCGTGCTCCGAGCCCTGTTTGTTTTTAACTCCATTGCAGGGCGCTAATTTGTGTCGAAACTGCTCCGAGTGTGAGTATATGTAGAGGAAACCGGGAATAAACTCCCGAGACTCTCCTTGAATAAATAAAGGGCGTTTTTGCTGCAACAAAAGGCAGTTTTCGAGTAATTGGGAAGCGATGCGAGACTTGGGTGGATGGGATCCTCCTTGTGCCATAATTAGGAGAGTTGCTGTGTGTGTGAACTTAGTGCAAAGAGAGGGAGAGAAGAGTGGGGTTGGTTAATGTTTATTTAATTTCTTCTGAGTCTGGGCAAGTTTCAAGCTCACTATCCTGTTACATCCTAATTATCAGATTGAATTGAAGAAAGTTTTTAATGCAATTATGTAGAAAATGCGAGACAAAATGTCTTATGAACATAAAGTGAATGATTAAACAAACAAAATAAAGAATTGGCATGAATTAGCATTAGGAAAAAGTGATAAAAAACATTGTGAAACGACATTTTTTAAACAAATGCCTATTTAGTGGATAAGTATTTTTGTTTTACAAAATGTAGGTATACAATAACTTTAAAATTGAATTCAGTTTCAACTTAAACTTTTATGCAATGAGGTTTTGATAATATTAAAACGAATGACCAGTTAAATGACAAACTGTGCGCTGTTATGCACTACTATAGACTCTAATGTAGAGTAACGTTATAAATATATAACTAAATTTATTGAAAACAAAAATCTTTAGAACAAGATTGGGTAAAATACATATATTCAAAGTTATTTTACAGGAATTCAATGATTTTTAGATTAAAAACCACTGCGTTCTGTACCTATAACATTCATTGACAAGTTTTTTTTTTAAATATTAAAAAATAAATATGCTTCTTGAGAAATAAATTTACCTTATTTAATTTATTTTTAAATTTTCTTTAAGGTAATTCAAAGATTATATAATTATTTGCATTTTGAAAACATTACTAATATTTTGAAAAACACATATTAGTTATAATAAATAGTTTAAAGGTTTCCAGCTTAAAAACATAAAAATCATAATGTTCATAAATCTATGAGCTTCAACATATTACCTTTCCCTACATTTGTATTCATCCACCATATATGTTAGCAATTTCTTAAAATGTGTCTTATTTATTGAAACAAATCCCATCATATTGGTATTCCTTTAAATTAAAAAAAAATAGCTCTAACAAATGACACTGGCTTGAAACAAATTATTAAGAGATTCATTTAAAATAGTTTAATACCTCTCCAAATTTTTCTCAATTTAATATTCAACCATCCTTTAATTCTAACGCAATAATCAAACTTCAACGCTTTCAACGCGAAGCAGCTTTTAAATATTTCCGAAGAATTTAATAAATCCCCCTGGAAACCCACAATCTCAAAAGGGTTCCTGTTTTTTTTCCTGATTTTATTCTTATCACACTTTTCCCGATAAAATTCCTCCACGTCACTTTCCAATGCAATAAAATTAATTAAAAAGTTTCCAGCCTTTAATGAATAGTCGCGTGATTGAAATTTATGGCCACAATTGTGATTAAAATTTTGATAGAATATTGATGAGTTCTCTTTCCACCCCTCCTATTGAGGAGGAATAATTTTATTGAGGGAACAATCCCCTAAATTAATAAGTTGTGGGAGAGTGGCATTCATTTTTGATTGGATGCGCTCACAGAGATACGGGTTTATTGCTTTCGGTTTGGTGGCATCTTTTGCCTCTACTGAAATATTAGAGATGAGAATCATAATATTGTTGCCCTCAGTTTTTGAACTCAGTTTTTTTTTCTTTGGGGAACTCTTTCTTGAAGAAATCTGAATGAAGTTTAAATTTAAAACGAGTTAAATAAAAACTGATTCTTCGGAATGGTGTCAAAGATATTTTAAAAAAGTTTTGGGATATTTATTAATTATTGAGTATAAAAAATCCGTAAAACTCTAAGCTTCGATATGGATTTCTGGAGATTTATTTTATCCAAACATCTTTATATTGAGTTCAAAATGACACACTGACACATTTTAACGTTTAATAAATTAGGTTTTTAACTGTTCAAAATATCTTTTTGTTATCGATTTTGGTTTTATGAGAACGCTTTTATATTACTAAAGTTTAAAAGTTTTGCTTAAATGGTATGAACCCTGTTTGTGTTCAAATCAAATATCAAAATAAAAATAGAATTAATTTTGTGTACCATGTTACCAGTGTAATTTAATTTCTCAGCCTCTTCTCACCTAATTCTTAAAGGAAAATAACGTAACTTTGGTATCATAAAATACATGATGAGAGCAGAAAGTAGACTTATGTAAAGAAGGGAAAAGAGTGAAATTAAGCATCTTCAAGTAAATCTCTCCAGTTTGTTCCTTTCAACTAAACCACACACATACAGCTACAGAAAATAGGTGAATTCCCTTCAAAACACACTCAACCTCAAATTCACCTCACCCCAACCACTAAAAAGCGAATTCCTCTCTAAACCCCAACCACTAAACTCTATCGCCCAAACTGCATAGAGATGCAGGGCGCGATACAATCCTGCAGAAACCACCAGCTTCATCCGATCACGTCATAGCGGAAGTCCCTTATCTGGAACGCGTCCCCTTATAACAGGTCATTCGAGGGGGATAACTACCAGTCTCTCCGAATCCGCTACAGATGGAGGGATAGCGGGGAGACGGGACTATTAGCTGCAAATGGGGATGGAGATTGGCCAATCACAGAGACGCAGGCGATTTGATGGGGGTGCCTGTGTTTTTTCACGGCAATTAGAAAAGATGTGTTGATGGGGATTAGCTTTTTGTGGGATTCGTCAGGTGAACGTAAAGGGGGATAAGAGTAAAATAAATTCCTCTGCTGCGATTCGGGTATTTAAAGGACTTTTTTATACGCAATCTTTACTCCAATAGCCAAACACTGAAATAAAGTAATATAAATAAATTAAGAGGTTTGAGATTATTAATATTACTTATATTACTATATTATATAAGTGGTATTTATATTACTTTATTTCGTTCTTTGGCTATTAATTGAATTTGTCTCTTTTCCAAGCTGCTCAAGCGCTGGAACTAGATTAATGTATTTTTTGACATAATTTTGAATCTAAAAAAATATCAAGTTATTTGGAAAAATGTTTCTTGTACTTACTTTATTAAAATTCATTGAAATAATAAGATCAAAATATAGGTATTCCTATAAATACTTGCATATAATTCGGTTATACTATGTATAATAATGTCGAACTGAAGTAGGGAGGATATTCATTTGAGTGGGGGTAATTTTTTTTAATATTTGTGGTGGTATACATAAGTTATTTAAAATGTGCGTGTAATTTTATTAATTACGAAGCAAGCTGTTCTCAATCATTCATTCAGTGTTTTAAAAATTGATGAAACATAGAACTAATTTACAAATTTTGACAATGTGTCAGTAAACTGATTCGTAATATCTACAGTTTTTTATTGTTTATAATATAAATTATGAAATGAAACGCATAGGAAATTATACAACTTGTGTATACCATGGTGTTCTTTTTCTCTTGGGATTGGGATTGGGCACAAAGACTCCGAGTGGTGTTCTTGATCTCAATAATCTTTCCGCTTATAAACCTTCGTCAAGTAAAAGTAAGACGGTACATCTCATTGTCTCCAGACACTGAAGAGAGGGAAGCCTAAAATGCTATTCAAATTAGAAAACTAACCTCTTTAGAATCAACGGAACTAAATTTCCATATTAAAAGACCTTTACTAGTTAAGAATTAGAAAGTTAAAAGCTCTTTCTAAACTTCTTTGATGAAACCCATCGTAATTTACGTTCTCATTTCCAAATAAATAATCCTCTACTCTTATACAATACCAGTGACTAAATTAAACATATTGATTAACCATTTTAGCATATTTCTATAACATATGTTGTTACGATAATGAATAGTTTTGTAACAGTAGAGTTTGCACACACCATGGTGAGATTCTGTTATTACTTGAATTCATTGGAAATGTAAACAAAGCACACCCAAAGATGGAGTCCTAAATTCCCACATTTCCTACATATATTTACCAGTCCTTTAATGATTAGAAACTTGCACAAAGAGAAGACACGGATCACCCCAAAAGGTAAACAATGACCTTAATTAACTTCACGGACGACAAAACGCGACCGTGGGAACAGACTCTTCCTGATGGAAGTGCAGGCTGCGGAACTTCTGACTAAGCAGATTACTTGTTGTTGGGAGGAACACGGCTTATTAAAATTAAGGCTTAGTGCGTTTTGTTTGCGCAGAGGAGGAAGCCTAATGCAAGTTCTGAGAAGGAATATGTATGTGCCCCTCCGGGTGATAAAAGTCTCAGGGGATGATTTTTAAGTATGAATGGGTATTGATTTGATGCATTTTCAGCTCGAGAGTAAATCCTTAGTATTGAAGGTACTAAGAGTTCTTGGAAGTCATTAGTGATCTTCTTGAATATAACGGGAGGGAGGGCCGTGATTTTAAGATGCTTATGTGTTTTGGGGTTTAATTATAAATATTGTATTAAGGAAAATATAAAATTGAAATTGAGCTGGTCTTTTCTTTGATGTCTGACACTGAAATGATAACCTAAATTTAGAAATTATGTATATGATTTTTATACTTATCTACTATTTAAAATTGAATTCAGGCCACAGTTATCATTCTTATTAGGATGATCAGAATATTTTAAACTTATTAATACGCACTTTGCAATTTACTAAGTACAAAAATAATAAAAAGCTAAACTTGATTCTACGCTAGATAGAGACTGAAGAAAAAATGTATTCGGTTTTAGAAGATTATGTTCACTTAAAAATATGAGGGTTAGGTTTATTTGTTTTTCAAATTCTGTTTTACTCCTAAACAATGTACTAGACATTTCGAAATTTTTTGCTATTAGTAGTTAAGTACATCCCTAAAGATCCATTTGTATCATTTTAGGGCAAATCGAACATTTTTCTACTAGTTATCGCGTCTACAAGTGAGCTACTTTTTCCTTCTTTCCCGCCAACCAGAGATGATTTGCAATTAGAAAAGACTTTAAACCTCGTCTAAAAACACTAGGCACTGGTAAATCATACTGAAGAGTTGCAAGAGTGGAATCAAATGCCTTTACACTTAATCATCCTGCGTACAGAAAAAGTGTGAGGGTTACAAAATCGATAACTGCTCTCTCCCTCCAAGGTGTCTCCGAATTCAAATCCAAACACCGTGGTGCAGGAGAGAGAAGCGGGATTCGCTGAACACAATGACATAACATTAAGATATATATTATTATTTGGTGCACTATTGGAAGTACAAAGAGCCAAATATAAACGAATCTATGCTATCCAAACGGACAGTCCATTCCAAACATTCCAACCCTCGCACCTCGTATGATTAACCGGTACATTTATTACACGCCAGAGCCCCATCATGCAGGTTTCGCTATCAGTTCTACATCCTTACCTTCAGGCCTTGCCTACGGACAGGGCTCAAGAAAAAAAATGCATAACATGTTGCACCCAATACAACTTATCTTATTATACTTTATACTCCTGTTCATAAAAAATGCAACACCATGAAGGACTTGTTAGATTTTGATGAAATTTACACAGCTGGTGACCTTTGTAGGTGCAAATAAACGATTAAAATTTCAGAACAAAGGAACAAAATTAAATATCGAAAATCAGTGTTTTATGTAGTCCATACGTGCTACAATGAGAGCCTCTATCCGACTCGTCATTAAATCAAAGAGATTGTTTTTTTTTGCCTGAGGAGGAGATTTTCATCAAAGATTCTTCTGAAACCCAAAGTTTGCCAAAGTTGGCACCAGAACAAGAATTTTGAGCATGAGGACTAATCAACGAAATTTCAGGCAAGTTCCATAGGTGATATATTGGGTGAAGAAATTTGCTGAAAGAGAAACTGCTTTTGATGGATAAAATGGAAGTTTGGAACATTCCAAAAAACATATGTCCAAGGTTTGTCCTGATCAAATACAGCTTCAGGAATGCTTCAAAGGTAGGATATAATTTTTGGCTCCAAAAATTTTTTAAAGCATTTGTGGCTGTTAAGATCACCTTCATTTCTTATCTCATAAGGTTGCCCATGATACTCAATAGTGCTCCATCTCATAACGCTGGGCGTTCGTGCGGTATGACGCAAGATAAAACTCTCCAAAGATGGCGTTTTACAATATAGCGCCAAAAGCCGATGTGGGTGTCATGTTGATGAAAATTGAAATTGGATTCGTTTGAAAGGGCCATTTGTTGCTATTAATCGCGCGAAAAATGATGATGACCCTATTCTAGATGACCCCATTTTGATGACCCCATTCTAGCTTTATGCACTGATGGAATTCCATCAATGGAGCTCTTTAAAAAAGAACGATAATTCGCGGAATTCGGTGGAGCAACCACCAGTTAACTGTTGGAGTAGACAATGATAGACCTGTAGCAGTGTTTTGACAGTTTGAAAGATGTCGAAAAGTCGCTGAGTGATCCGGCACTGTCATGCGAATGAAGTCTCTTTGATCCCGTGCTGACATGACAATGAGGCGTTCAGCCCCTGATTTTCAACTCGCCTGACAATCTTGGGACCTCTGCTTTCGCACCCATATCACAATTGTCCTATTGGCCTTCATCTGAGCAGCAGTAAAACAGTGTGAAAACACCCTTCAAGAAAGTCAATCATTGATCCTCGATCAAACACTGTTAAATGCTCATATGGCATCCGTTAAGGTATAAGGGGTATAATGACTTCTAATGACAAAATAATCAGCGGCAGACAACCTTCTTACAACTTCTTAACCACCCGTTACAGCCTCCCATATATACAACTAAATTAGTGATTGAAAAGGCGCTGCTCGTCTCACGCATGCGCTATAACTCTGAATTTGCAATTTAAGTAGAAAACCATAATGAACATACCCTGAAAATTTCATGTTGATCGGACAATTCCTTCTTGGTGTTGCATTTTTTATGAACAGGAGTATAGTATACAATGCAACTTATCTTATCTTCTTATCTCCCTATATTGCATTTTTACCCTGACCTTCCCGTTCTCCAGATCCAACGTTCATAAAACATGTGTGGCCAATGATGAAAAAGCATCTAGCCCAGTGCCAGCATAATGCAAGGTCAACTGGTACATTAAATGAGCTTTGACTACATGGGGAAGCACCATGACCTTCCAATGCACAACATCTCTTTTAGACCCTTTCACACAATTCAATACCACGGCGTGTGGCGGCAGTTATTGACAACTATGGAGACAACATTCGTTACTGATATTTTCGGCCCTCCCCCTCCAAAGAAGACTCAACTTTTGGTTTAACGACATCGATACTTTTTACTCGGAAATAAATTTTACTGGGTTATCCCTTTTTACTTCACGGTGCACCGTTTTTTACGGCAATGAGTTATATTGTTACGAATTGAAATGTGTAATTATTTTATTTATTACAGTCAAATATTTATACATTTTACTACCCTCACAAGGATGATGAATACGCTTATGTTATCAATTTCATTTTTAGAAGTCAAAATATTATAAAATTACAAAATAAATAAAACAAATGCATTTTTTCATGTGCTTATTTTTGGTGTCCCTTTTAAACAAATCACAAAATGCAACATCTCACACCCATATATGAAGGGATTCTTAGAAACCCGCTGGGCCATAAATACCCTCGTGTAAAGCAAGTTATTCGTGGTTCGTATTCCTCACGGTACAGTATCCATTAGCAGTTCCAATGCACGCTGATGTGAAATGGCCGGAAAATAGATGGTAATGAATTCCTCATTGTTATTAGGCCCGTTTAGAATAATGTCCCATAAATCCAACGCATTGAGTCTTCCGTGGCGAGTAGTGTCAACCGCCGGCGAAGACGCATGGCTTTAGGATTATTGCAACCATCCGAATAATTACCAAGTTCAAAACATCTCGCGATTCATGAATAAATGCATAGCTATTGTGGTATTAGTGCAAGTGTGCTTGTTATTTTTCATTAGTAAAACACATTTTATAAAGACATGTATTATAGTATTAGTTATTTAAAAAATCGGGACATTTTCAAAGATTTAAAAACATTTAAATGCTAGTAGTTTGTATTTTATGTTTTGAATTTCGGGAATTTAAGAAACATATTATTAGGATTTTTAGCCAATGTTTTCCTGGCGAAATAAGTTACCAACAAGTATAATGATCGTGCACTATGAAGTAAAACCAGATTGTATAGGATTCATATTATGTGTTAAATAAGTATTATAAAATGAATTTAAGCCAATATTAAAATGTCAGACTCTAGATGACGGAAGTACTTGAGAAATAAAACACATTCACTATAATTCTAATTAAAACTTTGATTGAATAAGGTAGCTAAAAGAAAGTAAAACATCTTTAATGTGTTTAATTTTGATAGCACTTTAAAGATAAGAACCTTTTAAGAATAAGGTAAGATAATCTTTAAAGGAAAAAAAGTTCTTCAGAAACCTTGCAAATTATAATGCTTTTAATCTAAAGTAGTATTTACGCTCTAGGATCATAATACAACAATTTGTATTTTTAGCTAGATTTAGAAAATATCCTAGTTTCAAATGGGCAATTAGTTGAAAACGACTTTCCTAAGTTATTATCACCTACGAGTTCTGTATTTATTTTTAATCTACAAGTTCCTTATATAATGAATGATAGTTAAAGTAGGTGTAAAATAGGTAGATTATTTCCAACTCTTATGGAGTTAGTAAATATATTTCAATTTTCATTGAAATCTAAAAGTCATCAGAACACTCTGTCTTATGCTGGTCTGTTTCGTTTGAATTACTAGTTCATAATTCTAGTTAGAATGTTGCTTAAATTAGCATACTTAAATTCAAATCTCCATAATTTTCCACTTTTCTTTCATAAAAGGGATTCTTTCTAATAAAATGTTTGAACAACGCGTGGGTATAACATAATACTGCATAAATATATCGTAGCAAGAACTTCCGATAACTGTTATTCGTTGGAGAACACTCATCCATATCCCTAGATTCTCATTTTATAGGTTATATTTAGGCAAAGTAATTCAATCCTTAAACGATGGTTTGAGGCTAAAATGCATAACAAGTCCATTAGAATATTTTTCAAATTATAATCTAAAAGATGAGGTTCGAATAATCAGACGCTTTTTATTGCACTGTTGGGAAATATGTTTTGGAGTATCTCTTTAAAAATTTAACGGCGTAGTCTTTAATGTTTTCACTCAAATCGTAAACCTACAACGTGAGGTGCAGGTAAGTTGAGATGTGGATGCTATTTTTCTAATGGCTTTTATTTTTTGGAAATAATTTTTTCTCTCTTTAGTGAAGTTTTGAAATATCTGAACGGATTTTACCCAGATAGCAATGTAAGGTTTTATAAAACTTTGCTTGGACCATACCGCATAATCCATTTAAGGTATTTGTAAGGTTGTCATTGGCAACATGTAAGCGTATGACAAGGTATAAACAACCTGCGCTGTTTGACCCCCTATAAGGTAAGCGGTAACCTTACGGAAATCCTAAAAAAAAATTAAAAACTTAAATGGCAGGTTTTGAGAAAGTTTTACATAATTTTTTCTGCAATCTTGCCATGCAAACCCTAATATATAGTATTGTAGAAAGCTTTTTCAATAAACCTTGTTTTGAGAACCTAATGACAATGAAAAGAGAAGGTCAAACGTAGGGGTTACATGCTATCAGCATAGTATGCATTTTTATACACTTCCTAGGTGATAAATTTAGTATTTAAAGTTTATTCAAATTGTAAAAAAAATCATTGAAATGTTAGATAACAACGTAATCCCAAGCTTATAATAGAGACAGCAAGCTTTGAGCAAAATATTTTAAAATACGATTGTAGAACGAACGGAAAAGTATATCGTCGCTTAAGGCGCGCATAACGTAACTCAATTTTCCAAACTTTTCAGGAAAGGAGAAAAACTAGCTTATCTTTAACGTTCATTTCTATGAATGGAACCATAGCAAAAATAGGAATAACATCGGTTCTATGTTATTTGGTAAAATATTTTCCCCAGGCAATCTGGAGTTAAATGTTTAACATTCATAACTCAAAATGGCCTAATATTGAGTTAACTTTTTGTTGCCTTTAGGCTGAGCGCGCACGAGTGACTAAAGTCACGGCGACCTGTATCACTAGTATCAAAAATATCACTAGAAAACAATGGATCTCTATGAAGAAATTCTTGGCAATCGGCCAAGAGTCACGTCGCCTAGTGCGCGCACTCTAACTTGTTTCAATAGCCATGGCGGCAATTTTGTCTTTGTCACCGTGACAAAAGTCGCCCGTGCGCGCTCGCCCTTAAACAATGATATTTAGGCTGAGCGCGCACTAGCGACTTGTCACGGTGACCAGGATTACTAGAATCAAAAATATCACTAGAAAACAATGGATCTCTATGAAGAAATTCTTGGCAATCGGCCAAGTGTCACGTCGCCTAGTTCGCGCATTCTAACTTTTTTCAATAGCCAAGGCAACAATTTTGTCTTTGTCACCGTGACAAAAGTCGCTCGTGCGCGCTCAGTCTTATTTGGTGTTTATAGTCCATTGATATTCTACCGCATTCACACATAGTATCATATTCAGCGATTTCCTTTTATTTCAGAACGTTTTGACAAAAGGTGCACGAAATTTAGTAAGCAAAAATTGAGAATTTCTATTAGTACTATTAGTATGTACTTAAGAAGATATTCTAAATTTTTGAAACATAAAGAGTAACTAATTTATAAGCTAAAGAGCATTGGCAAAAAAGGGAAGTTTCCTTACGGTAAACTTCAAAGTAGAAAATTTCCTTAGAAAATTATAAACAAATCCTTTCATTCAAATAACCCAATCTACAAAGCAAACTCAATCACGAAACAGATCATCACACAGAAACCTGATAGACGAAATTTGATTGAAGTTCCTGTGAAACGACCATTATTTTTTTTTCAAAAGAACTAATCAACGAAAATTTTCAAAAACCACCCCGCGGACCTACTCATCACGCGGGAGCCGATAAAACCACCACCAAGATTGCCAAAATGAGAAGACCGCCAAGAAAAACTTCATCTATCGTAATATATTCATTGGGCGAAGAGAGAGGGTTTAAATTGAAAAAGTGACATCCATTTCTTCGGGCACATTTCATCTGCGCCGAGGCATTCTTCACTTTCTAATAAAATTCCTCCAGGAAATGAAAAACGGGTGCGCGTGAATCACTGATACATTTCACGCTGCGCCGCCGCCGTCGAAATTCTTTTCGAGTCATGAGCTTTGACAAATGTGAAGGGGGGTTTTGTTTAGAGTTGCTTATTAGTTTGACAGGTTGTATGGAAGAAATATCGTAAAAGGATTTTATGAGGAGATTTTTATGAAGATTTAATTTTGAGGTTTTTAAGAATGCTAATAAAGTTATAGACATGATGGGAAGCTTGAATGAGGTTGAATTTTTAATGAATTTATGTTAATAAATTTGTGAATGCAGTTTTTAATTAAATGTCAAAGCTCTTATAAATTCGCTCGTGTAATAATATTTCAGATCAGTTTATATTTCAATTTTCTCATAGACAAAGTATAAAAAAATATATACAATAATATTGAAACAAAATTTATTTGTATGAATCTAGGAACATTTTATCAGAATGAAATTTACTCACACATTTTATATTTGTCTGCTGCATGAAATAATTTATTTTGTTGTAAAAGCTTTTCTACTCTAGTGATTCTCAAAGTATTAATTGTTCTAATCACCTTGACATGTCTATTTTAAAGATATGCTAATTTTAAACATTTTAATAAAACATATGCATATTCCTAGTATTCATAATATGGTACTGTGATACTGTTTTAATTAAACATTAAAATGGAATACGGCGAAAGATACTTAAATATTTAACATTAAAAAAGACCACATTAATGTGAATTTACATTGCCAGACAATTATTTAAATGCTAATGCCTCCAGTAACCAGAAAAATCGGGAAACTCCAGAATTCCGGATGATAATTCTTTCTTGAATTAAAAACTAATGTAATTAAGACATATTTTAGTTGCTGCTTCAGTAAATTCTCTAAGTTTTTAACCAATTACATGCATCCCTAAATCCTCAGAAAATAAACTGCAACATAGGTTATTTAAAAAGTCATTTAAAGCTACATTAAAAAGATTAGTTGGATACAAATTTCCTAACAGTGAAAGAAGGAAAAAAATAAGTAAAAGTTCATTTTAATGTGGGCTTATATTTTAAAAAATTCCGTTTATACGACATAATTTATCTATTACAATAATTTATCTAGGATCACAAGTTTGAAAAAATATTTTGAAAATTTATGCTCGACGAGCTACAACGCTAATTTTTATAAATAATAATAAAATGCTTTTCTGTTTATATTCTGGAGTTATTTCTCAAATGTACAGTAGTATCTGAAAAATAGTGCTTCATAAAAATCGAAATCCGCAAAATTTATTGTGATGGGTTGACCTATATGAGAACTCCATCCATTATAAAGTACTAATATTATTGTAGTAGTTTTTTTTACTGCGTCCTTCAGAAAGACTTTAACACCACAAGATAGAAGACAAATAGTCTGTGAATTATTTCCAACACTTAACCGGGACGGAAACAAAAGGTCAAGAATTCAATAGGAAATTCCACGTCCCTCTCGTAAATATGCAAGCGGCGCATTTCAGCACTAAAATCCCAGCTTTAGCATTTAGTCTCTAACCGGAACTGGCAGTTCATTTTTAGGTGCGCAACCTACAAGATTTACGACACTTTAAACATCCTCCAATCACCTTTTGTTTTTCCCTCTTCCTCGACCAATAGCAGTTCGCTGTTTTACTATCGATCTTCAGCGCTCAGATCCTATAGAGCTCAAATAGCAGTAGTGCAAAAGTTACGGCCTCAGGCTTCTGGAGGTAAAACCCATCCACATAGATCCGTCCCTGCTTTTTATAGAAAAAAAGAAGCTTTCTAATAAAACTGCTTTCTATTTCGTCTTGAAATCTATCGCCTTAAATCACCTTCCCTCCTTTCTTTGTTTCTTGGGCGCCATTTTGATTTTTTTATTTTTGCTGCTTCTGGTGACTGGCGCCAAAGTATAATCGATGGCTGAGATATTTCACTTAGTTTAACTGCGACCGCGGGGTTTTAAAAACATCGGGAAGGGGAGGACCTTTTTCTAACCCTAGAGATTATTTAGATGTCACTTTCATGGCCAGATGGAGTGATATTTTATCAAAAACTTTTTTTACAACCGTTTTTTGGAAGTCATATATTTTCTGCTCTATCTTATCCCCAGTACAGGAAGTCTCTATTAATGCTTTTTATGGAAAAATGTTTTTGATCTCTATGTTATAATGTTTTATGGATAATGGAAGAACCTACCCTCGTAAAAGTTTTACATAACTTTGAAAGAGAAGACAAATTAAACGTTTTTAACTTAAATACTTCCACTTACTTCCTAGAGATTTATTTTAAAATAAATCTTTAGGAATGAGTATTTTATGCTCCAAAACATAAATATGTTTTGGAGCATAAAATACTCATTCCACTCACATAGTACTTTTTTAAGATAAAAAATAAAGACTCTATATTCTATTGACATTCTTCGGTTGAATAGCATTGATACCATGCATTTCTATTTGAACACCAGTTATACCCCATAGTTTCCTAGTTAGTTTTCTTTACAATTTGACTGTGTTTTTACATGAAGTTAGTACAAAAAATGAAAGCTTGTGTAAAAAAAATTTTGCAGTAGCCAATGAAGGATACTTGGATATTAATCCTTTATTAATACATCAATCCATTATTTGGCAAGATTAACTTATTAGTGGTTACTAGTGCACCAGTTACCCAAAGTCATGGTGAAGTAGGTACTTTTAATCCGTGACAAACACAATCCTTTTTTGAGGGGGTTTATTTCCCTCATCATCACAGGGACAGAGAAAAGATCTATGTTTGAGTGTCATATTCTTAGTGAATTCTTTGTGAAATATTCTAACCACTGTAGGTCAGTACGCCGGTTATACAATGGAAATCTTAGGAAGACTTTTGAATCTAGAATACAGGAATTAATCCTTTCATATAGCATCCATCAATTCTTCTAATGGTCCTTAGACTGACCAAATCCCCCTTCCTCACTCAAAAAACCACATCCTTTCACCCCTCCACCTACAATCCAACACTGACCATCCAAACTCCCCCCCCCCTATGTCCAACATCCCTATAAAACACCTCCAGGAGAAAAATCGCCAACAGCCGGCAAAATAAAACACGCCCTGCGGAAAATAACCCGCGGGTTTTAAAAGAACCCTCCTCTGTCAATTTGAAAAGGAAAGATTCCTCTAGTGAAAAGCCGATTCCTCTATGCAGTCCCTCTACATTTTTCTTTTCCCTTCCCTCTACTTCTGAAATCCCGTTGTCTGCAGAAATCAACAGTTTCGGGTCCACCAGGGGATGTGGGAGGGAGATTGCTTTATTTTCCGTTCTCTTTCCCGGGATATTCTTTCGAGTGGTCGTTTGATACTGGTCGGGGGTGCTTTTTATTGCGAGGGATTGGAATGGGTGTGAATCGGAGGGGAGAGAGGGATCAGGTGGGTGTTATTGCTTTGGGTTCGGCGCCTGTTTCGCTGCTAGACTCCTCATCCGCTGCAGTTCTCGGTGATCGATGTCTCGAGAGGGAGACGTCTATGGTGATGGAAGTTGGTCTCTTGTTTCCTCTTTGGGGAGATCGAGGAGTTATTGATATTACGTGATGCGTTCGTTCTCTTTTGATCTATATTTTGTAGGACAATTTAGGTTTTTGAAATTGAGTGGATCTTTCATATATGAAACTTTTTTTCAATAATATAACATTACATTCATCATTGGATCATTTTTATAACACAAAAAATGTCGTCATAAGTCATAAGTATCCCCGGAATAGTTTTATAAAGAACAATAATCATTGATCTATAAGAACTGGTAAAGCGGTGAACAGTTTTGAAAATGTGGGATGTAACATGCTTTTCAACAATTATAAGTGTCTTCTTGACTTTCATATTAAAAATAATCATTGATTTAAACAATTTATGTTTTTGCAAAACATGTAACTCTGTAAAAAAAAAAGATAACTTAAAATAATTCGAGAGTTCTTCACACCTTTTACACATTTTCATGATCCTGTATCTTTTGAACAAAAATAAACTTATTTTGTAATAAAAAGTTAAAAGTCTTCCAAAAATAAAATAAATTATTAAGTCAATGAAGTATGCAATTAGACCTAAAGTTAAAAGTGCTTGGTTATTTTTGAAACTACGATATTTTCTCCTGCAAAACTTTCAAACAAACTTAGCCACTCTTTAACATCCCTTTAAAAATTCCCCATTAAGTAATACATTGTTGAGGAACACTTTAAAGCAGCAGCAACTCCTTTCAACCCACCTTAATGGTCCCTCACCTTTTCCAACTTCCACACAATCTCTCCCATCTACTAACAGCAATGCCCAAATCACTCCTCCGATAAGCCCCCACTCCCCAAAACCAACAGAAGAATCCCATCAGATTAAAAGGCAATCCATTAATAAGCTCAACACTTTTTCCTCCAAACGAGAAAACTTAATTAACAAGGGCAAGGCTGGGGCTCATTGAAGCACCATAGACAACGGACGTTTTAATCCAAGGTAGCCCATTGAAGCACCGTAGACAATGGGATGGCGAAGAGATAGCCGGGCAAGTGCTGCGTACACAATGCAGCCAATTTTCGACGAAGGAGTCTTTGTTCGAAAGGGGTGATTGGGGGTGCTCGAGATATTTGGGGGTACTTGTTGAGGGAGGGAAGGAGTTGGTTAGTTGGTTGGTTCGGATGATGGGTTTTAGTGGGAGGAGTTTTGCTGGGAAGTGAGGTGGTGTTCTAAAGTCAATAAATGTATTATTAGACGACTATAGGAGGTGTTTATTAGTGAAAGGACTTCGTGAAACTATTTTAGATTAATTGGATAGCTTCCAAACGATATATGAAGGGGAGAATATACTTTTTTAAATGCCAAATAGTTTTGAAAACTATTTTGGAACTAACAGCATGGTTGCATTCGCTTTTTAATGGGTTCATAGATGTAACGGTTTAGTTGTGATTCTTAATGTGATAGTTTAAAACACTAGAAAGACGGCACTATGCTGTATACCTAGAAAGACTGAGTGGGCCTTTTTGGCCCATCTCTGATTTTTTTGCATACGGAGCTAATTATACATCTAAAATGTAATAATATCATATAAATAACTGTTAGAGTATAAGATAGGGACTCAATCTTCAGATTTCTATAGGATTTTATAATTTTTAATTATTAAAATAATTTGTAATTATGGGCATGAAAAGTGCTTTCGCTATATTTTTATCCATAGATCTGATAAATGAGTTGCTACTCTAGATAAATGACACTGGTAGGAATAATTAATAAAATCCATTTAATAAATATAGCAAAGTTTTTAAAACTGACCTGTTTATTCGTATTTTGCACATTTGGAGCAATGAATACAAAGCATTTCTCTAAATGCGCATTTTCCACAAACCAATTTTTTACTGTCGAAACATATCTTTAATGCATGGTTTCCTTTAGAGGATACTATAATTCCACAAATAATCCTTTTTCTCACTGCTGTCTTCTCTTTTTATGCTTTTTTCCCCCTTTTTATGGTATGAAATGGTTGTTTCTTTGGCAGACACATAAGGGGCACGGAGCTCTTCACATAAAATATCAAGATGAAATTTCTACGACTTAATTTCTTTTTTCCGGCTACTACCTTGTATAAGATCCATGCATTTACAGCAGAGATATCTAATATGTTATAGAAAACATGCATAGGCCAACCTTCCAACAGCTAGAGCCTGATTTGGTGCTATATAGTCGTATCATTTGATCCACAATGATGTCAATTCCATACTTAGTTTCGTTGTAGTAAGCTATAGTATCCGGCTTTTTCTTTTCCTTCTAGTTGTCTATAATACGGTGTTGTGCAGTTAAGGTTATGTCTTTATTTTTTTAAATAAACAATTGTTGAATAAAGATTTTGTTTTCCTAATTTTGCAGTTGGCGGAACCTCTCTACGGTTTGTTCTAAGTGTTCCAACCAGGCTAGTTTTGCTTGGGATTTTAGTTTTTCACACAGTTTTTATATTGTAAAATAGCTGTCAGTTGTTAAGTTCCTTTCTTTTCCCCAGTATGGCTGGGTACACTTCACAACGCATCAGTTTCAATGCATCAACAGGGAATGAAGGTTAGCAATTTCCCCATTCAAAGAAAACGGCTGGTACAGTTCAAGTTGTAAAATGTATTTCTTTTGTGAGAAACAAACCTTATTGGTCACCTTGTTGACCGAAATTCAATGGTGAGAACCTTTATCTTTATGGTGGGCACCATAAATTCATCCTTTGAAACGTCCTCCCCTCGACCACAACCCCAACTGAGAAAGGGGCGTTCTAAACCGAATCGAATTGAATGGAACTTGAAAGAGGTAACACTTGTAAGAGATAACAAACAAAGAAGATCCCCTCCCCTTTCTATAGGAAAATTTCATGGATATACGAGCGGAACGAAGCAAGGAAAACACAGCAGAGGTGGTACGGTCCAAAAAAGCCCGCTCCGTCTTTCTAGGTATACGGTTCGCTATCTTGGCTCCTATGAGACTAAAATGAAAACGGTTTGGTATGCACTTTAATTGAACCAAATAAGGAAAAGTCAGAAAATTTCAAGCCATTCGGTTGATTAGAGTTGAAATTATTAAGCCGCAAACAGCGCGATGGGCCAAAAAAGCCCATCCCGTCGTTCTAGTGTTAAGAGAAAAGCTGTAAAAACCAATTACATCAACTGTCCTAAAACCTAATATTAAATCATAAAACTATTTAATTAAATTTACGAATGATAAAAAAGCATGCATTGCTGTCATTTTTATCATTAAAACTTAAAAGTAGTTTAATCAGATTACTCGAAAGGAATAGTCTAGTGTTGTCTATAGGTACTCCTTTCTAACAGTATAATAAGTTTTATGTTTAAAGCAAATTTCCCATAAAAACCATGCAAAGTTAAATTTTTCTGAAGGTAACTTTAAAAAGTCTTAAAAAGGTCAGAACTTTTTTCCACATTATTACTAAAACCCTTTGGAATTATCTTTAAAGGTCAACGCAAAATTTGTTTCTAAACTCGGTATCATTAGTAGTCTGTTTGAATCTTTTGTGTATCCTTTCTACCATCAATATGAAAATTAAATGTAAACTTTAACAAGAAGAAAACAAGCTAATTGCTAGCGATTCAAAACAAAGAGATCTTATATCGACGAATGTAGAACCTCATTACGAAGGCCAATGATCCCGACTCTCGCAACCACTTCTCTTTACAATCCCAGTTCCCATCGATCTGTTGATGCGAAAGCTTTCAGCCATTCCGAAAGAGTTGGGGTAAGAGTTAGAAGGAGAATTCATAACTATTTTCAGAAGTCTTGGGGCAAAAATAATACAGGGGGAAATGTTTAAGGCATGATGAAACAAATTTATTATTTTTTTTAACATTGCAAAAATTTCCTGCTTACTTAGAAGACTAATAGTGCTATAAAAAGAGTTTTCAATAAATTTTACAGACCACTTAAGTTACATTATGAATGGATTTTGTTGTAAATAAAACTTTTAAGCTTAACCAGATAAAATCTGAATAAAAATGACGTCATTTTAAAAATTTAGAACTCAATTTTATAAGCTTGGTGTTCAAAAAATAGGTCGTTATGTCTTACAGCAAATTTTATTAAAATCATTGTACTACCACTATTATCATCAAGAAACATTTTACTGAAGTAAAGAAATTATAAGGTTTACTTTAGGGGGGAGGGGGTCTTCAAAATACCACGCTTGGTCACATGGGGGAGGGGGGCTTAGGGTTTCGTCACGTAGTTAAAAAATAAAGAAAAAAATACTTGTTTTTGTAAATTAAGTTACTGTTACAATAACTTTCTCATAAGTCTTTTTCTTCTTGATATCATATTTTCCACTTGTATGCACGCACTCTTGGTGTCACGAGGCAAGCGCTGTATTAATAAAGACAAATTAAGCCAAATGAACTTTTTTTAACTTTCTGTTTGCTAAAAATGATTGAAAACCGTATATATGAACTACTACGTGAAAACTACAGGGGGAGGGGGGTCTTGGCATATACTACGGCTGGTCACCAAGGGGGGTCAAAAATAGTAAAAAATAGGTCACGCAGTATGGGTATGTTCCCTTACTCATGTAATAGACTAGAGAATAGAAGAGAATGGGAAGCAGGAATTTATGGATGGAATTTAAATAATCCCTCGGGCATAGGAATTATAGACTTTGCCATTTCTACTGTATAGAAATATATTTTATAGAAAAGTACTAGAAACTGATGTGTTTTTCAAGGTTCTCAGAGCTAATTAAGTTACAGCTACCCGCCACTTCGATCATCGAGTAGCTGAAAATGTCCCACAGGGCGACGTTTCAATCCGTTACACATTACCACAACGCTATCAACTATTAATCATCAGACTATCTGAGACAATCACCTAAGATCGATCTAAGGACATCGTTATGAGGGAGAGATATGATGCAGGAACACGGGTATCATTGTTACACAAATGACAGTGAGCAGATTGTAATGGATTGGTGGAGGGTGTTTCTGTCTACACCTGGCTGGCTTCTCTCCCACAGGCGTCTACTTAAGTAACGTTAAATGAGTGATAATGCCTCAATTATCAGTATTTTGCATTAATTTTAAACCATAGGGATGCTTCCGTTTGTAATGTCCGAAAAGTAGTTCTAAATATACTGTCAGTATTGAGGGATTCTTGGTACAATGCTTTTATATCCTTTTATTTATCCTGCTATTATATGTGAATAATACTTCTTATTAGTCCTTTCGTCAATGGTTTATGTTTTGCATTATTTTGTAATCATTTGTGTTCTTTTTTTTCTCCTCTTTAAAATTTTATATTTCAAAATTAAAGTAACAAGGTGATTATTTCTAATGTATATCAGAATTCTTGATTATTTTGTGATAAATTATCAGTTTTTAGAGTATCCCACAAAACAGTAGCTTAAATTAAAGTTATGTAAAACCCAACAGATCTCAACAGATATTCATGTCTACCAAGAAATATAATGTAAACTTATCTAAACATAAAAAATAAATGAAAAACATAGGATATTTCTCTCTCTACCTCCCCCGTGACTAACTCTACCAAACTAAGTAGTACTAAGTATCAACATAAAAGGCTGTATTCACCTCTAACCTGGCCTAAGGTTTTTCGCCGACTCTGATTGGCTCGAAACATGTTTTTCTTCAACTACCAATTAGAGGTTTTGATTCCAAGTTAACCTTAGGGTTGGTAAGTGGTTAATGCAGCCGTAAACTTAATTAGCAGTAGACCATTAGGGATGGTTTGTATAGCATATGCGTGCACTATATTTGAAACGCTCTGGTACGTGCTAACTCAAAACACGGCTTTTACAGGAATCCCTTAATAAACATCAACATCCTCCCTACTCATCCCTTCCAAAACGTTCTGTGGAGCATTCTCAAACATCCCCAAAAGAATCCCGTTCCAACACGACTTCCCACAAAGCGGGAACAGCATGGCCGGACAATGCCGGACCCTTAGCGCAATAGCCCATGAATGCGGCATGTCCCCTGTAATTAATGAGGCGGCCGGACAACTGGATCAAGTCGGCGTCCGGCCGCCTTTGTGCTGCCGGATCCGCGCTATTTCCGAGTTACCGGAGCCCGGCCTTTGTGGCGAGGCCCGCATGAGCGACTGGGGCAGGTTCAGTTTGATTGGGGGATTCAATTGGAGGCCTGTTTGAATGCGTGTGGATCATTGAATTATGGTTAAGCAAGCTGAGGTAATGGGGTAAAAACTAGATGAATCAACGTTCTTGAAGTATTAGTCACTATCTTCACCCATGAAGTTATGCTTATCACGGTTTAACTAGTACGTACTACAGGGTGTCTGATCTCACAGTATGCAGACTTTATGACTCATTATTATTGAGAACTATTCAGTAGTTTAAAATGAACTCCTGGTCATCCATAGGTTGGAAAACCTCTACTACAGACTCGACTGTTTAACAGGCTAGTCGAGTTTTAAACAATGAAAACCATTTGACAACTTTTCCCGCTTGGATCGCCACAAGTCCTACCTATATCGACCAACTAATAGGATAATACACTGACAAATAAGGAAAAATAAAGGCGTTTTTTCATGAAGTAAACTTCTGATTGTTGGCTATTAGTGGCTGATTTGAATTTTTGAGCCATTAAGCCCCGCCTTCAACTCTTTGGATTGGATTTACTTTGCCAGTTTTTCAGCTATTGCCATCTGGATTTTTAATTATTTCCTTATCTCGGCTAGCCTATAAAGTAGTTCTAGTAAGCCGTGGTTTAACATAAATTCACATTTTTTGTTGTAAAATTACGTTAGCACTGTTTTTAACTTTTCTGGTTGATTACATAAAAAATTAAACTACATATAAATAGGCCATGTATTTTCCTTATCCGAAAAATCCAGTAATTCAACATTTTCTTCTATAGATCCTAATGTATGACATCGTACTACATATGACCGCTGTCAACATTGAAAGATTTATATAAGTTTGTTTTTAATTTCTAAAATTGAACTTCTCCATTAAAAGTAATACAAACACTGATTTACTACTACCTAAAAAATAAAAATCCGAAATACTATTGTTTATTGTTTTATTCAGTTGTCATGATAAAATTAAGTTGACCAGTTTGCTTCTATATTTTGCTTTTCCCCCAATACTTTCGACAAAGAAGAATCTGTAAAACTGTTTCTCCTTTAAAAGAGTACTGTTGCAAGAAAGCAAACTTTACAACGTTAAAGTCAAATTTTAGAAATAACACAGGATTTAATATATGGAATCAGTATATTTTAGGTAAGGAATTAAACTTGCCATCAATTTTAATCAGTAAAAAGAAAAGTTCTAGCAAAGTGATTAAATATTATAAAAATGAAAATGGCACAACAAATGTCTATCCAGATAGGGTTTTTTTGCGTAAATGTTATGGAACAATAATTGGTTAACTCAGCGTATTATTGGGAATTGAATTGTGTCCCACTTACCAAATTGTATTAGTTATAAGCAGAGAAACAACCTAGATATTATTGAAAAGTATCTGTCATAACCACATGGTACTTTCTACCTAACTGGAAATATTAATGCATTGTAGCATGCGTACTAACAGAAATAACAAATGTTGCATGAAGGTTTATGATAGTGAATGTATTACATTTAGAATCGGATAATATATGTATTTGTCAGTTAATCTCGAGCCATATCTGAAGGAAACCATATGGCCCTTTGGGTTATTTATTGAGTTTTAGTATTTAGGCTTTTTCTGTGATACTTTTTTCTCATTATGTGCTAACTTTGATAAATTATCCTTTTCTAAATGGTGCATTTATTGTAAGTAAAGGGCAAGAATTATTTAAATAAAATGTTATTTTGGGTCCATTAAAAGCTCGTTATGAATTTCATCTATTTACATACGTATACATGAATGCAAGATGAATGGACGTTTTAAAACCTTGGATCTGCTAGAAAGATTAAATGCAATATTTTTTATGCATTAGCATATGGATATTGTTTTGTGTTTTTCTTCATCAACCAACGAAAATCTCACATAAAGTATTGGCATAAAGACAGCCCTAAACTATCATTACGAATATTTTTGGTATGAAAAATATGGATGGATGACGAATATAAATTATGCTTTACTTTAATACAGTAATTAATGGAAAGGAAAAACCTTTCAAAGAATTGTTTAAATATAATTCTAGACCCAATATTTACTATTGATTGAGATTTCACACCATAGTTTTACAATTTGTTTTGAGGAGGAAATAAAAATAGCTCTCTATCCTATATCAAATTTGCCTCTGTAAGTTTTCAACACTATTGTATTCAATAATAGGTAAAGATCATACATAAAACAAACATAAAATAATTCTTTCTGGGCTGAGATTTTCTTTATATTTAATGTCTCTAGTTTAAAAAGCACTTAATAATAACTTATCTAAATTTTTATTAAACAGGTGACGGCAAAATATTTTTACACATAGCGATAATAGTATAATATTGATAATAATGAAGTATATAAATTATCCTCATTGCTTATTTTTGAAAGATAGACACCATTATCAGCTCTTTCATTCTTTTTAATTATCTCTCTGTGTAATCAATTATTATTATTGTTATATTTATTTTGAGTACTTTTCAGCAGCTTATACTCCAGTTAACTAATTTATCATTCAGTTACCATTTTAATAAATAAAACACCTCGAAGTTAATAACTTTTGAAACTCAAGATCATTAATCTTCATCATAAGAATAAAAATTCTGGAGGTACATATATTTTAATGCCACTGAAACTTCAACAATTCTTGCATCATAGACTCTCCCCGTTTAACTTTTTAAGAAAGGGATATTCTAGTAATCATTTTATCGTTTCACCGTTCTTTTTGAGCTCTCTTTTGCTAATTTAGAGCACTTATCTCTGGTCAAAAAAAAAAACTTTTTTGAGTTACAAACACCGCAGCGTGAGTACTTAGATGTTCATTATATTAAAGCCGAAATAATTTTTTTTTTCTAGAATTCCGTAACTTCAACATTTGGAAGAGTAGAAAAACACCTCTTGTTTGTTATTCGGCGTGTAATAATGGCTGCTTTGATACATTTCCTGTTTTATGTTCAAGCCAATATGCGGTTGGGTTTTCTTCTATCGAAATTTCACTCTTAGCCGAGCATGAAATTGCAACCGCGGAAGGAAAATAATGTGGTAATTCCATTAACTTTACTACGATTAGCTATCTCTTTTGTGCGTTTCAACCATTTTTCTTTTGTATTTACTTTCACAGAATTCCCTCCAAAGGAATATATGGTTTTTGTTTTATGATTCAAGCAACTGGAAATGAAATGGTATTCCCAGTTTTTTATTCTTTAATTTATTTCCGCATCATTATCTGGAGGATGATTGCACTCAGATTTGATTGCTCATTCAGCACAGCAAAAAATAATCCCTTTACCGTTTGGAAAAAATGTATAATTGTACTAAATAGTTATTTTTCCACTACATTTCTAAGCGGTAAAAATTTGTAAGAAAGACAATTTTAGGTTCATTACTTAGTACTTCGAGTAAAGCTATCGTAGTATCTTTCATGTAATTGCTTACAGTAGCTCGTATAAGAATTCTTGTTCCTTGAATTGTAGGATTTTTTTAAATGCATCCCAGTTTTTTATTTCACGTTGTAAAAAGGAAAATTTAGTAATCGTACAAAGCCTTAATTCTCATTGAAAATTTCCGCACCACTAGGGGGCTATCGCCCCCTAATTTTATAGATGGTAAGCTTTTACTTTTTAGAAAGAAGAGTAAAATTTGATCGAATGAAATACTTGCCATACTCGATTGCGTACAAATTTATAAATGAAACCCCTTGATTAAGTTTGTTTTTAATCATTTTTCAGAATTAGGCTGATACATTTTATCTATTATGGATAACACATTTTTCTAATTAATTTTAATAAACTGTTTTAAAACCAGAAATTTTGTAAAATGAGCTTCTAATATCTAATCGATACTCTTAAGTTTCTGTACCTAAATTTCAAATATGAGAAACATAACTAAATTTTAACAATTAATCTAATATAATAAATTTGCATTTAAAGTAGATTATACCTAACAACTTTAAAAATAATAACTAAAATATTCAATACATGAGGTAAGATGCTTAAAACAAAGACTTAACCCTTTAGTAATAATTTATTCCATTTTAAAATCACCTGAATAAATTATGCATTCCAACTAAAATATTAAGACACAGAAGCACCATACATTTTAAGCTCGTCCCCAATACTCCCACTTTAAATTTCAAATAACCCTACACATAACACACATAACATAAATTTAAACCTCCCCTTCCTCTACTCACTTTATTTTAAGAAAAAAATTATCTCCAACCCTATCAAAACTCAACCTTGTTTACCACCTTTGTGGAACATGTACGCGGACCTCAGGTAAACCGACAACCTCACGTAACACCCTCAAGCCTGAAAAAAAAATGAATAATATCAGTATGTAAGGTGGGCGAGCTGCAAACGTGCTCTTGCTGTCTGAATCCATTGTTATTCTCCAGCCCGGGAGGCCGTCCAATTTCAAGGATTCCGGGAGACGGGATAAATATTCAGACTCCCGAATTTCCATATCTTAAAATTCAATCCTCCTGGCACCAGCAAAGTTTGATACAGATGCCGACTTTGGCCCGGATCTGTTAGGCATTCAATCTCCCTAACTAACGTGAAATGGTTTCCAGATGGGTTTTAAAATACGCCCCGACCCATAAAATATCCTAGTGCAAACTCTGGGAGTTATTCCCGTTTTCCGGTAAGGGGCATTTTTCTTTTCGTATCTCGGAAGAGGTAAAGGTGGAGGGAAGTTGTTTGGGGTTAGGATTTATTTCAGTTCTTGGTAGGCGCTGTGTACTACCCTTAACAAGAAGAGTGATTTTTCATTTTAAATCTGTTTGGTTTTTATTCTTGCGCTTGTTTCCTCGTCGTTTATACTGTCAATGTCTCTATCATTGCGATGAATTGTGGATTTAGTTTTTTTTTTCTGGAAAATTGGAAAGAAGGGATAAAAGTTTTACATAAAAAGTATCTTAAATTTGCATTATTACGATACTAGAAAGTTGGAGCTCAATATCCTTTTATACATCAGAAGTTTGATACTTTGATAATTGTCTTTCTCGTAAAAATTCAAGTACTACATTAAAATTGCTAAAAAAATCTTTTAAAATGATAGTATCATGGGAATTTATTTAATGGTTAATATATTTAAAAGAAATCCTCCAAAAATTCCTTTTATATCTTTCATAGCTCATAGTAAGAAAGCATTAAACTTTTATAAACATATGTAATGTTTTTTTTTTAATTTAAGATGTATTTAATGCAATTTGGGAAACAAATTATAACTACTTCTACTAGGCATATCTGCGTTAATTTTACCAACATATGTAACACATTTAATTTAAGTATTTTTTAAAGATATACCAACACTTTTCACAGGACTTATACGTCTTTTACTTGTAAGGTTTTCCGCTAACACTTGAAAATGGTTCATATAAAGCGTATTGCGTACAATTTTCGGTAGCCAACCAAAATTTCACCACCATTGCTTACAACTTTACACACCTAAAGAATCTATCTCCAATTCATCATCGTTCAATCCACACTCCTTCTCATCCACCCCCCCCCCCACTGTAAAACCTTCCCTCCATTCCGACAACAACATCCTCATGCGAGAGACGATTCTTTCACCGCCGGAATCTGGCAACGTAATCAATACCGGCAGCGCGCGAGGACATCGTGTCTGCTCCACCCCTTGAACCGACCAATCAATCAATCAATCCATCAGTGGCCCTGATGATGATGCGATGTTTTCCTTGTCCCTGGCAGTCACTAATTGCTGAGGAGGAATCCTTGTTTTCTTAAATGGTACCGAGATGGTAAGTATGGGGTGTCGAGTTGGTTGAATGAATAAATAAGTAATGGTTGGTCAAGCTGGTTTGTTTGTGGTCTTGTCGGAGAACGCTTGTTGTATGGTTAGTGGTCTTTTAAGAACAGTGTGTTGTACCCATCCTTTTTCGACCTATAGTAGACAAACTCAACTAAGTGACGTTCCGAAGCCCAAGAACACTTCCAAGAACACACGCCTACATTTTATAAACTTGAGAATATATATTCCTTGTTAAGTTAAACATTTTTATGAAAAAAAAAATGTTTTATTACTTATCTATTATTTCAAGGATAAATAAGATTCCGAGAACTTAAACTTATAACAATATTTGATGGTTTAAAATGCATAAAAGCAATTTATATTTCAATTAAACAGTGGTAGCATTCATTCAAATCTAATAAAACTTCCACGAAAGTTTCTTTTAAATTGATTGTAATTCATTCATCCCTCTGTATAAGATAGCATAGATTTTAAAATATTTTAATAATTAATTTAGAAAAGGTTCACAAATTTAATAAACTCCTTTTGGTCCGACGTCTTGAAATAAATGAATTTAATAAAATATACGTATAATAGAATAAAGCAAAAGGCACGCAAAAATGAAAAAAAAAAACGATACCTTCCTAATTACTTTAAATATTTTATTCTCCACATTTCAAGTAAAGAAAATCCAAGATCCCATTTTAAGAATTCATTAAAAAGACAGCATTAAGTATACAGAAATTAATCTCCTCACCAAAATAAATCTCAAAGGTAGTTTTATCTTCCCATCAAAAGGAAAGCTTCTTTCTAGTAAATTTTCAATTAAAAATACTCCAAACAAATTCCAACTGATACCATTCCCTTTTTATTGCTTACTCGGTTGAAGTTGAAGTACTTACGCATGTAATTGCGTTGTTCAAACGATATCGAAAGCGGGAAAAATTTCCGACCTTCAGACTGCTAACTGCAACTGCAGAGGGAAGATTCGCTTGATATTCCTGCAGCATTCGGGCCATTGACTTAGGGGCGATATACCCTTGATTTATCGGCTTGTTTATTGCCGCTTCGGCATCGTTTATCGTTTTACAACGCAGTCGACGACGTGTTTTTTACGCTTCGGTTCCAAGACGCCATTTTGAAAATTGCCAGCGGAATGGCAGTTGGGGCCCCGCTAACTGGGTTTACTTTTTTATGCGTCGTGCCCTCGTTAATTTAATATACTGATCGCCTTTTTTATTCTGGGTGTAAGAAGTGGTGGGAATAAATTAATTTCCATTTTACAGCTGCTTGAGGTTGTTTGCTACGATGTCCCCCTTCACATTTGTGTGAAATATGGGGCTCTTTTATGATTCTTCTGCGTAATATGGCCGTTTATGTGCTGATTCTTATCTTTAAAGTGTCGTAATGATAAAGACATTTCGTAAGGAAAGAGTTCTTTCATAAAAGAAATAAAAGGTTTAGTTTTAGAATGCATTTTTTCTCTTTCTTATTTTTCGAATATATTTAAGTATAATTTTAGAACAGAATGATTAAATGTATACATATTATACTCATCCGGTGTCTTGTTAACTTTCAAATGGAATTTATTTTTCATTTTTTATTATTACAGGGAGAATTTTACATGGTATTTTACTTTTATAGGTACTTCAATCGGATTTTATTTGTGATGTTTCTCCCATCACACATAGGTAAAAGTATCCTCTCTATTCTAAAAAAAATGTTTTTGGTAAAACTTTTTAAAATAACTGATCCTTATAACACATTTTTGGTATCAAACTATTCGGATTATTTTGAGGATAAGCAAGGCCAATGGTGGACTCAGAAAAATTTGACGGGGGTGGGCACAACACACTTTTGTATATATCTTTTTACAAGTAAAAATGTGCAATGTTAAAAGTCCCTCAAATGTGGCTTCCATTACATTTCTCTGTATGTATGTATAAGAGGACATTACAGAAATTATATTTGATGTTTTGGTTAAATTATAACCAAAATATTGTTTTAATTTATTTATTTTTCCATAAGATTAAAATAAAATGTCTAGTTAAAAAGTTTTTGAACACATTTTAACACAAACACATTTTGTATCATTACTAGAAAAAAAATTCTTAAAAGATTTCCCAAAATTGGGTATTATTAATTCATTTTGTGTCCCTCATAGATAATTTGAAAATGAATTTTTTTTAACTTTCGGGCCGTATGTACTGCATCACAAAAATACTGAAACTAATTTCCAATTAAAATTGTATCTAATTTTCCTTAATTCTCATAAAAACATTCATGTATACTTTAAAAGTTCAAATTTATACCACAAGGAAACGTTATATATTTCACGTTTGAACATGTCTAACAAAATTTAAAAAGATAAAAGTCGCCTAACCTAATACACGAGAGAGAAATTGTTTCACATAGCAACGCTTTAGCTTCTGTAACGGTTTTACGATACTCTGTGGACATCCTATTGTAACCTTTTCAAAACTCAAAAGGTGACTTTTATTTCCCGTGAGAACATTATCTGAAAAATCTAGAACAAAGTCTAACCGCAAGAGAAAATAATTTAGAAGAGCTTTGGACAACTTTCCAGAGTAACGGAAATCCAAGAGAAGCTTTGGCGTAAAAGAATTCTGGCCCATAGTTCTTAGAAGTTCTGGGAGAATATTCTGCGTGTTAGCTATGTATTTTTCTACCAAAGAGGATTTGGGAAGTCTGTAAAATATCATTACTTTGGAAATACTGCTTGTTATCTGGGATTTTTCGTCGTGGTAGAGATAATCCGAAGAATCAAGAGATATCGAAAAGTTTTTCTCAGATTCTTTCAGATATCGAAAAGGAAAGGTGGATGTGCAAATTAAAGTTTTGTCAAGTTATTTTAAGAGCAATAAATTTTTCCATGAACAAAATCGTATAGAAATTTAATATCAGAGAAATAAAGCTTTTTTTATAAATATACATAAGTAATTCTATGTTATATTATAGGGGAGAGTCGTCCAAAGAGGGTTCGGGCTCGTAAATTGCCGAATGGGATTGGATGGATTGAAAATACTATATTATTTTGACACAATCTAAGTTAACAATACTATGAAAGAACCGTAATTCTGTACTTCTAAGGGGTGTTGACATTTGTCAGCAAAATTTTCAATGTCGTGTGATTGTTGCCTATTGAATTCTGCGAAAATCGGGGGGGGGACAGGTTGCTTTAGGAATGTGGGGATTTGTGTTTTCAATAAACACCCCTTGACTATCTGACAGTTTTATGACAAACAATTTTACACACAAGGGGACGAGTGTACACTCCTTTTCAATACTCATTTTCATTTAATCGTTTTTCACTCATGGAGAGGTGCATTGATACCATAGCAGCACTATCATAGTCCAAATAACCGACAGCGAGGCTATCTTTCACGATCTTCCGTGAAATATATGACATCTTGATCCGAAATTTTGTACACTGCTTAGTATAATTGTTCTTTCTTTAAAATACAAACATAAAATCTACGGCCTCTAGAGGGTTAAGAATATTCCATTTTTTCATTGTAGGCAATATTTTCAGTTCAATCAGGGACAGAATGACCCCCAAAAATTTCCAGCCTTACACCCAGGGTTTTCCTCCTAAAACAGTTCATGTTCTCATCATTAGGTAGTTCTAAAAAAGATTAATTTGAGGTAAGATTCGTCTCGTTTGTAGTGCTTACCCACTTTGGGGCAAGCGGTTTTTTAAAGAGTTTTTTTTTTATTTTCAGTAGTAAATTATTGTTTGGCACAATCTGACGCTATCGTATGTTTTTATTTTATAGTTTGATAACTCACCTATTTTACATAAAATCAAATTTGTAATTGCAATCAAACAATAACTAAGATTTTTGAGCTTTCAAAGTTATCATACTCGATCTGGGCTACTCACCCCTATACATTTAATAAATAATACGTGGTATGACGAAAGGGCCACAGTCTGTGCAAAAACTTATAAGTTTAAAAAGAACAAACGAAAAATATATATGCACATGAATTTATTAAAATTTATTAAAAGCCATACGGCGTTTCGGGGATTCCTTGGATCCCCTTTGTCAATGGTACATGACAACAAGCAAACAGTTGCAGTTGTGGTTTATCCTATATTGGACAGACAAGACGTGCACTAAAATTTAGGCTGAAAGAGCATGCTAATTATATTAAAAAACAGGAATTTTATAAGTCTTCCATAGCTAGACACGTTTGGGACAATGACCATAGTTTTGATTTTTCTTCTGCCGGAATCATAAAAACTTGTAATTCAGCCCTTGATCTTGATTTTTTCGAAGGCTTTCTAATAAATAAATTTGCAAATCTTTTAGTTAATGATTTAACAAGTACCCCTTTTCTTTCCCCGATTTGGAGTGAATAATTTTCATTTTGTTTTTGATGTTGCATTTTGGTGATATTTTGGTAATTTGTCGGTGGCCTTCTATGTACATTTTTCTCTTTTGCCCTGTGGCATCGCTTGTTTCGTCTTTTGCTTTTTTATATAAACTGTGTTTGCTTGTTGTCATGTACCATTGACAAAGGGGATCCAAGGAATCCCCGAAACGCCGTATGGCTTTTAATAAATTTTAATAAATTCATGTGCATATATATTTTTCGTTTGTTCTTTTTAAACTTAATACGTGGTATGTTACATAATATCAATGTAAAATGCAAGCTAATGTTGAACTAAAGAAAATATACTTAAGTTGTAAATAATTATTACAAATATATGAGATTTAATTTTTAACTGATATATTTTAAATCAATTACTCTCAACAAAATTAAAAGTAAAAACCCATTTCCCCAAATTTGTAAAACTTTAAAGAATGATATACAAATTTACCAAACGTTTTTTCTGGAAATCTGGATGTCGTAACTTAATAAAATTCCTACATTTAGGTATAATACATTTTACGAACGATTTCTTAAGCTTTAAATATTTACATTAGAAACGTCTCGAAAGTATAAAAACATAAAAATATTTAAAGTTAAAAGGCTTGTTTGGAACTACTAAAAGCTTTTAAAATTAAATTAGGTTTTATGAACTTAATTGGAAGCATTATTATTAAATATTTGGACCTTCTTGGTCTCTGAAAGTTTAAATTGGTTCTTTTCTTTGTATTCTTATTTCAAAAAATCAAGTTTAAATTTGAAAAAGAAAATATCTTTAGTACAATGAAGTAAGAATTTTAAATAATCACTTCAAAAAAATGTTCTTTACATTTTTTATAATTAATCATTTCAAAGTTTGCCCTGTAGTGCCACTTGAAACTGTTACGTATGTGTTTTTTTATGTGAGTATATCTGTATGTAAATGTACTTATAATATGGGGTTTTTTTTCGTTTTTATTCTCTTCAATTATTATAACATCCCATAAGTTCCCCATATGGGTTTCTGACTCCTGGGAAACTCATATGTTTTCTTTTTCACATATTAGTTCCTTCTCGTGTGTTCCTAGTTTTAAATGTACATATTGTGTGTAAAATAATAAAGGTTCTTCTTCTTCAAAATCTCAAAGAAATACGCATACGAACTTGCCATCAAATATTATGTTTGTTGGTTACATCTCAGTCAATAACTTCTACTTAAAAGTCTTTTAAATATATTAATAAATACATTTACTATAGTTAAATACAAATAATATTACAAATACTATTTTAAATTATATTTGACGTTGTAAGAAAACTAATGGAAAATTAAAGTACTCATTTTCATGAAGAAAAACATATTAAGCTGCGGTATCGATATAGGCCTTAAGAATGAAGTAAGGTACTAAATATATTATACAATTAATAACACCCAGTAAACTTTTTATAGTATAATTATTATTTTAAAATAAAAAATTTAGTTCATATTTCACAAAGGAAATTGTAACCAAAACTTCAAAAGTAAGCGAACAAAAGTGGTTAATCTTTAACCAAGTCTTTTTTGTAGATGGTATTTAAGTCAATAGGTGTCACTTAGCAATCCTAATTAGGTGCTCCTAATAATTAAATTATATGATACACAAGAAACTATCAAATTGCCTTTAGTCTAGTATAACAAATGATGATAGTTTTAGATCATTAATCAGTAATCCTGTACGAAACAGCTACCATTAATTTTACCTTTACGGATTTAATTTACCAACTGAAAATGGCAAAGTTAGATAATATTCAAAATATTTGATGCACATATTTTTTTACAAGTTTATTTTTTAAAAAATACTCTTTCAGGTCAAAAATATAAAATACTCCTCATATAAAAAATATGCATTCTATATCTTAAACTCAAAATTAAAACATACAAAGAAATGTTTATTTCACTTTTACTTTAATTCCCTAATATAAAATTATATGGGCGTTTCAAAATGTAAAGGACTTGATTAAGGCTTTGTGGGAAATTTCAATAATTATAAAAATAACTGGTTTAAAATAATGTAGGGTTTATATGTACTTATCGATGTATATTTATGTTATGGGCCATGTGATAATTCCGGGCATTATTAATAATGCCCGGGCAATGTGATAAATTCAGTGGAATTTATGAATGAAATTTATCACTTTGCCCGCCTCCATTTCTGGCATTATTAATAATGCCCGATTAATCACTTGTCCCATAACATATATATAACAAATTAATTTTTCAAACATTGAAACATGCGCACATAAAATAAGATAAATAAAGTAAATTATGTGTTTATTATAAATAGTAAGTATTGTTTTCAAACCCCCTTTCTGATTCCATGTAGTTTCAAAAACAATTAAAGGATTTTATCTAGGCTTTTTAGTGAAATTTTAATGCTTATAAAGGAAACTTTTTTAAAAGCATAAAGCTTTTATACTTCTAATTAACATATTCACTATAAATTAACCTTTTAAGCATTGTAACAAACCAAAACATAATAATGAATAATGATGTCAAAAGTACTATTTAAAAAATAAGATTAGTTAGAAAGTAGTATTAGTGGTTGTAAAAATATAATTTAAGAAATTAATATTTTCTTACTGTCAAAATGTTGTATTATTTTTTTTAATGCAAACCTTATAGTGCTTAAAGTATATAGTAAAATACATCTTTTCTTGTTTTTAAGAAAATTGCTTCAAATCCCCTTTTGCAAAAACTTTCCTAAAAAGACATCCTAATCTTCGTTATCAGTTTTCTAGTAAAAAATACATAAAGAAAATGCGGGGTCCCTCCAAATTCATTACACTCAAAGTCTCAAGTGATAAAATAAGCTTTATCCTACTTACAGGTAACAAAAATTCCCTTTCAGTATATTTTTATATTTTAAACATTATTTTTTACTTTACTTAAATATTATACAAAAAAAAGAAAAGCTTTTTATATATCTTTCCATTCTGAGTTTCTTATCGACGAATTGTTGTGTAGTATCTGAATTTATTTCCTCTTTAAAGATAGCATGTACCGTAACAGATCTGAAAACATAGTACCAACTGCTTGTTCTCAAATGACAACTTCTCTTTATATTGTTGCAAATTTATAAGGTTTTGTTACAATATTCCGAGAATTTCCTTATTTTCAGAAGAATAAAAACATCATGAAAAACATTTTTTTTTATCTTAGGACGAAAAAGAAACCAAAAACATACGATCCCGAATATAAATTTCATTTTTCCTATAAAAGTTTCGTATTGATTGAAATAAATTTTATAGGGATGTGTTTTGGAAAAGAAATCATTTGCTGAATTTTTAAGGAGGAAAAATATGTACAGAATAAAACAACAAAAGTTTATGGATTGTGGACTGTCTTTATAAAGGCATATTATTGATCTCAAGTAATGAACAAGTAATTATGTATAATCACTTGATTATTAAGTAAGTGCTAAAACAGTTAAAATGGGTATTTTAGTAAAAATTTATAGAAGTGCGTTTGTTTTAGTTAAACTATGGGGAATTTTAAACAGGCTTTCAACAAGAATTATCAAACATATCATGTCTCCATTCTGCAAAGAATTTATATAATTTTATAGTCTTTTGTAAATAAAGGGGAGTTGTTATTATATCTCCCGTTTGGATCTTTGTTACAACTTAACATGGAAACGACAACAATAACATTACAGCTGCCCTCACGATCGGATAACATAATAACCAAATAATCATTCATAATAAGTACAAATTCACTTAAACAAAAAAATTAGTTTTTTTTCTAAACATGAAAGAAATATGTAGATATGTATGCCTTAAAATTTGGCAATGATGTACAGGTATTTTACTTTTAGTTAATTTCTAGAAACTGAAAAACAAACTATAAATTATTGTAAAAACTATGACTTTTAGCATAAAAGTTACTCTAAGTAAAGCTCCTGTAATCCAAAAATACAATTCCAGGTTTTATTTTCTTCAGTATTGCAAAAATGACATGGTTTAGTTTGAAATTTATTTAACTAACACATGTACCTTTTGCAATATTGAAGAAAATGAAACCTGAATTCACATATTCAACTCTTGTATCTTTATAACGTTTAAAGATCCAATTTAAAACCTTTTCCTTACATTTTAACAACTAGAAAAGGAATACTGCTTAGAAGATTGAACATTTTTTACTATTTACGTTTTAAACCCCCCCCCCAGGAACAAAATATCAGAATATATAGTTAGTTTAACGAATTCAATACATTTTTCTATATATCTATATTTATATTTATCTATGTTTGTATTTGTGTATAAATGCGTGTATTAGCATTATATGACCTCACCTGAATACTTTTGTTGCTACCGTGTATACGGGCAGTTTTGCTCATTACAATATAGCTTTGTTTTGTTTAAAAATGTAATGCAACGGTAAATTTCAATCAAAAAACAGAAATTATTCTAATAAACATAAGTTTATAAGTATAAAACTTATTTTTAGTAAAAGCATTCTCACTTGTAACATGCATCACTAATTCATTTAAACTTAATATCTTATTACACTTTAAAATGTAAGTAAAAAAACTAACATAGTTTCCTGGAAATTTATACATAAGAAATTCAACCACGGACAAATAAAAACGTTTTAGTATTTAAGCAATAATTTCATCCTTTACCTTGCAAAGGTTTTCCCTAATTAGAAGTTTCTACATTCTTTGAATAACCAACTATGTTGCATGCTTACTTTCTTAAATTCTTTATTTCTATTGCAACAAAAAAGCATATAAAAACACAGTTGTGCATCAGTTTAATCAGTTGCGTAACTAATTAAAAGGGTTTATTGTAAATAGCATTTTACTTAATTGCAATTTCTACAATAAAACAGTTTATAAATTAAGTAAATTTTCTTACTACGTGTACTTCGTATTATAGTAAAAAGCTTTTTAAACTTATGAAATTTGTTTATTTAAAAAGCAAGAAAAGTTTAATTGGAATTTTAATGTAATCTTTTCAATTTCGTACCTTTTTAATTATTAAGTAACAATTAAGGTAAATGGAATAAATATTATGTATTTTTATATCTACATTATATTCTTGAAATTAAATAATTTCAAAGAATTATTAAAACAGTTTGTATTTTAGAACCACCAATAATTATTTGAAGAAAATATTGGTAATAAAAGGATGTCTGTATTTATTTGTATTATTGTGTGGTAATTTACTTCTTAAAATAATATACTTGCATGTAAGGCGAATTATCTTTCTTAAAAGAGGAAAATCTTTTTATAATGGTCCTATTAAATCAATTTTCTTTTTATGTTTTTGATCTACCTACTCGCTAATCTTTTATACAAAATAAAATTTGATTTTAAAACCAACAAGCAATTTATTTTATCGCTGCTTTAAAATACTATTTTTCCGGAAGAATTTTCTATTTTCCCTATCCTAAAAAGCATTTACCCAAACTTATCAATAAAAACAATTAAAAAAATATTTTGCCACTGTTTCATCAAACAACAATATATAACGTTTAAGAATGGGTCAAATTCGTTTAGTATTAGTAACAAATACTATCAAACATGCACAAGTTTTATTAGACTCTAAACACTTATTCTATATAAAAAGTATATGTATACAAAAAAAAGGCGTGTAATAGAGTTGCCTGGAGTAGATTGGTGCAGCAGGCCAAGGCCCATCAAGGGCTGTAGAGCCGAAGAAGATACGTATACTTATGTAACATGCATACTGAATACTACATTATAACAAAGGTCAAGACATGAAGAAAAGTTCTATGATTTAAGGACTAGCTAAAAACAATCTTCTAAAAGGTTTTTTGAATTTTATGAGAGCTCATTTGTAATATTTATCATTTGTAAAGCAATCCCCACTCCCTAAAAGGTCATTCATTTCATTCTTACGTGAAAATACATACAGTCATAAGCATTTCCACAGTTCTCTTATTATCACTTCCACATTTATTGGGTAGCCCTACCTAACATGTATTAAATTCCAACTGACATTTCAGTACTTAATTTTTTATCAGTTAAAAACATATTTACCCTATCTAACACAAGAACTCATTAAGAGCAATAAATTTTGTACCAAAAAGAAGACAAAAACACATTCAAAAATCCTTACGGGGAAAAGGTTAAGAAAAACTACAACTTATATCCATCCATCCTCCTTTCAAAATGCCCATATTCAGAGATATAAAATGTACCATAAAGAAGACACAAACATATTCAAAAATCCTTACAGGGAAAAGTTTAAGAAAAACTACAACTTATTTCCATCCATCATCCTTTCAAAATGCCCATATTCAGAGATATAAAACGCAGCGATCGGTATGCTTGTATACGTCACAAGTGGAAAAGATACAAAAAAATTTTTTTGTTCTCACCTTTGAACTTTTCCTCCTCTAATGAAAATCCAAGACCGCCTCTACGATCCCCATGTGAACATCACTTGTGAAAACCTCCCAAAGAGGAGCAAGAAGGAGAACAATTCAGTCAGGATCCAGGAGAGAGCGCTCGCATCTCGCGTCCGCATCCGGGAGCACCGGGAGAGCCTCTGAGGATGTTGTGACTGGAGCAGTCCAATGAGGAGGGAGAGCGGGATGCTCGGGAGGAGTTAGATGCATCTTCATCCGCTATGGTGTCTATGAGGAGAAGGGAAGATCCATATGATGTAAACCGTGATAACTATTCAATGACAGAAATTTTCCTAATTTAAAGAGCCAAGCTCTTGACTTTTAGAGTGGCATTGCTTGAGAAAATGCATATTGACTTGAAAATGACGAGCATTGGTTCGCAACACTTAAAATTAAATTTCATCTTTAAAAAAAAGCTACAACAAACAATGATATATTGTAACAGTTCTGCTTCTTCATCTTGGACGACTTACAGGCATAGTTGTTAAAGTATCTGACTGCGAAACCGTATGTTTGGGGATTCGAATCCCTGTTTGGCAGTGATGTTAGTTCCTGTCCTTGTGTGATGAATTAGTAAGGCCCCTTGTAAAAAGGGGTAGTGTAAACGAATGTGTATGAGGCGCGGGTTCCGTGGTTCCGGTTCACAGGTGCCCTCTAGATAAGGCTTAGTAAGTTCTTCTTTGGGCAATTCACGAGTCAAGGTTAATAAGTATTAAATTCCTGCCCATTGGTTCTTAAACTTTACAAAACATCCAAAACTGACAAATATACGAGCAGCTGCATCATGAACTGAAATTCGCAAATTTAAAACTTTTTTTATAATACATATTCGAATGCTGTATTCCTTTACAAATAAAAGCTTTCCTAACTGTACACCATAGTTCTTTTCTACTACCCATAGAAATTTTCTACCATTTTCGAAAAAATTACGGTAGAAAAACGTTTGACGTCATATCAAGTTTACATAAAAAATTTTAAGAAGGTTGTTGAAAACAAGAACATATTCTACTTGCATATGCATATTGCATATGTTTGCTGACTATGATGTTTAACCTTTTAAACGCCGCAATTCAAATTTCAAATTTAAGGTTCTGATTTTTGGCTAAAATGGCTTGTTTCATCATTACTAAAACCAATCTTGACATTTTTTTTGGCAGAAAAAAATCCTAAGTAGGATTTTCAGGATGTTCCCATTTGGGAACATCGACGTTTGGAGTGAAGTTTTTAGGGGGATTTCCAAAAGGCATATATTTCAAAATTAATTCAAGTAAAACTACTGAAATAGGTTTCTACTCAATAATTTTGAACATTTTTATCATATTGGACTGTTTCTTCATATTTAATTCCCATAGTTGGACGATTGGGTAAAAATTTGAAGATTTTCATAAGAAAAAATTTACATATTTATTACATGTGTGACACTTTTCCGTACATTTTTACTGCACAATGGGTAATTTTTCGGTATAAAAAGTACGAAATAATGTTCCCATGCGTTTCAAAGCTAAGCAGTTATCTTTCTGGGTGAAAAATTAGGTTTAATTACTGTTCTATCTGGATATCTAGCATAAAATCCATGAATTGCATTCAAATAAATTTAATTAGCTTTCAAAAATAATAATCATAACTATCTCCATTGATTTGTTAAAGCTGCGTTTCTCATGGAAGATTCTAAACTAAACAACATATCTCTTACATCCAACTTACGTTAGAAAAGTGTTTTTAGATGTACAAACTTTTCATTATTTTCAAAATTCTTCAAATTTATACCTAAAATTTCTATATAAAAAAGAGAACTTGAACAAAATAAGTACCCAAGTCCTCAGAAGTACTCCAAAGCAATAGCCTTTGCATAACTCATAATAATTATTACTGAAAATTAATCGCTCAGGGAGTTAGAAAAATATACAAAAGTAGGAATCTGCTATAAAGATTTGGCATTTATTCCTCCATAAATCAGGAGAAAAAAATTAAATTATAGATTTAGAAATTTAAAACATCATGATTAACCTGTTTAGATCCTTTGAGACAGAAAAGATTAAAAAAATTAAGGATAATAAGAAATAGCTTGAATTTTTACAAGTTATGAAAATCCCCTCAGAAACTATACCCCAAACGCCGATGTTCCCATTTGGGAACATATACGTTGAATTGGTAATTACTCTCCAAAATTGGAATATGGAGCTATTCTTCCAAGCCAATTGAAAAGATGTGTACTTAAGCTACCTAAACACAGCATAATTATTTAAAACCAATTTTATTTAAATTTATCATAAATTGAAACTTGTGCAACTTTTGGAAGAGCCAAAAATCTGTTATTTTGATATAAATTCCACAAAAAGGATTAAATTGCACGTGAAAAACTTTTGCAAGTAAAATAACTTCATATCTTTGAGTTTCTTACTACCAAGTATCAAATTCCTGCATGAAAAATTAAGCGGTGAAAAAATTCCCTAAAGTGATGTTCCCATTTGGGAACATCGGCAGGTAAAAGATTTTAAAATATTTAATAAGTATGCGTGCGTGCATAAATAATTCTGCGTGAATAAAATATTAAATTTTATAGGAAGTGAAGTCGCATTTTTCTTTTGAAGAATATGGTTTGTAGAGGTTCTAGATAATTTTGTTATGCATAGTGTAACTAGTATGTTGAGTGGGTTAAGATTAATATTATTTGAATAATGTAATAATTTTCTTAATTTAAATATGGAGTATGAGTTTATTAACTGACTGAGTAGGGTAACGCTGGGTTATTTAAAGCAGCAGAATTCAAACCCATTTTTTAAGAAGAAAAAATGACTAATTCAGATACTTTTTTTTCTAAAACTGTTTATAAGAAAAAAATATAAGTTTGATAGAAATCAAAATGTAACGACTTTTTTAAAAAAATAATTTTGTATCAATGTGTCCAATCGTTGGGACAGATGTATACATTCCTTGGGGCACAATGATACAGTTATTATTTTGCTCAAAAACAGTAATAAAAAATTGTGTTTCAAAGTCAAAGAATTTTTTTTTTCAAATCATAGAAGAATAAAAGAAAATGTTGTCCAACTAGCCTCCAAAGTTTTTGAGATATTGGAAGTGTATCAATGTATATGTTACGGGCAAAGTGATTAATCGGGCATTATTAATAATGCCCGGAGTTTAGGAGGGCAAAGTGATAAATTTCATTGATAAATGCCATTGAATTTATCACATTGCCCGCCTCCACTTCGGGCATTATTAATAATGCCCGGATTTATCACATTGCCCGTAACATATATATCCCCTTGTATCAAATCGCCCTGTTTTTCCCAACACTTTTTTATTTTTATACACTAAGCAATATCATACTACTTGATATTATCTTTTTTAATGAGAGTAGTGGTTTATAACTGTGGTGAAGAGACCAAGACTAGTTTAAAAATAGCAACGTAGTTTATTAGAGACACGCACGTAAAAATCGGAAAAGTCCAACAAGAAAAACAAACATCTTAAAAACAAGTCCTCGTTCCCCCAACTCCTGGCCGCTCTCCTTTTCCAGCCGCGACTCCTTTTCCCAAACATTTCGCCGATGCCAACTCATCCATCATAAGTTAATAAATTCCCTCATCCGGCTGTAGCAAATCCATCTTGTTATGGGACTCGAGCACAAGTTTCAGCCCGTAAGCAACTAGTCTGGGAATCGAGCAAGTGTCCCTCTTGGGACATTCTCCCCGACGACAGGAAAAAAACTTCCAGCCACCAGAAGCCCGCCAGCCGGAACAACTAGAAAACATCCAAAAGCACATTAAACATGAATGAACACAACTCAAAAGACCCACATACATTCCAACCAACATCTTGGGCAGAGAGCACAAATCAAATGTAAATGTAGCATATTGATGACATTAGCCTTTATAAACGAGAGCGCAGATTATATCTTTTCCTCTCTATAGCACCCTCACCATCAAGCATACCCTTTTCTATCTTTTCTATGCTCAAGTAGGATCTCCTTGGAGGAGCCACTCTCAGCCTGTCAACATGGCATTTCACAACAGGAGCCTGATTATTTCCCTCTAATTGGATAGAATAATTTAAAGGGGAATGTTTTTGGACGACTTGATAAGGGCCCTCGTATTTAGAGTCAAACCTACCAACAGACTTCAAGTACACTATATCTCCTTCCCTCAACAGTCTTTCGTCAGTAGTGCTCCTATTACTAGCATTTTGTCTATCTTGACTTCTCTCTAGGTTTGAATAAGCGGAATGATAAATAATCTTTAAATTGTCCAAAAGAACCGCCAGATATTGTGTCCTGTCTAACTGAGTAACTTGAAAATCCCTTTTAAACGTGTCAAAAATCAAAGAAAGATTTCTACCAAAATGAAGCAAATTCGGGGAATAACCCGTTGCGGAATGCACCGAGCCGTTGTACAAGCTTTGGTGGATCTTCATAGCTTGGTCAAACGAGTACCCATCCTGATGTAACGCCTTAATAGCTACTTTCAGGGCAGTGTTAATTCGCTCACTTTGTCCATTAGTCTGAGGATGCCCCACAGAAGTGCGTTTCAACTCAATTCCCAAAACCTCACCAATTCCCCTAAACGTCTCGGCGGTGAACTGTGTTCCATTGTCCGAGAGTAAAGTACATGGTCTGCCGTGCGTTACAATGTAACCGAACAAAGCCTTTGAAACAGCCTCCGTGGTTATCCTCGACAAGTGGTAAAGCTCCACATGCTTCGAAAAGTGATCTATAACCGTAAGAACGTATCCTGCCTTTATTGGGCCAACTATGTCCATGGATACAAATTGGCCTGGTCGAGTTGGTATGGGAACAGAACCAAAAGGAACCTTTGGAACTGTGTAGGACTTCAACTGAATGCATGTCCTGCAAGAGAGAACATAGTTTTGAGTATCCAACCACATTCCAGCCCAGAAGAAACGCTGTTGCAATAACTCGTATGTCTTCTGTACCCCCATGTGGGATTTATGGCACAGCCTGATGACTTTTTCTCTCAAACTCCGCGGAATCACAACGGTTACCTCACCAGACGCCTTAGAAACGTGCATTAACAAATCTGTCCCTGTTTGAATGTAAAACTCACTCTTCTTAGCGGTTGCCGACACACCCTCTATCAGTGACTGACGAATTTCCTGGATCTCCTTATCCATACACTGAGCCTTCAAAACTTCTCCAATGCCAATCTCCGTGTTGAGCTTTCGTATGGTATTTACAGCCTCCACTCGAGCCTCATCAACTGGCGAACCGTTCATCTCCACGAAAGGCAACACCGGTTCCAACGCCCTCTCCTCCATAACACGCTCTCTTCCATCTGGGTCAGGCATTCTAGACAGATAATCAGCAAGTACGTTCTTAACCCCCGGAATATGCTCAAACGTAAATGAGTACTCACTCAATTCTAGAAGCCACCTAGTTGTCATATTAGCGGGCGATTGGGTCTTTCTGTAAAATTCCAAGGGCTTGCTATCCGACAGAATCTTAAACTCCCGATTAAAAAGATACTGTTTAAATGAAGTCACCGCCTTGTAAATTGCCAGTAACTCTTGCTTTATCGCAGGGTATCTCCTCTCTGCAGGATTGAGAGACTTGCTGAAGTAAGAAACAGGCCTTAGCTGGCCATCAAAGTTCTGCATCAACACTGCCGATATTGCCGAACCACTAGCATCTGTATTTACGATAAATTGTTTTTTCCAATCAGGCAATCTGACGAACGGTTTCCTGAAAAATATTCCCTGCAGCTTCTGAAAAGCCGTCTGACACTCAGATGTCCACTCAAACTTCTTTTTCCCAGTCGTAAGCTGGTTCAGAGTAGCTGTCAGCTTGGCGTAGAACGGAATTAAGTGCCGGTAAAAACCGCAAATTCCCAAAAATCTCTTTAGTTGACGAGGAGTCCGAGGAGAAGAAAATCCAGTTATCTTAGCTATATTGGAACTTATAGGTTGAATGCATTGGTGTTCAATTTTAAACCCAAGATAATCGATAGAATCTCTTGCGAAGGAACATTTTGATGGAGCTAAAGTGATATTGTTCTTAATTAAGATTTTCAAAATTGCTTCCAGTTTCTGTACCATTTCTTCAAACGAATTAGCCCCAATGCATACATCGTCCTGATACGCAAAAACACCAAATACTCCCTGTAATTTTAACTCATCAATTATACCATCCATTAATGCCTGAAAGATGCTTGCCGCGGTTTTTAGGCCAAATACCAAACGATTATTTCGATACGTCCCCCAGGGTGTGGTAAAAGCGATGATATCCCGGTATTCCTCAGGTAGATCTATCTGCCAGTATGCACTCTTAAGATCAAGTGTAGTATATAAACTAAAATGAGAAATTTCATTTATTAAAGTAGAAATTTTTGGAAGAGGATACGATGAGTGATTTATGATGTTGTTTAAGAGCCTCAAATCCAAAGCCATCCTGTACCGAGGTTTAACATCCCCAGAGTCTTCTGCCTCAGGCTTCTTTTTGACCAACAACATTGGGCAGGCATAATCAGAAACAGTCCGTTCTATAATCCCTGCCGCCACCATCTCGTCTAGTTCCTCTCGAACATCGCTCTGTAAAGCCGAAGGAACAGGAAATGGTAGAGTTCGAATTGGATTCTTATGTTTTAGGGAGATTTTAGGAACAACTTTATCACAGTGTCCAAGTGTCTGAATTGACTTAGAAAAAGCAGCATAATTTTGTAAAAGTAATTCTCCCAAACGACGCCTTTGACCCTCAACCAGATGATCGAGTTTGAAATCATCTTCCACCAACTGTTCCTTTCTCAACTGCAACACCTCGCTTGATGGTGTGATAAAATTTATTACCTCCTGTTCGACCTCCTCACTGGTCTCCTTGATCTCCCCATCGGGCTGTATTATTTCAATTTTCCCGATGCCCAGAAGCTTATTCAAGTGTAAAACTGTTGACTGTCTATTAGTGACAAATATATTGAAGGACCCTTTGTACACCTTATGCAGCGAAGGAGATACCTCCACCTCCTTTTTGAGGATCTCAGGGGTGAACAACACACACGTACCGTCAGTTATGATTGACGGGGCTTTGACCTTCACTTGAACCAATTCCGTGTGTTCCGGTTCAATCATACACTTAGATGCAAGCTGAACACAATGAACGCTTTCACACTCGTCCCCCCGAGAAAGTAACTGTACCGAGATATCCTCAAACTTAATCAACTTATTTTTAGAGTCAATGCTGATATTATTTCCTTCAATAAAATCATAACCCAATATGCCATCAAATTGTTGCGGAGGGAAATCGGCAACATAAAATACTTGTTTAACACATTTATCCCTTATTTTAAGACTCAACTCAACACAAGCACTGAAATTCAGTTCAGAATTTACTGTACGAATAATCACTGACCTAGACAAATACTTCACCTTAACCTGTCGAGCATCCCTTATTTCAAAAAATAACCTCTTGGGTATCAGTGAGATGGAAGAACCACTGTCAATTAAAAATTTAACCGTAACATCCCCAATCAATACTTCAATAGAAGGCAGAGGGGAATGAGAGTAAACGTTATTCAGATAGATAACCTCGACTTTAGAATCACCCCCTTCACCCTCAGGAGGAGGGACACCTTGTAGAAATTGCGCCACCGTCCTCGGTGATTCGTGCATTTTTTCTTTCAAAAATAAATCAACAGTGTTATTTTTTATTTTACTCGGGGTTTCAGGTGACTTAACTCTAGGAGAAACACAGGTATCACCTCCCCAGTGCCTCCGACTCAGTTTAAAGGATTCCGGGGGTATCTAGAGTCCTGACCCCTTGGTCTAGGGCCTCTATTCAGTCCTCCATAAGAATAACCATACCCCCGTACCGAACCCGAATCCTGCATTCTAGGGTGTACATCAGCATAACGTGGTCCAGCATAACCTCTACCTCTCGAGTACAAAGATCCATGATATCTGAAACAATTAGCCATTGAATGACCACCCCTTTGACAGTAGATACAAAAGACCTGAGGTCTACTATCATAAGCCAAATAATTTTGCTGATTTGGGCCAAAAGTCAAATTACGTGAATCGCATTGCGATGTCTGCAAACTCTGCACAGATTCCCTTGGCAACCCGATCTGAGCCTCAGGTAAATTTAAACCTCGATCCTGAAGTGGGCACTCAGACCATAGATGTCCAGAATTATTACAGTAAACACATACCTCTGTGCTGGTACCTGGTTTACCAGGAGGCGTCTCACCCCCTACAATGTAATTCACATCACTATTCATTCTACCTAAAAACATGGGACACTGCGACGCCTCATGAGTACCCCTGCACAATTGACATAGTGCTGGATTTCCTCGCATGTTATAGATTTCCTTCTTCAGTTCTGTAATCTGACCAACTACCAGATCCAACTGACTATTAGCAGAAGCAGTTGCCAAAGAATGAGTCTGTAAAACCTTTACATTCTCTTGATTTTGCTTAATACCTATAGCTTTCTTGACCAATTCATCAAAGTCCACTGTGTTTTCTTCTAGTAACTTCAGCTTAATGTCCATAGGCATAGCCGAAATGAACTGCAATCCCTTAATTTGGTTTAGCGCCTTTGCAGTAGTAACTTTTGTATAAACTGAAGCCGTGGCACAAGAGATCCGATGAGCCAGTGATGCCATGGATTCCTCCGGTAACAATTGGATATTCTGCAACGCAATCAATTTATGAGACGGTGGGGTCTCCGTAAGAAAGAAATTCCTGAACTTTTCCTCCGCCTTCTTTACAGTATCAATGGATTTGAAATCGGGATCCTCGACGCAGTATCTCAAGGCATTCCCAATTAATTTTGATTTAAGAAAAACCAAAGCGGTTCGTTCATCCCAACCATTTATACTCTGGACATCCCTAATTTGGCCAAAAAAGAACTCGAGATTTTCTGAAGATCCATCAAATGAATGTACGTTCACGTTTACACACTGACCTGTCACCGTTTTCTCACCGGTAACACACTGATCGGCCATCTGTTTCTCACCAGTCACGCCCTGCTCGATCACCTTTTTCTCACCGGTCATACTTTTCTATTACAAGACTCTCAAATTTTCCTATGAGGCAATACACAACAGGAAGGACTATGGCATACGAATAATATAGCCGAGATCAACACAACGAAATGTCAGCAAATCACCAGGGAACGGTCACGGCACCAGCTGTGGTGAAGAGACCAAGACTAGTTTAAAAATAGCAACGTAGTTTATTAGAGACACGCACGTAAAAATCGGAAAAGTCCAACAAGAAAAACAAACATCTTAAAAACAAGTCCTCGTTCCCCCAACTCCTGGCCGCTCTCCTTTTCCAGCCGCGACTCCTTTTCCCAAACATTTCGCCGATGCCAACTCATCCATCATAAGTTAATAAATTCCCTCATCCGGCTGTAGCAAATCCATCTTGTTATGGGACTCGAGCACAAGTTTCAGCCCGTAAGCAACTAGTCTGGGAATCGAGCAAGTGTCCCTCTTGGGACAATAACTTAAATAGTATGTGTTCATATTTTAATTATCAAACAGTTTTATTAAGTTATACTTTAATATCTACCAATTATAAAGTTTTTAGACACATCGCACATACTTTTCAAAAATTAATAAAACACTTTTTAACTTTACTGAATTTGTATTTAACGCAACCACACACACAAACAAGCAAATTAAAAACAGTTTTAAACAGCTTATAATTTCTAACTCCAAAATATAATTTTTATATTACATACCACTTGATTTATGACTCCATCTCATCAAAAAACGTTAATAGCGTTAGAGTCTGTTGAAAATTTATGAGCGATGACCAAAATTATGTTTACTTACTCTAGAAAAATCAATATAAACTTTGATATATATCATGCCAGAAGAGGAATTCACGCTACACTACTTTTAGTCGCTTATAAACAACCATATATTTACAGCTCCTCCAAACAAAAAGTTCCCAAGAACTATATAAACTAGACGTCCTTGGCTAAGGTTAGAGTAGAGGACCTTTGGAACGTATTATTGATGAACATCAGATTTTTGCTATAAGTTGGTCGACGTGACTTCAAGTTTCAAGCCATTCTTGCTCAAGATTTTTGGGGAGAGATGGTCTGAATACAGATCAGGTTTTGTGTGATGCTTTTGGACCAATACCGGAATGACAAATATGCGTGTTTTTATACGTAAGTAAGAAATGTATTTTTAAAGTAAAAGTAACAGATTTAATTTCATTTAAGAAAAGAAAGTGTTGCTTATAGCTTTTCTAAACACTTAAACACATTAATTCTTATCCATTCAATGAGATTAATCTTCTTTTAAATTCAACAATGTTATTAAAATTAAAAGGACTTTTAACAATAAAATACAAATTAATCATTTCAGTAGTCGTTGAAAAAATGTAAATAATATTTTTATAATTTTGTGGGGACAAAAAATGCAAAAATTCTCAAGTAAATCAAAATTTAAAATAGCAAAATAGGCCTATATACCAACACAGTAATTTCAAATTAAACTTACAATAAACGTAAGTTTGTTTAGCTCTTCCTAGCTGAAAACAGCATTCAAATCCAAGCTCCTAGTTTCACAAATAGTTTACCCAAGTTTAACCTGGAACTGGTACAATGTGCTCAGTTCCTGCTCCCTGTGCCATAAATCTAATCCGGTCTAAATCGTGTCGAAAATATAATGCGAATCGTTAATCACGAGTTATATGAATTGAATGGCTGCAGCTGTGTCTAATTCTAGTATCTAGCGAAATACTATAATTGAAATTTACACGAATCAGGAATTACGTATACGGATGAATGTAGGTTCTGTTTCGACATCTCCCGTTCAAATGTGTATTTTCTAATCAGTTCAATTTCACTAAAAGATTAAATGCTATAATGTTACAAATGCTTGTTTAAACTTCATTTTAATACTTATACTAGGTTTTGTGATGTACTCTCTTTTATAATAATAGAACTTTACCGCACTTATCCGTCTATACACTCACTCATCAACGCACAGCAAAATATACCGAAACTAAAAAAGTTTTACAAAATTTATTTTTGCTCACCCATAGGTGTTTTCTACGTATTTGAGCCTATCAGTGCCCCAAATGACCCCAAATCTTCGTTATTTCACAGAAAGGTTATTAATAACAATAAATAGAAAATCCTTTTTCAAATTTTGCATAATCGAATAGAGGCCTGAGAATTTCAAAAACCCGATTTTGCTGAGCATAAATAAAGTTTTACATTTTTGAAGAAAACAATAGGTACTATTAAATTGGTATTACGAAGTGACCTGTTGGTAATATTTCTTAAGAATATTTCAAAGGAAGTAGTTTCTGGATTTTTCAATATCCCATTCTGGAGGGGGTGCATGGGAGTTTAAATATTTGCGCCCGTTTTTAGTTTTTGGATTCTAGCATAATTTTTAAAATCGAAGTATTCCAAGAGCCTTCTTGGCCCCTTTCTAAATTCTTATGCGTAATCCCTCTAGTTATTTTTGGCCACCCGACACAGCAGAGAATTATATATAAAAAAGCCTAATTAAGGTAACTTTACGAAATGGCCCACGAATGTAAAACCGTTGAACTAAGACTCTTATATCTATAGCAGCAATACTTGAATATTCACTGCCTCCCACTCAAGATCGATTCTGCTAGCTTCGATTCATCAGAATCTCGATTCGAGCCTTTTGATTGAATTCTAAATGATTACAGTTTCCTTTCCAATCCACCGGGCACTCGATCTCTGACTCGAAGAGCGTGGAATCCAATTAGATCAAGTCAAGAGTATCGCACTGCACCCACCAACGCCCATTTGATAAATGAATGATTCGACTCCTAATTAGCTGTAGTAATTGCGAGTTTTCTGCTTAACTACTCCTACTGGCTATCCTGTTAGCCGTCTTGTTGCACTAATAGAGAAATTGCAGACTTAACTTGAAGTTAACAAGACAGGTATTCCTAGTTAACCATTTAGGGTGGAGTACGTGACTATAATCTGAGGAAAATGAATGTATAATTCATAGTGTGTTATGTCAAAGGATATGTAATCATTCCGTTCTAGTAATATATTATTTACACATTAATTTTATATTTAATTCATCAGAGAGAAGAATAATGATGTTTAGGACATTTGTGTTCTTGTTGTGATTTTTTTATTCGTTTATGTATTAGAATTATTATAGGGGGAAATGAGAGTAAGGGCACGCACAAAAATTATTTTGGTCTATAAAATCGAGATTTTAAAAACAAGGGCCTCAAAAATTTACTGAACTAAGTTTAGTAACTCACAAATCAACCCTCAAAAAATGAAAGTCTTGGCTTTAACGAAACTATGTTAAAAATCAAAAATAAAATAAAAAATTGAACGCGTACTTTTAGCCGACGTGGCGGCCAAAAGTACGCGCCCAGAAAACTTGGCATTAATTGCAAAAAATTGCACCACTTCCTTCGTAATAAAAAAATTGCTCCCTCATGTCACCTCTCTTTAAGTATGATCCACCAGAATTCAATCTTCTTAAAAAAATCCATGAAAAATAACACATTTACTTCCCAGTATTTTACAAGAGCTAGTTTTCAGCTTCTGCTGGATTTTAAGCTTTAAAAGGTTAATTTAAACATTTATGTTTTCATCAATTGTAGCACATAACTCTCATGTGATAATGAGAAAGTTGATTTATGTATATGATTCTCGCTACGAGTCTTGTCTGTGCGTACTCTTAGACGCCAATCTATCAATTCTCTTTTTGGTCCTTGAATCAACCCTAAAATTCACTGCAGTTAAAATCTAATGATGCCAAGTTGTACAGAAGGAAGTATACCTCACATTGGTATTCACTTTAAAAGCAATTATTAGTTATTTATTTACAAAAAAAAGGATTCCTTCACGGAAAAAGTAAATGCTAACTCAAAAAACATATTTTACCTGATAAATAAAATGCAGAATGTATCAAAATAATAATGATAGTCCTTAAGATAGCTTTTGATACATGTATCCATGTGATCATACTTGCTCCCCCCCCCTCAGTGTTCCCATCAGGAAAAAAAACCGTTGCGTACTTTTACCCGACTTCGCTCTCTTACCCTCCTTTCCCCTATACTATAAGTAATTTATTAGAATAATTATATACTATAAATAATAAAAATAAACAAACACATCATATTTCTTGTTGTTAATAATTCCAAGTTTGCTTCATTATGGTAAAGAAATAATTAAAAACTGAGAAGAGTACCAGACTCATTTAATAACACAGGTAAACAAACATTTACGAATTTTGTATTACTCAATACACGATGGGTTTGTAAGGACTTTTAGATTCTGAAAAATAATTTTTGTAGGAGTTTTCTATATCACCTTTCAATCTCATGAATTTTCAGTTTAAAAGGCGTTAAAAGAAGAATATGTCTAACTAACACTATTAATAAAACTCATTGCTGATGATGTATCCAAAATACAAATCTAGTCTTGAAAAAAAACTTCACCTCACCTGTGCATAAAAAGTTGGGATGATGTATGAAGAATTGAATTAAGCCAGTGAATAAATAAAGACGTTATTATTTCAATAAAAAAAAACTTCCAAAGCCAAGCCAGCGTTAAATTAAAGAGGGTTTTTACGTTGACCCACACTCACTTAAGAAAAGCCAGATGTTTAGAGTGGTAGGACATTACTTAACTAAAAACAGATAGCTATATGAATAGTTTTAAAATTTTACCTCATTTCTTTCAAAAGTTGCTTAAGTTACAAAAATGTAGGATGTTTAATTTTCATTTATCATCATCATTTATCATTATCAATTATCTTTTTTTTTCGCGTTTCATTCAATTTTTCCCTGAAATTGAGGAAGCTGTAAAGTAAGGAGATTGGTTCCCTATTGCTCTTCTACAATGACAATCCGATATCGAAGCTAATGGAGTAATTACTCATAATCTATTTAAAGAAGCTACTGGTAGTGCTTTTAAGAATATGCCCTTTTGGCATACCTGTGAAAATGAAATTGAAAATAATTTCTGACAAATATTATTCATTTTCCCAAATGACTTACAAAAATTAACAATTTAATTTTTCAATTTTTCAACATTGCATAAACATAGTGTTTCAGAATATTTTTATAGTTATAACCTCATTTATAACTGGAGACTAGTAATACAATAACTCAAAAATGATAAATTTTTTATGGAATTAATAAATTTTTTATGGAAATTTTATTATACAAATTCGTATATTAATATTGCAATTTTAAAAATTGTATAACATCTCTCCAAAATTGGCAGGTAATGAAATACTATTTTTCATTACCATTTATTTACTTAATGAAGAGATTACACTCAAATGCAAATAACTTCTTATCAAAATAGATTTAATACTAAACCTTCACATACTAATTTTTCTCATTTAATTTGAAATTTTAGTTACATTTCTATTCTTTGGCTTATTTTTTTAATGAGACAGATAACGGAAAAGTACCATTCCAAATTAAAGCAAGTGTTTCAAAACCATTCCTCTACTTTAGGTCATCCATCACAGTCTTTAAACCCTTCAGAGTTGTTAAGCCCACAAGTGCTTAAGCATCTTTCGCAATGGACTCGCAGTAGTTCTTCGTTGCAAAGACGTCGAATCGCTGTAATTCATGTCAAATGCCTGATTGATTACCAGGTAATTCCATTACAACTGCTGAATCGGCTCTTGAGTGGAAACCCATTTGCCGCTTGAACTTCAAAACAATGCGACGGTCGATATTTTGCATTTGGTTAAGTACTTTCTGACACACTCTTGTTCTGCAGGAAAACAGGTTGTTTATTTGGTTTAATTTCTATTGTTGTGTGCGAGGAATACGAACATTCGGTTAGTTCGTGTTTTCTCTTTGGAGAAGTGTAGTATGTGCTTTAAAAGCATTTAGATGGTTTATTGTTTTGTGTCAAATGCATTAATGGGAAATAAGTTAATATTATTTTAGAGTTATACTGTAATTGAACATAGAAGGCTAGTTCATTAAAAGAACAATGAATTATGTTTCATTATTACTATTATTTACTTTTATCGTATATAAATTTGACATAACACCAGTTAACTTTCGAACAACTTTAAGCATTTTAAAAGATTATCATATACATTATACGTATTTGAATATATTTAATTTTCTTTTAAATTGGTATTTCATTTAAAAGTATTTATTATAGTTGCTATTAAACATAAGTATGAAAGTGTTGCAATATCTTATGTAATTAATTTGAAAGTAGCTTTATAATGTGTTTAGTTTAGTTAGGCACTATAAAACGTGAAGGATTATTTTCCTTAAAGTTTTTTTTAAAATGCGGTCAGACCAGTTTCCCTCTGAAATTCATACTAAAACTCATAATTTAGCAATAAAACGTTTTAGAAATTTCTTACCTTGCGATAGAATTTTTTTTTATTTCTATTTTTACAAAATAAAACAATCTCATAAATTCATTAGTACTTTCTGTCAAATCCTTCCATGTTCAAATAAATCTTTACTCTTCTCGCAAGTGTTTTCTAATCAACATGCACGTATGTAAATTATGAAGCTCATTAAAACAAAATAAATTGTCCTGTACAAACAACAATTATGTTTTTGTAGCTTAAAAGGGGAAATCATATGTAGGCCTATTAAAAGACATCAAAATCTTAGATCTCATGTCTTCTTTTCTAATGAGTCTTCCGGTCCAAAAATGAATAAAAAATATCACAATACAGATTGTCGTTAGTGATTTTTTTTTTACCTTGAGGCTAATTGGCACTTTAGCGGGAGAATTTTCAACGATGTCATTAGGTAAACTGCTTCCACCCAATTTGTAACAGACCAATAAAACTTGTGCTGGCTTTCAGTGAAATGTCTCTTACTTAAAATACTACGTGAGGCAGAAGGAAAAATGATGAGGCATGATTTACCCTTACGCTTAAAACTAATTGAACGTGGGTTGTGAAGCCATTGTTTAGTTGTCAAATCTTGTGTAAAAATTGTTTGCTTAAATCTATATAAAAAGTATAAGATAACTTTTCTAAAACAGATTATGTTAAGTAGGTATTTTCATTTTTCTTGCAAATTAAAAACTGATTTTATAATACCTAACAATTAGAGTATGAAAATTACTTACTTCTTTTATTACATAATGTTATTTAAAGGATATTTTTTCCTTAAAGGATTGAATGTTTTTGAAAACGCTCAAAAGAAGAAAACGTTAAATTTTCAATGTTAGTCATTTTTTTAATACGGGGGATTTACTTAAGTTATGTTTGAAAATAGATAGATAATACTAGATAGATAGACCTTGCATGACACTTTTTATTTTATATCTTTTTCGCCACATGAGAATATATTCAAGATCACTCATTACCATCTGATATGAAATAATATAATGAAATAAAAAAAAATTTTATTGGTACTTTTTTTAATTATTGGTATCTTGATAATATTAGAAAATAAATACAACTTTAATCAATCCATCACAAAGCAATTATTTAATTCAATGCATGTGGGTTTTTTTGAGGATCAAGTAGAAGGTTCGGACCATATTTGTTATGACACATACTAGGAGGTCTTTTTATTTCTATAATTTTTCCTGGTTAGTTAATAAATTTGATATTTTTTCGAAGACATATTACAAAAACAGTCGTGATTTTTCTTCTTATTCCTTTTGGTTAAAAGAAATCAAGAACTAAAGCTCAATACCACCCTAAAAATTTTACTATTCAAAACACTAGTAACTACAAAGATATATTTCACATAAAATACTCTTCATGTTTTGACTTCTCACAGCATTTCTCTTGCACAAACTGTCTTTGGATTCAAAATATCTAAATAACTCCGAGACCAAAAATAAAAGTAAGAAACTAACATTTGAAATTCTACGCGTTTTTGTGAATGCTTCGAAGTGCCCAACGCAGCTAAGGAAGGGTACTGTTTAAAATAAATGGAAACCATTTTATATGCTAATGTCCAAAGCCTTTGAAGACTTAGTAAAGAAAAGATAGGAAGACCAAGTAGAGAAAAAAATAAATAAATACCTAAATTCTAGCAGGTTTCGAACATTTGATGCGTTTGAAGAAGGGTCTAAACACAGAAGGTTTTTCAAACATTTTTTGTTCTTATATCCTTTAACAAAAAATAAATAAATAGCATCGAATTCAGATTCAAAGACATAAAAAACTTTGGGATTTCATTGAGATATTTGAGGGGAGAAGCAGCTACGAAGAATCTTTTAGAAATTTGCATTCCATTTTGAGATTAGGATTTAGAACTTTTTTGGAACTTGGATATTTTTTTCCTACCATCTGGAAATTTTCGTACTAGTTTCGAAAGCTTTTCATTACGAGTTGAGAGGAGTTATTTTGGGAATGAAATCTTCAAGCTGGGTGAAGTATTTATAAACAGCGAAAATAGTTTTAAAAATAGAAATATCATATATTTTAGATAAATCTCTGATAAGTACTTTATGTTGGGGTAATTACCGAAACAAAGCGTTTGATTAGAATTAGATGATTATTAACATATTTACTGAAATAAAGTTAACTTTTAAAAACTGGTTTATTTCAATTCTAATTTAAATAAAAAGCAGCAACATTACTGTAGAAGTATTACGATAGTTGTACAGGTAATTTTACTGTAGCTAAAATTAGTCAGAGATCATAATAAAACCAACTAAACAGGTTTAGATTCGAAAATAAAATGTTGGAAATGGTTACTTAAGCAACATCAAGTGTTTAACTAAGATAGGTTTTGTTTCCAATGGAGCTTTACAGTATTACTTTTGAAAACAATTAAAGAAGAATTAAAACAAATATGTTTATAATTATAAGCATATTTAAGGAAAAAGAAATATTAATAATTCAAAACTTCAATATCTATAACTATATCTGACTTAATCACAGGAGAATATAATAAGGAAAAACGTAACTATTTTAGCCGATGGTCTTTATTCTATTTCTATCTAAAATAATAAACTTGTACGATATTAAAAAATTGCAGAAATGTGCTATAATATGTTATTAATTACCTCACACCCCAGACACTACATTCTTCGATAATTTATCTACTTTTGAATTTCAAAACAAGAAGAAACTATAACTAGCTAGACAATATCCAATTTATTGCCCTAAACACTTCTTAAACATTCTTTTCTCTCTATCTATAGGCGACTTAAATCTCAAAGAACAAACGCTAGATCATCCGAAAATCGAACCCAATTCCCCTTCCCAGAGTAAATACCCCACGAACCAACTCAAGAACACTCCAAAACCACTCTGGGAAGGAAAGATGACGTCACCCAGGATCGTCTTCCAAGAAAACCGTTCGATGCCAACCCCGTTAATTAGCTTGTTCAGATACAAAAGGGGCTTCATTCACAACCCTGCTCAAAAATAAAACAATTTTCGGCTCTGACAAAAGGATGGAACGGATGACACGACTGCTATATCCTGGTAATGGACTTCTCCCTGACCGCAATTACGGAGGGATTCCATTCAGGAGGGGACAATGGGACATCGAATATTCTTCAATTCGAACAAAGAAAAACCGTTTTCCATTGAGGAGGTGGATTTATCTGGCTTCTTTTCAGGCAAAATAATAAATACCTTTAGAAAATTTTCTAATCGTGTCTCTCTCGACGGTTAGAAATAAATTAGCCCTCGGTGGGTCTGGGGAGGGAGGGGTTTTTTTTTCTTCTTGTGGTGGGTCCTTCTCTTGGAAGAATCGGGGTTCTTTTGTGAGGAGGTTTTTTTGAGGGTTTTTTGTGGGTTGCAAGACCAGGATAAGGGATGCGATGGGGATGAAAGAGGGATTTTTTTTGTTCATTCTTAATTGGGGTGGGTGGATGAATTATTCTGAATGGGGTACTTGGGTGGTTGAAACGCCGTGAGCGAAGTGGTTGAGAATACAATCTCAAAGACATCTGCTGTATTTCTTAAAATGTTTATAGATATTTCATTTGATAAAAGATTTTTTTTTCAGTACATCTTCTTTACTTAAGTTTAATTCATTCCTTTTTAGTTATGTAACATGTTTTCAGTATGTTCTCGAGATTATATATTTCGGTAGGTATTCTTTTTTTTTTTAGTCTATACAATCTCTGTTCTGTCGTATCTGGAAATAAATGCTCTAATTTGGGTCTGGTGTCATAAAACACCAACCAAGCAACCCTTTTTATAATTAAAAAAAAAGAACTTAAATGCTAAATACTCCAAAGATTTAAAAATTATTTACAAGCTTTAACTGGTTCCAGTAGCAAGTACCCCGACAGACCCTAATTTTTTTCTTCCTTGAATTACATATCTAACGAAGATCCAACAGTTCGTTGACTTTTAAAAAATCGATGGTCAAGAATGGATGATCCGGAGAAAGGCCCATGCAACTCCTAACTTGAGCGACAAAATGCTGTTTAAAAAGAAACTAGTTGCGCATGATTAAATAATAATTTTGAGAAACCAAAAGTGCAAATGAAACTTAATTAACCTACTTAGGAACGTAAAATACATGTTTTTGATAACTCTCTATTATTTTTACACAAATCCAAAATTCTTAACATTTTAAATAGGTACGTTATAGAGAGAAATGAACTTAATATAAAAACCGTTCGTTACCTAATTGTTTACTAACTTAACTTGAACATAATGCCATTTTTATTTCTGAACAGAAAAGTAAAATTAATAATGCATAAAAAATTTTTAAAATGTGAATACTATAGGTAATTTAATTTTAAAAGACACAATATCCACTATTATCTTTGGAGAAAGCTTATTAATTTATGAAATCTGATTTTTTATAGCAGCTTTGAAAAAGATTCTCCTTATTGAAAAGCTTCTAAAAATATGCATCGACATTTTTTCTTGAGCAAATCCTCTTATTTTGTATCAGACTAAAAATAGAACACTGGAATAACCTTATTTTGCATTCTATTTAAAGGAAGCCAGTCCAGTAGGTTTGAAGAAATCTTAGAGATGCTGACATAAGAAAAATGTTTCGTTAGGTTTTTATTTTTTTATTTAAAAAAACTGTTACTTATGTGTAGGGGAAGGTAGTGTACCTCGGACCTTTTCTAACTTTTTACCCTGTAAATTTTTATTTATTGAAAATAAATTAATGTAACGATTTCCCCTCTATACTTTAGCTTTAGCCCTTCATACGCAACATAGTATATTTTTTTTGGAATTTTCATTGAAATATTTCAATACGTAATTAATGAAAGAAAAAAAAATTAATAGGTTAAAGTTACAGCACCTGTAGAGTACCTTAGACCTATGTCAAAAAAACATTAGTTGCACCTTTAAACTTAATAAAATGTTTGTGAAAAACTCAAGGAACAAGTGCTCGTTGAACCACCTAGATGTAAGCTTATAGATTTAGTTGGAGCACTTTTCAGCATAAAAGTTTTAAAACACTGCTTTTTGTCACAAAATTATAGATATCCCTCAAAATTAGTGTTAGTCATGAAACTAAATTCTATCCTGCTTTAAAATCAAAATACCAATGCAATAAAAGTCAGTATTGTGATTTTTTTTTTTAGTAACTCAAGGTAGTTAAGTGATTTTAGTCCAAGGTACAATGCTCTCCTTAGGTCCAAGGTACAATACTTGATCATCTTCTGAAAAACGTCTAACCACCGTGTTGACTTTACGCCTAACTTCATTTAAAGCACATGTTATAATAGCTAAAACAATCCATTATAACATATTATTAAATGCACTGCAAAATCAAATCTTTATATTGTAAACAATAGCTCACGACAGCAAATACCAATTATTTTGTCCGAGTCTTGAAAATAATATTTGAATTGAAGCATATCTATATTAAAAGTATTTTAAGATAGTATTACTCACTTTCAAATTAGTAGGTATATTAGATTTGTTTTTGCATTAAAGTAAATAAAAGAGCATATGATTAACATTAACTTTCCAAAATAAACGAAATCTTTTTAGTTACATCTTTAATATGTTCATCAATCAAACATATTATAAAATAGAAAGGAGTATAAACCAATTTTTATCACATAGAAATATGATATTACAAGGTGTCAAATTTTCATTTTTAACGTGATAAATGAGAGAAAATGATAAAAAGTTCTAAAATTATAAATTTTATACCAAGCATTTGCATGTAAAAAAGGTAGTAAATATTTTGACCTACATTGTTCATTAAAATTTAGACTATGAAGAACTATGATAAACTTTGAAGTGCATAAATTTTACCAAGATTTTGGGAGGTTTGAGGGAAATGTTCTCAATCATAGTTTTTGAAAAGATAATTAACTGTATTACAACTTTATTGTTAACTTAAGATGGCACTACACCAAAACTACTTAATTAATTATACAATCCCATTCGTTCTATTAAACGCAAAACAAGTATTTTATATGTTTTCACCCGTTTGGTTGGGATCAAAGAACAAAGAAACTGGAAGGGATATCACTGTAAGTGTCAATTCGAAATTTTTTTTATTAAAATAGATGGTACAAAAGATTGCATTTTTGAGAGGTCTTTAGATAGAACAAGCAATTAAACCTGCATGTATACTCCTGTGATTTAATGATAAAATATTTCATGAACAAGAGACAGCACATTCGTAAAAATAATACGAAACTATATTTCATTACAAACCCTAAACTCTCTCTTTCAACGAATTCAAATTTGACAATCAACAACTCTAACGAACACCCCATAGTTTAAACTCGATTTGCATAGCACACAACCCCCCCACCGACCGCTAATCCCTTCCCCAAACCAAAACAGGGCATCATCCCCAGGAGAGAAAACGCAACTAACTCTAACCGAGTTAGTTTCGCACAAAGCAAACCTTCGCTGGCTGCAATCAGCCTATTCCAAACCTTCCCCCAAAGAGTGCCACTCCTTGTAATAACCCTGAGGCCTCATTGCAGGCACCCGACTTTCCAAAACCCCCTTCACCCATAAAGCGAGCTCTTGTGCTCCCTGCGGCGCAATTAGAGAAGGTTTTATGGAGAACGCAAGGGTAAGAGGATTAAGTTGCGGATTAGTCCACGGCCAGTTGCGTTCCGGTTCTTTATTTCGGTTCCGTTTTGAACCGGACCGCAGGGAGGTTTTAATTAGGATCTGGTGTAATCCTGGTCTGTAAATGTTTGGTTTGTCCGGTGAGTATATGGTGACGATGAGGGCGATGGGAGCAGAGATTAAATGAACCGATATTTTCTGCGTGGGATGCTGAGTGCTGTCGTGTTTTGGTAAGTATTGTTTATCCCTATCGAGAATTCACAGAACTAAAAATGTTGATAGTTTGTACTAGTGAAAGGCGGGAATGCTTTCTATAGTGTTGATTTAAACTCAACGCAGCTCAAAGAGAATTTTTACACACTTATAATATTTTGTTGGATTCCTTGCAAATATTTGAGAATTTCCTATCATTCACTCTTCAAAAGATTTTGAGTAGTCTCTTACGGGTAAAATACGTTTTCATCGAAAACAGGTATGAGTAGGTGGATATTATTCATTTTGTAAATAATTTAGACTTGTTCTTTTACAATCCATTCATCTGCTAAAATATTTGCTATGAATACTCGGAAACTCAGAGAAAATATTTCTTTAAATAAGAAATAAGACCATCATAATAAAGGTAATAGAAATCATAGAATATTTTTATCTATTTACTGCTAATATTCACAAAACAAGTATTTTCCACGATCTTTAATCTTTTTCCAGTGAATTTTATACGAAAATACGTTGAATAGAAAGGTTTTCGGTATTATTTTAATGAAAAAATGAATATTTGACTAATTTATGTAACCTAATCTCCACCATAGCTAAGAACAAAAGAACTATACAAAGACTTATTTTCATTTCTCTGAGAATCTTACTCCACCTAAACAGGATTTGAGGAAACAAGTAAAAAAAATCAAATAAACTAACAATTATGAACTATTTATAAAATAAATTAATAACAAAATGGCTTAGAATTATTTTTGTATTGGAAAACAAATTATAACGTTATAATAATTTGTCCCCTTTAATGTATCAAAAGATATTTTCTGCAATAACTATTTTTATACCACTTATAATATTTTGATATGTATTTACACTATTGTATATTGCTTTCTATTGTATTTGTTAGTGTGAAAGAGCGAAATTTGAGAATGTCAACTTTCTCCGGTAAATAAGGTTACCTAACCTGAACCTTAGTCTCATAGTTTAGTATATGTGTGAGTTATTTCTTTTTCCACTTATGGGAATTTACGGTTGGTTTTAGATTCAAAAGGTGTTTTTTTACACGTGCTGTCACTTAAGCTTTCTTATAATATACCTATGGAGCCTTTTTTTCAAAACTTGTTTAACCTTAATTTAGGTTCATATAATATACGTTATCGCATGTTTTAATTAATTTCATTTTTATTTTATAGGCCTGTTTTCTTAGTCACTTGTGTAATTTCAACACCCATTTTGAGAAGTTAGGAAGTAAGGAAAATCTAGATTCCGTTTGAAGTTTGCGTTCCCATTATTATGTCTGTGTTAGTGTATTACTGTGTTTATTTTATTATTTTTTCATTGTATGATCATTTTATCTTTCTCCCTTGCATTTTTTTTTTGCTACCTTGTACAAGCAGTCTATGTCTGAAAATTTTCAAATATAATGCTTTTGGTTGAAAATTTAAAAACGTAGAAAAATATTTGTTGGACACATTTTAACCAATGCCTTTATCTATATCTATAAAAGCCAAATACCACTGACTGACTGACTGACTGACTGACTCACTGGTAAGTGACAAACACTCAACACGGAATCTCCGAAACTACTGGACACAGAGGCTTGAAATTTGACAGAGACGTTCCTCTCAGCTATGCGACGCGCACTAAGAAACGATTTTAAAATCCAACGACTCCTTCCCTGCTTTTCGGCGCTTTTTCTACTCCGTTTTTCCCATTGAAATAGCATTATGCATTGTTGAAATGCGTAAATTGCAGTAGGTTTATTTCTCTCTTGAGGTTTCGTCTGGCCTCATGTGATAAAATATAATTTCAAAAATTTCATAATTTATAACAAATTAAGACGAAAAACACAGTGTAAATTTCTTTTTCAAAATTATAACAATTTTCAGGAAACATATAAATTCAAATAATTAATTTTGAAACAACATTTTCCTTTATTTGTAATTTAAATTTTTTTCTAAAATAAATATATTTATGGAAGGGCCAAAATAAATGGTTTCCATGGAAACAGAGCTGAAATTATTTCATTGTTTCATGGGGCATGGTTTACTAGACTTATACATTCACTAAATTTTTATTGTTAAGTACTAGAAAACCGTTTTTACTAAGAAGTTGGTCTATCATGATCAAAAGAAAATGAGATTTATCAAGCATTTTATTATTTTGATAAAAATGTTTTTATTTTTGGAGATGTAGGATCATACAAATAAAAAATGGACTCTTAATATTTTTGAATATAGATTAAATTAGGTATAGTTAAATATTTTGCTTTAGCGACGGGAGTTGTTAACTGAATTACACATCGGGATTATTTTTTGATTAAATTAATATCATTTTTAGAAAACGATAGAAATTTCATAAAATACGGTTTGTAACATCCTGTAGGAAATTATTCCCAAGCGGCTCAAAGAGGGTTGTGATTTTTACTTCCTAAGTTTTTAAAGTGATTTATAAAAAGGTATATAAAAGATTTATAAAAGTGATTGTTCTTTTACAGCCGTAGTTAAATGCGGGACGGGGTGAGTTAGGGTATATTTTCACAGTAAGGAACCGGGATGAAAAAGACGACGGGGGTGACGGGATGATAAGTGACTGCTAATCCAGAAAAAGAAAAGACATATAACTTGATAAACCTGATGATTTCAATTTGATTGTTCTTTACAGCGAAGGTAACAGCCAAATTTAAATGCGGGACGGGATGAGTTAGGGTGTATTTTCACAGTTAGGAACTTGGAAGAAAAAGACGACGGGGACGACGGGATGATAAGTGACTGCTAATCCAGAAAAAGAAAAGACATAACTTGAAAAATTTTTTAAAATATTTATGAATTAACTCAACCCGTGCAAGGCCGGGTAAGTCAGCTAGTTGAAAATAAAAGCTATATAGCACTTATTAAAAATAGGTAATTACACATCACTTTTATTGCTTAAATTGAGATATTGATTTTATTTACATTTCTTTAGTTAACACACCACATAAGTATAAAAAGAAAAGAAAGCATTTTTCAATTTTTCTTAATATGGTTAAATAAAAGAACAATGATTTTATTAAGTAAATAGGAATTACAAACATAACAAAAGTATTTTTATTGAACATTGGCTATCTTATAACCATCAGTACACAGTAGGTAAATGTCAACATTTGATAACGTTAGTTTGAAATAAGGATATTTAATTTAGCAAGCGCTTTGCGCATACTAAGCTAACACGCAAGTACTATGAAAGTGCTGAAATTCAACGAAAAAAGTCCAAACTCTCAAGATTTCGGTCTTACACTGTAACATATACATTCTCTCTATGGATCCATCAACCTATAGCAAATTCCCTATCACCTCACTTCCCTCATTTAATTCGACTATAACTCTTTTCAATATGTGGATGGTCCCCAAGAAACCCACCAAAGAGCACACTGAGAATTTCTCCTAATCCCCATTGTTATCCCCAATTCGGGCGGAAGATTCGGGAATGAGTATTTCGCAACACAGGACTGGAAGAAAATAACCTCTCTCATCCTTTGAATCTCTCCCATCATATTTTTTGGCAATGATTAATTCATATTTCTTCGAAGGGAGTTCCTTTTTATTCGATCTCTTTCTCTGTCTACCGAATGGTTTCCCACATGAATCGATTCATCAGGGATCTCGCCTTCTGGGGAAAAAGTTGGGGCCTTGTTTCTGGAAAAGTCGATATTTTCCATGAATAGTTTGTAGGGAGTGGAATGGCAACAGGCGTTCGTGCGTTTGTTCTGTGACCGTGGGTAAAGGACAGAAGTTTTTCGGAAGCTAAATATTTGAAGTGAACATTTCCTCGTAAACAAGTCGATAACTTGATAAAATAGAAGTGGCATGAAAAAGATTTCATCTGCATTTTTACGCCTTTTTTGAAAACTGATGTACGCATAAATATAATTTTAAAAAATAATCATAAATAAAGAATAACATGTTGATTTGTTTTGAAACTTTACGAGTTAATATCGACCGGTATTTCCTATGTTAAATAAATAACTCAAATAAAAATACAATGCATGCATTTTTATTGTAGTCTTTATATACACCATGTAATGCAATGCAGTCATAAATAAAAAGAACAAAACAAACATGAATATTTTGTTGTATGAATAATAATACACAATGGTGTATTTTTTGACAAATAACGAAACCAGACTAAAAAACTACCCTAAAAATTCAAAAGAGTAGTTTCAATTTTAAAATAAAAATGAATGAAAGCATTTAGGATTGAGACATTTAGATGTGAATTTTTAAATTTAAAGGTGCAACTAATATGTTTTGACATAGGTTCAAGGTACAATACCGGTGTTGTACCTTGGACCTATTTTCAGTTTTTTTTTCTTTTATTAATTACGTATTGAAATACTTGAATTAAAATTCCGAAAAAAAATATATGTTGTGTATGAAAGTCTAAGTATCGAGGGGAAAGTGTTTCATTAATTTATTTTGAATGAATAAATATTTACAGGGTAAAAAGTATGAAAAGGTCCGAGGTAAACTACCTTCGCTTACAAGCAAAAATTATCATCAAAAGTAGTATTATTAATACTTAAACAACTTAAGTAAAATGTTACTACTTTTACATTCGACCGAATGAAGTAAGATTATCATTTATATAGTTAAAAGATTTTCAAAGCAAGTAATTTCATGTTTAGAAGTAACTACGCAACATTTTAAAAAATATATACTTTGTACATGTATTTATTTTAAGTTGCCTTCAATAATATATTTTTAAAATCAATATTATTTCCTCATTTTAAGACTATATCTTAACATTATATAAAATTAATTAATTTACGAAATCCAATAGCAAAAATTTTAACATTCGAATATAAAAAAAATCTTTGAAAATTAGATTTTTGAAGTTACAAAAAGAATATTTTCCATTGAAAAATCTCTAATGTTTTAAAAATAATATTATTTTGATAATTTCAGACAGATTATTCTGGAATACTTTATATTTACATCGGAAAATAGCTTCTATAAACTAAAACAATGGCCATTAAACAAAGTTAAAGTCGTGTGTTCCTTCATGGTTTGTTGTTTACCAGTTTTAAATCATGACTCAGTTCTCCTATAAAAGAAATTACATAGTCTACGGAGCTGTGTAATAATAATCTTACCTATTCAAATTGTCAAGACTTACCGAATTTCTTAAATATATATACTGCCGAGAATGCATAGTGAAATTTACCATAAAGTATAAAACAAAACATTTGAGAGCATCTATGCTCCGCTATATTTTTGCTCGAAATATATTTCCCTTGCGGAGTTTTGGGCTTTTTTTTCAAGTCAAGATGAAAAATGCAAGAAAAATTTGATTGGAAACAAGGATGGTGATGCATGAGAATTCCTATTTTTATAAAAATCTGAAGTATTGAGTTTGTTTTTACATCAAAACTTCTTCATGACTAATAGCTCTATTATCTTTTCTTTTGCCAGAGAGGAACGGATTTGCTTTTTTCCTCATTTATCCAAAGTATTGTACTATGTACGCATGCATAGCTTCGCCGGGAGAATTCATATTTAATTTTTTTCTATCTGTTACTTTTCTACTCGCGATTTTGGGTATTCCACATTATTCTCTACCATTGTTTTGCCCCGCTCGATGCTTCTTAAATCATCTTCTTCTTCTTTTTGCTGTTTACTTGTATCTGAAATTACGAGGCAGACGATTTTTCTATTTTTATTTCTCTGTGAGAAATGGCAACGATTTCATTCCAATTTATTTTTTATTCTGTGTTGGCGGGCATCCGTTTAAACAGGATGTTACATGCATCGGTAAAGAAATTCATGAGGCATAAAATTGCTGTGAATCTCGGTGAAAAATGGAGGATGCTTTTTCAAGTTTCTCTATTCAAAAGTATTCGAAAAACGATTTTGCATGCTAAACGGAAAAATGCTTTATTATTGATTAGCTGTCTGGCTGAACGTAAAGCTATTTCAGGATAAGTAGTAAGTCTTTTATACCCCATTATTCTAGGCGGAAAATTTTTCGAAATTCAACTTAAACTGAAACGGAACTGAATAGACTGCATGCAACTATCATTATTTTACAGCTAGTTATGCAAATAAACTTTTTCTGAAGAAGTTATAGAGGAAATTAGAATAGTAGAGAGAAATTGAATATTTTTATACTCATAATTAGTTTTTTAAAAGCATTTTCTTTTATTTGAGCCAAACTATTAACTCCAATTTTTTTTATTTGTTTTAAGGGCTATTTCAAAATGCTCCTTTAGGGGAAAGAATGGTAAGAGTGCGCAGTCGGGTAAAAGTACGCAGAGGTTTTTTCCCTGTTGGCTACAGTATAAGGGGGAGCAAGTATGATCACATGGACACAAGCATCATAAGCTATCCTAAATGACTATCATTATTATTTTCATACATTTTGTATATTATTTATCAAGTAAAACATGGTTTCTTTGAGTTAGCATTTAATTTTTCTGCGAAGGAATCTTAATTGTTTTGAAAATAAAGACCTAGTGATTGCTTTCAAAGTGAAAACCAACTTGAGGTATACTTTCTTTTGAACAACTTGGTATTGTTAGAATTTATCTGCAGTGAATTTTAGGATTGATTCAAGAACAACTTACTTGATTCATACACCGACAATACTACCTAGGCATAGACAAGGTAATTAACGTTTTGTTAGCAAGAATCATGTAATTCCTTTTACTCTTTACCACGTAAGATTTATGTGTTACAATTGATGAATAAATGTTTTATTTAATATCAGACAGCTTACAACCCCTCTGAAGATGGAAACTAGCCCATGTAAATTCCTGGAAAAGTAACACTGTGATTTTCACGGATTTCTTTTAAGGAGATTTAATTTTGTTTGGATCATACTCTTAAAGAGGGGTGACAAGAGGGAGGAATCTTCCAATTACGAAGGCAGTGGTTAGCCTCACGTCCTGAGTCACGTCCTTACGTCTTGAGCCTTACTTTTATCCGCCACGGCGGGTAAAAGTACATATTTTCTGTAAAGCTAAAGCTTTCATGTTTTTAAGGTTGATTTGTAGGTTAGTAAACTTAAGCTCAATAATTTTTTGAGGCTCTAGCTCTTAAATTCTCGATTTAATAGGCCAAAATATTTTTTGTGCGTGCTCGTACCCTCACTTCCCCTCTATATTTACTTTATTGGTACATCCAAATTGGTTGTTTAAAAGTAAATTAGGTACACTCAGGTTCATATACAATCTGCGTGTATCCTTTAATTTTATGTAAGAAAATATTAAATACGGTCAGGAACTAAACAGTAAATTAATTAAGGTGGTCAGAAAATTAAAACTAAAAACACAATTAACATTCATGACAAGATTAATAGTGCCATGAGTATGAATACGTATAAACCATCTATAATACCATTTATCAGGAATCTGTCAACAAGTTGTTTATTTTAAAACATTCAAGGGAATATATCAAGATAGTTTATTACATATTGTTCAATAATTGAATAATTCCTGCAAAAGAAATCCTATACTAATAGTTATTCGACGTCAAAAAAATATCCAAAGAGTGACTGATTTATATTCAGTTAAATAAGTGTTTTTAGGTAAAAGCTAATTTAGTTTTAGTTTTAGATTCTTGTTTCACATTTCAACTTCGTTTAGTTAAATGAAAAAATTTGATTTTCACACTCAACATTTCTAATTCATTTACAGTAGAAACTTTTGAGAAAAATTTTTTTTATGGAAACAAAAGCCATGCAACTAAAATTTAATGTATTCATCTTAAGTCAAATTATTACTATTCATAAAAAATGTATAAATAAATTTAAGAACCATAACATTTTGAAACAAACACTTTTCACTTTTCAAAATAAATTCTTTATGACAATTCCAAGAATTCCTATCTCTCTCTCTCTCTTTGAAATTCATTTAGGGATACACAATGCATATAAATAATATAATTCAAGTAAAAGAAAAGTAGAACAGATCACAATGGTTCCAGGAAGCTTTGACAAATGAAAGATCTGTTAGTAATTCGATTCCTCATTACGAAAATAAAAAATAATCAATTCTAAGAATTTTTTCAACAGAGAACAATTGAGTTTGAAGAATCGAGGGCATAATCCGCTTTTCTTTTGAGTGATAAATTGAAAAGGAAAGACAAAGGCGGTTTATCTTTACTGACACGCCTCCAGTTTTGATGAAAAAGCGCTAATTCCTTAACAAAACAACTATAGGAGTCGGTTAGGGAAGAAAAAGTTAATCTTTAAATGACGCTGGAGCGCTTATTTTGAGTTAAAGAAAGTGTGCGATTAGAAAATGTATTTTATTTTATCAATTATTCACCTTTTAGAGGTTTTTATGGTACCTATACTTGGTACTTTTGATCTCGAAACATGGTTTAAAAGTAGGTGTTATCAACGAAGATTAAGAAGAGAACGTCGAGTTAAAAAGTGTAAGAAGCTGATAAATTACCTTTTGAGATTTGCTTCTGGTAAAATAGACAATAGCTGTGAAAAAGATGCACTTTTAAATTCCACGGAAAATAACAAACTACTTGTAAACAATTACATTTTTAAAATCAACTTGTTTAAAGAGGTGTATTCTTTAAAATCTGAAATTATTTTCATGTTTTTGCATGCATAATTTCTTGCAGGAAAAACTGCATAACTTTAAATATTGTTTAGTTCTTCCACACTATTTATTCTAATTAAAAAGTAATTTAAAGTGACAATGCCAAGTAATATTTATTCCTTAGTATTATATAAGACTGGCAATAAATAAATAAAAATTAAACTTTCTCCTCCAAGCAAAAGTAAATATAACTATCAAGTTTTTGTAAAAGTTGTTTTTTAAAAGTAATTAAAATTTCATTCTCATGATAATATTTTGTTGTAAGTAAATAATACCAGAGAAAATTAACGTACTTAAAAACCTTGCTATTTCTTTTTTTTAATTCATTCACTTTTTTAGCGTGTACTTAAGGAATGAAAAAATAAAATAGTAAAACCTTACATAACCACTGTAATTGAGTAGAAGTTTTATCATAGGGTATATATGTGCTCTATGGCTCTTGAATAATTATTAAAAAATATAGTGCTACTTGTATTGAATTCCTAATTCCTCGAAAGAGTAAGTGTAAGGTGTTACAATTTTAATAATTAACACATTCTTAAACGTATTCGCTTCATAAAGTTAAAGACATCTTGTGTACAGGAAGTTAAGTAAAATTGCTGATTTCATTGACATAAAAACTTTAATAACTATAAATAAAAACATATAAAAACTTTGAATTGGCCTTTACAATCACAATGTATATTTATAATTCCAACACCTTCACTCAGTCTTCAACTATTACATTTATCCTTAACAAATTAGTTTTTGAATGCTATTCTTAGTTACTTAAGATACACAGAAACGGTAAGAAAACCGTATACATAGTACATATTCTGCAGTCGTTTAATTCTTCTATTGCTTCATCTACAACATACGTATTTCTTCGAATGAATAATTATGTATAAGTATTTATTATAGAGATTTCAGATTTCATCATATAATGAAAGCATTTATTTTTACTGTGAACTCATGTATATTTGATGTGTAAATATGTAAAGGTAATTAAACGCCTTGTTTGCAAAGAAAATCTTCTGAATTTTAATAGGATTTCAAATATGGAAATTTCAAAGTAGTAGAATTTTAAAAATAATTTCTATTGTAATCTTTCAAGTTAAATGGGAAATTCCGAAAAATGATATTAGCTTATTAACGGAATTCATAATGTTTTAACACATCAACACAATTATATTTATTTCATTAAACTAATGTTTAGTACATTAAAAAATCAGTACATTTAAATAAAATGATTCCTCAGATTTACATTTTTACTAACTGAGAATTTTGCTTAAAATATTCTTATATTGAATAATATCATTTATTATACAATGGTTTATGCACAATAATGTTTATGGAAAACTTTAGTTTAGTCTAACACATTTATTATATTCTACATAACATTTAAATGATGGATCTAAAATAATCAAACATTCAAAAACTTTATTTTTGTTTATTCCTCAAAAACGTTTGTGATGTTTAGTACCCCCCCAAAAAAAACTGTGTGTATGATTTAGGTTTAATTTTACAATAGAGCATTTTCAATCACCTGACTCGGCCTAACAACGGCCTTAGCAACGTTGTTTTTGCCCGCCAGTGACATCATGTGCGAATGCTTCTATTGGATGCTTCAAGTTCCCGCCCCTAACAACGGCCTTAGCAACGTTGTTTTTGTCCTCCAAGTGACGTCATGTGCGAATGCTCTATTATCATTTTTTTTACTGTCTAGTGAATGTTTATTATTTCAAACTATTATAAAAAAATTAAAATATACAAATGACACACTTTTAAATTGATACATACTTACAATTAAACAGTGAAATTCGCCTTCATTTGTTTCATAAACATAAATATCAATTAGTAATAGGTACTGCATATGTAAATTCTTCACTTTCTTAGACGTTCACTACGTTTGAATTCGAGGATATTTTAATAAAAAAATCTCATTAGCGAAGTAATTTTAAACTGAACTTAAAATCTTTACATTTTATCAAAACAATCGGATGAAATTTGCCCTTAATCCTAAGTATTAAAAGAACTACCAAATCTAAGAAAAGTATTCCCAACAACTTGAAAACTTTAAGACCCCAAAACACTTACAATAGAAATCCCTCTAATTTTAGACTCCAACACTAGTGAGAAAGGAACAAAAAAAAAGGTATCAACTAAGTTTCTTTTTCTTCTGCAACTGATTCCAACGTTAAAAAAAATCAGTGCCCACCCACCCCCTCGAAGTTCCTAAATTCGAACGTGACGCAACGTTCGGACAGTGTCCTGGAGTGGCCAATCGCTTCCAGCCAATCCAAGTGTCGGATTGTCTGCCGAACACAATTGCTTAATCTGGTCTTTCATTTGCAACTGATCAATTTATCGGGATTACTTGTCAGGCCCAGTCAGGATCTAATTTATTTTGTCTCGTCCTTTTCTGCCTTGATACGGATCTTCTTCTTTTTCTCGTTCTTTCTTTCACTTTTATTTAGGTTCGGAACTTTCATCGGACAGTTCCGGTTCAAACTGTCTTCACAATGCGCCACATAATGGAAGGAGTGGTAAAAAAAAATCGGAACTGTTAAGATTTTCAATTTAGATATTTAGGGTTAGACGTGGCTATACTTACATTCTTCGGACTAGTATTAGGTATAAAGTTGAATCAATAAAATGTTTCAATAGAAAAGAACCTTTGAGAAATTAAACAGAAGTTACTAATTCTACATGATATTTTGTTTATTTAATGTTACGTATAAAACGTGCGTTCTGATTATTTAATTTCTAAAATGTTTGCTTATAAAACTATAAGTATCACGTCCCAGTCAAAGTTAAAGTTTTATTTAGGCTTAGAATTTATTAATTCAAAATGCATATTTAATTAATGTTCCCAATAAAATTGTAATTACTTGATTATCTTTTCTATAATTAGAGATTTACAAATTGTTTTTCTTATATTAGAGATTTAAAAAATTGTGTCAAGGTATAAAATGTCAAGGTATAAAAGTGTCAAGGTATAAAATGGATACTAATGAGTCAATTTCTTAAAAATATATAGTGGGATATTTTTGTAGATTTCAGGGCAAATATTGGGTGTGTTGTAGTGCTCCTAGCGCACTACCAACATTTCCATTAGCTGAGATCGTATAGAATTTAGTTGCGTTGTGATTTCTACAATTTTTCATATAAACCGAAACATCAACAACCCAGGACAATAGAACTCAAGAAATGATTAGAAGGCTTGGATTTAACACAAAACACATTTATTTACACTTAACATTAGAGTATATACAAATTTAGGACAATGGGGAAATGCATATGGAACATGCTTATTTGATACCAATCTCATTACCTTAATAAATATTTCATTCAAAATTTAATATAATATGTAAGTTATCTGACTTTAATACTAACAACAATAACCTAATTCAAAAGCATATATATACAGAGAGAGAGACTGTGAATTTGTGGTAACTGTATCCACTTACCCCATTTATGACTACCATCACCATCGTGGTTGACGTGGTGGAATCGCCGATCCTTGGTCACAAAACGGCAAGTCATCACAGTGGGTAAGGCCCGCGCACACACAACTAGCTCTCCCTCAATTTTAGCATTAAACTTTTAAGGACGCCGGTTAGCATCTAATTTCTAGACGGTTCCATCGAATGCTCCTTGGACTTGCACTTCACGTAAAAACTCGAGACTAACTCCTGAGGAATCTCTTGTAGCAGTATTTATGAGCTCCTCTCTTCTAGTTTCTCCGCCCACCTAGAATTTCCTGGCTAATAATATGGGTTCTGGTCCGGAGTACGGACGTCCCTCAGCAATCTAGGGTTCCCAGTGGTTGGATATATTGGAGTTTACATTAAGAGATTAAGCCTTCTGGTTGGTTGCCCATCTTATTAAAATTCACTCTTTTCCCGGGGCTTCTTCCTACCCCTCTCGATAATTTTTGGAACACCTATTCTTAGTTACTGACAATTTAATGGAGGGCCCATTGTGTGCACCTGGACTCTCTGGTTATTGTTAAAATATAACCTTGTGTGGCAATCCTTACACCCCACACGTTGCCCCAATTGAGGAATGTGCACCTGGTTATGCCGATGAACTTGTAAAATAAAATTGGTGATGGGTACCTGTTGTACCCACTCAACATTCCTGCCACTTCTCCAAGGAAAAAAAAAATGTGAAAATATTTTTTTTTTGTATGGTTTTACCCTAAATGAAATTAAACCTATGGATGGCAGCAGTATCTCTCTCAGTATAATGTGTCAAATTCTCTCAAGTGAAGGTAGCATGCTATACCCTAACATTTAAACAACACAAGTTACAATAGAAACACAACACAATACAAGACAACACAGTATATGCATCTACAGAAAATTTTAGAGCAGTAACAATGCTTTCCTTTAAAGAGATCAAAGCAGAGATAACTCAACAAAATGTTCTCCGAAGGGATAATTATTAAATCTCTTACTCATTCTCATAATTTTAAAACACGTGGGATGATTGACATTAAATAATCTCAAATTATTTTTGAATTAAGCCAAAATATCAATAATTATAGGTTATTTCCTTGTCATTTTTCAACTACAGAATAACCATAATGTAGTTAGCCTATAATCATTATTACTACTCTAGTCAAATATTTAAATTACGAAATTATAAAGCGTTTATTCTGAGAACATTGAATTCTTGAATAGCATAAATGAAATCATAAAATATGCATGCAATCAAAAAGCAGTAATGCACTACCATATCTGCACTTATAAATACGATGGTGAGTACCCGAATAAAGTTCTCTGGATTCGTATTTACTTTCTTGTGCACAGTTTATTCTACTGTAATGATGATATTCAGGTAAAGGTAATTGCAACTGGTCCGCCTGAAAATTGTTCGTATATGATGGCACAACAGTTTGAGAACCGGAACAGTTCTCTGAACGGAATACTCGATGTGGATGTTGAGCAGTTTTATCAGTAGATGAATGCTCGTCGGAGCACACCAAAACGTCTATGATTGGATAATCGTGTGCACCACAAACACAGACTTGAGTGTTGCACAAATGTTCGATGCGGAACCTATAGGTTCCTAGGTATGACCTACTTTAGCGGTGGGAAGTGGCATGACTCCTCGTATGAGTGGAGATGCTGAGAACAGTCATATATGCCTGTTGGCATGAGGTACTGACGGTTGGCTTTTGAATCGAAGAATGTATCGTTGTACGCACCTGTAGTCGTACCGGCGAGGTTCAGTCATCGATGCCGGTTGACATGAGGAACTAGCAAATGGGAGGTTTGCGAAGGAGAATCCTTCTAGCACCCTGAATTCACTCGAAGTTGCAGGTTAGCGCCCGAGGATGCCAACATAATGAAGTAAGTGTAGTCACCCTGAGTCTGGAGCAGATGCAAGGCTCAGTCCAATGGAAAGGCAACTTCCCGGCTGGGGATGCCACATCTGGATCCAGTGAAGTCGGTTACTAAAATGTTTTCCAACAGTTTCCCGTGGTTATTTTATGCAACACATAAGTCACATATAAGTTCAAGAAATCCTGGGTATAACCCCGGAATTGTGACGTGGTTCCGTGTGCACTGTAGTGGGCTTACATCGGTTTCTAATCCGATTAGCCAAATAGCAGTCTATAGCAATTCAGCTAAGTTAAATGCTGTACCGAGAGTTCAAGGTAAAGTTGCAAAGGTTTTGTGCAACCTAATTTCTCGGAAATGTTCGTCTCTAACACATCTTGTGTCATCAGATGCAGTGGCGAATCCAGGATTTTTGTCTGGGAGGGGCTGAGTTTCAAATGTCTTAACTCCTATTATGTAAGACTTTTTATATGGTACTAAAATACACTGCAAAAAACTGTGATCTTAAAGACCTATCTAAATAAGGTACAAATTTTTTAACTGAAAATAATATTTTTTATTTTTACTTACATGATCATTATTTAAATTTGAAATTTGAAATCATTACAATAAAATTTGTAATTCTCGGCTCTTTAGGCTTAATTTATCTAGCGCTTCAGCGGTTCTTAAACTTTCGATCTCCGCGGCCCCCCCTTTATGTAACAGCCAGACCTCACGTCCCCCCAAGATTTAAACACCCAGAGCAGTAACCAGATTTGAGTTCAGGGGAGGTTGACTCAACGTTATTCCTGAGGTACCCCTTAATGTTCCACATTAAAATTTTACATCTACTTGAAGTAGTAATGGGGGGGTCGGGGGTCTTCCCCCGAAAAATTTTGAAAATTTGCTTCAAAAAACTACTATTTTAATTAATTTTTGAAATTTTTTGTTACACCTAAAGAAAGCAGCTCCTTGTAAACCACAGAATTTTTAAGGAAAAAATTTAAATCAAAGTCAAAACTCTCAGGGGGATTGATGGAGGTCCTCCCCCAGAAATGTTTTTGAAAATTTGCCCCCTTCAAGTGGTGTTTTACCTCATATTAAAATCTTTGGGAAGCACTCAAATCAAAGGTAACTTGAGTCTTGAGTGTTCCCCAGGGTTACTCGCGGACCCCCTAGGAAGACGCTGCGGACCCCCGGGGGTCCGCGGACCACAGTTTAAGAACCGATGTAGCACTTCATTAATATTTTTATCAACACCATAATAAAATATTCGGAAATTTAATCAATTTTTAAATTTATAAATTAAATTATAGAAATTTCGAGGTTTATTTTTATTTAAAAGGTCAACTTCACATCAAAAAATGCAAAATAAATTTTAAATTTTTGCCTTTTTACGGGTTCTTAAACTTAAAATTCAGATTCAGCAATGTAAAAAACATATAAATTCAGTCATTAAAACACTTCCATAATTTAATTTATGAATTTAAAAAAATGATTGAATTTCCGATTGATTAACATCTGGGAAGAGTTCGTTTTGGATGTAAGACGCGAAAGTTTTATTTTCCCCCTTCACAAAAAATAATAATGTAGGGTACATTATGAATAGACAATTAAATTCTCTTTCATATTAGATAAAATTTGTGTTGATAACGTGAATATTTTTCATTTTGTAGACGCTAGAAGCGCACGTTTTTCACTTTTTTTGCGTAAAGACCAAAAAATCGCCGTTTTTCACCACACTCTAGCGGCAGAACCACTCTTCAGAAAATCAAATTTAAGTAGTGAAATTTTGTTTTCTTGAAATTATGTGAATTGAGATTATGATCGAGAAACTTGTAGTTTTTGAAATATAAACAAAAAATCGAAAATTTTTGTGATTTTTGAATATGAAGACGACCTTCCAAATGGGAGCAAATATGATATTCGTAATCAGCGCCTTCAAAAACATAAAACCGGCGAAAAAACCTTCTATATAATTGTTTTGAAAAAAAATTCCAAATACCTACCTACGAAAATTTTTTCAAAAAATTCAAAACCTACCTAATGACTAGGGTTACAGACCCTGAAGAATAATGATTCTGCTAAAAAATATCACGGAAAAGTAAGTCAGGGAATAATCATATTTGCTACCAAAATTTAAAATAAAAAACGTTATTGCAATTTTTAACTATACCAAAACTGGGATGTCTTGGTTCTGGGGGGGCTGCAGCCCCACAGCCCCCCCTACTGGATTCGCCACTGATCAGATGACTGTGGGGCTGTAAGCAAGGGTTAGTGGACAATCAGTAACCAAACAACACTCTCTCTCTCTCTAATGTACATTATTTAAATTTAATTCATTACTAATATTAATTCACTCCATATTAATTTAATATTCATTATTATATACAAAATGTAAAATCATTTGATCACTTTTGAGATCAATATAAGCTTATTACTTTCTGTTGCTTTAACTAATGTCAGCACATTTTATTATCCTTCGCGCCTACACTCACAACCTCACCTAATAATTATCTACTCTGACTGTTTCATGAGACTTTTACATTTAATGTGTAGAAAAAATACACAAATTAACACAATGCTTTACTACGTACACTAATTTAAATTTATCCATATGTACAGTACATACTAACAGAAAATTCTTTCGCTGATTTGAATTTTCTCCTTTCATTAATCTAACCAGCTAATTTTCATTATGACATTAATTATTTAGTCATTTACTCTTTTATATTTACATGGTTGTTCTACATATGAACTTGAATATCCATCTCAATTGATTATATATATTTATAAATTCAATCTCAATCCTGTTCAAATTGTTTCTTGTTTTTTTTTCAATCGTCAATTCAGTTTCAATTTTTTCCTTGCAACATGTCCATAATTGCTTTTTCGCCTTTTATTTATATCATATTATTACCATTAATGACACATATTCCAATCTTTCCTTCCATAAGGTATTTTTTCCCATATTCATTATCATTGTATTCTTATCCATGGATTGTTCATTTAGTCTTTAGGATGTTTGTCCCGTTAATTCATCAACGTATCCTATACATTCGATATATACTTTCCATACATGCTTTTTCTCTGCCCGAATTTGGGGCTATAAGTGCCCAATTACCTCGCTCTTTTTACGATCACCTCACCATTGTAGTAGAGTGTGAATACCTCCCCCCCTGTGTGAAGGCTACAGTGTCGGGGCTCGCGCGGTTGTGAATCGACTAATTCCCACGACAAATTTATAGCTCTGGGGTACTAGTAAGATATCTTTTGCACTCTTTGTGTCGGTGTCGTCTGATCCCTTGGAAGGCCTATTTTTGTGTATTCCGTACACTTTCTATGTCTGACCATAAGGGATTTTGCCTGCCTTGGTTGGCACTGGATTTGACAGAGCACATTTGAAGAGGCAGTCGACGCGAGCAGATCCTCGGTACAATTTCCGTATCGTTCCCTGGACATTTGTATTATTTCCGTATTATTTTCCTCTTTTATTGTATTATTATTTTGCATTTGGGATAACCCTCTAATGATTTGTTGCATGTTTAAGAGTCCCGAAGCCTTTATATTCATGGCAATTTTGAAATTTATATGCGGTTTACACCGTGAAATTTTTAGTCCATTTTCCTTCCACCTAAAGTGCTATGATTTACTGGATTATTTGTGAACTGATGTTTATTTTCCAATTATTGTAGTTATACATATTAAGAAGATTTGAAGATATTTTTATTATATGAAGATTTTTATTATATATGAAGATTTTTATTATATATGAAGATTCTTATTAGTCAAGTTTGGTCAAGTTTATATGAGTGAATGAAAGTTCCGTTATGTCGGTTAATCCGACGTCGTAAGTTGTTTTTATTATTTCCTTTAAGTTCTTACACATATTGTTAGTTGATTGTTTATTTATTATTTAAGCGAGTTCACAATTCATTAATTTCCGGTTGATCAGGCCGTATTTTAATGTCTAGTGAACCTTAATTATAGTCTGACATTTTACACATTTAATTAAACAACACATAAACAACATATACACCCCATGGTACCCTGTGGTATATATGGGTTTATCTTAGCTGTTTTCTGTTGATTATTACCATTTTTTTTTACACATTATTTCCACATTTATTTATATGTATATGATTAATTTACATTTGTGCTATGGCTCATTTTATTTTATTTTTCTATTTTGAGGATAAATCATTTTTCCAGTATAACCGCTCAATTTGTTTTTGTTTTTATTTTGTTTTTCGTGATACAACACTATACGTGGGTTCTCTTTAACTTTTCCTTTCCCCGTCAATTTTTCCTTTTCGTAGATTATTCTTTCTAACTTGTACACATATTTTCCGTTTCATGTCTCATTTATTTCCCTCTCCGCGTTTTATTTCTACAATAACCTATCCGTGCTGCTTTTACTGTACACGACAGTGTCGCTTGCTTCCCGGGGCAAATTGTATACATAATAGAGGGTCGACCTATAGAGCATGCCGCTCCAGGGGTTTCGCCCATTAGCAAGAGGGGTTGAAAATATTCTGGCGGTGACGCCTCCGTTGTTATCGGGAGGGGGTTGGGCACCGCTTTGAAGTTTGAAGAGGCAATATTATATTCCGTGATTTGGATTCTTAGTTAGAAAAAAAAAATTATAATTTTCCGCAATATCAACAACCTGTTTGGTGATTTTATCTCTTAATCACCTTTTAATTTATTCGCGATTTTATCCAAAAAGGTCAACATTGAGGATTGTCCTTCTCGGACTTCTTCCTCCGGTGGGCGCGTGATTCGCTCCGCCCAGTCGAATAAACGCATTCCCCAATCATCTGGATGCACCTCCGCAACCGTATTCTGTTTTCGTGGTCGAAGGGAGAAATCGCGTTTTGGCAGATTTTCGTTAATTTGTGTCCGTTTTCTTTTGGGTTTTGATTCATTTGTTTGGTCAGAGTTTTCCGCTGCATTTTCCTCGCTAGTTTGAGGTTCTACATTATCAGGGGTTTTGTTGCTTTCTAAGTCCTGAGTGTTCGGCTGATTGTCCGTATCCGAATTTTGATTTCGCGTTTCTATTTGGTCTCCATTATCACTTTGAATATTTATTGATGTTGAGGGAATCTGTGGAGGGAGTTGGTTTTCTACTCTGTTTGTATCCCATCTACTAGAAGACACTAAGGGCATGGGAATATAATCATGCTCATCAAAAACTGCGTGGGGTAATTGTTTGGGTAGTGTCTGTTCGACATTTTCTGGGTTTTGTTCCCTAACTACTAAATTATCATTTCTGGAAACGTAGGGTATTAGTCGGGAAGAATGAACTCTCATTGGTTTTGCCCTAGGGTTATTTATCTCCAGAATAGAGTAATTTACAGGGGTATGTTTCTCCGTTATACGGAAAATACCTTTGAAATTCCTTTTCTTAGGTAAATTACAGTTTCTGTCATAGTGAGGTTGGTGTAAAAACACTAATTGCCCTTTTTGAAATTCCCGTAATTGGGCATTTCTATTTTGATAGTTTTCCTGATTTTCAGCAGATTTTATTATATTTTCACGAATTATTCTCTTGATTTTACCCAAATTTTGCATCCTAGTTTCTATATATTCAGGATAAGGGTTTATGACATCAGACCTTGGTTTATCATCGAAATATACATCGTCGGGTAATGTTAAATCATACCCGTACAAAAGAAAACTCGGCTTTTCCCCAGTAGTGGAATGAATTGTGTTGTTATAACACATTTCAAAATTTGGTAGTTCTTTATCCCACTGAAGTGTCTCTCGCGCTAATATAGATATTGTTTTACGCAATGTTTTATGACTAGCCTCATTTAAGCCATTCGTCTGGGGATGATATGGAGTTGTATATAATTTATCAATGCCTAGTTTTTCCGCTGTTGCTTTAAATAGTTGGGCAGTAAAATTTGTACCGCAGTCCGTCAACAAGAATTCCATTCTACCAAACTGAGTGATATATTCATATAGTTTGTCAGCTGTATTTATAGCTGTTTGATTTTCCATCGCGTACAGTTTCATATATCTAGTGAAGTGGTCAATTACGACCATAATATATTGTTTATTCTGCGCTGTTCGCGGTAATTTCCCTACAAAATCTATTGACACGACCTGACCTGGTCGTTCTGGAATTAAGTTCCTTTGAATTGGCACTTTTTGTTGTCGATTCGGTGATTTAAAACCAACACACTCCTGGCAACTATCCACGTAGTTTTTAGTATCCACATACAAATTATCCCAAAAATACTTCTCCCGAATTTTGTCATAGGTTTTAACATGACCAAAATGAGCATTGTGAGCATTCGCTAAAATTACAGGTTTTAGTTTGTCAGGTATAACTATTTGTTCTACTTCGTTACATCCTATACTTCTCTTTATAACGCCCAAGTGTATAATGAGGTCATCCCTAATAAAATAATTATTCTCTGAAGGAGTTAGTTCTTCTGGTTTAGTTTCAATTTTAGTTCTCAGTGATGCCAATTTTGGATCATTCTTTTGCGCTATTGCAATTTCCCGTAAATTTGGTACATGCCTAAGTAAGTTTATAGAGTGAAAATCCCTAGAAAAGATATCTGCCGCAAAGTTTTCGGCTCCCGGTATACGTTCAAACACAAAATCAAACTCCGCCAAAAACATTAGCCAGCGGCTTACGCGATTTGCAGGGTTTGGTAGGTTCCTTATTGTTTGTAGAGATGAGTTATCGCAACGAATAATGAATTTTGTCCCATATAAGTAGTGCGTATATGACTTAACACTTTCAACAATTGCCAATAGCTCTTTGTGCATTATTGAATACTTTAGTTCAGTGGTATTTAATTTTCGCGAAAAGTAAGAAATTGGATGAATTATACCCTGCGAGTCTTTTTGACCTAGCATTGCTGCAATAGCATTGTCTGACGCGTCAGTAGACAAAATGAACTCTTTATCGTAATTTGGATGGGTTAAAATTGGTTTCTTACCCAGCCATTGTTTTAGAGTATCAAACGCGATTTGTTCCTTTTCAGTCCACCTGAATTTGTTCTTTTTCTTTGTCAACTCTGTTAGTGGGCTTGCGATATGGCTATAATTGGGCAAAAATCGCCTATAATACCCGCATAAGCCCAAGAACCGTCTAGTTTTCCTTACAGTTGTTGGACGTGGAAAATCATCAATTTTTCGAAGATTATCGTCAGTGGGAGCTATGCCGTTTGAATTTAATTTATGGCCTAAAAATTTTATTTCCTGAACACCAAATGTACATTTTTGGGGATTTATTGTTAACCCGAAATTCCTAATTCTAATGAACAATTGTTTTAATTTATATAGCATTTCTTCAAAGGTTTCACTGCCTAGACAAAAGTCATCAATATAATTAGCTATGTTTAGGGGTTTTATATCTGCTAAAAGATTATCAGTTAAGGCTTGCAATACTCCAGGAGAAAAGTTAAGTCCTTGTGGCAATCGTTTATAGGCAAAATTTCCAAACACAGTATTAAAAGTTGTTATAGCCCTATCTTTAGGGTCAAGTGGGACTTGAAAGAAAGAACTTTGCAAGTCCAAACTTGCGAAGAATTTTGATCCTCTTAGATTTTCTAGTAAGTGATTCGCGATGGGCATTTTATACTTAGGGTACTTTATTGCTGCGTTAGTCGCACGGTAATCTTGTACTATGCGATATGTGGGATTATTCTGATTTGAACTATTTTTCTTTACCAATATTACCGGGTGTCCTATATGGGAATCTGACCTTTCAATTATATCAGCCCTCAATAATGTATCTAATTGGGTTTCTAGTTCTTGTCTAAGCGCGTGTGGCACTGGATAAGCACGCTTACTTTCAATTTTAGACAAGTCTACACTAAATTTTGGAGAAATTTTATCTGTTAGCCCTATGGTTTCAAGCCGATTACTGAAGATGTCAGCAAATTCTCGTAGTAGTTTTAGAAGTTCTTGTTTTTGAGGATATGCCAAATGATCTAAATTAAAATGTTTGGGATCGAATTCTCTTATTCTTAGCTTTCGAATTTCATCCATATCCCTTAGACAATCAGGTTTGGAAATACTCGCGATTTTAGTGTGCTTGTTTAAAGTTATCCTGTCATATGATAGATTTACTAGAGTTAAGTGGGTTTCCTTATATTCATCAACTTCCACTCTCTCGTTTTGAATTTTTATGTTAGGATTATTTAGGGCAGATGTGATACTGATTGTATCACCCCGTTTAACTGGTCCTTCAATTATTACCGATACGTTTTTTATTTGATTAGGTTCTAGAACACATTTTCGTATCAGCTTTGCATGATTTCCCTGTACATTATTTGTTGAGGGTACTGCATTTGCGTCCCTAATTTTGACTATCAAGTTATTCGATTTCAATACATACTCGTTAAAGTCGACAATAAGTTTATTTTTCTCCAAAAAATCGAAGCCGATTATTAAGGAGTAATTAGCGCCAAAATCTTGGTCTACTACGTAAAATACATGATTTAACATTTTATGACCCATATTTACAGGCAACTGGTAGGCTCCACTAATATTAAGTTCATGACCTGTAATTGCATTCACCGAAATGGGATTATGAATTCTTTTGATTCTGGGGTCAGTTTTTATTTCATCAAAGGTTTTCCTTTGGATTATTGATATACTTGCCCCTGTATCCAGAAGTCCAGTGAATATTTTTCCATTAATTTTTATATTTATCACTGGTAAAAAGTAGTTTCTACCAGTTTGACCAAAGAATTGAGTATTTAGTTTATGTGTCTCAATTGTGTCGGGGTCGATATGGCTTGACACATTAGTCTCTTGATTATTTCTCTTTAATATCGGCCCCGTCGGAAGTTTTCCGAATTTTGTCTTTGAGTGTAGGAATTTCTTTCAATATGGGAATCATTGCGTCGGTTGGAAAATTGTAACCTGTTCCTACTTCCACTACGATTCCGAACTGATCTATCATAGTTATTTCTAGGGGAAAATGCTCTACCTCTACTTGTTTCTCTTCTATCAATGTATCCTCTATTATATTGTGAATTTTGAGTATTATCCCATTGAGTTTGTCTTGATCTATTGTTATTATTTTGGATACGTGGGTTTGAGTATCTGTTAAAATAGCAGTTCCTCGTGCTATGATTTGTTTTATAGCAGATTTCACAATGTTCCCTAGTATTTATTTGCCTACTTTCTTGCACTTTATTTAGTTTTAGGTCCTCAATCTCTTTGGACAGTGCAGATATTATAGCATGCGTTGATTGCATGTGGTCATTAAGGACTGAATTAGAATCGTTTTGAGAAACTGCATTTAAATTTTGAGGTTGTAAAATTTTTGAGTTGGATTCCAGAATTTCCAAAAAATCTATCGCCTCACTCATGGATTTTGGATCTTTTAGCAACAAATGGGTCTTATAATCATCCCTAATTCCTTCTATTAATTTTGATAGCTGTGTTTGCTCATATAATTGACTTACATGAACTGATGTGGTATCAATGTTCCCGAAAAAATTTCCAGTGGCAATTTCTACTCGGTGAGCAAATTGCTTTACCGATTCGGATGGAAACATCCTTAATTGAGAGAATTCCATTTGGTTCGTTGCCCTGCTAATTTTTGCTTCAAAGAAACTTAAAAATTTTTCCTTGAATCGTTGATAGTCGGTCTCATTGGACAAACTAGAGGAATTTATTAGATGTGTTAGTGCGTCCCCCCTAATTCGCGTCTTTGCTATTTGAAGCCTATCTTCATCCGTAAATTCTGCTGGGTTAGCTAAGCTCTCAATAGTTGTGAAAAAATATTTTGCTGTTACGGCTGATGCGTTATCAAATATGGGTATCAGGGATTGACATGTACTTAATTTGGATAGGGTTGAGGGTCCCATTTGAGGGGTAGCTCCAGTCGGGCACATTTTTATACAATTTTCTTTTCCCAATTATATATAATTAAGACCAATTTTTTTTTCCCCGTATCACTACAATATACTAAATATAAAACACTATATCATACACCCTTATACATTGACATACAACACCATTTATGTTTAGTCCATTCCCCTACTAATTTTTCCGAAATATTAAAACACCCAATTTATCAGGTTGAACCGATGTGTCAGTATAGTAATTTCATGAACCGTATCCAAGTCTTCATAAATCATTCGATCCAGAGTTCCATGACATCCATTCCCCTTTTTTTTTTCTTATAATTATCAAATTACCTTAATTTAGTTAGTGGGGAACGGCACCACTTTTGTTGTAGTGCTCCTAGCGCACTACCAACATTTCCATTAGCTGAGATCGTATAGAATTTAGTTGCGTTGTGATTTCTACAATTTTTCATATAAACCGAAACATCAACAACCCAGGACAATAGAACTCAAGAAATGATTAGAAGGCTTGGATTTAACACAAAACACATTTATTTACACTTAACATTAGAGTATATACAAATTTAGGACAATGGGGAAATGCATATGGAACATGCTTATTTCATACCAATCTCATTACCTTAATAAATATTTCATTCAAAATTTAATATAATATGTAAGTTATCTGACTTTAATACTAACAACAATAACCTAATTCAAAAGCATATATATACAGAGAGAGAGACTGTGAATTTGTGGTAACTGTATCCACTTACCCCATTTATGACTACCATCACCATCGTGGTTGACGTGGTGGAATCGCCGATCCTTGGTCACAAAACGGCAAGTCATCACAGTGGGTAAGGCCCGCGCACACACAACTAGCTCTCCCTCAATTTTAGCATTAAACTTTTAAGGACGCCGGTTAGCATCTAATTTCTAGACGGTTCCATCGAATGCTCCTTGGACTTGCACTTCACGTAAAAACTCGAGACTAACTCCTGAGGAATCTCTTGTAGCAGTATTTATGAGCTCCTCTCTTCTAGTTCTCCGCCCACCTAGAATTTCCTGGCTAATAATATGGGTTCTGGTCCGGAGTACGGACGTCCCTCAGCAATCTAGGGTTCCCAGTGGTTGGATATATTGGAGTTTACATTAAGAGATTAAGCCTTCTGGTTGGTTGCCCATCTTATTAAAATTCACTCTTTTCCCGGGGCTTCTTCCTACCCCTCTCGATAATTTTTGGAACACCTATTCTTAGTTACTGACAATTTAATGGAGGGCCCATTGTGTGCACCTGGACTCTCTGGTTATTGTTAAAATATAACCTTGTGTGGCAATCCTTAGACCCCACACGTTGCCCCAATTGAGGAATGTGCACCTGGTTATGCCGATGAACTTGTAAAATAAAATTGGTGATGGGTACCTGTTGTACCCACTCAACAGGTGGTTATTAGTACCCGTATTTTTTTAACTTTCTTTAGGAGAAAGCTAGTTTTTAATAAATTAGGGTTATTTTTAGGTATATAATGTAGCATTTAAACTTAAAAAAAACTATTTTAAAGTTTCCAAAAAAATATTTTTTTTCTATCGCAGAAAAAAAATAATCAATGTAATAAAAACAAACAAAAAGTTCAATAACTATCTTTACATATTGACAAAATTTGTTTATGCTACAGTATCGAAATTACAGGGAAAACTAAGCAATTATAAACTATGCTCTTTTGTACTGGATATGTAAACTGATAAAAAATAATAAGCAAAAGGCAATTACATGAAAATGAAACTTAGCACACAATTCAAAAATATGCTGAATCTAGAAAACTAAGCCCAAAACTTTCAAAAAGAAATCATCCGTGAAATTTTATTATCCAACACAACTCACACAAAAAAAAAACAAGAATCCGCACACACACACATAAAAAAACCCTTCAGCAAACCCTGAACCCAAAACAAATATTTCGATATTTATTCCCGTACCTTCCTTATTATTCACTTAGAATTCATGCGCCATCTTGAATTCTCCCAAGAAAAGAAACACAAAAGAAAACTCCCAGAAAAACGCTTCTCCCAATACTTCAAATGAGGGAGGGGGTCAGAGGCGCCCCCCCACGGAGAAATGAGCGTGCTGGAAGGCAACCAAATGCCCTCTAGTTTCTGGCACATAAAACAGGGTCGGAATGGTCCGCGCTGGTTTTTTATGTGAAAATGTTTTTATTGAAACGTATCGACGGAGCGGCCTCTTTATTTTGATCTGTGTGAGTTAGTAGACCCGTAAAGCGGTCGGGAGTCGTATTGATCGTGGAGTAGGATTTGCTGTGATAGTCGGGGATTGTTGTGTGTTTGGATTTTGTCTGGGAGAAGTTGATGTTCCATTTAAGTCGTGTTTGAACTCAGACATGTTGAGGTTAGGTCGATGCACTTTGTGCTGTGACCCGTGACATTTTATTGCGATGGTAGGACGCAGTGTGAGATGTTTTCGGGTAGGGTTTGTTGGACTTATTATGATAGAAAAAACTGGTAGTATCTATGGAGGGAGGCTGTTGAAGCATTTAACATGTTTGCTAAGTTGAGATACTCTTTTCGCACAATTTAATAAACATGATAAAAAGTATAATCAAGGAAACCTATATTTTCTCTGCTGTAAATATAAAAAAACAGTTGATATTCTAATTTGTTTCATCAAATGAAAAACGCCATATATTTTATAGACAAAAAAATTCAAATACTTTACGCCATTCTATAAGTATCAATAAAAAATAACAACTCGTTTAATCTACCACATGCGTTTGCTATTATAAGTAAATAGATTTTTTTAATATCAAAGAGAAACTAAGAACATTTAAACACGAACCATTTTTATTCCACTGATCTGTGCTTTACGAGTGAGTTAAGAATAATTGGAAGGGTTAGATCATACTACTTTACGTTCAACGAAACCTTATAAAATGCTCTATCAGCGCTCACGTATTTCCCTTAGGATCTCTTTCTGTGTTATTATTACTGCGATAGGGAAATTCCGAAAAGATGCTTAATACTACGTATATTCTACGCCACGTGATGAAAAAGCAACTCATGAATGTTTCATTGGCTACAGATACATAAAAAAAGACGTCTTATCATTATTTTTCAGTTTAACCAAAGGAATAAATAGATTCAAGAGGGTCTTGGAGCGGAGATGTATTAAGAATATCTAAAGGAATTCAAACGAGAAGGAAGAAATATTTTGAGCATTTTTATCTATCATCTAAAATTTAAATATTCAGAACTATCCATTGTTTTTTGGCTCAATAATAAATGGTATGGAATAGATATAAGCTAATTATGTTCCGTTGTGTGCTAAAATGGGGAAAGAATAAAATGTCTCTCTTAAGCAATATTTTACTTGGAAATATTGTTCAATAAATAAATAAGTATCCCTTATCAGTTAATATAGTTTTTTTATACATATTTATTTGCTAAACTGATTCACAAATATTAGAGTAAATAAATAAGTTCCTTTTAATTCTTAAGTTTAGGAGAGAAAATTTCATCTAGCATAGAGCAGGGAAGATGAATATGACGTTGACTGATCATAAGTTATTAGTTATTAGTGTCATTCATCTTCTATAAACTATAATTTACAAACTGTACACAATTTTAAACTAAGTTTATTTCTTTCACTTACTTTCAAAACAGTGTTAAGATTATTTTAAACTTAATTAGCTAATATTTTAAACATTAATCACTTTTAAGAACATAAACATCTTTTAATCTCAATTTTCTTAAAATAACTGGACATGTTTTTAAATCACGAAGATACTTTGAGAATTTTCCAATGCCAAGTACTCAAATTTCCAAAAATTGCTTCCGCTTGAAATTTTAAAAGTTTGTTAACTATCTAAATAGTCTTCTCTTGGAAAAAGTCTACGTAATAGTTAGTAATTGACAATGTGTTCTAAAAAAATTCTTTGTACTCTCAAAACTTTTATTAATTAAAACTTTCCACCCACCTAAAAATGACAGACTTACATCGGCTAACTTTAATAATAACAATTCTCTTAGACATCCTTTATTTTACTACTAGTTAAAATAATATAAGCCAAATTTAACTAAAACAACCTACTCTAGGGTTTACACGCAAGGTTCCTTTTAATTAACTGAAATTTACCATGCTGTCATGTTAAACACTCCCACTATACAAGCAAACCTTCGCAGACAATCAACTTGGTTTAAAGTCGACTTTTCCACTGATACCACTGAGAATTCAAAACTTTCCATTCCAGATGTCCATTCCAAGACTAGAAAAAAAATCCAGCCTTAAATCCTCATTTAAGATTTTAATAAGGTTCGGAACTTATATCTCTCGCTTATATTTGTCACATCACGTACAGAAAAAAACCCTGAAGGATAATTAGAAATATCACTTACATACAAAACTCAAGGACTCCCTCATATTTTTTACTTGCTTCAGAGAACACTTGAAAAATAGCACACACCGTCGTATAATTAAGTCCCAGGAATTAAAAAAAAAGTAAGGGGAAGCTAGGCAAACAAAACATCGTCCCCCCTTCCAAGATTCACACTGCATTTCATTAACTGTGGCGACTCCCATATGGAAGAATTAAATTTTTCTCGCGCTGCAGTTAATTGTTGGATTTCGTGCCTCCTAATTTGCGATTCGCTGCAAAATATAAATGAAAGGAGGAGAGTGCGATAATTGCATTTTTGACTGTTCACGCCCCGTGCAGTCAATGGCGTGTTTCTGCCGTCTGTGCTTTCGATGTCGCTTTGCGAAAAATAGTGGCAAAAAGTTATTCCGGTTTATTTTATTCTTTGTATCGCTTCTTCGAGTTTTCCAATGAGTCTTTACCATTAATTGGATTTTCCGAACAATGAAATTTTGAGGTACAAATTGTGTTGTTTTTTTATCGGGAAAAGTTTACTTCTGAATCTTTTAAGTAAGTATCTTATGTCACCCTGATCCATCCTAAAATAATTTCACTTGTTGACTTTAATTTTAAAAAAACGGTAGTATAAGGGTATTTTTAGAGAAACGGTTTAATTGAGGTCACTTGATTTTTTTAGAATTTCATGTTTTGGCAAAAGAGAGAGAGAGAGAGAGAGAGAGAGAGAGAGAGAGAGAGAGAGAGAGAGAGAGAGAGAGAGAGAGAGAGAGAGAGAGAGAGAGAGAGAGAGAGAGAGAGAGAGAGAGAGAGAGCGTTTTCTAATGTATTTGTTTTAGCTAAAATATTTATTTAGACACCCTTCTTTGAAAAGTTAATTAACAAGTACTCAGTTTATTTTCGAGCCAACTAACTCAATTTTTAACAAAAGTTGAAGTGTTTCGAATTTTTATTTTTATAACCAAAAATTGAATCGTCAGTTTGAAAAAGGAGATAAGTCCAAAAACCATGTTTTGAGAAAATTGAAAAATACTGTATTAGTAATAGAATTTTGATTATGTAACGACCAAATTTTAATAAATTAGACAAATAAAATTATAAAAATATTATGAGACTGTGTCATTAAGGCAATATCAATGGAGTCAAACATTCACAGAATAAAAAAAGGTAAAAAATAGGTTTTAACCTTTTTTTTTAATTAATTAGGTGCGTACACTGTCAGAACAACACATGTGCCTTTTTAAAACCTATACAGTTGTTTAAAACTAGGTTAGTATGGCTTATGGAACGTTCTAACCAGCTTAATTTTAGAGTTCCCTTTCATAGAATTTTAAATCACTTTTCTCTTTGTGTAAGCAATTTAAAATTATTTACATTTCTATATTTTTTCATACGGTTTATTTTACTATTCTGGATTATATAAATATATATCCGATAAGTTCAGATAATGTTTTGTGAAATAAATCATAATTAAGAAAGATGTGAACGCTCAAACTCAATAAAACGGGAAATGTGTTACAATGCATCTATTTAGAAACGAAGTTATCTATAATTATCCTATGGCTTTTAGGAATATTGCGTGTATCATCCTCAAAGAATCCCAGCTGTTCCATATTGACAAACTAACAATGAGAAAATAGGTAGCATTATGGGAAGGCAAAATGCCTGGATATGGGCCTTGTGCCATAAAAATACAATCAACCAACCAATAAGTCATATTTTTATTCCCTTAAGAATGGATTTGTGAGTCTTTCGACCAGTTTTCCTGTATTAATTTTCCTTTTTTTATATGAAAATATTAATTTTATTCAAGTAGTGTAAGGAAATTAGACAATAGAGCATTTTCAATCACATGACTTGGACCTAACAACGGCCTTAGCAACAGAAATGTTACTGTTTTTTGCTCTACAGAAGTTAACAGTTACAGAAAATGACTGGCCGTGAAATTCTTCTATTGGAGCATTTGCAATCACGTGACCCCATACTTAAAAACCACCTTAACAACAGATAAACAACGGCCTTAACAACAGTTAAAAGCCCTATAGGCCAGTCAATAACGACAAAAAAAAGTGCGATAATTGCAAAAAATCGTGTATCTCCAATTTTTGTCTTATGTTGTTAGGACCCATCCCAGTAGTTAATAACCAATTTTGCAACCCTGAAAGCCCTGTGCTAACTTTGCAATCCTCAAAAAACCTAAACATTTTCCGACTTTTTTCAGTTTTTGGCTTACAACTCATACAAAATGCATCCGCACGAAAAAGTTTTATATATATATCATTTAAAGTAGATAAAATTTGCAATAATTTAAGACCATTCCCAAGTTTATACGTCCAATAGATCCCGAGTTACATCTCTTCAAAAATGGGCCATTTTTTCCCAAAATTCAAAATTTTGAGTCTAAGTCGCTTTTATATCAAAAAATAGGTTATAGTACTCATTGTAAAAGGTAAATAAGGGCAATTAAGTTGTAGTACAGTTATTTAGCTTTAATTTAAGCCCTGAATGAAGACTCTAGGCCCCATAGTTCTTACTTTATCTTAAAAAACAAAAAATTTGGGAAAACCGAAATTTCGGAAAAATAGAGCATGACGTTGTATGGGCAAAGAAAAGGAAAAATAAAGCTATAACACAATATGATGTAATAAAAATTAATATTTATTTATTGAATACAAAATTATTTGTCTTAATACTTGTTAATTAATGTTAATTTTTAAATTAAGTTGAGTTTAATTAGTATTAATTATATAATTAAGAAATTAAAAATATATATTAATTTATTGCTTTTTTAAGTATTTGTTTAAAATAAAACCTTAATAAGTCTTAGATAAGTTTTATAAGACCCTTAGTTCTTGCTTTACCTTAAAAAATAAAAACGATGAAGAAAAAGGATTTTTAACTCGGATTAGCTTACAAGGGCGTGTCAGAACTCGCATCCCCAACAGTTTTAGATATTTGCTGTACTTTAAAAAATATATTTTTTCGGAACTATTAAGTTATAGAAATTAAACTAATACACTGATTTAAGAAGATCTGATTACCAGGACGAGCGAAAGGCTTCACCCAGATGAATTTCGACTATTCACACAAAAAGGAGGATTCACGATTCGGAGATCCCACAAGTTCTGGTCAGGCTTATGGACAGACCTAATGATTGAGCAAGTATTAATGAGATCGATGAAATGCCAGGGAGGCTTAACTCATGGTCGAGGCATATCCAGCAGCGTTCTTACGCGTTGGACTGAAGGAATGGTGTACATGCTGAATATCTGTGAATGGCTTGAATACTTTTGGAACGTTTCCTATTCTACCACCGAACACGTTGACATGAGGCCCACTCAAATAGAACGAGATACCGATCATGTGCAAAAACTTACGAACTGGTTCGATGCCCACACACCATTTCCATTTAATGAAAAAATGCTATCCATCAGCTCTGGTATGGTTGGGGACTCTGAAGTCAATTGCCATATGGCCTACGAATTGGGAATAAATGGAATAAATCAAATCACGAGAAACACCTTTGGAAAAGTTAGTTTTAAAAGAAAAGATAAAGTGCGAACCCTGGCATCAGTTACTATAAAATTACAAAATCAGAAGGTTCAAATAGATCCCTCACAATTTTTCAAAGGCTGTGTATCACGAAGCAGACAGAGGGTGACTTGAAAGAGCACTTTAAGTTCGAGTTGGCTCCCTACCCAATGGCTTTGTTTTGTGAAGATGGGATGGGTAAAGGCAAAAAGTCCAGCTTTTACACAGCTTTAGCCCCTCTTCCTGAAAATATATCTATAGGAGCCCCTACGTTTGTTTTTGTGGATGGCGGCTACTTACTTCATAAAGTAAGGTGGCATCGGAATATCACAACCAAAGAAGTTGTAGCCACTTACATCAGCTACACAATTAGCCATTTTGGAAAAAATGTGTCAGTTGTATTTGATGGATACCCAGACAATGGGTCTGAAAGAAGCACTAAAACTGCAGAAAGATTACGTCGATATGCAAACTCATCATGCAGTGATATATTATTTCAAGACCACACAGTTATAAAAGTGCCACAGGAGAAGTTTTTATCCAACGAAAACAACAAGCGTCAACTTATTAAATTTCATCGTTAAGGATTGGATAACCAAGGGATTGAAACAAAGCAAGTTGCCGAGGACGCAGACTGTACAATCGTACAAACTGCTCTCGACAAAAGCAGCTCGCATGAAAATGTCATCGTGATTGGAGAAGATGTGGACTTGTTGGTTCTTTTAAATGGATTGGGCTCGACGGTGGAAAATGTTTTCTTCCAAAAAGGGTTCAAGTGGGAATCAACTTGTTTGCAGTTTTCCTCCAAATGTTTCAATAGCGGAGAGCTGGCCTGTCCCTACGGATTTGAATTGTTCCTGCACGCTTTCTCTGGCTGTGACACCACCTCCTCGATTTTCAGGCAAGGGAAAATGAAGATGATAAGCATGCTTGAAAAAATCCACATCTGGTTGGCGTGGCTTCCATTTTCCTACAGCCTGATATTAGAAAAATCACAGCCTGATATTATAAAATATTAGCCACGAAGAAATAGCCTCTGCTGGAAATAAGTGTATTGTGGCTCTGTATGGAGGAGGAGACTCCGACACTCTTCACGCCCTCCGTCAAGAAATCTTTGTTCGTTCAGCTGCCAACACCAAGGTCCACCTGGTTCGTCTGCCTCCAACCGAAGAGGCTGCAGCTCAACATGCATACCACCAGGTGCAGACATGGTTAGGTGCAGACTAAAAACCAACTGACTGGGGCTGGACGAGGAGTCAGCAAGGTCTGCTACCTATTAGGGTGTTTCGAAAGTCTATGGTAAAAATTTTTTTTTCGAATTTCCCAGATGCCCCCCCCCTCAAGTTGTTACAAATACTAAAACATTATTACCTGCAAATTTTCAGGTCTCTAGGACGATTTTTGACCCCCGCGCCCTTCAAAAGTATGTTTCCCATGTTAAAGTATAGGGAAAATATTGAAAATATCGTCATTTTTGGTTCTTTTCAATTTTACGAGCCTGAACGCAGTCAATATCGAATTAAAACCTATACATCATCTTTGGGACATCATTGCCTCAAGATCCAATCGGAAAAATATTCCATGGCACCTATTGGGGGGTAGTTACACCGGGGTGAAAAGCGAGCTTTCACCGAAAAACGAGGATGCTTGCCGCGGGTGCTGGTTATGCTCGCCGGCGTTTGCGGAGGGACCTGGATAAAAGCCTATTTAAGTGTTTATTGAACCTTTTTCCTAAGGTACCTGGTCATTTGGAACCTATCTGGCGGGAGTTGTGTCTGGACCCCCCATGAGAGGCCTCCATCCAGCTCCCGCCGCAAGCGCCGGCAAGCATCCTCGTTTTTCGGTGAAAGCTCGCTTTTCACCCCTTGTAACTACCCCCCAGTAGGTGTCATGGAATATTTTTCCGATAGGATCTTGAGGCAATGATGTCCCAAAGATGATGTATAGGTTTTAATTCGATATTGACTGCGTTCAGGCTCGTAAAATTGAAAAGAACCAAAAATGACGATATTTTCAATATTTTCCCTATACTTTAACATGGGAAACATACTTTTGAAGGGCGCGGGGGTCAAAAATCGTCCTAGAGACCTGAAAATTTGCAGGTAATAATGTTTTAGTATTTGTAACAACTTGAGGGGGGGGCATCTGGGAAATTCAAAAAAATTTTTTTTTGAAACACCCTAGCTACCTATAACCTCTACAAAAGATCCAGCATCAAAAACTCTCCTGAAATTCATCTCATGCAAGTGATAAAAAGGGTGCGCTGGAAGAGGCTGCTTATGTGAGAAAGCGGGACTTAAGTGTTCTGCACTATATGTAAACCATGTCAAGGCAAGTCATGCCTCAACATCCCTACAATTGAGATAGACGAGTCTGAAAACGAGGAAGACAAACCTGAATCCTTGGAAGAGACATGATCTTTGGTACCTCAAAAAGTCGTATTTTATAAACTAATACTTAAAACAGCAATAAATTAATATATATTTTTAATTTCTTAATTATATAATTAATACTAATTAAACTCAATTTAATTTAAAAATTAACATTAACTAACAAGTATTAAGAAAAATAATTTTGTATTCAATGAATAAATATTAATTTTTATAACGTCATATTGTGTTACAGCTTTATTTTTCCTTTTCTGTGCCCATACAACGTCATGCTCTATTTTTCCGAAATTTCGGTTTTCCTTAATTTTTTTGTTTTTTAAGATAAAGTAAGAACTATGGGGCCTAGAGTCTTCATTCAGGGCTTAAATTAAAGCTAAATAACTGTACTACAACTTAATTGCCCTTATTTGCCTTTTACAATGAGTATTATAACCTATTTTTTGATATAAAAGCGACTTAGACTCAAAATTTTGAATTTTGGGAAAAAATTGCCCATTTTTGAAGAGATGTAACTCGGGATCTATTGAACGTATAAACTTGGGGATGGTCTTAAATTATTTCAAATTTTATCTACTTTAAATGATATATTTGAAACTTTTTCGTGCGGATGCATTTTGTATGAGTTATAAGCCAAAAACTGAAAAAAGTCGGAAAATTTTTAGGTTTTTTGAGGATTGCGAAGTTAGCACAGGGCTTTCAGGGTTGCAAAATTGGTTTCTAACTACTGGGATGGGTCCTAACAACATAAGACAAAAATTGGAGATACACTATTTTTTGCAATTTTCGATGTCGTTATTGACTGGCCTACTACAGAAGGTACACAGTTGAAAGAAAATAACCGGTTGTGACGTCACCTGAAAACACTCTATTTATTGGGTGAAAACAATGGTTTATACATACTACAAGAATTATTTGTGTCGAATTAAACGAGACGGACTTTTTGGCGAGACGATGGCAACAAAAAATTACATATCTTCAGCAATCAGACAACGTCTGATTCGTTTCTATGAAATAATATAGAAACTTAAAAATTATTTCAGAATTACCTATAGAAATTAAATTTTAAAATTTATTATAAATTTCCTCCAATTGTATTTTTAATATTTCAGAGCTCAATATATTGATAACCTTTAACATTTTACTTAATGAGCACATTGGACTATTTATTTATTTTTTTCTCTATCTGCGTCGTCTTCAAGTGCACTTGAAATATAATTTTGCTGGATAAACACCTCATCTACTGCGTTCTTCTCTTTAATCCAATATACAAGAACAAAAGGCTTAAGAGTAGCTATGAAGTGAATGCCAAGGCTTATTTTTTCCCACTTTCCCTTACTCCTCCTTTGTAAGATTCTTCAAAGAGTTAAAAAAGTGCGCTATGTAAAAAAATGTTAATTAAAAAAGTCATTATAGTCATGGTCCCAAACTCGATATTGAAAAAAGGAATTAGAAGAAAAAATAACCACTGCTGATTCTTTTCAAATTAAATTAACGTTTAGAAGTGGTTTGTAACTGAAAGTAAAACTGAAGATTATTCTTTATTTTCAAGGAAAATTTAATTGGGAATAATTATTGGTTAGAGTTAATTCAATAACTGAATTTTAATCAATTCAAAACAGGGAGTTTCTTTCAAGTTCTTAAAATTAAAAGTTTTAAAATAATTGTTTTTAAGAAGCGTTTTATTAACTTAAATGCAGACAAAAAAATTAAATCCTTTATAATACCTTTAAAAGTCTCTCTCATACAGAAAAATATAAGTAAAAAATAATTCTTCAATGTCCTTGCATGCACCTATTTTAACTCCGCTGTGGTATACGTGTGCCGCGGTTTGGTCATCCCTTTAAGAATTTATCCTAAATATGAATTCATTGGAGGCATTTTCTAATTATGCATGTATTCGTCTTTGTTGTTGTGTAAAAGAGCTTCCTAACTTTTAACAACAACTTTTAATTTACAATAAAAGTATGTTAATTTCTGTAAGCATCCAATACCGATTTCAAATGCTTATAAAGTCACTACTGTTACTTCATTAATTTACTGCATTTGTAATAAAACTAAATTATAATTAATGGTAAAATATTTAACTAATCCATAATGAAACAAGACAAATAGAAAAAATATGTAGGTATATAGAAAAGACAAACAGAAATTTAAATGAAGAAAATTGAAAAAGAGGGAAAGACAGATTGGAACAGCCTGGAAAAAAAATGAAAAAGATTAAGAGAAATTATAATTTTTAGGTTATAAGGATATTAAAGGAGACGTGAAATAAAGATATGGAGAAATGAGAATAAGATAAAGAAAACACGAAAAGAAGAGAAAAGTAGGAAACACAGAGTATAGAGCTTAACAGAGGGTCCAAGCGACGATTTTACTCTTTCAGAGACAATAGTTCCACCGTTATCACATAGGGGCGCTGATGGTCCCAGTTGTCAATCGATATCATATCGATATCAAATGGGAGGGAACAAGTCAGAACAAGTGATTCTGATTGGATATGGAACATTTTATGGGAGTTGCATTTTAATTTCGCAATTAGTTATTTTTCCCCAGATCACGGAAACTTTTAGTCATGTAACTTTTCATGTGTGAACGAAGAGTAAGTCACAAAAAATGTAAGGGGATCATTGATTAACTTCTTAGGTTTTGACTAGTGGCACTTATAGTATACAATAATTACCCAAATGGAACCCTGGTTTGTGCAGAAAATGTATTGTTTTTTATTAAATAGATTCTTATACTCTTTCCAAGGTTTTCTTTTACATGTTTTCAATAAATCCAATAGGCACGACATCCTGAATTTTATTCTATTTGGAAAGTTTTAAGCATCCCCGATCTATCCTTACTACACGATTCAAGCTACTAATCTCGGATTCGTCTAGCATACAATCCCATGAATCCAAAAACGTCTAAAGAGCAGTTGAGGGACTCGGAGGACCTCGTCTTTGTTAAAACCCAAACAAACCAAAATATGGGCAGGGGAGGCCATGTCTACTAAACACCAATGATACTCAGGGTATATTGTTTTGACCCTTCCAAAAAGTGAGGGCTCTGATAGGGCCACTCAAGAAAACAGTTTGGTGGGATCTGGGTCTAAGCTGGAAAGACCCGCCCGGAATTTTTTGCGAAATATTAGAAGCTTGTTCAATTCTACAGGGTGTCCCAAAAAAGACTTCAAAAAGATACAAATACATGGTTTTTCGCATCCTAGTTCCCAAATCCCCCGACAGGTGGCAGCCCTATTTTCCATTATTTCCTATGGGAAGGTTGATCCTGTGTCATAAAATTCTTTGATCTTCAGAGTAGGATGCGAAAAACCGCGTATTTTTAAAAAAAATTAAAATGTGTCTTTTTTGGGACACCACAAAAGGTTCTGCCCACGTCAAGGGTACATTTCCGAACCCTCTCTTTACTAGGTGATTTCTAATCACTCCACTTTTTGTAGTTTTAGCATTTTCCCCTCTATAATAGACTGCAACGCTGCCTGACCCTTGAGAAACAAGCGTTAGAGTAAACAGAATTTCCGCGCGAGTCTGAATTTTGAGTGAAATGAAGAACGTTAATTTAGATATATGTTAGTATGTTAAACCTTTAAAATATAGCGTCTTTTATCACGATTTGAGTATCAAAACTCCTCTTATGAACCCAGGAGACTCTCTGTTTTACTTCCTCGTAGTGATGTTACAGGGTCAAGAAACGTTGCAGTACATTTTTTTAGTTTTACCTCATGTCATATTTGTTTATGGTTTAACCACAGAGTAGTAGAACAGAGTCCACGGCCATAGGCCCTAATGGAAATCGAAAATCATGACATCTTGTTACAGGTTGGGAGAATTGTGGCACTGGGATCGCTCTAAACTCACTAGCGTCTGGATCCAGTCTGAATCGTTCGCCGGCTGCCTATGGGAGATCGAAAACACCTTTTTGCGCATGCGCTGAGTTCTAATTTGGCGAGAGATTTAAGCGGCCGGCATACGTTCCGGAATCTAGTGTGGCGCCCTCACATCAGTAACGCATTTGAAAACAGCCTCGTGGACCCTCTGTTAGGATATTTCTCTGTGGGTTAAACCTAATGATTAAGGGAACGGGGAGTCGGTGCCTTTTATACCTTCAAATACTCTTGATTTTGAGTTTTTTAGATTCTACATTTAAACGAAGAAGTATATTCCAGTTGTCTTTTAAAAACACGAAACATTTTATCATTAAAAAGTATTTTCAGCAGTTTTCATAGAAAAAAATGGGAATTTTAAAGTGAAGCTGAATTATTATATCTATACATTATGTTAATAAAAGCTCATGTCTGAAAAATGTCAAGCTTTTATGCCTAATAGTTTCTGAGAAAAGAGTACTAAAATCAGTATAGAAGGTATAATAACTCCCCTTAAAGTTGTAAGAATTATCCAAGAGTAGTGTTCGGCAACTAGTGGTCAAAAAATAGTTAACTACCAACTATTAACTAGTCTGGGAAATTGTAGTTGTACCTAGTAGTTAACTATTTTTTCCTGGGACTAGTTGCAACTAGTAGTTAACTATTTCCCAAAGTAGTTAACTACTAGTTAACTAGTCTATTTAATTTCAAAACATACTTTTTGGCAAAATTCTAATACATCTTTCTTATCTTTATCACAAAAAAACATTCATACTTCGCGCAAAAATGGTCTTTATTTCTGGTTATGATATTTGAAGTACTCTACCTTTGATAAAAATTTTAAATATCTTTTTAAATTTTAAATAAAAAAAAATTTCAAGTAGTTAAAAATTTGAAAGTAGTTTTAACTAGTAGTTAATTAAAAAAGTAGTTAAACTAATAGTTGAACTACTTCAAACTAAAAGTAGTTAAACTACTAGTTGATCGGTAGTTAACTACTAGTTGCAACTAGTTCTAGTTAACTAGTGCCGAACACTACCCAAGAGACATGTTACGGAAGATAGCAGAAACGATATACTTGTACATACAGTCGTACCTGGGTAAGTGATTCACACTGTAATTGGGGGAATGCCGTGTTGTGGTATTTAAGATTACTTGTATGCATTAATTCTAAACATCAGGCCCCAACAGTTTCCACTTATCCAAGTTCGATCGTTATAACCAACGAGTACATCATCAAAGCTTATTATTGAGAGCACCGTTCTGCTACCTACTTTTGTTCCGAACGAAAGTGTTAGGTGTAATACAGCCTGTTTCTAAAAAATTCCACGGACACCACCGAGGGAAGATATCCTCCCCCCTCGGAAACTCGATTTGGTTTTATTTGCATAACAAATCTTAAAACTACGAATAAAAACTAGAGTTAATTATGCGTGCAGTGGTACAAAGCTTAAGTCTTGTGTGGATGGTAGGTATATTTCATAGAATCCTCCAGTACATGGCTATGTTGTCCAACTTCAAAAAAAATCCAGGACAACTCGAGGGCTTCTAGGTCTGAAAAAAAAAATTGATCCTTCATTAATCTGCATAAACTAAATTACATTCTCAACCGGAGGGTCTTGAACCCTCGCGTAGTACAAAATACAGAGTAAACAAAATAAATATTAACTCAAAATACCCTCCCTTCATACTCTCCTTCTCTCCCCCCTCATACTTTCTCTCTCTGTCAATCATACTCACTCTGTTTCCTCCTTCTCTCATACACTCTGCCCTTTATACTCTGTCTCCCTAATTTACCATCACATACTCTTATACGCTCCTCCTTTCATACTTCTGCCATTTTTACTCACTTCCCTTTTTGAATGCATACTCTTATATCCCTACAGTTTATACTCTCTACCCTCATATTCTCTCCCCCTCTTCCTATTATACTCAGTACCTTTTACCTCCTTATACTCTCTCACTCTCCTTTTTCAATATTTCTCTTTTTCATACTCTTCCAGTCTTTCTTCTTCATACTATCTCCCCCATCCATACTCCTCCTTTACAATCTATCACCCTTCACTCTCTCATTACTATCCCCTTCCCTCATACTCTACCCTTCTCCCCCTCATACTTTCTCACTCACCCAATTATTCTGTCCTCTCATACACTCTGCACCCTAATTCACTATCTCATACCGATACGCTATCCCTTTCATACTTTCTCACCTTTTTATACTTCCCTCTCATACCCCCACAGTTTATACTCTCTACCCTTATATTCTATTCCCCTCATACTCACTTCCTTTTTTTCTCAGCCCTTCCTACCTCCTTAAACTCTCTCACTCTACCCCTTTTAAGTTATCTTTTTCATACTCTTTCTCCCTCCCCATTTATATTTCTCCTTTACACTCTATCCCCCTCATATTTTGTAACTCTCATAACTATCTTCTCCCCTCATACACTATCCTTCTTTCCCCCTCATACTCTCTCTTACACACTCATACTCCCCTCCCCTTTCATACTCACTCCATCTTACACACTCTGTCCTAACACTATCCCCCTAAATCACCGTCTCAAACTCTCTAATTCGTTCCCCCTCTCCTTTTATACTCTCTCCCCTTTTTATATTGTACCCCAATGGTTTATACTCTCTTTTACAAACTCATACTCCCCTCCCCTTTCTTACTCTCTCCCTCTTACACACTCGTTCCTAATACTATCCCCCTAAATCACCGTCTCAAACTCTCTAATTCGTGCCCCCTCTCTCTTCATACTCTGTCCCCTTTTTATATTGTACCCTAATAATTTTTTACTCCCATCCCCTTTCTTATTTTCTCCTTCTTACACACTCTGTCCTAACACTATCCGCCTAAATCACCGTCTTAAACTCTCTAATTCGTTCCCCCTCTACCTTCATACTCTCTCCCCTTTTTATATTGTACCCCAATAGTTTATACTCTCTCTTACACCCTCATACTTCCTTCCCCTTTCTTACTCTCTCTCTCTTACACACTCTGTTCTAACACTATCCCCTTAAATCACCGTCTCAAACTCTATAATTCGTTCCCCCTCTCCCTTCATACTCACCGTCTCAAACTCTCTAATTCGTGCCCCTCTCCCTTTTTTATGTTATACCCCAATAGTTTATACTCTCTCTTACGCACTCATACTCCCCTTCCTTTCTTTCTCTCTTCCTCTTACACACTCTTTCCTAACACTATCCCCCTAAATCACCGTCTCAAACTCTCGAATTCATTCCCCCTCTCCCTTCATACTCTCTCCCCTTTTTATATTGTACCCCAATAGTTTATACTCTCTCTTACACACTCATACTCCCCTCCCTTTTCTTTCTCTCTCCCTCTTACACACTCGTTCCTAACACTATCCCCCTAAATCACTGTCTCAAACTCTCTAATTCGTGCCCCCTCTCTCTTCATACTCTGTCCCCTTTTTATATTGTACCCCAATAGTTTATACTCCCCTCCCCTTTCTTATTCTCTCCTTCTTACACACTCTTTCCTAACACTATCCCCCTAAATCACCGTCTCAAACTCTCTAATTCGTTCCCCCTCTCCTTTTATACTCTCTCCCCTTTTTATATTGTACCCCAATAGTTTATACTCTCTCTTACACTCTCTTCCTCTTACACACTCTTTCCTAACAATATCCCCCTAAATCACCGTCTCAAACTCTCTAATTCGTTTCCCCTCTCCATTTATACTCTCTCCCCTTTTTATATTGTACCCCAATAGTTTATACTCTCTCTTACACACTCATACTCCCCTTTCTTACTCTCTCCCTCTTACATACTCTGTCCTAACACTATCCCCCTAAATCACCATCTCAAACTCTCTAATTCGTTCCCACTTCCCCCTCTCCCCTCATACTCTCCCCTACTCAGTCCTTCTTACCTCCGTATGCTCTCTCACACTCCTCTTTCAATATTTCTCTTATTCATAGTCTTTCTCATTCATTCTCCTCCATTACACTCTATCCCCCTCTCACACTTATTACTGTCCCCTCCCCCGTACTCTATCCTTCTCTCTCCCTCATATTTTTTCTCTTACCCACTCCTACACTCTGGCCTCATACTCTATCCACTATCAAATCAAATTCTGCCCGGGCCTAGTGACCCATCAGGCGGTGCCCACCTACTCTATCCACTAAATCACCGTCTAATACTCTCTCATTCAATCCCCCTATCATACTCTCCTTTCATCTCTCTACCCTTCAAACTCTCCTTCCCTTTTATACTTCCCTTTCATACCCTTACTGTTAATTCTCTCCTCCCTCAAGCTCAATTCCCCTTTTCTGATTATACTCTCACTTCTTCCTCTTTCACTCTTCCCCCTCATATTTTATAACCCACTTACACTCCTCCTTTAAACCCTATATCCCCCTCATACTCACCCCCTCTCGTTTATATACTAAATCCCCCTGTTCCCCTCTTATACTTCCCTCTTTCTCGCCTATCATACTCTCACCTTACAGTCTTTCTTCCCACCATATTAGCTCACTCTCTCCTCCACTCATTCTCCCTCTTTATGTCTTTATACTCTTTCCCTCTTTCCTACTCTCACCGTCTTACTCTTCCACTCTATCTCTTATACTCTCTCCTTAACCACGGCTTACTAGATACTATACAGGCTAGCCGAGTTTTGAACAATAAAAACCATTTGACAACTTTTCCCATCGCCACAAGTCCTACCTATATCGCCCAACCAATAGGATAACACACTGACAAATAAGGAAAATGCGTGTTTTCATAACGTAAACTGCTGAGTGTTGGCCATTAGTGGCTGAGTTGAATTTTTGAGCCATTAAGCCCCGCCTTTAACTCTGGATTTGCTTTTCCAGTTTGTTTGGATTTTTAATGATTTCCGTATCTCGGCTAGCCTGTATAGTATCTAGTAAGCCGTGCCTTAATTCACTCTCACCCTCTCATATTCTCTCTCACTCATTATCTTCCTCTTTTATACTTTTTCTTTCCATAGCCCTCATATTCCCCTCTATCATACCCCTCATTACCTTCATTTACCCAACACCAACCTAATATTGTCAATACCATCTATATACCAACACCAACACACTCTTGCACCATAATTATACCTACCGATAAGAACTCAATTACTAATTTCCCCTTAAGAACAAAAATTAGAATGTTATGTACCAAAAAATAAAGTAACAAAAAGTGAGAACAGTAATATTTTTTTTCTGTTAAAGTAAAAATATCAAGGATTCATGAAAACTTTCGTTCTTTTCTTATTAAAAAATTAAATTTAGGAAAAGAACAGAAAATAATGGAAATTATACATAATATTTTAACGAAAAATTCTTTAAATCCGGAATTGTGATTACTCTTTAGAGCGTGAATGGCTAGTAAGGACTTCTTGATATCTTTACTCCAAAATTTAATCCAGTAAAATCTGAACTTTATAATTTTCAATTAATTTGATTTGATTTGCGAAATGAAGGCGTTTTTGTTTTCAACAATTGTTCCAAGGTAGCCTCACAATATTTCGCCGCAACCTTAAAAATAATTACTATTTCGAAAGTTTATTTTGGCAATCAGTCACCTTTCTGTCTAAAATATAGCTACCTCAGTCTGATAAAATTAGCTTTACTTTAAGCTTCTGGGTAATTTTTTTTTCGCGACACCTATAAAAAAAGTAGTCGAACTCGTTGTCGGATTTTTGTTTTCAACTACCCTGAAAGAAGTTTAATCTCTTATTAAAGTTTTTAGTTTCGCTAATAACTCTTATCTCTGTTCAAAGAGTTTTGTTCTCAATGAACAAAATTATTGACAAGATTCCGCTAGCGGTTTTTGTTCCCACTCTTCGTTACTTTACCTACCCTGTTTCTAGTTAAACCAACAAAATTTAAATTTATTCACTCTACCGAAAATTAACTTACATACCTGTAACCAATACCGACTTTTTGCCGTCGCCTATTCTGTTGTTTCGAATCAGAAAGAGGCGCAACTGCAACTAAATCGTGAGGCTTTTCATGCACCTCACATAAATCCCAAGGGCCCTGGAGACAAATAATCAAACTTCAGAAAAATTCAAACAATTCTCTTCTACGTAATTTTACTGATCGTAGAGAATACAATTTATTTAGCCCAATGAGTTATTGGGGATTAGGAGGTTAGGTATTTTATTATTAATGTCTGGTGTCCCGTACCGTTCATTCTATTGCCACTGCCCATGTGCCTTACCGGGTTAGTTTGAACATAATTACATTCAAAGAAATGTCCTTTTGGTGCAAATTATCGACATCTAAGTTAACTTTGACATAAAAATTTTAAGGAATTTAGTGTGGATCTATATTTACACTACTGGCGACAGCAATAAAATTGATGAAAATGTCAAAATACACAGGGTAGTTGTAAAATAAGTTATTCTGTTTGAATCCTGAAGCGCTGGTTCTAGGGTCGGATTTCGTAATCATTTGGTATTTATGAAATAAGGACCATGAGAAATCTAAATCCGCAATAAAAATTAGTTAAATTTTTTAACAACAGATAACGACGTTCAAGATTTGACCAAATTTCGTTTACTTCTAGTTTCAGATAATTAAACTTGACATATTTGATATGAGCTATGCTACTAGGGTTAAATTAGCAGACAGGAAAAAAAATTCTTAAGCCGCAAAAGCATTTCAACAATTTACAATCAAGGAACAATAGAGGCCAGAGACAAATATAAACAAACAGGCCAGTGGGCAGAGCTTATCAAATGGCCCCCGACAAGCGATACCTTTCAATCCCCTTTTCCCTCCTCTCAACCCTTACAATTGAAAACACAAATTGCCTCTCTATATAGATTATTATCTCTACTGTTCTCGGGAAAAAATTCGAAACTATCGATCTTATTTTTCCTAAAAGCAAACTTGGATTTTATTGGGATTTTTTTATCTTTCTCCATCGAATCCAGTTTTAAACTTTTTCATGATTTTTAAATTTTTTTTAAGAATGCGTCTTATTACCTATCGTCAAGTTTGATCTTATTTCTTTCCTATTTAAATTTTTTTCGGAAAATAAAAGAAATAAAATTAATCCAGCACTGGGAATCTATAGAGAACCTGTCTTTCATAGTCACGGGACCAAAATATTAGTATTAGTTAAAAACTTTTTCAGTTTTAAAATTTAACACACACACACAGAATACCAGAACTGAGAGCCCATGGCAATATGCGATAGTGGAAATCGAAAAACATTGGGTATGCCTTATGTTAGAGGCCCTTGTGGCGCAGGGATCGCATCTACTACTCATGAAACTCACGCCTTCCTTGTCACATCACTAGAGGCGGAGAAAAATAATCTCAATCCTCAAATTCCCCTCCGAAAATGAAAGATTGAATGAATAACGGCTGTGACCACCAAATTGTATTGCCTACCCCTTTGTCATTAACAAACATTTGCAGGGCCGCCCTCTACCATGAGATGGCATATGAAAATAGCGTTTTGGACCCTCTGTTCGTGTTTTTCGATGTGAGGTCGAGGGTCATTAGTGTCTATATGACAATTCCCATGCTAGAAATTAAAGCAAAACGGTCGTTTATGGAAGTGCTCGTTCTGTCTACTATTCTGCCGTCAAGCGAGCATAAAAACGAATCCCACTATAAACTAAATACAAGTGTCCCAAAAAAAGACTGACACATTTTAAAAATTTTTAATTTAAAAAACTAAAAAAGATAAAAATACACGTTTTTTTGCATCCTACTCTGAAGATCAAAGAATTTTATGACACAAATTTTCGTAAACCATTGTTCCCAAATCCCCCGACAGGGTATTAAAAGGATCAATCTTCCCATTGGATATAATGGAAAATAGGGCTGCATCCTGTCAGGATGTCCTACGATTTACGAAAATTTGAGACTTAAAATTATTTGGTCTTTATACTAGTAGGATGCAAGAAACCGTGTATTTTTTAAAAATGTAATGGGTCAGTTTTTTGGGACACCCTGTACAAAACCTACCAAAATGGATCACAGGGAGCACAAATTAATTTGTTTGGCGAGGATTTCCTGTTCCGATGCACTTCAGTTTCAAAATTTGACAAAAAATTCGTCGGATTTAAATTACTTTAAAAACAATTACCAAGTAATTATACTGGTGAGTTCTTAACAAACAAAAGATGATTATAGATTCCGTATAATTCGGCTGGTTTTTTTTAGCCAGCTATCTTTTATTATCTTAATTTAAAATGGCTTTCATTTAAATTATTTTTGTAAGGTTTTATAAAAGTGATTTTTAAGAGTTTTTTTTTAAGATTTAAGAGCATAACTAACCAGAAAAAACCTCAAGTGCATGGGGCGCCCATACATAAGGGCTACATACAAAGGCTCCCCCCCCCCTTACATTGCAAAAGTTACGTAAAATCTTTCTTTGACTATATTAAATCGGATTTTATTAAACGTTTTCTTTTCTTTTTTTTCATTTTAAATTTTGTGAACTGTATTAATTTTTTATTATGATTGTAAGCTAATTTAAAAACAAAATGTAAAAGGTTTCTAATAATGTTGGCCACTATTTATATATTAGTTTGTTACTTGAAATTTTGCGGCTGGGCGTAGGATCGATTCTATTGTACAGTCATCCAAATGAGTTAAAACTCTACTTTCAAGAATAATTTTTTCTGGGAAGGACCCTTAGACACTCCCTTATTGCTTGAAACCTAATGTTTTATGCAATTAAATGTTAGTATAAATGAACGCAGTAACTCTAAAAACTAGTGCTTTGAAATTTATATCAAGTATTTCTTAATTGGACTTAAAATAGTACCACACTGCGTTTAAAAGAAGTATATTAGCAAAGTAAGTTTTTCACTATACATAAGAGAAATAAATTAAGATATTCCTTTTTTTTTCATGCATTTGTGATGTTTTTACCCCTAATTAGTTTATAATTAAATTAAATTTCTAGGGCTAAATTAAGTATCGGTTTGTGGAGTAGTGAATGCAACATTGGAAGATGATCTTATAAAATCCAATTTTTACTTTCAAAATAAAAATAAAAATTTTATTTTTGGTTCAATTCAGGATATGATCATATCCTGAATTGAACCAAAAATAATTGTTTTGCTTGACACCTCGTAAACAATCCTACCAACAAGTTTCGTCAGTAATACCCAAAGGAACACAAATTAAAAATTTCGAGAATTTTCGAGAAGAATGTAGTGTAGTCCAAATAAAAAGATGGTTGTTTAAACATTTTCATGCACATTTTCACATCAGCATGCCAAAAAAAATTAAATTTTATAAATATAAACCGTTAAAAACTCTTATTTCCATTTTACCCCTTCTGACTCTAGATTATAGGCTGCTTTTTGTGTGTTTTGTGTTTGAGAGTTTCTTTTTTACAGAAATGTTACATGTGGCAGTGATTCTTAAAAGTATGAAAAAATAAATATAGTATAAAAACAATTGAGTTCTATTGATGCGTTCTAGGTCCAGTTTGAAAAAATACTTGATTTAAATTTCAAAGCACTAGTTTTTAGGAGTCTCATTTATTTACTATAACATCTCAAAGAAAAATTTGGCTTAAAAAAAGTTAAAATTCTCCTTAAATCCAGAAAATAGTTTTTGTCAAAATACTTACGAGCACTGCTGAATTCCCCTTAATCTCTCATCCTTTTTATTCTAAGCATTCACCTAATCCTTTCCCTCTCTGCTTCATCCTTCATTTCGTTTCAAATCCCTTCCCCAACATTCATCCCATCCTCTTCTACCCTTCCATCTTTCTTATCCCCATTTCTTCTATTCTTATTACCTTTTGTTGCACACACATCCCTTACCCTGTTTCTTCATTATCCCTTCCTTCACCTGCATTTTCATCATATATCCTTTCACCCCTTATCCCCTCCCTACCACAAACAATTTTTAATAAACTTTTCATATTGCGGGCCCAGACTGGACTATATAGGACTTAAAAAATCAAAGGCAAAAAGATAAATCATATAATAATGCTTGTTATGTTTGCTTATGGGTCGTTCAAATATTACGTAAGCACCTAAGGGGTTTGCTCTTTCCTTATTTTTCCTGACAAGGGGGTATGAGTGATGCTTATGTAGGATGTTACAAACACTGCATCACTAATACTCCATTGTCAGGAAAAATAAGGAAAGAGCAAACCCCTTAGGTGCTTACGTAATATTTGAACGGGTCCTTAGTAATAAAGTATATGAGAAAATTATTGTTTGGAAATTTTGATCTGCCATGCTCTATTAAATAATTTTAATTATAATATTATAAATTGAGGTTAAAATATTCCTAATTTTACACTCTTTCTTTTTTGCATCGGTTGTTAGGCCAGCTTGGTCCGTAGACTTTACTTTGAAGAATTACAACTGTATGCACAAATTTCAATTGTAACCAAAGTGCTTTAAAAAGTAAGTAAGGTTCCCTGAATAGTAAAATTAGTGATTTTCGAGCTGTGAGGTTCTCGATGAATATCAAGAAAATTTATTTACCTCTGATACACAGGTTGAGAAGCCGAAGCATGAAGACGTCAATAGTGAATTACCCGATGAGCCTGTAAGACATTCAGAAAATCACCAAAAGTAAAATGCTAGATTCATTCAGTAAATGTTTCAGACGAGTTTCACAAGTCAGAAAGGAGGACTAAAAAATTCAATCCCACGTGAAGACAATTAAAAACTGTCATATATTGGGAACCACTTTCCTGTGTGACATAATGTAACATAGAAGAATGTTAACTAGAAAATTGTCTCCTATTATTATCTATGTATTAGACAAGAGTTTTAACTCACAAAGACATTAATTACACTTAAAGTTTCTTCTCTCCTGTTTTACCTGAACCAAACCCTTCATTTATATACATAAATTGAGCCTGCTAAACACAAATATTGCAAACATTCAAATTGGTTTCGGATTTTTCGTAAACTTTAGATATTACTGTAATTGAAAATGCCTTCATTGTTTTTCCTTGAAAATTCTGCAACAAGGAGAGTTCCTCTTCGGATGTAACTAAAGGGTCTCAAAATGGATTAATTATCACACTAACTTTTAAGGGTAAAATTTAAAAAAAAATATTAGGGAGGACCCCCAAACCCCCTTGAAATTTTCACATCTATTAATACTGTTTTTTCCTCCAAAATTCTGTCGCTTTCAAAGGAATGTCCTCTTTGATGGTAGCCCACAGAGTCACAAAATTAGATACCACCTTACTTTTTAGGGGTTGATTTCAAAAACTTTTTTAGGGGGAGAGGCGGCCAACCCCTTTGAAATTTTCAAACCTATTTATATAATACTTTTCCCTAAAAACTTTTAACTTAACTAAACTAAACTTTTAACTTAAACTAACTTTTCCCTTTGTGTCTTACAAGAAGCGGTTAATGAGCTGAAACACTACTTTGAGGGGCAAATTTTCATAATCCCGGACACCCCATTTTACTTGGGGCTCACATTGTCAGTAGCCGTTGCTAGCCCGGATCTCACCCAAGGCGGAAGCTCTCGATGTACAGTACACCCCATTTTTATTTGTGTATTAAAAATGGAGGAAACTTTAAATGCCTGTCTTCTAATGAGGGTCCGGTGTGTCATCCCATTTTATATTTGTGTTCTAACGGCATACAATTAATAATTAAAAATTTAATTAAAGGAATTTAATTTCAAAATTTAAAGATTTTTTAATTTTCCTACACCTAAAACCCCCTAATATTTAGCCTCTGGTGCAAAGTTTAACCGGTGGTTGCCGACCTTGCAACAACTTCGAGTTAGGAAGTCAGTATAGTTAGAGAAACTAATAATTTGTGACCCGGTGGCCTATATAATGACAAGAATTTTTAGGGAACAACCCAAATATTCTCTAGAGCAGGAATTTCTAATTGGCCGCCCTTGGTGCCCTTTTGTGTGGACCACAAAACCATCTAAATAACCTCCAAAAATCCCCCAAAAGTAGCTACAGAACACTTAAGCCCCCCCCCGGTCCCCTTCTATGTCATATGTCTTATTGGGTTATGAAGTAGTTTATTTAGTCATTTTCTATGATGAAAAGAGAGAAGTTACTATTTACGGAGAGGGTATATTCTGAAATTGCCCTTCGGCGTAGCAAGGGGGCCCTAATTGACACAAAGAAGTTCAAGTATCTAAAAATGAGTAGAAATGCAATTTTTTAGTGAAATTTCTATATGCGTTCTGGAGAAGGATCCCTACAGACCCCCAATTTTAGGTATACTGGATTACTCTTAGAGGTTTATCATCTAAATTTTTCATAGTTAATATCAACATACTATGTAAATAACCTTTATTCCTCCCTCACAAAAAAAAATTTTAAAAACTCTACCCCCAAAATCATGTACATGACTACTTTGCATTTGATTACTTTGCGGCCCGCCATAAGGCTTTCCCTGCTCTAGAGAAAATCAACCCATAGTTAGATATTCGCACGGGAGTGACCCAAAATATATCAACACCCTCAACACGCAATATATAGTTAAAAAATGTAGTTTTTAAGAATATTTCGAAGTGTGATTTGATTAGCATATTGATTAACTTCACATAAAAATCGTATGCATTGCAATGCAAATCGTATGCATACATAAAAATTGTATGCTCCTTACTAGTACTTAACTTTTAGATAACTAAAGCGATTCTAAAGTAGAATTTTAGGGTCTTGGAATCCCCCCCAAAATTGTTTTGCAAATTTGCCCCTTAAAATTGTGTTTAAGCTTATTTCTATTTGTAAGTGGTATAATTTTAAAGGAAAAAGCGGTATAGTAATATAAACGCCAAAATATCGAGAGGGTTGTGGGTCCTTCTCCAGGAAAAATTTTGTACATTCCCCCCCCCCCCTCAAATTAGTGTTTAAACTCATTTTAAGATGATTTAAGGTAACACCCAAAAAGAACCATTCTGCAAGTTACAGAATTTTCAAGGAAAAAAGTAGGTATATACAAAATAGATTCCACAATTTTGAGAGGGGTTTGGGGGTCCTTCCCCAGAAGAATTTTGTAACTTTTTATCTTTAAAAATAATACTTTGACTCAGTTCGGGACCCTTTGGGTTACTCCTAAAAATAATCTCTTCTTATAAGTCACATAATTTTAAAGGAAAAAACAGTATAAAAGTGTCAAAATTTCGAGGGCGGGGGTTGAACTCCAAACCCCTCTTAGATACGACCCTGAAAATACAGTTTAAATGTGGTTGGCTGGTTATACTCATACGATTGCAAGTAGGTTCCCTTTCACATCTTACGGCCAACTGCTCGCTGTTTAGTTAATTTAAGTCAGTGTGGTCCAACCTTAGATACCCTCGAGCCGAATAAACTTTTTATAGGAATGTGAGGGCCAAAGAGAGCAAAAAGTGAAAACTACATTTTTTTTCAACATAATTTTCCTTTATGTTCCTATTCATTAAATTAAATTTAAAATAAATTATTTGATTTAAATTTTTTTAAATTATTATTAATCAAATTAGAAGACAAGTTCTTAAAATAAAAATTAAGTAAGAGAAAACCTTTCTTGGAAATTAGTCAATAGGCACAACGTTTTGGAAATAAAAGAGCAAAAAGTGTTTGCAATTTTACAGGTAAAAAAGTTACAGTTAAATTAGTTTATATCGAAAGGAAGAGGGCGGGAGTTCTTTTCTGAACAGGTTGGGAAAATATTACGAAACTGACTGAGTTCTAAATAGTACATAGACAGACAACTCTGCGTACCTGTACTGAACATTTCTTAAACTACACTCGTAAATGAAATGTCAACTTCAACTCACAAAATCTACTTTTTGAAAGCTCCTTTCATTTTGATATGAAATATTTCTCCCTGATTTCTCTACTGATGCAGTGTTAATGTCCCTTTAAATTCTAAACCAAACCCAATTCTAAGGGGATTAAAAAGGGTCCTAAGGGGTTAAAAATTTTTGAAAATTAAACCCGTAAAAGAAGGATTTTAATGTATTTCTGGAATAAAAATTGAGATGTGGATCTATTTAGTTTGAATAAGCAATTTAATTTTGTGCCTGATTGCCATGAAAATCTCTTCGAGGGCAGCGGGTTGGACCACACTGATTTAAGTTATACTAATCGGAATTACAAAAATTGATTTAAATGTTAGTTGAAGTTAGTTAAAACATTAACCCAGAAGTTCCCAAACTGTGGGTCGCGAGTCATTGATGTTCAAATACTAACATTTATATCTCTGAAAAGCTACATCTAACCTTTTCAGGTAATCGTCATAGGAAAAATATCTTGTTGCGGCCCTTTAGGAGGGGCATGGAAAAATTAGATAGTGTTAGGGGTTGAAAGGTTGAGAAACACTGATTTAAGATCATCGCTAGTCACGTTAGACTCTGAAAAAAATTAAATACCTTAACTAAATGAAGAGGAGGTGGGTCGCGTTAGAAAGATTCTGTTTTTAAAAATTGGGTCGGGATGTTCCAAAGTTTGGGAACCGCTGCTTGAATTGAACTTCTCAGAATGCCAGAGGTCAAAGTTCAAATATTCCAAAAATTTGAGTTAAGTATGTATTTGGATTTCTATTTAGATCCTTTATTAAAAATTAGCACGTAAAAACCCCTTTTTAAACTCCCTTTCCTCATGAGATCACAGGCATCGTTACAGAAAATCTTTAACTACTCAAATCTAATTTCAATGGACTTCGACCTTTGTCATTCTAATAATAGCTCAATTAGTATTAGTCTATGATCTATTAGTTACCAAGACTATTGAATCGGGAATCCGATGGAGATAAGATTACACTTACAGCCAAAAACATGCTTGAAAACAGAGAACATAAGTGTTTTTGTTTGTGTTGTGATATCCAACAACTTTCCTTTGCAGCCTTCTCTTTATTACCGTCGCCCATCAAGATGGGTTACAACAATACATAAATCACTAAGCTTAATCCATGTCATCTTCTGAATAGACATCACATTTACAATAACTATGGATGCCTTGTAAATATTAGCTAACCTTAAAGTTAAACCCTGCTAGCCGAACGCTATATCACTAAATAAAAATAATGAACTCTAAGAAAACACACAATGAACTTGAATCATGAACGGCTTTCTTTCTAAGCAGGTACTAATAATAAAGATGACATGGATATAAAATTTTTATCTAAAATCATCATCATAGTAGCAGTTGTCTTCATCTTTCGGCTAAAGTGTCAAAAAGATAAACATCGTGTAAATTAAAAACAAATGTATGTGTACGAATTACTGTCGGATCCCCAGACTCAGTTTGCAATTAACTATTAGTGTGTTAATATAGTCTACCTAAATAGCATACCGTGTAAGGGTTTGGAGTATAAGAGCAGCAAACGTCCTCCATCCAACTCTGGCACCAGATAAGGTATATTCCTCTGGAACCTAAAAGAAATACATGATTAGAAATTAGATATAATAAATCTCTTTGAAAGTAAAGTTGACAACCTCGTATAAATGACGCTTTTTATAGTTAACCATAGTGTAAAATTTAAGAACTTTGTATGAGAATCTACCTGAAAGTGAAATCACAGAGTGACCATTTAAATTATACAGCAGTACCTCATCAGTATTTTTACAAACATATATTTTTCTGGATTCAAGAAATTTTAACTCTTTTAATAAAACCTTTTCTTTGAGATATTAGTAAATGAACGCAGAACTAGAACTCTAAAAACTAGTGCTTTGAAATTTAAATCAAGTATTTCTTAATTGGACTTAAAATAGTACTACACTGCGTTTAAAAGTATATTAACAAAGTAAGTTTTAAACTGTACATAAGAAAAATAAATTAAGATACAAATTCCTTTTTTTCTTTGTGTATTTCTAATGTTTTTACCCCTAATTAGTTTATAATTGAATTAAATTTCAAAGGATAAATTAAATATTGTCTTGTGGAGCAGTGAATGCAGGCAGCATCGGAAGATTATCGTATAAAATCCAATTTTGACTTTCAAAATAAAAATAAAAATTTTATTTTTGGTTCAATTCACGATAGGATGTTTTTCTTTACACCTCGTAAACAATCCTACCAACAAGTTTCGTCAGTAATACCCAAAGGAACACAAATTAAAAATTTCGAGAATTTCCAAATAAAAAGATGGTTGTTTAATAAACATTTTTCTGTAGGGTCGGTCTTGGGCCTCAATAAAAATAAGCATGCCAAAAAACATTAAATTTTATAAATAAAAATATAAACCGTTAAAATCCCTATTTCCATTTTACCCTTTCCGACTCTAGTTTATAGGCTGTTTTTATGTTTGAGAGTTTCTTTTTTACAAGAGGAATGGTAAATGTTGCAGTGATTCTTAAGAGTATCAAAAAATAAATATATAAAAACAATGGAGTACTATTGATGCGTTTCTAGGTCCAGTTTGAAAGAAACACTTGATTTAAATTTCAAAGCACTAGTTTTTAGGAGTTTCATTTATTTACTATAACATCTCAACGAAAAATTTTGATTAAAAAAGTTAAAATTCTCCTGAAATCCAGAAAATAGTGTTTGTCAAAATACTTACGAGCACTGGACTCTCCTTTTCTCTCTCATCCCCTTTTTATTCTAAGCATACATCTAATATTTCCCCCCCCCCCTGAATAATCATTAATTTCGCGTTTCAAATACCATCCCCAGCGTTCCTCTTATCATTTCTACTCTTATATTAATTTTTTATTCATTCCTTCCATTTTCTTAATTCCTTTTTTTTACCACACATCTCTCATCCTCTTTTATCTCTATCCCTCCCTTCACCTGCCATTTTCATCTATCCTTCCATATCCTTCCATTATCCCTCCCTAGCATCCTGTGGGCCACATTGAACTACAGTATAACTTCGAATGCCAAAAAATATATATCAGATGAGAATGCTTGTTTTCTTGGTAATAAAATATGAGGAAGTTTGGAAATTTTGATCTGCCATGCTTTATTAAATAACTTTAATCATAATCTCTAAACTGAGGAAAAATATTCCCAATTTTACACTCTTTCTTTTTTTGCATCGGTTGTTGGGTCAGTTTTGGTCCGCTGGTCTTACTTTGAAGATTCAATTATTTGACATTTATTCGTGGAGCGTAAGTGATTCAGAATATTAGTGATTACTTTTTAATTTATAGTGAAGGGATGCAACAAAATAATTTTTACAGGAATTGTAACACATGTTATTTCAATCGTAACTACTACATTGCTTTAAAATTAAAAAGTAGGTGAGGTTCCTAAATAGGTAAACTAGGGATTTTTTCAAGCTACGAGGTTGTTGTTGAATATCAAGAAAATTTATTTACCTCTGATACAGGTCGAGAAGCCGAAGTATGAAGACGTCCACAGAGAATTACCCGATGAGCCTGTAAGACATCCAGAACAATGTATCACTAAAAGTAAAACGCTAATTTACTTCAATAAGTGTTTCTGACGAGTGTTCCCAAACCTCTCTTAAAATCTATTGTGTAATTTTTCCTAGAAAATTTTGTGATTTAAGAGGAGTGGTCGTATTTGGGTGTAACCGAAAGGGTCTTCTCTCAAGGGGTTAAGAAATTTTAATTTCCAAAACTAAGTTGTAAATTCATAGAAAGACAATTACAGTCATGTACTGAACATTTTCAAAATTAATCTGAATTTTAATTAGAATAAAAATGAAATTAAAAAAGAAATTTTGATTAAAACTAATAGCATCTGTGATTTGATAGCTCCTTTCTTTATTAAGCAAAACTCTTTTAGGTGGTGATACAATAACGCCAAAAGTGGCAGTATTTTTATACTAATGCCATATAATGACCTTTTTGAATTGTAAACCAAAAACACTTCTAAAGAGATTCGGGGGTTCTTCCCTAATAATTTTTTTTAATTCGTTCCATAAAAGCGAGTTTTTCGCACATTTATTAAATAAAAACTGGCAGGTGAATTATATGCTACATATACAGTTAAACAAGTATTTTGTGTCCGAGTGATATGAAAATCTGGGCCGCGGATTGGACCACACTGCTGTAAAAGATTATTTAATATAGTAGGTGAGATAGGGGTTATTTGGCATTACTGCTGGTATTTTATTCTACAATGAAGCTAGAATTTTATATTCTTAGTGGTAGATATCATTGCATTCTATTCTTTAAGTGGTAGATAAATACATAAAGGTAAACTTTTTACTAAAATTTCAGTGTGTTTCAAAGTTTTAAGAACCCTTAAAAGGGACGCTAGGCACGAATGGGGAAGTGTTTTCATCTACCGATAGTAAGGGACTGATTAAATACCTCGAGAACGATTTTCACCTTTAAAAAGTACAGCAAGTGAGATTTGATGTAGGACGCCGTCCCCAGAAATATTTAAACCATCCCACAATATGAGGGGGAGGGGTTGCCCAAAACACGGCTTACTAGATACTTATACAGGCTAGCCGAGTACGGAAATCATTGCAAATCCAGATGCCATTATTGGACAAACTGGCAAAGAATATCCACAGTGTTGAGGGCGGTGGGTGATATAGGTAGGTCTTGTAGCGCTCCAAGCGGGGAAAGTTGTCAAATGGTTTTCATTGTTTAAAACTCGGCTAGCCTGTATAAATATCTAGTAAGCCGTGCCCAAAACATAAAGAAAAAATGAGAAAACGAAAGACGATGAGTCAGTATTTTTTCCACTCCAGCACCGACAGAAATCAAAATTAAGAAAGTACTTTAAGATTAAAATAGTAAACACAAATCATGTATTTTTAAAATTAACTTGAAAGTAACATTTATAATATTAATTATATTTACTACAAATTTACCAAAAAAAAAAAAAACTTTGGCCTCATTTCAACTTTCATGGAGACTTAACTGAGTGAAAATAACAGTGTTTTAATATATCTTTAAGATTGAGTGTAATGTCAATAAGTATCTACATTATGAAAAAAAAATCATCCAAAGAGGTCCGCTTGAAGTATTTAATTGATGTATTTAATTGATGTACTTGATGTTTTGACAATCGTATTTATCTATCCCACCCAAAGTTTATGCAGCAACCCTAAAGCACGTCTCATCAAAATCACCTAAAGTAAATCTGAATTGAAAGTGGAGATACCTGGTTCCTGCACCGACGGCCTCAATTAGTTTTTAATTTAGAAGTGTTTTTACCTTTTAATCTAGTGAATGTTTAACTCCATTGATGCTCACTTACTCCATTGATACAGCTTTAATGACGCAGTTTCCCAATACTTTTTGATTTTATTTTTCTTAAGTCTTTCTAGTTTTCATTTTTGGGCTGTGAATTAGGCAGAAATATAATTTAATTGTCAATTCAGGTGGTTTTGAAACTTGTTTTCAGCTAAAATTTCATTAGTTTAAAAAAAGAAATTAGGTCTATTAGTGTTTTTCAACCTTTTACACACCTTTTAAAAATGAGTTTATAACACATTTCCGTAAAATATAAATATAATTCCGATTTGATTTTAAGAAACTTATTTTTCAACCAGGGACCATGAAAACCTCTTCGAGGGCCGCGGGATGGACCACACTGCTTTAAATTATCCTATAAGAATGTGAATCGTTTTCGTAAAGGAAACGAATAATTAAAAGTAGCACACCCTCAAAATATAGAAGGAAACACAGTAACATTCATGCCTAGCGTCCTTTTTAGACACGCTTGTTTGTCAAGTTATTTTCGAAAAATGAAAAAAAAATGTAAACTACTCACTTGATGATAACGATTCTCATTTCTGACCACTCTCTTCTCTTCATCCACATGTTGACTAATTTTGTACAAGGGTTGGCAGGTTGGCCCATGGCTGACAGCAACGTTCGATGTTCTTTGAAGTCCGGCATAAAAAGCTCATGCAAAGAAACTCAAACAAAAAAGCATTTAAAACAGTGAAAAAGGAAATTTCTCCGTAGCAACAGTATAAATGATTGATGAAACATAAAGCCTACAACACATTAGTATAAAAATTATAAAAAATACCTATTTTAACAAATCCAAAATTAGTTTAGGAACCTCTAGGTTAAACTATTCACAATATTTTCTTTTGTTCAACTAAGTAAAAGTTAACAGGGTTCAATAATTATCATAAAAGAAGGCTTTTTATGTTAAAAAAAAAAGTACCACATCACTTATACTGTGTAATAAATGCACTTATATTGAGAACCATTTTAGTCGAATTGCAAAAAGATAGCTATATCCTGTGAAAGTTTGTTCCAATTCACTCCGATTTGTGTTAGAGCTGATGTAGTATTGTATAAATTGCATTATTTTTACTAAAATTTTAGCTTAGGGGGAAGCATAAAAAATAACTATCTTTTGCGTTTGTTTTTTGAGAAATTCATAAATTTACTCCAACAAATCGTCTCTTAAGATGTAACACGTGCTACTATAAAACTTTTCGTAAGTGGTATACTTTTATTTTAGAAGACTTGAATCAGACAAACTTGCCGAAGGGTTCTATAGTTAGTTACCCGTGCTCAAAGAGCAGATAATTTTGATCAAAATACACTTCTAGTTTGTCAAAAGTCTGGCCATGAGCTTAATTAATTGCCAGCACAAACACAATCTGAAAGATGCAATATTAAACATAATTTAAATGTTAGTAAAAGTAAGTTTTAAGTGAATGAAAAACTATGGACTATAACTACAGACCGCGAAAACCTTAACAAAAGAAACGTAAACAAACTTTACAAAAATGCGTCGCAGGTCATCTCCATGAACAACACTCTCTTAAAAGTTTGAAATTTTTTTTTTTAATTTTAACATCTTCAATAATTTACAATAATCAGAATTCCCAAATTTCTACATCTAGTTGGCATAGCACATGAGGTTAATCGATAAAAACTAAAGGTGTACAAATTTCTATTTAAGGAAATACCATATGCCATTTTTAATCACTAAAGTAAAATGATTTTTAACGGTCTCTGGGATTAACTTCCAATTTTTTCCTTCCTAATTTTATTAATTTTTGAAAAGTTATTTTTTTTTTACTCAAGGAGCATTAGAACTTCCTCAGTTAAATAAAAAGATAAAAACCAACGACCCCCTCTTTGCATCGCTAGGAACTAATCGAAAAACCATATACCTACAAACTATGAAATTTACTTCAACTTATTTATTTACTAACAGCTGTAATTTACTGGTAAGATTACAAAAAAAATACTTTGGTTAAATAAGTTTACTATATCATAAAGGAAAAGGTAGACTTCAAATTTGAAAATTGGTATAACATGAGGTTTAGAATATTCTTCCAACAGACAAATATGATAGGTAAACAATTTGATAAAAATGAAGTTCGACTTTTTATGGGGTGGTAAAATTAAGGACTAAAAATTAAGGAATCTGAAATAATTTTCCTGTTCAACTTCACAATTCTTAAAGAGAAAATCCCACCTCACCAAAAGACAAGAGTGTGACCATCCAAAATAGTCCTCATAATAATTAAAAAGATACATGAGTAAATTTCATACGTTAAAGCCATAGGAATCAATCTATGGTTGTTCTCAGCAAAGATAATTATGAATTACAAATATACTACTTCAATTTTAAGCAAAACACAACTTTGCCACACTCAACAGAGTATCTTTTTCTTTCATTGGAAAACAAAATCTCCATAATAACGTTAAAATGGTACAATAGTTAAGGAAATAGTGTAAATTTCATCAGCTGAAGCATAAGAAAGTTTCTTAAGAGTAGAGGATCGAAAAGGTCCCTACAATTCCCTAACAATTTTGAAAATAACAAACCAAATATTGGTTGTCCATGAAACATTAAGAAACTTATTTTAATTAATTATCTTAATTGAAAACTAATTTTCCATATAAATTCTCCACAACCTTAAAATGGTACAATAGTTATGGAGAAAGGAAAAATGCATTGTAATAGCTTACAATTTTACATAAGGGTGTAGTTTAGAACTGCAAGCAAAAACATAGGCAAAAGAAAAAATACTATCTATAAAAATTCTTCACAACCTTAAAATGGTACAATAGTGATGGAGAAAGGAAAATGCATTGTAATAGCTTACAATTTTACATAATGCTGCAGTTTAGAACCACCAGCAACAATCTTAGCAAAAGAAAAACTAACTTTCCATAAAAATTCTCCAAAACCTTAAAATGGTACAATAGTTATGGAGAAAGGAAAAATGCATTGTAATAGCTTACAATTTTACATAAGGGTGCAGTTTAGAACTGCAAGCAAAAACATAGGCAAAAGAAGAAATACTAACTTTCCATAAAAATTCTCCACAACCTCAAAATGGTACAATAGTTATGGAGATAAAAAATTAATTGTAATGATTACAATTTTACATAATGTTGCAGTTTAGAACTGCAAGCAACATCATTGGCAAAAGAATAAAACCCAACTTTCCATAAAATTCTTCACAACCTTAAAATGGTACAATAGTTATGGAGATAAAAAATGAATTGTAAAGATTACAATTTTACATAAAACAGCAGTTTAGAACTGCAAGGCAACAACATTGGGAAAAGAGGAAAAACTAACTTTCCATTAAAATTCTCCACAACCTTAAAATGGTACAATAGTTATGGAGATAAAAAATGAATTGTAAAGATTACAATTTTACATAAAATCGCAGTTTAGAACTGCAAGGCAACAACATTGGCAAAAGAGGAAAAACTAACTTTCCATTAAAATTCTCCACAACCTTAAAATGGTACAATAGTTATGGAGATAAAAGATGAATTGTAAATATTACAATTTTACATAATATCGCAGTTTAGAACTGCAAGGTAACAACATTGGCAAAAGAAGAAAAATTAACCTTCCATAAAAAGTTCTCCACAACCTTAAAATGGTACAATAGTTATGGAGACGAGTAATGTATACACATTACCTTGGAGACTTCTATACTCTCTTCATGATCTTGAAATTTAGAATACATATTTTTTCCTTTAAAGGGAGAACTATAATATTATGAATGGAAACTGTGGTGGAATTATAAATAAGACCATTTTTCTCTCAAGTATAAAATCTAGAACTTAAAGTGTTCTCTTAAAGTGTTCACAAACATCAACCTCAATATATTTTTTAACTAAATACAATACTACAGAAATATGTTCTCAAAGAGAATGTCACCATAAGTACCCAGATTTTTTTTTTTCGTTTCTGGATACTTAAATATGTTTAATGTATAAGCACATTACTTAGAGAGAGCACTGGACTAGATGGTCTCTCTTGATCTCCCTGAAATTTGGAATAAATTCACCTTGAAAAGGGAAAATGATGATATTATGAATGGAAACTAACCTAACCTCTTCTTTTAAATATAAAGTTTAAAACTTCCAGTGCTCTCACGGAGGAAAAACAGTAACCTCCCAAACAGACAAGGGATATATAATTCCCTATTAAATTAATACAAATGCACAGTGAGGTGTTTTCACACCTATGATCACTTCTGAGAGTGTCATTAGATTTTTTTAACTAAATACAATACTACAGAAATATATTCTCAAAGAGAATTAAAGAAAATGTCACCATAAGTACTAAGATTTTTTTTTCGTTTCTGGATACTTAAATACGTTGTACTGTATAAGCACATTACTTAGAGAGAGCACTGGACTAGATGGTCTCACTCTTGATCTCCCTGAAATTCGGAATAAATTCAACATTCAAAGGGAAAATGATGATATTATGAATGGAAACTAACCTAACAATATTTCTTTTAAATATAAAGTCTAAATCTTCCAGTGCTCTCAGGGAGGGAAAGACAGTATCCTCCTTGATAGAAGTGGGAAATATTCCCTTTCTAATAAATATAAATAAACAATTAAGGTGTTTTCACACCTATAAAAATGTTTTGAGTGTCATTAAATTTTTAACTAAATACAATACTACAGAAATATATTCTCAAAGACAATTAAAGGCAATATCACCATAAGTACCCAGATTTTTTTTTTCGTTTCTGGATACTTAAATATGTTTAATGTATAAGCACATTACTTATAGAGAGCACTGGACTAGATGGTGTCACTCTTGATCTCCCTGAAATTTGGAATAAATTCACCTTTCAAAGGGAAAATTATGATATTATGAATGGAAGCTAACCTAACAATATTTCTCTCTATATTAAAAAAAAGTAACAGTGACCGCCGCCGCGGCCGCCGCCGCCGCCGCTGCCGCTGCTTTTGAAAATTTTATTTTTGAACACTTTGAACTCTCACTACGCAAAAACTATTCCACGGAAATTTGTGAAATTTTAAACATTACTATTCAAGTGTATGAGGATCGTTTTCGTTCTAAAAGCTAATAGATGAGATAATTAGTTCTAGAGTTATTTAATGTCAAAGTCGAAAATTATTTTTTTCTGCTGCGAGTTCGCCCCCAGCAAAATCTATTAGCAGCAGAAATATGATTTTTTGCAGACACATACTCTTAGATGTGCAGTTTTGCACCACGTCGCCCTTTTTTCGAATTTCGAATTAGTTTTGGAGTAATTAAGTTTTAAAGTTTCGAAAATTTTGAAGATTTTTCTGTTTTTTCGTTATAAAAGCAAAACTAATCACAGTAGAACTATGATATTTTAAAGACACATAGAAATAATTTTTATAAAAATATTGGCTTTTTGTTTTTTCAAAAATTCTAATTAGTTTTAGAATTATTAAGATTCAAAGTGTCAATTTTTTCTTCTCTTTCTCGCCGTTCACTAGAGAAACAGACGAGTTTTATGCGTGTTTTATTGATGAGTCTGATTTCTTTTATTTTCAACAATGCTTTTTTCCACAAAGTGGTTGATGGTTATTAGTAGACTTGCTGAATATTTTTTTAACATTTCAATTAAATTATTCGGAGAAAAGGCTTCTGCTGGATTGTTGAGATGAACAAGCGAGCTCTGCTCGCTAAGATCGCGAAGCGATCTGAGAAGAACTGCGAAGCAGTTCAGAGGGTTGGTGAGCGATAGCTCACTATGTGTGATTTCTTTTATTTTCAATTTAAGTTAGGAAAGTAATATTTCAGCAATAGTTTTTTTCGGGATGATTTGAATTAAATTATTTATCAGCAAGAGTGATAAGTAGTTTCGGTTGTAAAGGAGCATTAATTAAGCCGACCAGCGGGGTGATTGGTAAGATGGAACAAGCGAGCTTTGCTCGCTGAGATCGCGAAGCGATCTAAAAAGAACTGCGAAGTAGTTCCGGGGGTTGGTGAGCGATAGCGAGCAGGGGGCAGGCCCCCTAGTCTTTTAAATATAAAGTCTAAAACTTCCAGTGCTCTCAGGGAGGAAAAATCAGTAACCTCCCAAACAGACAAGCGATATATAATTCCCTATTAAATTAATACAAATGCACAATGAGGTGTTTTCACACCTATGATCACTTCTCAGAGTGTCATTAGATTTTTTTAACTAATTACAATACTACAGAAATATATTCTCAAAGAGAATTAAAGAAAATTTCACCATAAGTACCCATATTTTTTTTTTCGTTTCTGGATACTTAAATATGTTTAATGTATAAGCACATTACTTAGAGAGAGCACTGGACTAGATGGTATCACTCTTGATCTCCATGAAATTTGGAATAAATTCACCTTTCAAAGGGAAAATGATGATATTATGAATGGAAGCTAACCTAACAATATTTCTTTTAAATATAAAGTCTAAAACTTCCAGTGCTCTCAGGGAGGAAAAAACAGTAACCTCCCAAACAGACAAGCGATATATAATTCCCTATTAAATTAATACAAATGCACAATGAGGTGTTTTCACACCTATGATCACTTCTCAGAGTGTCATTAGATTTTTTTAACTAAATACAATACTACAGAAATATATTCTCAAAGAGAATTAAAGAAAATTTCACCATAAGTACCCAGATTTTTTTTTTCGTTTCTGGATACTTAAATATGTTTAATGTATAAGCACATTACTTAGAGAGAGCACTGGACTAGATGGTATCACTCTTGATCTCCATGAAATTTGGAATAAATTCACCTTTCAAAGGGAAAAAGATGATATTATGAATGGAAGCTAACCTAACAATATTTCTTTTTAATATAAAGTCTAAAACTTCCAGTGCTCTCAGGGAGGAAAAAACAGTAACATCCCAAACAGACAAGCGATATATAATTCCCTATTAAATTAATACAAATGCACAATGAGGTGTTTTCACACCTATGATCACTTCTCAGAGTGTCATTAGATTTTTTTAACTAAATACAATACTACAGAAATATATTCTCAAAGAGAATTAAAGAAAATTTCACCATAAGTACCCAGATTTTTTTTTTCGTTTCTGGATACTTAAATATGTTTAATGTATAAGCACATTACTTAGAGAGAGCACTGGACTAGATGGTATCACTCTTGATCTCCATGAAATTTGGAATAAATTCACCTTTCAAAGGGAAAAAGATGATATTATGAATGGAAGCTAACCTAACAATATTTCTTTTTAATATAAAGTCTAAAACTTCCAGTGCTCTCAGGGAGGAAAAAACAGTAACATCCCAAACAGACAAGCGATATATAATTCCCTATTAAATTAATACAAATGCACAATGAGGTGTTTTCACACCTATGATCACTTCTCAGAGTGTCATTAGATTTTTTTAACTAAATACAATACTACAGAAATATATTCTCAAAGAGAATTAAAGAAAATTTCACCATAAGTACCCAGATTTTTTTTTTTCGTTTCTGGATACTTAAATATGTTTAATGTATAAGCACATTACTTAGAGAGAGCACTGGACTAGATGGTATCACTCTTGATCTCCATGAAATTTGGAATAAATTCACCTTTCAAAGGGAAAAAGATGATATTATGAATGGAAGCTAACCTAACAATATTTCTTTTTAATATAAAGTCTAAAACTTCCAGTGCTCTCAGGGAGGAAAAAACAGTAACATCCCAAACAGACAAGCGATATATAATTCCCTATTAAATTAATACAAATGCACAATGAGGTGTTTTCACACCTATGATCACTTCTCAGAGTGTCATTAGATTTTTTTAACTAAATACAATACTACAGAAATATATTCTCAAAGAGAATTAAAGAAAATTTCACCATAAGTACCCAGATTTTTTTTTTCGTTTCTGGATACTTAAATATGTTGCACTGTATAAGCACATTACTTAGAGAGAGCACTGGACTAGATGGTCTCACTCTTGATCTCCCTGAAATTTGGAATAAATTCACCTTTCAAAGGGAAAATGATGATATTATGAATGGAAACTAACCTAACAATATTTCTTTTAAATATAAAGTCTAAATCTTCCAGTGCTCTCAGGGAGGGAAAGACAGTATCCTCCTTGATAGAAGTGGGAAATATTCCCTTTCTAATAAATATAAATAAACAATTGAGGTGTTTTCACACCTATAAAAATGTTTTGAGTGTCATTAAATTTTTAACTAAATACAATACTACAGAAATATATTCTCAAAAACAATTAAAGGCAATATCACCATAAGTACCCAGATTTTTTTTTTCGTTTCTGGATACTTAAATATGTTTAATGTATAAGCACATTAATTATAGAGAGCACTGGACTAGATGGTCTCACTCTTGATCTCCCTGAAATTTGGAATAAATTCACCTTTCAAAGGGAAAATTATGATATTATGAATGGAAGCTAACCTAACAATATTTCTTTTAAATATAAAGTCTAAAACTTCCAGTGCTCTCAGGGAGGAAAAAACAGTAATCTCCCAAACAGACAAGTGATATATAATTCCCTATTAAATTAATACAAATGCACAATGAGGTGTTTTCACACCTATGATCACTTATCAGAGTGTCATTAGATTTTTTTAACTAAATACAGTACTACAGAAATATATTCTCAAAGAGAATTAAAGAAAATTTCACCATAAGTACCCAGATTTTTTTTTTCGTTTCTGGATACTTAAATATGTTGTACTGTATAAGCACATTACTTAGAGAGAGCACTGGACTAGATGGTCTCACTCTTGATCTCCCTGAAATTTGGAATAAATTCACCTTGAAAAGGGAAAATGATGTTATTATGAATGGAAGCTAACCTAACAATATTTCTTTTTAATATAAAGTCTAAAACTTCCAGTGCTCTCAGGGAGGAAAAAACAGTAACCTCCCAAACAGACAAGCGATATATAATTCCCTATTAAATTAATACAAATGCACAATGAGGTGTTTTCACACCTATGATCACTTCTCAGAGTGTCATTAGATTTTTTTAACTAAATACAATACTACAGAAATATATTCTCAAAGAGAATTAAAGAAAATTTCACCATAAGTACCCAGATTTTTTTTTTTTCGTTTCTGGATACTTAAATATGTTGTACTGTATAAGCACATTACTTAGAGAGAGCACTGGACTAGATGGTCTCACTCTTGATCTCCCTGAAATTTGGAATAAATTCACCTTTCAAAGGGAAAATGATGATATTATGAATGGAAGCTAACCTAACAATATTTCTTTTAAATATAAAGTCTAAAACGTCCAGTGCTCTCAGGGAGGAAAAAACGGTAACATCCCTAACAGACAAGAGATATATTTAATTATTATTAAATTAATTACTATTAAATTAATACAAAAACACAATGAGGTGTTTTCACACCTATGATCACTTCTCAGAGTGTCATTAGATTTTTTTAACTAATCTCAAGTAAAAAATCTAGAACTTCAGTGCTCTCCCAGGGAGGAACAAACACCAACCTCCCTGATAGAAGAGGGAAACATCCCCTTTTAAATGAATAGGATTAATAAAAAATTGAAGTGTTTTAACACCTGTGAACACTCTGTTGAGACTGTCATCGGATAGTGTAATTAAATACAATACTGCAAAATGTATTTTCAAGGAAAATTACCAGATTTTTTTTTTAATTTCTGGATACTTAAATATATTGTCATGTAAGCACATTACTTACTTATTATGTATGGTCACACTCTTTATATTCCAGAAATTCGGAATACATTTACCTTTCAAGGAGAAAATAATGATCAAGAAAGCTACAACCCCTCTGAAGTGGGGAAAATTTTCAACGACCTCCTAAGAAAACTCTGTTACATTTAGGGTAGGGGGAAAGGATGTTACTTAATGGTTATATTATTAGAATATTATATTTCTTATATTATTAGAAAACTTGGGCATCAAATTTGTTGACCTCTGAACTCGGAGACCGCCGATACTCTTCCAAGTAAAAAAAAAAAACTTTTTGTTCTACACATTAATTCTGAATATAGGTATATGGTTTTATTCTCATTTTGAGTGTTCTCACTCCCTACTGCTTAGACTAAACTGATAATGGAACGCTTTAAGTAGCGAAAGTTAGTGGTGAAAATTTGATAGTGAATGTTGCTCTCCGATAACTTCTTTACAATAGTCTTTTGTAGACCACTCTCTCGGGAATCCCCTGTGGTCACCAGTTTGAAACCATCGCCATTGTGAGGGGGCCTAGGGATTCTCCCCCAGAAAATTTCGGATTTTTAGCACGATAAAAGTGATTTTAAAAGCCATTTACTTTAGTTCCCCCCACTTGATAAACCCACAGCTCTATCTTTAAAAAATATCCTCGCTTTACAGAGAAGAATCAGTCCGTTCTTAAATCTACACTATTTTTTCTCTACCTATTATATTTTTTTTTTACCACAAAAACACATTTTTTTTTTGACTTGGCACCCTGTATGGTGATACTTACAAAGATGCTACTTGTTTACATGGTCCGAGTCTATTTTTATACTATTAAACCTTCTGTATCCAAGCGAAAACACAATGCTATAATTTCCATCAAAATAAACTATAAAATTTTGTGTTACAGTGACAAAATATTTTTATTGTTTTATCCATATGTTGCATGCTTGAAGGCATTCTAAATAAATTTTACTCATATTCATGCCTAAATTATAAATTTATCCTGAGGAATGTTTAGAAAATTAAAATATTTCTGCACTAAGCCCAGTTTAACATGAACCCTCTGTATTTTGGAAACAAGAAACAACCTAGAATTTTTATGTTAATATTAGTGTTTAGCACGTCAAAATCAATAGAAAATATTTTTAATTATATTTTGACTATATCTTTTTTTAAATTGTTTAGCATTTGTAAAATGTTTCTACGTTTTAAAGTTAATACCGCACATGTTCGTTCAAATGAGTTGTCTTTTTCAAGAATTCTAAAAACCGTCCATTTTTATTCCTCTATTGAGCTAAAACTCATATTACACATCCGACATTGACCTTTTAGAGGATAATAGTGAAACAACCACAGCGTAACATAAAATTACAGAGAACTTCGAATATTTTATTATTAGAATAAGTAATTACCGTTTCCCGAAAGTTATATAAATAGCACACGTGACATCTCAAGAGACAAAATATTGTCCACAGCTGAAAACTGAAAATTCAAGAGAGGGAAAACTAAGGGATTGTCTCAGGAGCTCGTAACAAAAAGACATTCAATCAAAACAAAGCCATATAGTATTTAAGAGAGAATTTGATCGTTGAGGTCTTAATTTCTATCAGAGTTTGAACCTTTTAAACACATACCTTTGAGTAACTTAATAAATATTGATACTAAATTTAGAAAATTATACCTCATCATTTTTTAATTCTTTAACATTTTTTTCAATTTGACAAATACCTTTGGTTTTTATGAGCCTACAATGTATTGTAGCTAAGCCTTCATAAAAACTTCATTATAAAACAAAATTAAATTTGTAAAACTGTAAAGTTCACATTTTCTCAAAACATGCTTTATACATTTTTTCACAATGTGCTTTACTAAACTATTAGTTTTTTCACGCAAACTTCTCATTAAAATCCAATTTTAACTTTACAATACACAATTTTTAAAGTATATATTAACCCAGTAGTGCCTAGTGTCATAAAAAGAACAGTTTATAAAAGCATTTCTATTTTTTAATACTTAGTTCTTTTGAGTCAAAAATTGCACCCATGCATCTCTAACCTTTATAGAACACAAGAAGAAAACAGAATAAAATAACATAATATAATTAATATTTTTTAGAATTGTTTTTGCACCAATGGAAAAAATTCAGTGAAAATACATTAGATGCAAAGCATGATTGAGAAGATTTTAACACAGGGTTCCTACTCTATTAGAGCCAAAATTGATGTCTTTATAACTTTTTAGAGCCTTTTAAAAAATATTTTACTTTCTAACTGAATTAATTTTAAGAATGCTTAAAATTATGAGAGAAATTCTGACAAATGAGTTAAATACTTTACACTAAGAAAACAATTATAAACTCTATTCGCTTAGAGGTCTTATGTAATGCATAAGACAAATCTAAGGAAAATGCATGCCAAAAATTAAATTTTAGTATTGGAAATGAGACTAAAGTCAACAATTTGAATTAAAAATATGGCTTTTTCAGACTTAAATAAAAATTTATGGCATTTTAAGGGCACCTAAAGCCAAAAGTAAAATCAAGGACTTTATAAGCTTTTTAGGGCCCAAGGGAATCCGGTGACATTTGGTTTCAGACATGTTATAGTTTTTTCTTTTTGAGTACCTTAAGATAATACCTGGCTAATTTTGATGCCAATTCTGGAGTAAAATAGCCAAACTTTATATAAGCGTATATGTAAATACTAAAACTAAACTCATTGGCGCAGCCCTAGTGGGCCAAGGCCTACGATGTCCATCTTAGTTCTCTTGACCATTGGGCCCTGGGGAGCGAAGCATATATGTCCCTTTTATGTGGATTTTTAAATACTAATACACTACAAATGTCATCAATGAATTGCCATTCTTTGAATTTGGAAATAATAGTTTAAGATAGCTCTAAGGTACTCAAAACGAAAAAGTACAAAATTTCACACACCCAAATGGCTAATTAATTAGCTCCTCAAAATAAAATGGTTTAAGTCCACAGAATTTAGTTTTTGAGGTAATTGAATGTTTTTACTTATTGAACCAGTGTTGTTAATTACAATGGAGATGGTATATTTTGAGTTACATCTTTAGTCTAACTACTATATTTGGACAACTACCAGAATAAATAAAAGTTCTAATAAGACACCCCAAATCCCTGCTTAACCTAAATTTATTAATTTTCGGACTTAAACCACTTTTATTCTGAGCAGCTCTAGGGGGTTGGTCCAACAATTAAAATATTGAAATTGATTTTAAAAATGAATTAATTTATAAAAAAAAATCTTTTTAATTGCTGAACCAACTAACAGAAAAAAATGTAATGTTCAACCACCGGGAAGAATGCACCAATCTTGATGATGTACCAGTTTCTAAACACCTCAATTACAAACGATTTAAGTTCTTTCACCGCTGTATGTAATTGAGGTGGTCAGAAACTGATACTAAGGCTGGGTATATAATGGCACCAACATTATGTGTATCATCCATATTTCCCCCTACATGAAAGTACATGAGGGTATAACAGTACACCAATCATCTCATTGCTACCAGAAAAACACGCGGGAAGTTGGTTTCTTAGGACACATCAGCAGTTGCTTTTGACCCCGAGCAAAGAGTGTACCGGCATCGTACACGAACGCTTTTGGTTGCGACATCGACGGAATCTGTCTTTAGGGGGTAGCGAAGGGCAGAAATGGGCGCGAGGGTCGGCAGTGTCTGCGGAAACAGGTGCAGGGTTCTCCGAAGGAGGATGGAGAGGGAATGATGAGTGCGATTGAGATGAAACGATTGCGTCACAGTCCTTGGGAACCGGGGAATCGGCGAAACTGTTAAACAGTGAAATGATGCGGGTGAATGTAGAGTTAGATTTCATTAGAATATTTTTTTAGATTTAAACAAAATCACATCAGCGAACTAAATTCTTCTAATGAAATCTACGTATAACTTTACATTTACCCGCATCATTCCACTGCTCAATCCCTAGTAGAAAAATAATGTTGAAAAGAGAAGTTTACACACTTTGCTTTTGAGAGAAAACGTATGCATGTTAGAAGAGTTAACAAGTGTCGGATGGGTAACGAATGCAGACAAAAGACCCTCTATGATGCTACTACAGGATAAGAGAAGAGATCCCACTGAAACTGAATTTAAGATATTTTTTTCTTTGGGAGGATATTGGAGTGGGGGAGAAGCCAAGGTGGTACACGTGAAGGTGAGTTAAAAGTTGGTGAATAAAATATTGAATCCACAAAAAAATTAAGTTAATAAACCTCTCGGGTTTGATATTATGCCCTATGGATTTACCACAGCAGCAAAAATAGCTTTGCAGGGACAAAATTTATGAAAAACATCCACCTTGTATACAGAATAGGGTGGTTCAAAAAAACTTTTTTTGAGCTAGAGTCTGGGCCACCCCCTAACTTTTTTAGACTTATCAACAGTATAGTGCTGAAAAAATTTTAACTTCCTACTCAAATTCTAAGAGGGTGCTCAATGAACCCTAATATTAACATTAGCGGCCCTATAGGGAATGACACAAATAGTAACACTGGTCAACAAAAAATAGGGTCAAAATGCATCTGAAACAATTTATGCAGATTCTTATGTAAAATGACCCCCTGAATCAGAGTATCACCCCAGTTTTTCTAATCAGCCTCATATTTTCGGTGGAACAGTCCCTCCTCCTTTTTACGTTTTTCAATGACTTTGTGACTTTTAATTCGATTTTCAGGGTCTAAAAGCATTATTTAAGTCTTTAAATTACTCCTGAGGGGACAAGAAAGTTTGAAATTTCTAAAATATGAAAATTTTTTGCAAATGGATAGGTTTAATGGGTTATTGCCCCCTAAAAATGCACAAATTCATTAAGAATTATCGAGGTTATTTTAAACTATTTTTTCCTGGTGTTTTTTGCACATTTCATCTTTTAAGGGTCCTAACCCTTCCTCAAAGACCCGGATTTAATAAAAATATGCAGCAAGGATTTTTACTATAAGCGGTTGAAGTGTTAGCACCCGTGGAAGAGGGGAAGACTCTTTAAATCACGCTGGCACTTACACACTCAGGAACTAATATTCATGCTTTGAAAAGATTAAAATAGACATAATGACAGATAAATGCATGGGATATTGAACCTTTTTAACCCTTGGCCACTAAATCAGTTAACCAGGGGGTTGGGATTACACATGCAGTTCCATTTGTCTTTCGCCACCCATTACATGTCAGATGGTATATCCACCCCAGGATCTTAGGTTGTTTTTTGTAAACAACTGATGAAAAGAAAAGCTTTCAACTGTTTTGTGTAGGATTAAATGAAATTCCCCCATCGTAGCTCCCCTCATTTATGAAAACAACCAACCCTTAGTAATTGCGCAATACTGTAGTTTTATTAACAAGGGCAAAATATTAAAAAAATTTACTTTGTACTTTTATACATTGATTTATTCTTATGTTAAAAGATTGTAATATATATAAATGCATACCTAAATTTTGTATTTTTTGGTATTTTAAAATTATTTTTAGAAAGTTACAATAGAATTCACTAACTTATAATGTTCGGGGGGCTTGAGCACCCCCTTGCAGTTGAGATATAAAGTTGAAATTTTCCCAGAAGATTACTGTCTACAAGTGTAAAAAATTTGAGGGGTGGCCCGGTTTGTTTTTGAAACTTTTATTTTTACCATGTATTGTTGAACCACCCTAATACAGAAGTTATCTATTTGTACCCCTTGGCTTTGAAAACAACCTAAGATTTAATAGGCAAAAGAGTGTTAAATATGTTTTTTTTTTTTGCTCTTGTTTTCATTTAATAACCCCCACGAAACAACTATAGTAGAGGTTCCAAGCTTAGATTGATGTATCGATTTTAATCTTAAGGGTTATTTCGACTTCAAAAGTATTAATGATAAGAATATTTTGGTTCTTCCAACAGAAAACGGTGTCCAATTAACGTTTTAAAAGTATTGTAGCTTTTTTTTTTCCAAAATTTGTCTCATAAAAAGTTAATTCCTCTGAAATAATAAAATCACCAATTGGCAAAGAAATTATAGGAACTTGTGACATTTTACATTCGATCCCCACTAAAATATATTTAGGGATTTTCATCATAGTTAAAAATGTTTATTTGAATAGTTGAAAAAGTATTTAATGAATTTAGATTTGAATGAAATAATCAAAATTATTCTAAGTCGGTTTAGATAAAAATGACCAATAGATGTAACATTTGAAAGTAGATACTTTTCAATTAAACAAAAAAGATTTCATTTAAATATTCAAATTTAATTATTGATGCATGAAAGCAACTTTGCTTATTATTTGCAGAATAGAGTACGAATGAGGACTGTGAAAGATTTATTTGTTTGGAACTGCTTTTTTAATGCTTAAAAGAGAAAATTCAAGATCAAAATTAAAAAGTCACTCCAAACTTTTAAATTAAAGAAATTCTGCAAATTCCTTTGAAGGTTTAGGTTTAAACTCTTTTTTTTTTAAATGTAGCCTTTGTGATTCAGATTCACACTTTTTTTTACTGTTGAAAATCATTATAAGGATGTTAAAATTTATTAGATATACAAGATCAGAAAAATGGCCAGTAAGATTTAAATAAAATCGCATAGGAGTCAAGGCCTGAGTTAGTTTCCATTAGTACCACCAGGGTGATATGGATGGTTTAATTAAATGGATGGTTTAAATTAACCTTAATTAACAGAAGTACCAAAGACGGGTGTAGGTAGGATAAAAAAAATATTTAAAATTGAAATGGAAGGTACTTATTAGGATATGTAGTTGGTTCATCTTAAAAATTTAAAAAGAAATGCATAACATTTTCCATCTTACCTTAAAATAGCATTTAACTTTAACCACTTGATACTTTTTTAAAGTATAGAAATACTACTCCAGTAACACAATTTAATTTTAAATTTCTAAAGGTAGTGGTTGAAACTCTTTGTTTACATGTAACTAACTATATTTTTCTTTGGAGGGAAAGAATTTGCTGAAGTTACTTCATAAGTTACACGATTTCAAGCAAAACAACCAAATGCATATCTATTTCCAACCTTCAATATTACTTCAAAATTTTTTTTTTTGATAATTTTATTTGTTGCGTTATTGCAATACGCTCAAAGCTTTTTTTTTTTTAGTAACTTATTTTGAATAAGAGGCTCTGCTTTTTTTTTTAGGATGAAAGAAGAATTATATAAATGTTTTCAATTTTTATTCAAAAATAAATTGTATTCATCCAAATAACTTTTCTATTTGTAAATAATTCCAATATTTTCATTCACATTAGAAATTTTTATCCTTTTCTGCAGAATAGAAAACATGGTGCTTAATAGTATTATTAAGAGATAAATGGCAGGGAAAAAACTTTAACCCGCCGTATCAAAGGTTTTGTAAATTTTACTTATTTTGAAATCAAGCTTGTTTCTATTTCCAAATTTAATAAACATCAACTACTTTTTATTCCTTTTAACACGTTAATTTTAAATTCACTCTGAACACAGTCCAGAATATTTTACACTATTTGTTCAGTTCAAGTACATTTTAGCAAAACTTTAATCACTTAAAACTTTGAAAATTATGGTAGATTTCGTAGTTAAAATAAAAGAATGCGTTCATCACATTCACAATCTTATAAAATTAATCCCAATAAAGCTTTCCATAACTGAAAAAAATAGAGGAAGCAAATACAGGCTTTGTTCAAAGAATGTCTTCATAAGACAAGAATGCCTTGGTTTTATATAATCAGTTTTATAATTTTAACCTAATCGTAGTCGTTTTCTTTTTATCAGATTGTTTTTTTTTTTTTTTTTTTTGTTGCAAGAGAGATACCGATTACCCAAAATGCCTTCAGTTTAAACAAAGAGTAACGATTGTTACAAGTTACAACAATGGTAACATTTTTTACCTACATTTTTTTTTTTTTTTGTTTTACCAACCTCACACATTATCATCGCAATCCGGTTCTAAGGCTTCGTGAGGTGAGGATGGGGCTCCGACGACGGGTCAGAGAGGCCTTCCGGATTTCGTTCAAAAAAAAAAGTTCGTCTATATAAAGACATTTCGTCTCCTCCGACCCAGTTGTCGAACGGAGTCGCACCATCCTCCAAATTCATATCACCTGGTTGTCTCCAAGGCTCTACGTGCCGACTCCCCCGGAAGTAGAAGCCGGTCACTAACCATCCGGCATTAAGAGTTAACATTAACCCGGAGGTGTCCCTGGGCGGTCAGGGGTTCTCCCCACTGACCATTGTGCAACACAAATTAATTAAAAAAGTTGAAGAAGTCAGGGGTTCTCCCCACTGACCAGTTACACTACGCCAAGAACGCAAACTGCGAAGACCTTTGGGGGTTTCAAGATACCAGTTTGTCTTATTTTGGCATCTACAATTTATTTATATAAATTACCAAATTATTTTACATCCGGCATTGAAGGTGGGGGTACTCTAATCATTCACAATCCTTTTCTTTAGAAACGGCTAGGATTAGGCAACTATCGATCCAATATTACACTAAAGTTTCCCTCTTTATGTCGCTTCATCTAATTTTTATCCTTATGGAAAGTGATTACAATTTTGGTTTATGCACTAGCAGTGTTCAGGTCATGCCTGTCATGGAGTAATAATCCCCATACATTGCTTCGTTAGTGCCAGATACTATTAATTCATTTAACGACGAAATACAAGCCCATATTCTCCAAAGTTGAAAGTGATTAAAAAAAATTACATGCCCTTTAAACATATAATTTGGGCATTAGCACGAAAGTTATTTCAGTTAAGTTTTCTTTAGAACAAAGTTAAATTCAAGGACTTTTTAAATTTTTAAAACCACAGACCCAAAGGGAATGTTGAAATCTTTTTTTTTAAGTCCTTGATTTATATTAATAGAAACAATATTGACTTCTAAAGTAAAATTTTAACTTTTTTCATCAAGAATCAAGCTGTGATGATACATTTCTTTTAATTTGGCTATAAATTGATATGTTTCAAAAGTTTTTTTTTGTTTCAATTTGTAAAAAGGATAAAAATTCCGAATAGAATGACATAAGTTATTTATAATTCTGTAAATATTTCTAAAACTTGCAATTAAATTTAACTTTATCAGTGAGAAGAGCAGCAAAAGGAAAGTCAATTTTAATGATTCAATTCGCAAGTCAATTCAATTTAACTTTAAGATCATCATGTGTATATGCTCTCAAAACACTTTGAATTTTAACATTACTCTACTTTGATTTAATTTTTAGTTTTAACTATAGCAAGTATATTTTTGAACTTTAAAATGTTTCAGGTATTGCAATAACGCTAAAATCCTTTCAAAGATCAGTTGTAGTTAATTCAGAAGAGTGAAATGCTAATATAAAAATATTTATCCCCAAATGATACATGTAATTTATTTTGAAGAACCAACAGATATATATGTTTGTTTTTTTTTACCATTAAACTATCTTGGGATTAGGTATAAATTATGTAGCTGGTTGTTTTACAATCGGGTAAATGAGTAACATCAAATTTAAATATTCAATAAACTACGACCAAACATCAGATATAGTAAACATTTAAATAGAAAGAAACTGAAAAATTGCTTTCTTTGACAACTCTAGCAATCTTAGACTTTTCAACCACAAAATAATTTTAGTTTTTTTTAACTCTTTAGAAATTGAATTTTTTTTTATATTTAGTAAGTTAGATTATTTTTAACTAAAATTCAAATATAAATATATTTTGATTTTAAGAAGTTAGAAGTTAACATTCCTTTTGTAAGGTTAAGTTACAATAAGGGTTTGTCAACTGGAGTAATTTCTATAATTTGTGGTGATTTTTTATTTGAAATTTCAATAAACAATTTTGAAATTTTATTATTTACAATCAAGTCAGATTTTTTTTACATTCAAAAATTCTACTTATCCATACCTAATAAATATCCATTTCAAAATTCAAATATATAAAATGCTTCCCACATCACAATAAAGAGTAAAGTTACAATTCTTTCAAAGTGCAGTTGTAGTTAGTTATTTTATAGGGAAAATATCGACTTATAAGGGTTCATTCCCAAATTAGATTTAATTTCATTCCGCACATTCTTTAGAGAGATTTGGGTCATAACTATAAAACATGGTTTTAAAAATATAACTTTTTTATGCTTTCAAATCTTAGAAACAAGACATCAGTAGGCACTAAAATTTTAGATTTCTTTTGCCACAAGTTTATTGCTGAAAGTCGGTTTAAAGTTTTTTCAGCCTATGCATCATATCAACAATGATGACATTTATACTTATTCGAAAAGCAAACCATCATAAAATTTAAGGGGGATTTATAAAAGGAGAAGGGATAAATCATTAAAGGGGGATTTGATGATTTATGCTACTAAAAACCTTATAATGGAATTTGCAGACTTCTTTAACATAAAAAAAAAAAATCTTATTTGACAATATCAATTTCTCCTATTAGAAATTTAAGGAATCTCAATGCAATAATAATAAGTTTGGAGAAATCTTATGGTAAAGTTAATCAACACAAAACCAAGGGACCCGAAACATATTCTGCTTACTTTTAAAAACAAAGGAGCAAAATGGTGTTAGAGTTTAAGGAATGACTAGAGTTAAGGCGGTATGAGACATAACGTTTTTCTTTAATGCTGAAAATTAAATAGCAAGTTCAGTTTTGAAATTCTGCATTTAAATCAAGCTTGGAAACGAAAAAAAATTATTTGGTCTTTGCTTTTAAGTTTTTTAGTGATGTCACGATTTCTAGGACATTAAAAATCTTTAAGACAGTTAACATCAATTTTTGCATTCTACTGTGATTTTGGCGCAATAAGTTCCTTATGTACCACACCTGTTCACAATCAAAATATTTTCATAAGTGTAAAAAAAATGGTAATTATAAATTTTAGTCTGGCTTTACTTAAAACACAAGTTCCATGTCCTACTCAAATCTTATTTAGAAATTCTACTCAATATTTAAAATTTTAAATACCGAATTCTTTATATACCATCTAATTTAGTAACTTCCTCAAAGAGGCTGTAGAGAGTCAGAAAATTCAGCAATATTTTTCAAAGAATACCCATTTTCCTCTTTTTAAATAGATTTTTTTATATAATTTTAACAAAAACAATTCAAGCTTCTTTAGATCATATTAAAGAATTTTAGTATAATTTTTTGTAACAAAATATGTTATCTATACAATTTATAATTTAGTTTTTTGTTTTAATTCAACCCCTTTCTTTTTGTAAACAATGGATCTTCTTTTCAAATTGGAGTGCGCAGCAAATCGAAACTTGGAACCCTCAAAAAAATTAGTTTTCAAGGTAATAAAAATTTATAACCCAGACTTAAACTCATAGTAGATCCCACATTGGAACCTATTTCCACTGATCGTGAAATTCCCAAAATTTGTTTAGTTTGCATTTTACCTTTAAAGTTATTAAGTATCTTAAAAGACCAGCCGTATGCATACCTCAATGTTGATAGGTGGTGATAGGACAGGAAAACAATTCGTCGCATTTTGACACATTTATAAGAAAGAAAAACCCACTCCATATATCGCTCCACAAGAAAAATTAGGTTTTTTAAAGGTATAGAAGAAAGTATTTAATTTAACCAGTGTTAGGCTTTGGCTTGAACTAATTTAACGAAAAAATTCCTGTCAAAACTATATGTCTTTACTATAAAATAATTATTTTGGAGAATATAAATCGACTTGTAACAAGAAAAAATCTACTTGAAGAAACATGGAAGAGTAAAATAAACTTTAGTTTTAGTTAAACTATAGTTTTCTGTGTACTCTGAGGATTATTTATTTCTATCCAAATCTAGGGCCTCTTTTATTTTATTTTATGATATTCTTTAAATTTTTCTGGCTAATTAGCTCAAATTTTTAGTAGTTTTGCTTACATAAGTTAAAAGAAATTTTGAGTTTTATTCAAAACAGAGGGTATAGTTGGTCAGTAAGACAACTGAAGCATTTAAGAGGGTCTTTGTCTGACATGTATTTAAGATTACTCATAAAATAATCAAATATTAAGTATTGTGCTCAAAACAAGGAATTGGGCAACAGTAAAGTAGATTTTCACAAAGTTATGTCACAAACTTAAAGAGCGGATGGAGTTCTGTATGAGGGATATAATATTATAAATTTGAGATTAATATTTGTAACACATTAAAAAAAAAACCTGTCATTACTGTTAGAGGCTAAATGAAGTCATTTCTTTAGTTTATGATAAAGCACTCAAAAAAGAATAATTCATGTCAGGTAAAGAAAAGACTTTGTAAAAAATTGAACTTGGATTTCAAAATAATTTGATCTCACGACAGACGAACTACAGTTATACACTTTTCACTTAATTTTGTAGCTAGTAAATTCAAATTGTAAGAAAATCTTTTCGAGTTTTTTTGGTTTTTTTTTTAAATCAAGATCTGTTTATTTGCTGATTGGTAAACAGTTGATTGCACTAATTATATACAAGGTGGCCTAAAAGTCACTAGACCATCAAAATTCTAGATAACTTAAAAAAGCTTAATTTTTTTTATTTTGTTGGTAACATTGATTGACATATAGTATTTTATGTTGTCATTTTTAGGCCCACAGAACTGAAATAAGGGGATAAATTTACGATGATTTACTAGTCTCAATGATAGATTTTTTTTTATTAAAGCCAATATGTGTGAAAGGGGCTTTTTAACAAACAATAAAGTGTTTTCATTTCATTGAAACGTTTTTTTAAACTGCAATATCCTTTTTATCTTGCTCTAATGATGGAAAATTTCTTAAGACCTCCTTGATTTCCATATTAAATTGCCAAACAAAAATGATTCAACTGCACCATATTTCATTATTTTAACGATAAGATATTTAAGAATTATTGGTTAACTCATAAAAATAATAGTTAATTCTCAAATTCATTTTAGAAAAAAAAATAATAGCCAGGGGTCAGTTTTGGAGAAATTTGGGTCCGTTTAAGAAGTCATCAAAAATATTTTAACATCTGAATAAAAGGACCCTGTGTTCAAAATATTTTGAGCTTTAAATGGATTATTCTACTATTTTTCATTCTAAAACAGTTATTTTTTATGGTTTTCTATCATAATATTAGTTTTTTTTTTTTTTAATTTTGCAATATCACTAAAAAACAATGTTTCACAGCAGAATTGACTGAAAGAATCCTATTTAAAGCTAATTTCAAATTTAAAAAACTATAAATTGATGTTCACAATTTTACTAAAACATGTGCTCTCACCAAGAGGGTGGACGGACATAGACAGGAGAGCAGTCGTATAAGATTCAATTATACATTTTAGGCTTAAATAAATTATCAAATGTATTCATACATAATTAGTTTTTCAAATCGGCATGGACTAGTGACTTTAGACCACCCTTTGGACACCAGCAACGCATAATAAATTTCTCTCAAGCAAGTATTAATTATGAAAACATTCTCTTTTCAGCATCATTTTATTCCGATTTCCCGATTTCGGGAGGCTGCGACCACCAAGCGTTTCATCTCAACTGCCCTCGTGATTCCCTCCCAACCCCCTTTCGGCCCCACAACTGTTGGCGCAGACGATAGGAACTGCCGGACCCCGAGTCCATTTCCCCCTCAACGACCCCCGAAATCCAGACCCCTATCGATGCCGAAACCAAAAGCGGCCGTGCACGAGGTCGACAAGCTCTTAACTCGGAAATCAAAACCAAAGACTGATGGTCAAAAAAAGAAAACCAACTTCTCGCGTGGGTTTTCTGGTAGCAACAAGGACAACTAGTGTATTGATATACTCGTGATGCATTTTCATTATAGGGGGAAATGTGAATAATAAACACATAATATACAGTTTTCAATGTAGCACTAAAGGAGAGTTCCCACTTATTTGCAGCAGGTAGGACAATACGGCGAAACCAATTGGGCAAATCACAGCGAAACATCTCAAGATGACTTTTCATTTAATTCTCTGTGTTTGGTCCAATTGGTATAGCCGGATTGACATACCATTGCGGACTGAATAAGTAGGAACTCCCGTGGGGCAAAGAGGTGCAAAATATGGGTTGAAATGGGGTCACATTGTGGTAATGTTCTTTCAAGTCTGGACTCCAAACCGTTTTTAGAAAGGGGGTGGAAAGTGCATAATTAAAAAATATTCAAGACTTTAAAAATAGAGAATCCAGTCTTGAAAAAACATATCAACAGCTTTAGAAAGAGTCCTCCAGCTGCCATGTTTATGCACAGCTCAAGTGATGACCACTGACCTATATAATAACCACCTTATAATAACTATACATATAATGAGCTACATACAAAAGTATATAGGAACTTTGCACTCCAAGTATAGCTCAGTGATAATGACAACACTTAAGCATTATGTGGGACGTGGGAGCTGTGGTTACACATGGCAGCTGGGGGACTCTTTCTAAAGCTGTTCCAAAACATTTAACTTGATATAACATTCCAATTTACACGATACCAGTAGGAGTGTCAGTCGATGTTTCCCTCAAGCACATGATTTTTAACCTTAATTTATACAAATCAATACATTTTATTTTTCTGACACTCAAGTCAAATATCTCTAAGAATTCGCACGTTTTTCAGATACTGGAAAAGCTCTATACTGTAGCACCGACTGGTAGCGTGTAAATGTGCACACGTCATTAGGTCATGAAACAGTGAAACAATAATATAGCAAATTATGAATATAGTAAAAATCTTCAAGACACAGTTATTAAAGGGTAAATATGACAAATAAGGTACGAGCAGTGAAAGGTTCAAACTCTGGTATCACCAAGACCAATACTTTTTATAAACAATGCTATTTTATGGTTGAAAAGCGAAAATGAATTGGAACACTGTCTTTAAATTATGTGCTTTTACACTTGTGTAATGAATATTCTATAACTTGTGTGTAAAAACACTGTTTTTTAATCATTGAAAACTTGCCAATATTACGTCATGATAACTTTTATTCTAAACATAAATACTTTTATGTAATAGCAGTTCGACTAGATACAAAAGCAAGAATGTTGCATAAAATGCAAACCATTCTTTTATGTAACAATTTGCTCAGAAGCACTTAGAATATTTACAAAATATACATTTCCTTAAATTTATCCGAGTTTAAATAAAAAACAATGAAAAATATCAAAATATATTAAATTTTTGGACTATCATGAAGTAGTATTGGCAAACATGCACTCTAACATGAAATATCAATTTACTAATAATACAGTACTAATAAGAAATTTAATATAATGAAGAAAAGCACAATACTAAGTAAAATGCAGCAGTGGTTCTCAACCAGAGAAAAATTTCGGTATTTTTTTGCTTCAGTCTAATTATGGCAGTATCCAGACAAAATTAAAATTCGAAAGAACTGTTTAAAAAGTTCGAGAACCATGCTGTTTTATTTCTAACCTGTACTCCCGTGGAGTCCTCTGCTTTTCTTGAAAAAAATATCCCAAGGACGGCGGCACACAACTATCTTAAACCATCACACTTTATTAAATGTTCGAAAGAAGAACATTATTATAACCACGGAAATAATTGCGATGTATCCAGGTAGAGAAACAAAAATACTAATGCAGCTGCCAATCTTGTCTGCGGGGCAGCAGGAGATTTCGTACCGGCGGCGGGAAAATCTGCGGTTTTGATTGGTTCCGGAAATCAAGTGACGTCACGGAGACCAGAAAGATCCGGTTAAGCGTTCAATTACATGAATTTAGAAGAATTCGGAAGATCGTTTTCTGAAAAAGGATGGGAATTAAAATAATTTCCGGATTATTTTCGCAGATTTTAAATGTGGCGTTAAATTTGTTGGATCTTGCAAAACACGTTAAAATGGGGCAATTAATAGTTCATACGGGTTTTATTTAAATTGAATCTATTTCTAATATTTTTTACACAGTAAAAAACTGTTAATTACGATATTGTTAATTTTAATACAGGATATTTTAAACATGATCACTCCTATTTCAAAAGTTAAATTTAATTTAAACGGTCAATCCAAAGATTTTTCAGCCCTAGTGATATTTTTTTATGATTGATTACAATTCATTATTCTTCAAACATAAAACCTAGATAATTAAAGATTTATTTGCTGAACATATTCGAATTGCTTTCTTACCATGAAATATGGCGATTCAGTACACCAGGGTAAATTCAATACAGATTTTCAGAAAAGGAATTGGTATTTTTAGTTTGAGGTGCATAATCACACTTCTCATTAGCGATTAACGATGATAACGTCGATCAAGATTCACTTCTAGGACAAAAACTGACATTTTATGAAAAGGTCAATGTAAACGACCAGATAAATAAAAAAAAATCACGAATTCCATATTTTTTTTTTAAGTTGAATTTCATTGACTATACTAACTTTTCTCCTAGCTTTAGCTATAAATGTTTGAAGCTTTTTACAAAAGTCGTGATTTTGAAGGAATTTTAAAATGTTTACTCGTTTACATTTAATTTATCTTTTTGTGAGTGTATTTATTGTTGAGATTTTCAGAGTGTGGTAATTACTTTCTATTATTTCATTTTATGTGTATGCAATCAATAAAAACCAAATTAAACCATTTTAACTTCTGCTTAAATAATATACTAGTTCTAATAAGGCCTTCAACTATACGCAGAGTTCTTTAGGCAGTGGCGGCTCCTCCATAGGAGCACGTGAACCCCCAATAAAAATGAAATAAGTCAATATGAACATAAACAAAAAGCTAATCAATATCTAGTCCAACTTGTACCTTATTCGGAATGAGCTTCCAACCCCACTTCTGTTCTAATTGTGAGATTTTTACTCTCAATTGCATTTTCAAAAGTTTATTGTGAACCCCACGAGCCGCCACCATGGCCACAGCTGCCTTTAGGTATTTCAAAGTGTGATCACTAAAATCAGCTGGCATACCTTGATTTGTAGCGATATTAGAGGACTTTCAACTGTTTTCAACCCTTTCAAAATTAGCTCCAAGCTTTTAACAGCTTTGTTTTTTTTACTAACATTCTTTGTTCAGTAGTACCTTCCATCTGCTCTTAACAATTACCATAACATACCCATCTGCTCATGTTTAGCGTTTGCAATTCTTTCTTCTAATATTACAATCATAGAGAGGAAGGGACACAGCGATAAAAAAAAAAAAACTACCGTAAAACTGAGTGAATCGGGACCTCCATGATCGGGACACTTTGTTTTTGCTTTTAATTCCTTTGCAAATTACTACTGTCATACTGTCATGGCGAATTTGCCCATGGATTAACATTTTAGGGATAGAAAGTTATTTAAATTAACCAAACGACGCGTCAGAAGTGTTGTATACTTAGTATCCTATAATTAATTTTGCGATTTAGTGAAAAACAAGAAAAAAGCTCAGTTGTTTGGATCGACTTCACAACGTTTTTGGGAAACTGCACCTGGTTTAAAACGCTTCTAGGAATACATTTGAAGCACTTATCAGTATATCCCTATATATCCCTATATATATATATATATATATATATATATATATATATATATATATATATATATATATATATATATATATATATATATATATATATATATATATATATATATATATATATATATATGGTGGCGACAAGAGACATTTTCGCCCTGTACTTGAAGCTATTTTATGATCTCCTTCGAAACTGCATTTTGGCAGGTGTGATCGAATCGTCAGTTTGAAAAAGGGAAACGTTCAAGGCTAAATGACTTTTGGAGTTCAAAGAAATAAAATCCTCTACACGTGAGTAAGGAAAAATAACTACCATCAAGGAAGATATAGCTCCCTGAATTTGGCAAAATCAATGTCAATTCATTGCATTTTTTTTATTTAATTTGAAATTTGAGTTATTTTGACTTTTATTTTTTTTTGTATTAACTATCCGGATTTTTTTTGTAAATTTAAAATTGCTTACCTTTTACACCCTTTATTACCTTTTTTATCCAGTCCATCAAATAGTCTTGATGACTCAATTTCTTTTAATTTCTCAATTTTCTTTCTCTTTTATTAATTTTCAATTTTCTTGGTCTCAGTATTTCTATTTCTCATTTGTGAGCTGTGACCAAAGATTTATATAATTTAATTGTGAATTTAAGTGGTTTTTAATGTTTTTTCAACTGAAATTTCATAAGTTTGAAAAAGGGGAAAAATCCATAAACTTTTTTTCATCTGTACAATATTTATGTGTGAATACATTTATATTTTTTTCGATGATTTTTCTGTTTTCTAAATAGGGTCCCGAATTTCCAGTAAAAATTTGGTGGTTATATAATAAAAATTCGATAAAATATAATAAAAATTCGATAAACCGATGGTGGTAGTGCTGAGATTGTAGGGTTTCACGGGTTACGCAGTCCCCCAAAATATATGGATTTTAACCAAAAAATTAGAAATGATAACAATTGTAAGTTCCTCCAAATACATGGTCATGAAATAACGACCCTACTTTAAAATTAATACAGTTTGTAGATCTCTTATATGAAGTATTTCTAGATGCAAACTTAATTTCACTTCCAAAAGGAAGAAATAAAATAAGAGAAATAAGTAATTCTTGCCCCGACATTTACTCAGAAAACAGACTGAAAACAATAAAGCCAAGACCCAAAATATTCCATCTGCTCGCGAGGCGTTTGAAATCTGCAATCCTTCCTATTTATATTAAAGCATTGTTTTAATAGTTTAAACATAGAATACACAGCTGCATAACCAGCACAAAAACAAAAGATTTTAAAAAAAAATAAAGTGGTTAGATGACAAATACTACTGAGATTTTCAATATTTTTTTTATTCGACACCACTGTGAGGTCCGATGGTTGGTGGTGGTCACCCTCCCAAATACTGACTGCGCCTGAAGGTGCTTAACTTTAGAGAAGAATATTAGAAGGCATGCGATACTGGTTAGGCCATGATTTAAGCGTTTAGGCATTTCAAGCCGTTTTTGGCGATTTATCTTTGCGACAATTAAAATGATCACCTAAGATTGACTCGACTTTTTCGACTTCGCGCGATATTGTGGCCAATCTAGAAGCCTTGCTGCCAAGCTCCCGTGTAGTAGAAATTTCAATTTTTACATTTGCGTCATTGTTGCACCGGAGAGGCGATATAGCATTAGAAAATAGCGTTTTGGACCCTATGTTCTGGTACTCTGTGGTCTTACCCATAATTTATTTACACTAAGATTAAATTTGAGAAAAGCTTCAGATTATTTTTATAAACCTCTCCTTTTTGACAACATAACATTGAACTCAAATAATATATTGAAGGCACTGTCTATTTGGCCGGCGAATATACAACTAAACTCTACTCTTTTTTACCCGGCAACTGCCTGGCAACGGTTCTGATTTGAGCGCCGGGACTGCTACGTCACCGCGAGACCTACGGCGTATGCGCCAACTGCCAGTTTTGGTTTGGCCAGTTAGACACTTCCTATATTGAATGTGAATGTATCCCTTCAACAAGCATTCCTATCCCAAGTAGCACAGGTCATACCGAATATGTCAAGTTTACGTAACTGCAACTAGAAGTAAACGAAATTTGGCCATACATAACGAAAATTGGACGAATCTTGAACGTTTGTGCTGCTTGGGATCATAGCTTTCCTTCGACAGGTATTTTTTGAACCGTACTCATTAATCCATAGCACAGCTAATAAGCGCTGTTTGTTTAAAATTTTAAGAAGAAGAACCTTTTCTGAGGCAAAAATGTAAATTTTTCAGTGACGTGTTGCAAGGAAATAGCTATAAAAGAAGTGCTGTACTTCCAATCTTCACTAGATCACCTCCCAGCTTCATCATGGTAATTATGAAATTTGAGTTCAATCTAAAGTGAATTGCGATGTTTATATAAGTTGGCGAAGTTAAATGTATTTTAAGCTTAGTTTTTAAATTGCAATATCTATTTTTACGTATCTTTTTTTTTATTATTCTGCTTATCTTGTACATGAAGTCTTTAAATTAACTGTAATTTAAGCTGAGTATTTAAATGGAAATGTATATATTACTTGTCTTGCTTTCGATTATTTTGCTTACCTTGTACAGTAAGTTTTACTTTATATCTTTATGTTCCTAATTATCAATCTTTGTGTAAGCCGTGACTTTTAAGTTTGAGTATATTTCCTTAAGTTCTGATTGCTTTTTCTATTTTAGAATCTGCCGATTATTGGCGTTGTCCTTTTCTTCACCTGTGTCGGTAAGTACTTGCATCTTTAAATTAATTTTACTGTAACAAAATGCCAGCTACATATGATTTTGCTTAAACGTGTTAAAATTATAATAATAGTTTTGGGTGGCGAATACCAATCGAATTTATTTCCTTTAGTATCAATTCAAAATAAATTATTCAAATTATTAATCTCTCAATCTGATCATCCCTTTAACTTTAAAAAATTAAATATCTTCCTATCCGCCATATTGCATTTTATCGGATTATACTTTTTCTACAAAATAAAAATATTTGTGATTTGAGGGATAATATCTCAAATAGAAAACCCACATTAAAACAACATTCCTAGTTTCCGTAAAGATATCTTCAGAAAACAATTTTATATCTCGCCCCAAAATTATATAACTATTTACCTATTGTGTTTCAGACGTTTAAAACTTCCAATGTTTTTAAACGATACTTATTTAATTTTAAATACCTATAATAGTAATAAAAAAAATTTGATTTGAGATTTGATTTAAAAAAAAGTTGGTTCAAACTTAAGTGTGTGCTTAAGATCCAAACGAGTGGTTAAATTTAAGTTCGTTAATTGTGCTTTCTATTCTTTATTAGGAGCTTCTTCTGCGAGCTCTGATCACATGGATTTCATGGCAGGAGCAAAGAAAGAAAACATCCTGCACCTGAAAGACCCTCACGCAGAGGTGGAAGACTTCTCCGAAGCTTTCAAAGACGTGGCGAACTCTGAGGAAAAGATCAAGGGCACCTTCCGAATCCTGAACCGCCCGAACGACTCGCGCTTCAAGCTGGACCTGCTGCTGATCATCTCCCAAATGGACATCATGGACGACGAGTCGCAGTCTTTGGAGAACAAGCAGAACGCCTGGGCCGTGCTGAAACCCTTGCTCGAGAAGTACGACAAGAACTTCACCTACCCGGCAGACTACGACATCCAGTCCGGAGAGTACATCGAAGTCATCGTTGACGATTGGTTGGACAGGTACACTCAGGACAAGGTCGTCCGAAAGCAGTCCAACAGAGAAGACGAGTCTTCAACGACGGAAGGGCACGAAATCGCTCACTCGGAGGACGAGGCGGAATCTTCTACAGAGTATCAATTAGTGGACGGGGAAGCGGTGCTGCAGGCGACTACAGAGTACTATATCCCGGAGGTGGAAGAATCTGAGGTACTAGAGGTCCTTGCTGAAGAGGGTGACGACTCCGATGGAGTACCTGAAGAGGATGGAGGTCGCTTCGACTTTAGCCATAGATCTGGGTTTGTTGTGGTGAAACATAAGCCCTTTCGAGCTGGGTCTATTAGAGGTATTCCTGGTGTGCACTTCCCGGATTATGATGAAATCCCCATTTCGTCTTTCAGCTGTGTGGACAAGAAATACATTCCCGGATTTTACGCCGATTTGGATACCGGATGTCAAGTAAGTGTGGCTAATTTATTTGTAACGATTTGATTTAAAATTTCTTTACCCCTTAAATATCATTTGAAATTCTGTGTAGTTAGAGTGGTAGATCCATGTGGGAGACAATTGTAATTATACATGTTTAACCAAACACTCGGCTCGGCTAAAATCTATTCCTAACAGAAGTTTAGCGGGAATTAAATTTAAAATGGATAAGGCTTAATTGACATAAATTTCTTCTAGATGCTTGGTGAAATAATTCTGTAGTACCTTTTTTTAAAAAAAGATCTCCTTAGCATCTTGAGTCGAAAAAATTCTAGTTTTTATATTTTAACTGGCATCTCCAGAGTCCTTAATCGTAATGAGTCAAGGTTCATCCTTAATTTAAACTTTTCTGGTAAAAAGTTTTAAAATGACATGATATAAACAATTCTAACATTATTTCCATCTCATTCTAAAAATCTTTTCAGGTGTTTCACGTCTGCTGGCCTCACCGGAGGGAGAGCTTCCTCTGCCCAATAGGAACACTCTTCAACCAAGCGATCCTGTCCTGCGACTACTGGTACAGCACCAACTGCTCACTGTCGCCACTGCACTATGACGTCAACAACCGCATCCAGCAGACCACGCCCAGCCCACCTACCCGCAAGACCACTCCCAAACCTCTTACCAAGACCACCACCACCCGTCCCTCGGAACTACCTGCCACCCCTTCCCCTTCTCTGGCCGACGTGGACTGGGCCCGAGTCCTTAGCATCCTCCCCATCAAGTCCAAAGTCACCTTCTACCCTTCCAAAACCTCCGCTGCAAAGGGAAAAGAAGTTCTCTTCGGCAAGACCGACACGGACAAGGCTCTGAAGAAGGCGATGGCCATGCAGCTCATCGGAAAGGTCCTCCACGCTGCCGAGACCTTGGCGAAGGCCTCAGTTCGCACTCTGCCCGTAAAGTACGCCCCCAAGAAACCTCAACTGACGGAGAAACCTGGAAAGATTCACACCAGCGAGAAAAAACAAACACCGAAGATCATCGGGAGGTTTGTGGTAAAGCCCTCGCCGAAGAAGTTCGAAACCTTGAAGCCCCTCTTGGCAGGAAAGTTGGTGTCGTCTCGCAAAGTCGATAAGCAACAGAAAGTGAAATTGGTCAAGGAGCATATCCCAGATGTTCTGCTGGGTGCCATGGAGATGGCTGGAACTGTTCTTCAGAAGGACATTTTGCCCTTGACCAGGATGGCTCTTGTTGAGAGTTCTGTGAAGCATTCCAAAGCTAAAAAGCATTAATTTACTTTTATGATGTGTTGCTGGTTCAATAAATATTTTATTTGTATACTTTTTAGTTTTATTATTTTTCTCATACTCTCAGCTTGTAAGACTTCTTGCTGTAAGAAAGTTGAAAAGGTGTTCCTCTCAAAAATATTTTAAATACTTAAAAAGTGAATAATTTATTGGATCTATTGAGCCTTTAATAGTTTCACTTTTTTCTCAGCTACTTAGAAATAGTAATCCCTCTCAAAAATATTTTAAATACTTAAAAAGTGAATAATTTTTTGTATCTTTTCAAGAGTTTCTACTTGCAACTCGTGCATATTGCCTAACTAAAGATAATGTGGATGCATTCTTCCAATTACCAAAAAAAATTTTGAAATTAAGTCATGTAAAGCAATATAATTTCTTAGATTGAAAAGGGTCTAGAAGGTCTTCCTTGAATTTGTATAATGATTGTTCTTGTGAAGTGAGGAATAATGTTTAAAATATCTTAATTGGGAAGATCATGTGTTAATGACTCTAAATCTTGATTCAAGTGAGATGCTTGTTTTTCTGAAAACTCGCAAGCTGATTCAACAGCTTGTTTTTTGAAGGATCTTTGTCGCAAGCCGTGTTCCTTAACTATTGGCACCAAAAAGTATAGTAACTTTAAAACTTTTATCGACATCTTTAAGTTGTATTTATGCATTTATATTTCTTCAAAATTTAATGTTCTTGGCATGCTGATTTTCCATGAGGCTTAAGGAAAAATCAGCTTGCCTAAAAACATTTTGTAATTAAACTCTTGTTGTTGTTGCACATCTCCGGTGTTTAGCAACGCTAAACCAGGTCTATGAATCCAATCACTCTAAAAATCTAACTAAAACTAAAATTGGATCCGTTAAGAGATCCAGCCTGGAAAGTCCCAGACAATCCAGAATATGGTTAGGAGTGGCCTGATGGTCGGCACACTTCACACAGGCTGGAAAGACCTTTTTTCCATTGGAATACAACAACGATCTTAAGTGTCCAATAATTAAACTTTTAGAATCCTTATATCCACTTTACCTCATCCACCCTATGTAATCATCAGATCAGCCTACAGTAAATGTTCTATTTTTTTGGAGCGAATTACTACAGCTGTTTTGAATTTTCCTCTGGCAATAGCGTTCCGAAAGAGGTCAATAAAGAGAGAAAAAAATGCTTATTCGAAATAATATTTTATTATTGTTTTTTTTCCCAACATAACTATTATACCTCATTGCTTTTATTGTCATCATAGGCAAGGTAATTTTACATGAAAAAGTTTTTCTCTTATAGGATAGATAAGCTAAATGTGGTTTTCGACAGCCGCCGGTAGTATATTTGGAAACAACGAGGGTTTCAACGAATGTTGGCGAAACCGCAGCAATAGGCGATGTTTGTCAATTTATTGTTTTAAGTTTAAACGCGTCACCCGTATAAAAACTAAAGACCTTTATAGCAACCACGAGAGGGTGCGCTTACTCACCACTATGAGTTTAAAATTATTCATCTGGGGTTTAAATACCGACGAGCTCTGTATGTACAATACTGCGTATGCTATTCTAATTTTCTTAAGCAATTAATTTTAAACCTTACTTTTCGCTGTATTTTTTTTTTATTCAATGTTTACAAGAAAACTAAACAAAAATTTCTAAATGTAATAAAAAGTTTAATTTTTTATTAAAAACTCCTAGAATTAATCTTGAGCATTAATGAAAGAAAGAACATATTTAAAACATAGATTTAAATTTTCAGCAATAAATAAATGAAATTTTAGGGTCAGAAATTGAAAAATAAAACGTTGAAGAAGTGGTTAAAATGATTTGTTTTAAGATTATTACATCAATATAAATAAATCATTTCTTGATTCTCACAAATTGCAATTGTCCCATCCTATTTCTGTGTGTGAACCTTCTTTAATTTTTAAGAAATTACTGACTTAGCAGTGATTGAGGACTATTATTACTTTAAAAATTATTTAAAGCTATTACAAAAACTCTTGAAAGCTGGGTTGGGATTTGTCACATATATTCCCTGGCTTTCTTGAGTGTGATCTCAAGGATCCGCTTATAAATCTCTGTCAAGTAGGGAAGATAGAACAGAGTTTTTACTGACACCGAGAGAGAGAAAATGCACCCTGGGCAAAGCCATAAAACCAAACTCGGAACCAGGCAGAGTGTGCAGACTGTTAGTGTATTTGGCTGCACGTAATCCAATTAGACCAGCCTGGCCCTTCCCTAGAACGTATTGCGTCATATGTCCTTATGTAGGTCTGGTGCCATAAAATTCTAAACCAACCAACCAATCCTCGAAAGTTGTTGGATTGGATTGGTTACATATATTTTCAGGTCCGTGTGCTTGATCTCAAGGATCCGCTTATAAACATTGGTCAAGTGAGACAGACACAACATAATTTTTACTAACACTGAAAGAGAGAAAATACACCCAGGGCAAGGCCGGAATCGTACCGACTACAGGTACAGTGCGCAGACTGCTAACGTAAATAGTTGGTAGCACGTAATCCAACTAAATCGCCCTGTCCCCTTGAAAGTTGACGATTTGATGGTATTGGTTGCATATATTTTCCGGTCAGTGTGCTTGATACAAGGATCCTCTTATTAACCTTTGTCAAGTACGACAGACACAAGCAGAATTTTTACTGACACAAAGAGAAAGAAAATACACCCACAGCAAGGCCGGAATCGAACCGACATCTAATAAGGTACAGTGCGCAGACTGCTAGCGTGGTTGGCAGCACGTAATCCAACCGGCCACCCTGGCCGGTCTGGTCTCATAAAACTCTAAACCAACCAACCAATCCTTGAAAGTTGTTGATGTGATGCATCAATTCCAACAATATGCAAATGTGAGTTATGATGTCATTGATTTCTAAAGATTTTCAACTTATAAAACCTGTACAGAACATCCACTTTCAGAACAGTTTAGTTGGATCTAAATAGCAAGGTAATGTATGACTCTTTTTAATCCTGGCATAGCGGTGGCTGGGTTGAGTAATTCAAATCATGATGTACTTTAATAATCTGAATTTATTTATATTTTTAGATGCAGGCCGTCTTTATACTTTTATCAGTTATGGTGCTGGGTAAGTAATAATGTGTCTTTTCAGGATTTTTATTTGTAGTTTTTAGACTTTCTTATTTAAGATCGTGGTATTTATGTTGTGTATCTTGAACAAACTTTCTAAAGTTGTCTCTAAAATCTCAATCAACTTTATTTTTGAAAAATTGTTAAGTTTAGAATTGAGACTTCAATGACTTTTTGTGCGTTTGCACTCTAACTTGCTAAACAATCGCTTGCTTAAATCATGTTACCAAACCTGTGTATACTTGGATATGAAAGTCTTTGCCTTGCTATACCGTGATGTAAGACGTGGTGGGGATAAAGTAGACGTGAAACTAATTTAAACGCTTTCAAAAGTGTATATGAATTCGGTTTAATTTAAAGAATTCGAGCCATTGCCAATAATGGTGACGAAGTATAGGATCTTGTCGATCCGCTTGTATGGTAGTTCAAATATTTCTTCGTTAGTTAAAGACATCGTAAAAAAATCGCTAGAAACGGTACTGATTTTGTTCTGATAACACCACATTCGTAATCTAATCTGTTAGTTCTATAAATGTAAACTGTTAAAATCCCTAGGCCTATTTTACCCCACTAGATCAATTTTTCCTTACATGACCCTAGTGGATCTTGTCAACTCGCTTGTATGAAAGTTCAAATGATAAATATGAGCTTGTCTCTTCAGGATTTTTATTTTCAGTTTTTAGACTCCCTAGTAGAGATCGGGAAATTAACTTGTTTAACTTCATTAACCTCCTAAAGTTGTCGCTAAAATTTCAATCTTCATTAGTTTGACAAATTGTAAGTTTTGGTTCTAAGACGGCAATAATTTTTTGTGAGTTTACTCTTAAACTTGCTAAATAATCACTAGTGTAAACCATGTTATAAAACTAGTCTAGTTAGATATGAAAATCCTTGCGATACCAAGATGCAAAACATAAAAGTAATGTCGTGAAAACACTGAAATCGTAATCTAATCTAATCTGTTGGTTCCTTAGGTGCCTCGGCGGGTCGAATCAGGGTGACAATTCCCTTGTCTGACTACGTTTGGGACCCTTACCCTCTGGAAATGCTGCCGTGGGTGCAAAAGGCTTTCCAAGACATCGCCTCGTCTGAAGCCAAAATGGCGCTGCTCTACCACGCTTGGAACATTATGCCGCAGCATGGAATCAAAGTGGATCCATTTTCACAGCAGTCGCCTTCTGACGAAGAAGCCCCGATGAACCGTTTCGAAACCAACGACGAATCCGAGCGAGAGGTCTTGAGCAGCAGCATCTTTAATCTCCTCAAAGACGCCCACCAGGAGTCTCTATTTCAAGATCGGATGGGGATCGCCTTCGACAAGGATCGCAGGACTCCCAGGGCTGTCCGCTTCCCGTTTAATGACCCGGAGGTCGTAGATGGGATAGTCATCCCCGGAGTGAGGGGCACCGCTGGAGTGGACTTTCCCGATTACGTAGACGTCCCGGACTCTTCCTTTTCGTGCGCTGACAAGGGCTACATTCCTGGATTCTACGCCGATCTGGAGACGGGATGCCAGGTGAGATTTATCTAGATCGGATAGTGTAATTACCGGGTCTAAGGGGATTGCATTGAAAATTTGTAGTATTAGTAAATGTAGGTTGGGGGGCACAGCTTCTAAGAGTCCTCCAGTTGCCATGTTTATCCACAACTCCCACAGCAATGTCCTTGAGTGTTATCAACATTTTAGCTTATGGGTGGACATGGCGGCTGGAGGACACTTATCGAAGTTGTGCTGGTTTGGGTGGCTTGTTAAAATCTTTTAAAAACTGTTAAATTTAATAACCTAGATGGTGAGTTAACAAGATGGTAGGTCTTGTGTAATAAGATCGAATTTTTTTTTTACAAACTAGTGATATTTTTGTAAAACGTTGCACAATGTATTTAATTTTCCTTATGAGAGCTGCCAGCTATGGTTGACTGTTGAGGGAATGGGGATATCTTTACCTTAATGAAATATGTAGCCTGCTAAAAGCTGTTTAAGACGGAAAATTTTCGATTAGTAGGTCTTCAATGAAATTTTCAGCTTAATTTGGTTGGTAATTTTTTCACACGCGCGATTGAGGAAAGGTAAATTTATGGGTGATACATTGTAAACTTCCAATTTTTGCAATAACTTTTTAAAGTTTGGTAAACTAAAAAGAAAATGAAGGAATCGCGTATTGGATATTAAATGGCGCTTTTTCTAAATCGTTAATTTTTCTACTGGAATTCTTATGGGTAATCTTCCACTATTATTGTACCCCCTTCTTGTATCTAAAAATCTTAAGTTTTGCCCTTAACTTTTCATCTTGGTTGACTCTGTGCGCGATTGTAGTCTTGTGCCAATAAAACCAAACTAACCGTAACTGTTTATTTCTTACAGGCTTTCCACCTTTGCTGGCCCCACAAGAAAGATTCCTTCCTCTGCCCCATCGGAACTCTCTACAACCAAGCAATCATGTCCTGCGACTACTGGTACAGCACCAACTGCTCTTTGGCGCCACTGCTCTACTACCTGAACGCCCGGGTGCCGGACTCTGTCTTCTACCGCCAGGAAACGGAGGAGCCGCCCACCACCCAGGGACCACCTGTGGGCTTCGTCGACTGGACCCTCGCCCCCAAGTTCCCTCCCATGGCTTACAAGACGGAAATGTACCCTGAGGAGGCCAAGAACGAAGTCAAGCAGCGAAGACACGTCCGAGACTGTTCCGAAGACTCTGCAAGTCCAGATGACTGTCCGGAGGAGGATGTCGAGGTGACCACCGCCCAACCTGCGGAGCCGAGGGTTCTAAAAAAGATTCGCATCAACTCCAAGTTCATCGTCGACCCTGCTGTAATCGTTGTACGCCCCCGGCAGAGAGAGTTCAGCGATCTCGAAGAGAAGATGACCACCCTGGCTGCAGATGACGTAGAGAAGGATGGTGAAGACGGTTCTGAGAAGACCACCACCACCAACCCTCCCGTGACCAGGCGCAAGTTGCTGGCCGTCCTTAAGGACCTGGTGGGGGAGAGTTTGGAAGACCTGGGTGAAAGTGTGGGTACGACTGTAGCTGTTGATTAAGAGTTTAAATAAATTGTTTTCTTTTTCACTAGTATCTTTCTATTATGTAGTATAGGAAACCATTAGAATCGAGGCAAACCCAATGTAAATATTAAGTTATCTTCGAAAATTTGAAAAAAATATTTTATCTGCCGGGTTATGGTGATTTGATGTAGGTAAAGGGTAGTTAGGTAAAGGGCGATAGTCGCCAAGAACTGGAGAACGGCTGAATGGCTGCTGCCGAGGTTATAGAGTTGCCAAATTGGAAACTTCTCTAGTTGAGAGTTAGCCTTGTTAGAGGACCTAAAGCAATTCTGGTTCAGTGACGGGTCATCTTTCATGTTAAATTGATCTTCTCAACATAAGCAAATAATATTAAGCTGTCAAGATTTCCATAAAAAAACTTCATATTCAAATCTAGGTTTCCTCGCAACTTTTTCAGAGTTAGACTTCGGGTTAAATTCTCACTATACTAGCATTTTTCCTAAGTAAGAAGTGAACAAGAGCTCTATTTGGTATACCTGGCAATTGTTATTTCGAATGTGGTAGTATTCCCAGTTGATCTTCGAATGCTGTGATCGAGGGTGAAATCTAACAAGGTGAAATAAGCAATATAACTCATATCCACAGATTGTTAACATCATTTTAAGAGTGATAGGGATTTTGTGTGTAATTATAAAAATAGTAGGTAGGAGTTAATGACTAATCAATATTTTAATTGGGATATAAAACATAGCATTCCTCTTGCATAACATATTGAATTTGTATGTCGTGCATAGCATGTTTTATTCTTTAGCTGATGCAATTGCGATGCGACGGAGAAGTTTTGAACACATTTTATAGTTAGGTGCTTAATAATGGGATGATAAAAAAAATTACACATTTTTAACTCGTGTATTTTCTTCCTTTTCCCATCTTGGTTCCTTTTATTGTTTTCTGGTTTCTTCACTTTTCTTTGTTACTTTCCTACGCTTTTCTCTTTGTCTTTTCGTGTTTTTATTTTTCTTTTATCTGTTTTGATATCCCCTTTTTTTATTTTCTGTCCTTTTCTCTTTGAACTTTCTTTTATCTTTCTTTCTCATTATTTCCACTTCTCGCGGGTGATCATACGGTACTTCCATTGTCTGAAACTTTTCTTGATGTCGTTTCTCCATTTTCACATTTTTTCTCAGTCTTTAGTCTTTTATTCCCTTTTTTCACTGCCTGCTCCAATGTCCCCTATGTCCCTTCCTTTTTTTTTATCAAACTTTTTCCTCTTTCGAATTTCTGCTTTGTCTTTTTCTAATCCCTACCTATTTTTTTTCTATCTTAGTTTCATTTTCTGTTCTTTTGACTCTTTTTTTTTTTTTGTTTATTACTTTCTATCTTCATATTTTTATACATGCTGAGTATCTCCACTTACTTATTACATGGATTTTCTCATTCTCCCTCCTCTAATTTTTTATATTTTAATTTTACTTTTTTCATGGGTGCATTTCATATCACCAGGACCCACATCGCCGACAGAACGTTACTCGGACTTAATTTTTAATTTTATATTTGAAAGGGTTGTGTACAAAACGGGTGATCTTCCGTAATCGAGGTTTTCGCCAAATGTCGCCAAATTTGGGTGATTATCATTTCAATGTGAAAATGGATTTTACCAGAACAGCTGGGATTTAGATGTAGGTTGTATTAGTAGTAGCTTGGCGAGATCCGATCTCTTCAAATTTGATGAAAAACCTCAATTAATGAATCTGTCCCAAATGTAACATAACCCCTTCATAATTATTAGTATTACTTTTTTTGAATTTCTACATTAGAGTTATTTGAAAATCTTTCCTTAATATCCAGGTTATCTTTTTATCAGGTTATTACATAGCTAAGTTTTTAATAATAAATTTTGATAACTTTCAAAATTGAACTAATAATATACAGGTTTCGCGAATCATTTTCATGTAATTACTTCAAATTTCTTTCTTAAAAGACTTTTACGGAAATCAAAACAAAATTACTATTAAAACCACAGTATGCTAATACCATTGATCCGAAAAACGTAAAAAAACAATTAAATCGTAGCAATGTAGCTAAAATTCAAACATTATCAAATATTACATTGATTAATATACTATATTATGTCTCTACTCTACACACCAAGGGTAGACGAACATTTTAACTCGAGAACCATTTAAAAAACAGGTTGTCACAGAGGACTTTCATGAAGATAAATATTTATATTTGTAACCTAAAATATAAATATTTAAAAATCAAATATCTTCCAGGAGCATTTAGAAATGTTTCGATAATCGTAGTTTAGGAACCGCTGTTTGACACTAACATGTGGTTCTCTAACATTCAAATCAAAGGAATCCCAAACAAGTACTACTTAACCCAACTCTCACTTGTCTCCACACAATTTTCCCAATCCTCATCCCCTATGAAATGTGATTAAGCAACCATTGCTCCACTAATTAATACTCCAGACGAATGGTTGAGTAAACATGGGAGGTATTCAAATAATTTCTGGTTGTTTGTACGGCTAACTAACTCGATCCAGCTGACTGGGGAAGTACATCAGAGTATGCCCCTTTAAAGGTTGGAATGGAATACTTACTTCTGTTTGTACCAACGTAATCACTGTGGAATAATTTCCTCATTGTTCTATAATTTGTTTTTTATTATTTCAATAATCCTCCCGGAATAATTGATACACTACTTATTATTACGATACACTTGCTTTATCTGTGGGTAAAGAAATTCACAAACGGTTCTCTTATTTCAATTACTATTTTATTAATTATTCATTGCATACATAGTAGGTATCACTTATTTTGTACTCATCCATAAATTCTCCGCGTCTCCGTTACTCTCAAAAATATGTATTCGCATAATCATATGTAATATATTACACGTATGGAAACTCGGTAGACTTCAAAAATAATGAAATGATTAGTTTGAGAAAAGATTTGCATTCAAAGAATTTTGTCTCTATTGATTCTGATTATAGTTGCGGTACTATAAAAAGAAAATGAGTTCAGCAATTTTTTCCCTATTATTATAGTTTGGCTCTACTGGTTTGCCTAAGATCGAATTTATCTTTTGAAAACGTGCTATAGCGAGTGGCTGCAACTTAAAATTGTTTCATCTTTTTTTTTCACAATTTTAAACTGATTCAAAGTAATAAAAATAAGCTGCTTTTTCCTGTAGTCTAATGCTGAATTGCACACGTAAACTGACGATACCCCCTATAAAAGTATTACATTCCTGTTTAAAAAATAGGACCAAAGAAGAAACTCAAGAAATTGACCAATAGTTCTCACATATAAACAAAATAAAATTCTTGGATGGACATTAAAGAGATTTCAAAAAAAAAAAATCTAAAATTCATATTCAACACTGCTTTACAAAATTTCATAAATTACATTAATCACCATATACAAGAATTTCAATTAAAATCAAATAATTTCTTGTAGTAAGCTACGAGCAGCTCTTTCTCTCCCGATTCATTTCCTAATCTGAAATTTCCCTTCAGTGTCGTATTTTCCAGCCGAAGTGAGAGATACGAGGCATATTTTACTCCATCTTCGGACACGGCAAAATGGCGGCTCGCTATCAAGACGGAATTTAAGAAGTTTTATTTCACTCTCGCGCCCAGATAAGCGCGAGGAGCAAATAAAATGGCGCGATGCGAGATTAGAAACACTTTTTTCATTTCCCTTCGATAAAAACGTGAGTTATTGAGGATATTTTTCTACGTTAGTTGCCCTGGCTTTTGAGTCCCGTGAAACGGAAAGAAATGGATATCCTTTATTTTTGTAACCGAGTTTTCGATTATCCAAGATATTGGTCCATGAACTGCATTCTCCGCAAACACGCTGAGAAATTGAGTTTTTCTTGAGATGGATTTCTCAAGAAACTCATTTGTGCGCTTTCTCAAAGGGACTAAATTTTTAAAAACTTTCCAGTTCTATTCTAAAGTTCCTTTTTTTATTTTCATGCGCGTCATCTCTGAGGCAGAATCTAATCTAGACTTTATTAAATTCAATTCAGCCTCCGCTACAGTGTTAAGCTGCTGGAGAATGAATTTGCAGGAAAATGAAATACTTAAGAGAAAATCTTTATTCTGTTATTCACGAGGGCAGGACTGTTATTGATTCTTGTTGTTTAGGGAATATGATTTTGCATGTAAAAACAACCTGGAAGTTCAAAACATACATGTTAGAAACCTATATTTGTAGTTTTTACTGAAACAAATTTGTTTATCACTATCATTTAACCGAATAGTGAAGCTTTCTGAATAGTCTTAAGTTTTTCAAAATATGTTGTTGCACGTTTTATTATTTTTATCGAGATTTTCTTTGCAATGTTGTTGGTACCATCTCTTTAAGTAAATTATGAAAACATTGTTTTTTTCTTATGAAATTCATTTAACAGCAGTAAAGTATTTTCTAGAAAATAAAAGTTTAATTCCTTCTGTGCAAAAGTCGGGCGTCTCGTACTCTGTACCTACTGAACTTCTTAGTTTCAATGTATCAAAACAAAAAGGAAACATGAAAACTCGCTACCCAGGCGATTTTTCATCTTCCATCCATTACTTTTGTTTACCTCGAGAAACCTCATCATATCCACTTCAATTTTCCACGGTCTCTCAACCCGCGTACAGCCGACTCTCATCAGCGGCCTTGATTAAGCTCCCTGAAAACAAACGATGTACTCCCATCATCTCAGTACACGCCGATCGCACCTCTAATAACAAGCGGGAATATTATGTCCGGCAATTTATAAGGGATATCAATTACTGCCTGACAGGGCGAAAGGGAAAATGATTGTGTTTCGTCTTTCTCGTAGAGTCATCGTGTGAAGAGAGAGCTTTGAGTATACGCTCCCATTGTAAAGAGCGTGACCGTGGTATCCCGACATCTAGGTGCAGGTTTGGTCGTTTGAAGTTTTCACTCCTCTTCCACAAATAAAACCCACTCAGAACACTAACCGCTAAGTCTTAAAAACTTCATTTACTACAATTATTGTTTCACTCTATGGGTACTGGTGTAAACAAATCAAATCGAATTAAGAGGGAATGGGATATGCATATATTCTAAAAATTTCCCCCGTACAAGATGTAATTATAGTTGAAAGCAGTCCCTTTCAAAAGCTCGGTGTCACCGCTAATAAAAACAAAAAGGGAGAATTTTTTTTTTTTTTCATATAACTCCAGAAGGATGTGCAAGCCAAGACTTAGGCCTCTCTCGAAATTTGGACTAAGTGGACAAAAACGAGTAAAAACCCTGTTTTTAAGGGTCAAAATTTACAAACCTTTTCTAGGGGACCCCCATACACCCCTTCTGTACTTGGAATTATGAGTTTATCAAGATACAAATCCTACCTTACAATTTCTAAAAAGCTACAATTTTTAAAGGCTTAGGAATAATTTCATTCTTTTCGGAACAAAAATCTAGATATGGGGTCTGGCGTTATAGGCTAACAACCTAACCGGAACATATACCTTGCACCCCAGAGGGCCATCAGTCAAATATAGGCATAGCAAACATAGACGTGAGTTCAGTTTTAAAAAATTGTCGGTTTCACTTCAGGTATTTTTCTGCGATAAAGAGCAAACATTTTCCGACATTTACCCGTCTATCGAGTTTTCTATGTAAAGGATTTCTTATTGCCACTTACCTTTCTGGCATGAAGGGTTGCCGTATCAAAGTACTCTCTAGTTATAATTACCTCTATGGTCTTCCTACAACAGAAGACGGAGATTGAGCACACACGGAACAGGATTGTTTCTTTGAAGGGGGGCATCTTTTTCAAAAAGGTTGTTCTCCGGACCCATTAGAGAAGTATTGTGGCGTATTATGATTGATGATGAAATTTAGAGATGGTCCCCAAAGAGGTCATGCCATTAATCAGATTTAGGGATGCTGTTGTTTTGGGTTTGAGTGGTTAGCTGTTGCTGAATCGCTATACTACTTTAAAAAGAATATCACTTATAAAATTCGTTCTACTGTTTGGATTGTATTGTTGCTTCATGCAGTTTATAATTTATTTTTCTTTTTATCATGATTAGTTGCAATTATTTAATCAGTAGCTCTAATTAAATATAATAAGTTTGTGGTCCTATGTTTTTAATTTTAAAATAAAACAATAATGTAGGGATTTGAAGTTCTGCAAGAGAATACACAGAGCAATTATTTTCCATCAGTTATAGTAAAAAATATTATTTTTTTCTTATCTGTGTTAGTAAGTTTGTATTTCATGTTTAATCCTTTACGTTGAATACATTCAGTTTTTTCAAGAAAGTTTCCGTTAAAAGGGTAAAAGGGCTTTTAAAAAAAATCTCATAAAAATCTCATAATCTAAATAAACTTTTTATTGGCATATGATAACTAAAATTGCATGAAATGCTGTATGATACTTAAAAATAGTAAATAATGTAAAAGCTTAAACTTAGTTTTATTTTGTTAATAGGATTAACGTTCAGAATATTTCGGTGCATTCTTTCACTTCAATTGATAAAAAATATTATATTATTTCTTCATTTATATTTTTTCTTCTAAAAACTAGCTGAATAAGGACTTGAGAATATCCAATCTCATAAAAAAGAGTTAATTCATAAGCTGAAAAAATAATTTATGCTTAAAATAACTTAAGCACTTTAAGGTCTTGATCAGTATAAATGAATGAAAAGAGTCTTTTTATTTAAACATTCCACCCTAAAAATAGTTTGTTATACTGAAGCTTTATACTTAATTCTTAGTTTTTTTAGAAGTTTTTCAACAAAAGTGATAGAGAAATCTTTGGCATTTTTCCTAATATGTAAGATAATTACATCATTACTCTCTATTTAAGGAGTAGAGTTATCCACAGAAAATAAATTTCATAAAATTTAATCTAAGTATACAAAAAAAGAGGCTAAAGGCTTTTTTTTTTCCATCTGCATTAAGAAAAATACTCCTTTGGGGCCGTTCAAGTATTACGTAAGCACATGGGGAGGGGGTTTGCTCTATGCTTATTTTTCCTGACAAGGGGGAGGGGGTTATTTATGAATAGGGCTTACGTAAGATGTCACAAACATTGCAATTTCGAAAATCTCTTGTTTCTTGAAATAATAATATCAAATTTCAGCCAAAAATAAATTTTACAAAAAAATTGAACTAGGAAAAAAATCCAAGAATTTAGGCACTGTTAAACATTTTGTACAAAAAAAGAACACAGGGGGGTTGGGCAGTTTGTTTACGTAACTATGAGGAGGGGGTTGCGGTTTTCTGATATTTGCTGACAAGGGGGAAGGGCAGTTAAAAGTGACCAAAAATATGCTTACGTAATATTTGAACGGCCCCTTTTCTTTAAATTATGCTCATGGCTAAATTCATGGCTTTAAATTATGCTGTTAAACCAGAATATAGGTCTCTTCCACCTTACTCGGTTTTTTAAGTAATTATCATCAACATTATATCTAAGTAAAAATAATGGCTTAGTTGTTTTAATCCTTCTTAAATATTGTAGAATAATTATGAACATAATAAGAATATTTTTTTAAAATATCTATGTAATATAGAAGATATTTTCTCATCTTTCGTTTTCTTTGTTTGTTTGTTTTTACTTCAACCACTATATAATTAAAACCTAAAATTATTCGGGGTTACTTCAAACGTGAGATACCTATTCACTGCCATGAAATATAAAATAATGATTAAATATTTTTCTTCCAAAAAGGAACTTTGAAAGCAAAATCTTCGAAAGAACCTATTTAATTCTTAATCTTTTTAAAAAACAGCCAGTTTCTCCCCACATCTTTGACATTTTTCATATCTAAGAATAGAATTTCATTGTATTCATAGATTTAAATAGACGGGAGAAAAGAATTTTTTTTTTATTATTTTTCAAATTAAAGATGATTTTTCGTTAAATTTTTTACTTGGCGTTGTGTGAAAAGATCCCCAGATTTATTGTATAGTTATGCTTTCAACTTATAAATGCATTTATTTAACTTAAACATGGCTCTGAAGAATCGTTTAGAAATAAATGATTCTTTAATGTTTAGTTATGAGTTGAAAACAAACAGTTATTCTTCTTTTGAATATTTAAATTTCTCTTCAAATCTCATAATGCAGTATAGTCTTTCTTTAGAGCTCCTCTACTTAGTTTATTGAAGCTTATTGTAAATGGAAAGTATTATTTTTTTCAAAAAATTCAGTTGTTTACAGTTGTTTGTGGATTTATTTATTTGCCTTCAAAATAAGTTAACCTGCATACAAAATTCTTATGCCTACCCTTTTTAAGAGCAATAATTTAGAAGGAAATAAACATTATGCGTCGATCAGAATAAATATTTATTTACTTTTATCTATCTTTTTATCTCAAGTTTACACAGTAACCTGAAAGAACAAATGTAATATTTTCCCACAGAGAAAGAGATTTATCCAAACTGTAAATAGTACCTAACCATTGAAAGTTTGTGAACCACTTCTCACGACCATAGTATTCATTATTTGCTAAAAATAATGACTTTTCAGGAGTAGAGATTTCAAGCATGTTATCGTGATGTGTAATAGAAAGTGATAACATGGAACACTAACAGCCATATTCACAGCCATCAGCGTCGGTGTTAACAGGCAGCTAAAGAACGAAAAATTAGCTTTTCGCTGACTCTGATTGGTGGAATTCTTTTTTGACTTGGGATTTAACACCGACGCTGATGACTGTGAATATGACTGTAAAGGATTAGAGGTAACTACTGAAAGTGTGTTCCACAAGAGTATTACCTCAGTTATACGTCCTGTATAATGATATATTTTTCTGGTATATATTTTTCGTCTTAATGTGACAACTGTTATGTTATCTGTCAGAAACACTTTTATTTCTCATATAAACTAGACTAAGATATCCACATCATTTTAATAATAAATCAAGTTTTCCTCAAATATTCTTGGTGGGCGCTCTATGCCCGGATATGAGCCTCGGACCATTAAAATATAACCAATCAACCAACCAACCAACTCTCCTCAAGTATTTATTCATTTCATTTTTGTATCCATCAATAATTCTAAGTGAAAACCTTTCCGAATGTCAATATTTTTTATTTATTTGATTTCACTTTTATTTATTTTACCAGCAAGGAATATTTATTGCACACTTCAAATATTTTCCAAGAAATGTTTGAAGTATTACAAGATTATCCTGGAAATTTAATTTAGATATTTATTTTCCAAATGAATAATTTATCGTTTTCCCAAAAACTGTAATAGCATTTTTGAGGCATAAATTAAAATTTGAAATGGATTTGAATTAAAATTTGAAATTAAAATTTGGATGTAAAGGTTGAAAAATTGTTCATAATAAATTATTATTATTATTAAAAAAAATGATAAATAAACCTTTTCAAGGAAAATCAATAATAAGGAATTTGTGCTTGTTAAATCATATTTACAAAACTCTTGACTCAATTTTCAAAATCTACTTCACACTTATTTAAAAACCTTCAAAATAAGCTTTGTAATATTGGAAAAATAATAAAATCAAATTAGGGAATATTTTTCCAGGACGAAATCTACATGTTTTAAAATGGTGTGACATAAGCAGACAAATTAATTCCACTCGTATTTCTCTCTAGGAAAATATTTATGCTATTTATAAAATTCAAATAATTTAATATGCTAAAGTTATTTATTTTAGTCAAAAATTTCTTTGATAACAATTAAATAAAAACTGAACTCTTCACTTTAAAATTCAAAAACTTTAATATTAAGCTTTTACTCTATTGAATATTTTGTCGATGCTAAAAACAATATAAAAGTTTGATTCTGCATGCATTGCCTCTTACAACATACGTGAAATAATAAAGAAAAAAGTAGAAGGAAATCCTTTTCAAACAAATAATAATTCATTTGAAAAAATTTTACAAACATTCTTTTAGATATGATACAAAGTTCTTCAGCTAACCAATGTAAACAAGTATAAAAATGTAATACTGAAAAAATGTTAGTAAAACCTTTACCAAGTTCTAATCCATCAATTATGTTTGTTATTTAATGTTTGATGACATTATTACAAAGCTAGTTCATAGGCTCCATAGGTAAATGTATGGAGCATAAGACGGCACTTCAGTATGAATTATTGAAAGACATAATAAAAAGCACTGTGAAAATTTTCGATGATTTCCAAATGGAAATCATAGCTCGCCAAAAAAAAAGCGCCTAATGTTTTTGTAGTTTCGTGCCAAAAGTACATCCTTCATATTCATTAGCTTGAATTCAGAGATAACTTATTAAAACCAGAACAAATCTTTTTAACAATTTAGAGTGGGTTAATATATTGATAATAGTTAAAAGAAAATGTGTAATAGTTAACTACTTAAATATAATTTAAGAACATAGATAGATAGTTTAGATAGTGGTTTCAACCAAAATATTTAACTTGTTTTTGGGGGGGGGGTTCATCGTCAAAGTCACAATGTAAATAGAAGGCTTCAAATAGAAAAGGCTCACAGTGAACCTCACAGTTCATTAATTTTTTAAAGTTAAAACTAATTTATTGGTTTAGAAAAGCATTTAAAAATCGATAGATCGTTAGTTCTTTTTGTTGAGCTCGTTAAATAGCAGTGCTGTTTTTTAAATCGATATGGATTTCAAATTTTTCTATCATAAAATAAAATTTTAAAAACATGTAATACTAATAAATTTTTCCTGAAAAGGCATTTTTACACTCTAGCATAACAACGTTTCGGTCATATCGTTTTCTGTATCCCCATTCTCGAGGGATTCCAATCAGAAAAACACACCGAACTATATCTTCCTTAGAATTTGCATTTCATCCAATATGGGGAGATCTTCCTCAGTTAAATTCCAAAAACGTAAAAGGAGGGATTTAAATTCTGTTCTCTTTTAAATTGGTACGCAAAGAAAATTCCCTTCATTGGAGAAGATGTGTTTTATTTCTTACATCCGATAAAGTTTTTAACTGTGACTTTCTTCCTCGAGTTCTTTTTCGTGAGATGGGCAGATAATTCTGCCTTTCAGTTTAATTCACGGGCGCCATCTTTCTTTTTTTTTTAAATCTTGTTCTTGTTTGCAATTACAATGGAAAATTATTCTTCCCTTTTGCTGGATACTTCGTCCCTGAACTAGGTTTTTTTTCACTGCTTGGAGGGAAAGGAAGATTACGAGAGTTTTGGAAATCTTTTTCAAAAGAATGGGCTGGTTGAAACGTATATATACATATCCAATTACTTTGTTCTTTAAAATGCGGAACTGTATTCTTCTTCTTTTTATTTCTGGTTTTAAGCGTTTTCCCCATGTGTTTTGGATTAGAATAAACGGAGAATCTTTTCCCATCACCGCAAATGTTACCAAACCGAGAAATGAGCCATAAATCGTTACTTTGGTTTCATCGTGAGTCTGTTGTGTCGTACGGTTTTGTTCTTTTCGCTTCCATTGTCCGAGTCTAGTTATTTTGTCATTTAAATTAAAGTTTTTCTTGTTTCCTTTCTTTGTCATTTCCCAAGGAAAGAAATTCCTGCTTTTTTGGAAGAAAGTATTATGCAAATCTTAAATATTTATTAGACAATTGAACTCATAATAATAAAGTTGCATTCTTTTATAGGTTTCTTTTAATTTTATATTGTATTTTCATCTTAAACTTAGAAAAAAGTGGTAAGATATGCGAAATAGGGTAACTAAACACAAAAGGTTTGTATGCCATTCTGAACACATATTTACACACATGAAACGCATATTATAAATTCTTTTTAAGATCAATATGCAATCAGAATTAGGATCTTGATATAATATTGGTTTCGAACATAACATTTAAGTAAATCGAAAATAGTATAGGAAATATAATTAAATCTAATAATTATCCACTTACTGTCTTTATCCTTAAAAGATTCTATTTGTTATAGTAGAATAAGTTTAATAACTAATCAAATTCACACAAAGTATTTTATTTATCCCTTACCTAATTTTAATAACTCAATTCAAACTTTAGAAATGCTTACATTTTCTCTTGGTTAATTATTTACTTTAACACAAATCATGTTATTAATTTCAGTGCTCCAGACTTTCTTTGACCATTACTTTAATTTATTGGTTTATACTTTACATAAGTTAAAATTTTTTCCCCTCAAATTCAGAATTGATGTATTGAGTATGAATAAAATCTAGCAACTGAATTTTGACACATTTTAAAATCTATTTCATGTTAATCAACAGGTAATATAACAACAATAATGTATCAAATCAAATCATAAATCGACACCGCCCCAGAACCATTTCCTCAAAAGAATCGATACAAACATCGATTCTCTATTTTTCACTCCAAAAACATCATTTCCCACTAAACCCCTCAGAAAAACGCATGCACACAGGTGACAGCTATTCCCAATTATTGGAAACTCCTCCGGACCGGAACCGCATTTTCTCTTACCAAAAGGAGAAGGGGACCTTCCATTTAGAATTACACCTGACATTAACATTCGCTTTATACCCCTCCTGTCCCTTTTAACGCAGATTTATTCGCGCGGTAATAAAGTTGGTGCTCTCGGCCGTAATAGCCCCTTGGAGGGCCGTGATCTTGATGCATCTTTCGACTCAATTAGGCCTTTTTTTTCCTTCAAAATGGCGCACAGAGCGTGTTTTTAATCATAGGTGAGACGGGGAGAACAAGGGCTCGTTGGGCATGTTGGATCCCCTGTTGGGAATGGGTTGATGTGGATTTTGAAGGAGCGATTGTGTAATTAATTTCGGAGAGGGGGAGGGTTTATGGGGGTTTTGTAATTAGAAGGGGGCTGAAGAATGGGGTTTATGAGGAGTTTTTATTAGCCTAGTAATTTTATTTTCTAGTGTGCTTTGGTGGAAAATGTTCTTGTAATCATTATTTTTTTTTTTTTTTTTGTAAATGGTTGGGGCTCTGTGGAGATTGGATAAGATATTTTGTGATATTGGTTTTTGAAACACTTTCAAGGTGTAAAGGTTTTTAGTGTGTTTCCGTTTGTATGAAGAGAAGGAGAGGGCGGTGTACATAAAATGGAACACAGAAATTATTCTGTAGGATTTTATCCTGTTTAGTGATAAACAGGAAAAAAAGAATAGTTAAAAACAGAAAAGTAATTTGACGTCTATGAAATATGAATGAATATTTTTATATGCATTTATGAATGTAATAATTCAATAGACAATGCCAAACAATTGAAGGTTTTATGTTACTAATCAGAGATATTTGGATTGAAGCGTATTAGTTGATCTTTGTATAATTCTAATTTTGAAAAAGGCTTTCAAAAAATATAATTAGTTATAGAAGTCACAAACCTAATCATTGTGTTCTATTTTTAAAACATAAGGTTTTTTCTTCCATTTTGTTTTTAAAATACCTTTATCCACTGTTAAGATTTTTATAGCTTCTTACCACACTATTTATAGTATCTAAATATATAGTCTTTTTATAATATACTCTTTTACAACTTCAAATATCATATTCTTTCAATAATAACTTTGAACTTATTCTTAGAACCTCTACGTAAAAAAATGGGGGAAAGGAATAAAACCAGCTGTTAAGGCAGAACCCTATTTAAAAGTGCATAAGCTTTAATAAAGCTCAAATACAAAAAGTTAACATTAATTTTTCAGTTAAAAGCACTACTACTACAAACTGAAACCAAATTCTTAAGGGGCGACTGTAAATTAAGACAATAACTCACCCACGCATTTATTTCTCTCTAAAGACCCATGCATCATAATCTTACAACATAACAAACTAAAAGAAGTTATTACTACTACCATTTTTAAGAAACTATACCATTGGGGAAATGACTTCCAGTTGTCTTTCTAAGCACTTAGGAGACTTTTTCTTGGAATAATCTCATTTGGGCTCCAAAGAGAATCCGTTGCCAAACCACTGAACTCAAATCTGAAGGTTAATGCTTCTGTAATAAGACTACTTAAATTGCATTAGTTGTTTGTGGACCATGAATCATTCTTTAGAGAAGTCACAAAAAAGGAGTAAGCTACACAAATAACACTTCGCTTTTCTTTAAATTTGTTCCAGAATTTTATAGTTGCGTAGGTATTAAATGGGAAAAATAGGGTAGTAATTATCCTACTTATTTATGCATTATTTTTTTGCTAACAGTTCCTCAAAATTTAAGACTTTATTAAAACACCGCCTGCTTAAGCAGGCACTTGGGAACAAACACATCAAAAAATTCAAAAGAAGTAAGATCTTCGGCATTTTCGATTACCTATAAGATAATCTAAATTTAAAATAAAGCACGGTAAATATGTATTTCCATATAAACTAACGAAAAGGTTACACACATAAGTAACACCATAAGTTATCGTGCTACATGTAGTGCATAAAGTATCAAGTTATCGTTAGAGTTTTTTAAAAGAAACATATCAAATTTATTTATTATACCACTGTTACTAAATTCAAAATTCCTTACATAGAAGAATAGTTTAGCTCCCATATAACTCTGTGCATCCAACATAAAACAAAAAAAAACACATTTAATATAGTTAAAAGCACGAACTGTGGCCGAATTTTTTCCCTTTCCCTCTAAAATATCGGCTTAAAATGTAAAACTGTGTATTCAAAGTTTTCTGTATCACTTAAAAGACTCGACCTTTGTAGGAAAAAGCCTCGGCTCACACCAACAAGGGAATTCAATCTCGAAAGTAGACAGAATCCAATTTCCTGTCGCCAGTCCCTATAGTAATCCATCATTCTTCATCAGAGAATAATAAGGAAAAGAGGGAGGATGGTATCATAAAGCTTGGAGATACTTATTCTTCTGAATGCCACAAAACAGTGGAGATCCTTCTGATGGGTTCTGTAATGGGAAAATATCGAATTAAGATATGTATCTTGATGTGTCTTAGAAAGAATGATTGGGTTTCGTGGTTATATCTTTATATTAACTTTACATAAGAAGTTGTTTAAAATTTAAAACTAAACAACATATTATAAACTATTAATAATAAATGGAGTTTGAATTTCTCTTACTGATGAATTCTTATAGAATAGCCTATTTATTAAACGGGATGAAGCAATGACCGGAGGATATGTCTCGCTCAGAGTATACGTGAATAACGCGGATAACACTACCCTGCGATGAAAAAAATACAAGGGGTCTGACAGCTGTTCTTGGGGTAGTTTTTGGTGCTGATTTCGAAAATACCAACGAAAAGTTTCAATCACATCAGAATTTTTTGTAAAATCAATATCAATATTTTTGCTAAAATCCTATAAAAGAGACATTATAGTGAAAAATTGTGGGTTTACTATCTAGCAACTGTGGTTTTATCCACTTAAATATGTGTAAAATAGTCAAATCCTTGTTAGGAAAGTTGTTGGTTTGATTATTTATTGACCATATTTTTATTTTTTATATATTTAAATATATGAAAATACAGTTGCCAAATCCCATGACCCACCTCTGGTCGAGAAAAACACAAAAAAAATTCAAGAGTTAAAATTTATAATTAAAAGTATTGTTTCTTCAAAATAAAATCCCCAAAATATTATTATTGAATAAGCTTAATTTTTTTTCAAGCTATCATGTATACAAACATAATACGAGGGTTGTTTTTTGTTTTCAACTTTCGTTTTGCTCCTGAAAAAAAAGTAGTAAGAATTTCGAAATAATTTTGGTACTGGTAGTTAGGTACATCCGTTAGGATCAATTTGCATCTTTACTGCATAAAAATCGGACATTTTTTCTGTTAGTTATCGAATTTACAAGCGCGCACCTCGAACTTATTTCCCGCCAACCCATAGAAAGGAGAAAGCGAAATTCTCTAGGGTTGGTAAGATATCTTAATAAAAACAAACTAAAATAATATTTCGGTGATTTTATTTTGAAGAAACAATACTTTTAATTAAAAATTTTAATTCTTGAATTTTTTTTTTGTGTGTTTTTCTCGACCAGAGGTGGGTTCGCTATAATGTCTCTTTTATAGGATTTTAGCAAAAATATTGATATTGATTTTACAAAAAATCTTGATGTGATTGGGGAAAATGGAAATCATTTTCGTAATCAGCACACTAAATAACATAAAAATTACTAAACAATTATCTTGTATTTTTCAAAAAGTTAAATTTCGCAGGGTTGTGTAATTGAATTAATGCTTGTTTTCATAAAACCTTTTGAAAACTTATAGATTTTTTTTAAATATATGCAATAGTACAATTAATAAATAGATAAGTATTATATTTAATTTGTGCAAAGTAAAAGCAACTTTGTTCTTAATTTTTAAAGGCTTCAAAACTTTTTATGTTAAGAGTTAGTATTTATCATAATGTGAACTTCAATAAATATTTTCTTACTTCATTATTTTTATACATAGTTAAGTAAATATGAAATAAAAGCATCATTCAGTCCACGTACTTACCTAATGATTAGGATAACTGTTTTCAAAGCTGGGTGTCAGAGTTTCGAATCTCCATGCATGGGTCTTCGTGTCAGTCCCCATGCGCATCCGTTACCTTCTAACCCACTCATGCGTATAACCGAACATGCCAGTTGTATGTCAAGATTTTGTATAATCACTTGTACCCAAATAATCCTAAAAAAATAAAACATCAAAAACCATTACCTATAAAATACTGCGCTTTATGTAAATTCTATTAAAAATGAATAGTCTAAAAAACGCAAAAAAAGGTCTTTAGAATCTTAGTGATTACCCAAACATTTACTATTCCTTTGAACCCTTAAAAAATTGCATCTTTTGCATTCAAACCAAGCTCTGAATTATAAACTAAAGCAAACGCATTACTCAAATTCCTAAGAATATCTCCCCAAAGAATAAACATTACTCAAATGCATATAAATTTTTTGACAAAGAAACATTATTCAAATGGATATAAATGTTCAGCCCTTTAAAGTGCATGCACGAAAACCAGTGATAGGTAGAGCCATAAAGGAATTTACGATCTTTTTTTTTCTTCACCATTCATAACGATTTCGGAAAAGCTATAACCAACCCTGAAAGATAGTAAAGATTTCCAGAAGAGTTCAATGGCATTTTTTCATCGATCGAGTTTCTCACCTATAAGTAGATTGCAGCATTTTTCATCCCCCTTTTTTTCCATTGATTCAGATTAATGGATGTTTTAATGGTAGTTAAAGGAGAGCCTCATTTTTGTTCTTGTGATTGCGTCGGAAGTCTGTAAAGTTTTTTTTAGCTTTAGTTTTTTATGTGAAGGCAGGTAATAATTTCTTTAAGCTAAAAGAATTCTTCTTTCTTCCTATTACGCTCGTTGTAAGATTTTATTTTAAAGGTGCCACTCCTTACCTTTATTATATATTTTTTACTCCATCACCATGCTTCAAACTTTTGTACTGAAGTAATGAAATCTCATGAAAGATTATCTTTATTGGACATAAATTTAAAAGGGCTTATAAGCGCACCGTTAATTTTAAAAGAATAGGCCCTGGATCATTAATATGTTTCATTGTTACTTTTAATTTCCGTTTATAGTGTTTATTTAATGACAGGATGAGCAATTTTAAACCAGGCTGTTTTTTTTTCTTAAAACGTACTATCTAGACTAGAATATATAATTACTGGATATAACAGAAGGAAATTACCTCTAATTACTAAGGATATCTGGCTATGTAAAAGCGTAGAATGTAAGACATTGGATGTTTTTAAAACTCCATATAGACTTTAGTTAATAGTCAAATTCAATTCAATAAATAGCATCAAATAAGTTAATGTTAATTTTTAAAAAGGGTGTATATTTTTTAATTTTCAGTACTAATTGAGAGAGAATTTTTCCTTATTGCGATCTAGCCATATCAGAATTTGGTCGTTAAAACTAGTTTTTTTTAGTGCAATATAAAAGTTAAATGCGTAATCAAGGTATTTTCTTTAATTTGAACTTTAATAATCATGCGCATGCATGTATTCCTGGCAACCGCAACTGGAAATTCTTGAGTAATTCAGAACTACTAAAAGAGCTATCCCAGTAATTCTCAGTCAATTAGTAGTTCCTTATGTAAGTAATAGCTAGCCCAACATAGCCCTCTGGATATAAAAAAAGTAAAACCCCGCAAAAAAATCTCTTTCGTTTTTACAATTTGATTTTCTTCCTTCATAATTGTTTACGTAATCAATCTTTTTTTTATTTATAACTGAAGTCATTAAATTAGTATAATTGAGTTATTTTAACTCTCCCTACCACATCCAAACGAAATAAATCCCGTTATATTTATTAAAATTTATCTTCTTCTTCATTCAAATATTTTTCTTTCCTATGCATTCCTTCTTACTCTATCTTCTACTTCTTAGGAATTCCTCAGATTCGCAGAAACATCACTGGTAATTAAAGGGGGAAAAACTAGTAAAAATATCTCACAGGATATTTTTCTTTAACATCTTCTTCGTGGTTGCATAGTCCAGGCAAATTAGACAAAATAAGGGCCAAACCCGGACATTCAATATAACAGGCTGAAAATTGGTGGAAATGTAGAGGATAGGGTTCTGATTGATATCCTGAAATTCCCAAAAATTCTATGTGGGGGAAAATCCGCCATTTTGAAAAAACGGCTGCCATCTTGGATTACGTTTCTAAGCATAGCGACTCAACCAAGCGTTCGATTGAGTTCGTTTTTGTCCTAAATTGTTTAATATTGAGTATATTAAGAGGCAACATCAAAAAGTTCGAAACAAGAAATTTAATTTAATTATAATTAATTTTTATTTAAAAAAGGCTTTGCTGCGTAAAAAGGTTGGTAGATATTCCAAATAAAAAGCTGAAAATTGGTGGAAATGTTGAGGATAGTATCCTAATTGATACCCCAAAATTCCCAAAAAATCCATCCAAGGGAAACCGCCATTTCGAACAACAGCCGCAATCTTGGATTGCGTTTTCAAGCATTGCGACTGTCCCAAGCGTTCGATTGTGTTCGTTTTTGCTCCAAATTGTTTAATAATAAGTATTTTAAGAGACAACGTCAAAAAGTTCGAAATAAAAAAGTTAATTTAATTATAATTAATTTTTATTTAATTAAATTGTTGCTGGGTCAAAATACAGATAGACATTCAAAATAACAAGCTGAAAATTGGTGGAAACGTAAAGGATAGTGTGCTGATTGATATACAAAAATTCCCAAAAAATCCCTCTTGGGGAAAATCTCCCACTTTGAAAAAAGCCCAGTCATCTTGGACCCGCAATTTTAGCATAGTGGTAGTCTAATTTTCTCTTTACACAACAATGAAACTTCCCCAAAACGCATTGTTGTAGCCGAAAAAAGATGGAATTTTAAAGTCGAATATTTCAAAAACTATTCAAGCGATTAAAGTAAATTTGGGCTTAAAATGTAGATTATCTATTCAATAAAAACATGCCATTACGTGTATGGTCAAAAATATCACCGTTTCGTTGCAACTAAATCAAGTAGTATGAACAAAATGGTCAAAATGAGAAACCAAACTAAACTCCAAACAATATAGCAACCAAACGGTGATATTTTTGACCATACACGTAATGGCATGTTTTTATTGAATAAATAATCTACATTTTAAGCCCAAATTTACTTTAATCGCTTGAATAGTTTTTGAAATATTCGACTTTAAAATTCCATCTTTTTTCGGCTACAACAATGCGTTTTGGGGAAGTTTCATTGTTGTGTAAAGAGAAAATTAGACTACCACTATGCTAAAATTGCGGGTCCAAGATGACTGGGCTTTTTTCAAAGTGGGAGATTTTCCCCAAGAGGGATTTTTTGGGAATTTTTGTATATCAATCAGCACACTATCCTTTACGTTTCCACCAATTTTCAGCTTGTTATTTTGAATGTCTATCTGTATTTTGACCCAGCAACAATTTAATTAAATAAAAATTAATTATAATTAAATTAACTTTTTTATTTCGAACTTTTTGACGTTGTCTCTTAAAATACTTATTATTAAACAATTTGGAGCAAAAACGAACACAATCGAACGCTTGGGACAGTCGCAATGCTTGAAAACGCAATCCAAGATTGCGGCTGTTGTTCGAAATGGCGGTTTCCCTTGGATGGATTTTTTGGGAATTTTGGGGTATCAATTAGGATACTATCCTCAACATTTCCACCAATTTTCATCTTTTTATTTGGAATATCTACCTACCTTTTTACGCAGCAAAGCCTTTTTTAAATAAAAATTAATTATTATTAAATTAAATTTCTTGTTTCGAACTTTTTGATGTTGCCTGTTAATATACTCATTAGTAAACAATTTAGGACAAAAACGAACTCAATCGAACGCTTGGTTGAGTCGCTATGCTTAGAAACGTAATCCAAGATGGCAGCCGTTTTTTCAAAATGGCGGATTTTCCCCCACATAGAATTTTTGGGAATTTCAGGATATCAATCAGAACCCTATCCTCTACATTTCCACCAATTTTTAGCCTGTTATATTGAATGTCCGGGTCAATGTCTAATTTGCCTGGACTATGCAGTAGAAGACCATGCTATAAGATTTCTAGTTTCTCTCTTTTTATCATATTGAGTATTTTTTGTAGATAAATTGGAATACATAATCTACTGCTACTAAAATAAGTATAGTGCATAGCTAAATTTGTTTTAAATTGGAATAACGTAAATGTAATGCTATTATTTCGCATTCAAATTATCGCTTGAATTTTAAATCCTTTTGTTTTTACCCCTGTATTATTTTAAAGCAGTATTAAATTTATAGAAACTCAATGATTTACAAGCTTCGAAAGGCAATATTAAAAATAATTATGATTGCAGTTCATAATTAAATGTCCCATACATAAAATGTTCATGCTCTTAAAATCATTTGTAAAATAGTTATAATGAGTCAGGCATATAACATTTTTAATAGATTAACTCTGAAATGAGTATTTTCTAGGTGATTTCTAAAAATATCGGTATTTTTAAATCTCAATGAAAATTATCTGTTTCGAGACATCCAAAAAAGACATGTCTTTGCGGGAATCCTCCAAGAAACGGAAATCACCGCATCTTTGACCATCTCTCTCAAAAAAAAGAATACTAATGCACCGACCCTTTAATTATTTAGGACCTTTAGGCACTGCCTGACTTATTATAATGGATTTTTTCATTATTTAAATGAAATGTAACAAATTATCATGACTGTTCTTCAAAATCAAGCTCTTCGAAAACATAATTTTTATTACACATCTTCTGCATGTTTTCTAAAAAAAATTCATCTTTCAGAACAACCACCATACAGAATATAAATTTCAGCTTTTCATGTTAGTAATTACTTAAGAATAATTTGTTTAAAAGGACCATTATACCTAGCTCCTTTGTTTTGATCAAAGATCCATGAACGGTTCTATAAATAAATCCTTTATCACTTGCCTTGAGTGCCCTCTTAAGAGATTGAGTTGTAGCTGCATTGTATAATTGTATAAGGAACATGAGGCTTCACACAAACATACTCCATTTCTATATAATTAAGATTTTTTTACAATCTGATACTTCCTAAAAAAACTACCATTTCTATGCCATCAATACATTGGTAATTGGTCAAAGTAAAACAAAGCTACTAGCACTCTTTGTAAATAATTGTAATTGTGTTCTTTTTGATTTACAGTTTCATAAATAAATAAAAAAAAATGACTACATAATTTCGTAACTAAATAGTTACTCTGCTTTAGCTTAGTTTCATCTGAAAATAAAATAAACTGCCCTCCAATATTTAACTATTATCTAAATTTTAACTACATGAGAACAATAGTATCCTAATGACCAGAATCTTCTACTGAATAAAAAAAAGTAACAATAGCAACAGCAGTCTACCTTTTCGCCATCCATTACAGCTTGTTATTTAAAGACATCCAGTTAGACTATTTTATTTCCTTTCTCTCCCTTGTGCTACTTAGGCCTTTTGTTGTGTGTTGTCAGTTATTGCCTGCATCATCAGTCACCCGTTTCTTGCCATACTTTGTCACATTCTTCATCGTTGAACAAGTTTTTCCATCATTCTGCCCCTTTGTTCTCGAAATGTGAGTTATTTTGTGCCGACGTTCTTTCTCTTCGCTCCCCTACTACAATAAGTGCCATTTGTTACGGCTTTGTTTCCGATTTTTACTTAATTACGACAATTCTCCTTGTACGAGAGATATTAGTTTGGATGCCAAGCTGTGGTAACTAGCAGAAGATACTGAGAGTTCTTGTTGTAATTATTTTGTCCTTACTGTAACTTTTTGCAAGGAGTTGAAGGTCGCAAACTGTTGACTTTTAGTGAATACACACAACCGTGTTGATAGTTTCGGAATTAGACTTAAAATCGGTACATTAGGATTAAGCGCCAAGTTTTCTAAAAAAGGGGAGGAAAGTATTCAATCATTCAAATAAAACCAACTTAAATATATCATTTAGAAGTGTTGCTTTTAATTCTTTAAATGTTTAGATGCGAAATTCGAAAAATATATCCAATGAAGTCCGATTGAGGAGATTTGCAATACCGTAAAATCATATATTTTCAAGCAAATTTTAATAAACATTTGTTGTTGTTATTTTTTTCGTGTGCCACGTGAAATACCCACGCTCCATAAGGATTCAAGGCAAAGGGGGTGCGGCTCCTGAGAAAGTGAGACCCATAAATGGCAGGAGTCCGACTTCTGCCTCATGAGATATGATAGCTTCCACTATCTATCGCCACCTCCAAAAAAAATTAAATTTACTGCTAAGTAGTACAACTTTATTCAATAGTGCCTGTGTTCTTGAAATTAGAACAGTATATAAAAGCATATTATAAAGTTGGTTTTACAATGTAATACTAACGAAAAAAAAAGGATGTTTTTCTACCTATCTCTGTTTCGAATTATTAAGTGAAACTAATGTGTCTAATTATTAAGTGAACTATCTTTTCAAGAACATAAATATTTCAGGTTAACAATTTTGGATATAAATTAAATTATTTTTGTATTTTATTGAAAAACAATGATGGCACAACTTTATATTTTATATTTTTCCTCTTTTGTAGTTCATAAGTATTATTACACTTTAAATATATAAATCAAGATATAATTCATTTCATTTATGCAGGTTGGTTTGGGAAATAAATCGTAGTAAAACAGAATTGGATTTGATTATCATGGTTTAAAACTCGTTTTAATTAAATAATCTATGACTAGTTAATTATGCTAATAAAAAGCTATTAGTTATGAAGCAAAAGCTTTATCTATTCATACATTAATAATAATCAGTTATCATAACATTGTATCGCTGTCATTAATTTATATTTTTAACTTATCTCCACCAGTTATCCTAATTATCTGTTTCCTTCAAGTTAATCATGGCAACCTTAATTTGATGTCCTTTATAATACCTGGTTTCCTTTGAATTACTCATTAGTGCCAGTTATTATTCTCTCTTGTGTGTGATATTGAACACGTTTCATAGAACATTGGGAGCAGGTATTTAATTACATCATTCTAGAAAAATGGTATCGAGATCTGCTTTTATAGAAAAGTTAATGAATACATGTCTAACAGTTCTTTATTCGTATTCTTAGTTTCTTGTTAATATTAATACGGTTTAAAAAAATTACATAATTTGAAACTTAATTTCTTCTTGGATGGATTTTATTCAGATTTAATTCTTTTTTTTTACATTCAGCTTTTTTATACTATCAAGTAGGGTAAAAGCACTAGTTACAGACAGGTCTAAGGATTTTTTTTAGTTTTTTCCATCTTCTGGCCACTAATTAAGAGTTAAGAAATTTATTAAAGGACCTTAAACAACTCCTGGATATATTTTAAATTTCTCATATTTTAAAAATTTTTAAATTAAATTTTTTTTAACTTTAATTTTGTTTTTCCGAAAGGCTTTTTTTGCACTAGTTACAGACATACCAAAAATTGAAATCACTAGTTACAGACAGGTAGTAGGCCCAGTTACAGACACGTTTGAGAAAAAGACGAAATTTTTTAATTTTACAAAAAAATCATTACATTTTATCACGTACTTTTTGTATAAAACTTGTTTTCAACTTGTGGAACATAATTTATATACTATATTGATGTACATTTTTCTACGTATAAGGGTTTTACATGAATCAATAAGAAAAGTTTTATCACACAGTCTTTTTGTTTTACTTGGAAAAATTAAGTGGAATTTAATAATTAGAAAAAGGCATAGTAAAAGTACAAGAAATTAAATTATAACCTGGAGAAGGATATATGAGTACTACTTCTAAGGAAGGCCCTCCTCCAAAAGAATAGATAAATCTAAATCTATTATTTTAGCAATCATAAGAATTTGTAAAAAACTTCTGACAAAAATGTTTTCTACTAAAACTATTTCTGTATTTTCAAACAAATATTTACTTAAAGACATTTTTTACTTCTATGAACACTTTTAATACATTTCTGTTTCAAAAAATCTAGACAAAATTCCTTCTTAGTTCCCTTACTTTTAACTGAATTATTTTTTTAGAACATTTATAATAAAAAAATATCAGTAAATTTACTTTTTTAAGTTTGATGTAGGTAACTGAACAAATATAAAAAAGAATTGATTTTGATCGCAAAAACGACTTGTCTGCCAGGTTATGTGAGATGTATGTCGAACATAATGACTGGTAATGTGATGTTTTCCCTTAACACCCAAGGGTGGAATACGTTCTCTAAATATTCATAGAAAATATGACTCGTCATCCAGCCAGAGTCGTATTTTCCCAACCCCACTCATCTGGTACACTCTTACCAACATCATCAAGAATCCTTTTATATTTAAAGACAATAAGAGGGGGAGCTAATTGCCCCGAAACACTCCCAGTTACCAAAACGGTCAAACATTCCTTTTCATTTGAATTAACAACCTGATAAACGTTTTTTCGCCTTTGATTGCCTAAAATTAAGAGCTTAATTAATTTTCAGATAAATTTATTCAATAAATTCACTTTTATTATAACAATTTCTATTAAGGAAAGCAAAACATTTTATAGAACTAAAAGGATTATCAAAGTAATTTTAATAAATTGAATGCTAATGTTTTTAAAAGAAGACCCACATAGAACTTTTAAAGACTTAAATATAGCCTATGTTGTTTCTTGATTCTTTTGCTTATATGAACCAAATTTCGTGCTAATGGAAGAAAACTGGGGATTTTTTAAAAAGACAAACATACACATAAAAATGTACACTATACACCCACAGAGTTCTATTATACAATATGAATAAAGAATTAAATATTTAAAAGGTACGAATAGCATTAAAATAATATTCTTATTCTTAAGAACATTAAAAACATTCTAATGAGATTAATTTTATAACTAATTTATTTCATTCACCTTTTATCGAGTAAACAGAAAATTATCCATCCATAATCATACTGATATACTTGGTAAAATAAACAGCGGTAAAAAAAATAATGCAAGAACAAGTTATCAAAAGATCAAACAATAATTAAATGTTAAAACAAAACTAAAAATTAATCATAAAAAGAACAAGAACAAAAGTAAATTAAAACACATAATTAAGAACAAAACCTATGCAATTTGCAAAATTGACCTAAATCTATCATTAAATTAAATTTCCCTCTAAATTACTTAATGAGGTATATTTAATTCATGAAACTTTTATTTTTATTAATTTATAAATTATTAAAACTTTAATTAAATAATTTAATAAAGCATAAATAGCTAGAAAGCAAACAGGGATAAACACAAAGTCCTAGTGTCAGACACCCTTTGGGCCAGTTACAGACACCCATGTCTGATACTGGTCTACGTTAAAATATCCATTGACCCAATTACAGACATGGGTGTCTGTAACTGGTATATTAACGTTTTTTGGTATGAGTAACAGACACCCCCCTAAAATCCTTCGGAATGAGACTTTTAAAAAAAATCAAAAACAAAAATAGGATTGCCAAGACCTAAAAATGCAAATGTAGAAATTTTTTCCCAGAAAAACCAGTTATATAAGTAGAAATCGCAGAAAATTAAAAATTGAACCTTATCAAAACAGCTAAGCGACCGCCATGAATCACGCCGATCCGCTACAAACTTTTTAAAAATTGTATTCTAACTATTTTAAAACTCTTTTTTACGAACTTTTTCTGCATGGTCATGAGTAAAACATTTATCCCTTCAGGCTGAAAAAAAATTTTGATCGCTAGCACCATTAGAAGGCTTATTATTTAAATTTAAAAGCAAGACTGTCTGTAACTGGGTACCCTGTCTGTAACTGGTGCTTCTACCCTAATCCAATTTTTTATGGCATAGCTAAATTTTTGAGTTTAATTAAATTAAACTGACCTGCTTAACTAATTTTTATATACCAGACCTTTAAACTTGTTGCAAATATTTTATAGAAACTAATTTTAATTACTTAATAACATCGTTATGTATTATAACCCGGGTATTTAAAAATTAAGAAAAATATTCCTTTTATACTAGCATTTATTTAACAAATTAAGTTTGCCTTCTAAAATATCTTCTTTAAACAACTACCATAGGTATTTGCTCCTCAATCATATTTGTCTGGCAATTTATGATTAAGTTTGTAGCATCAATAATAAAATAATCATGTGTAAATAATACCCGGATAGATACCAGAACACAAAAAAGTAAATTGTATTTTAAAAATCTTATCAAAAATTTAATACGTGACTGTACAAAAAGAGGAAAAATAATGTTATTAATTTTGAAAAACGCTCCAAAATTTTAAAGTAGGTAACAAGTATTTATCACAAGTGGTATTTCATTGTGAGAACAAAACCAACATTTCGTTCATATTGTCTAATTTTCCCAAATCATGTAGTAATCACTAATTTATTTTCTTCTTAAGCTTTTCAAACAGTTTGATTATAAATACAACCCAACCATAAAAAAAGGCCTGAATATAAAATATTCAAGTCATCAGATACATCTCCGGTTGGAACAGATGGTAAAATTGGGTCTTCCAAACTCAACTCAATAATTCAACACTCATACAACAGCACCCGTTTCTTTTCAGCGATATTAAATTTTTCAGCTGCACCCTTAGAGCTCCTACACCCCCCCTGAGGAGCATCTGTGTTACAAAAATATTAGATCACCCTATTCACACTAGCACGACCCAGAAGATAGGATTAAGGGATATGCCCCTCTCACATACACCTCATTTGCATCTACAAACACTTTATACCATCGATACAACGAATAAAATTTGCACCAAATTCGAAATTCCGTCCCGAAGCTATGTCAGTTCGTCTTATTCACGTCACCCTAAAAAAATATCACGTCCTTTTATGTGACGGATAATGCAAAATAAGGTCATTTAAAATAGACGTAAAAGACTTTCAAGCAATCCCAACAACTGGATAGCGTAAAAAGTTCCTCGGCGTCTCTGGATTGCGTGCAGACCGTATAGGTAATATATGAAGACAGCACTTTGATTATGTGATCCTTTTGTAGCGAGTGTGTTCATCATCTCACCATTTCTACGGCATCAGGAAGACATACTTAGTTACAGATTCTACTCGGTAGGATGTTAACGAGAGCTTTGATTGGTTTGCCAGAATAGAGTGGGATTTCTAGTAGCTCTGCGTGATTTTAATCTTAATCCTAATAATCTTACTCTGGCAACAGAATTATTTCCTTGTCCGTTTGAGATTTCCATATTATGTAAAACCTGGCATGTTTTAAGTCATTCAAGAATATGTAACTACTGTTAAGCCACGTCAGCTTTTTACTACTTTTATCAACGATTTCCACCGAAAATACCAGTTTAAATTAATCGGAATTGGCACAATTTGTACATGGAGCGTTTGTATTACAAAATGTGAACATTTTCACCGAAAATCTTTACCCATAACATCTAAAAAATACGTTTCTCTCGTCGTTCCTTTTTTAATGGTTTTTCTAAAAGACCGAGATAGTGTTTTCCTCGGTGTATGGGACTTCCAATTTTAGGGATTTCCTATTGCCACTCGCCGTTTTGACAAACAGGGTTTCCATATTAAAGCAATGCTTTACATAGTACTTCTACTGCACAGACGCCATTTTGTGAATAGATAGATCCGTCGCTCTTTCTTCCAAACAAAGAACAGGCTTTTCCTGTAGGTTGGCGTCCTGCGAGTTTCCGTGAGCCACATCCATCACATTTGTATGGTCTCGAAAACAACCGAACCCACTTTTTTTTTCTTTCCAGCGGATCATCTCGCGGTTCTTAAAAGAAAATGCATTTTTCAGCTTTTATCACCTCCGAAGAATTTATTTTCGGTTGTCACATTTGCGTAAGAATATACGGACCCGGGACAAAATGCGAGATGTATTTTTCCGCTAGGTTTAGCTTCGGTTGCGTGAATATTTCATTCCGTGCTTTTATGGATATAAGGCTCTGTGGAAATGTAAACTTTCCTGGGCGATCGCTATGCTAAGTCGGGCAGTTGTAGAAAGACAGGATCTACCTCTACCTCCAGTAGGACAAAACACGAAGATGAACTCTTCTACAAATCTCAGAAAAGGGGTTTCAGGTTAGCTTCGGTGTCTATTCGAAAAAATTTCTGGTTCTGATAAGTGGTCCAAAAATACTTTTTCATCTAGCGTTTTGGACATCCTTTCCTATTTTTTGAATGGCTAATAGTTAACTCGCACCGAAATTTTAGCTCTACATTATTTAAATTTAGATGCCAATGACCAAAAAGAATAAAAAAGTCCAAATGTAAAAACTTTTAACAAAAAATGGCATTCTATGCAAGTTATCAAATAAATTGATATTAATTTAAATTATTTTTGTTATTAAACAATTGTTTACATTATTTTCCTTCTATTTTCAGAGTATCTTCCTAAATTCAATTCTTATTTTTTTCAATAAGTACTGTGTTTTAAAATATTACATACGCAATTGAAGAATACATTTACAAATATACCTTAGTGACATTTGGGCTCTAAATTTTAGATTTTATGCATCCTTTTATATCATATAACTAATTCATAAATGTGATTAATAACTGTAAAACCTGCAGAAAAAAGTACTGAATTAAATATGCTAATTTTCATATTTTTACTCTAAATTTACAAGCATTCATTTTTTATAATGACGCTCATATTCAGGTCAATTTTTTCAACTGCTTTGATATAAAAAGGGAAATAATCGAAATACCAAGTTAATCAAGTTACATTGCAATTAATCTAATCAATCAATATACAAGAACGAAGAATAATTAAATCACTTTTTACACAAAAAATTGTTTTAGATTAACTCAATCTTGTATCCATCCTGTTATTAGAAATGAAGAGATTGAGTTATTTCTTAATCAAATTTGGTTCTCTGAAACAATCCAATAGGCAGCACGCCGAAGGATTTTTACAGAAGGCCACGTTACGCAAGATGTTTTTATGTAGACTGACGTCAATTCAAATTCATTTTACTTCACTTAAAAGAAGGCTTCTTTCATGTAATGTATCAGATGCGCTAAAAATTCTTCACTTTAAAGGAATGGCGTGGAACTCAATAATTCAGTTTTTCAAGTGTTTACTGTTGTAAACAAACGCTATACATTGCCATTGATTTGTATTTTGACTCTTTATTAAGTTCCTTGCTGTCAAGCTCCACTTGAATAGAATGGGAATATTTTAGGTTTTCCGGTTACTGTCAACAAAATGGTTTTTGAGAAACGCGTTTGTAAATTTTTCTCAAAATGGAAACTTGATTGACCAAATTCAATATTATTATATTTTACTATATCATATTTTGAGGAAGAAAGAAGGTTTCAACATGAAAATTATACTTGTATGTTATGGTTGGATCAACAATGCATATGAGAAAAATATTCCTACATCTACCGCGGCACTCCTTAATTTTTTTTATAGAGTGTTTTCAGGTGACGTCACAACCGGTTAATTTCTTTTAACTGTGTATCTTCTGTAGGGCTTTTAACTGTTGCTAAGGCCGTTGTTTATCTGTTGCTAAAGTGGTTTTTAGGTATGGGATTTGTGGGGTTTCGAAGTATACTCGTTGCAAGTAATAACACCACTTTTAGAGGACTCCAATATTATTTATTAAGGATTTAAAAATATACGTCAAGCATCTTTGAGATTTGGCTCCCGACTGGGGGTTGCTACATTTCCCCAGGGGGTGAAGACCTTTGGCTGTGGTGGTGAGGATTTTATCTCCCTTTTGGGGATTCACCACAGATCACGTGATTGCAAATGCTCCAATAGAAGAATTCCACGGCTAGTCATTTTCTGTAACTGTTAACCTCTGTAGGGCAAAAAAACTGTAACCCTTCTGTTGCTAAGGCCGTTGTTAGAGAGTGGTTTTCAACTTCAATAGGGTGATCAACCCAAAACTCATAAAAGTTAATGTATTTCATTAGTTGTAACTTTTCTACAAATCGGTTTTAATACAATTAAAAACCTGTAAAACTATTGTATATTTTAAATCTTGTTACATCAGTAAATGTTAAATATTATATGCTATTGAGCACCCTCTTAGAATTTGAGTAACAAACTAAACCATTTTCCATATTAATAATACTGATGAGTCTAAAAAAAAAATTAGAAGGTGGCCTCTAGCTCAAAAAAAAATACTAACCATCTATAGATTATGTGAAGAGTCTACACTAAATGGTAAGAAAGTTTTCAACCTTTGTTGATTTCATTGTTGAACTCATGACGCACATATTAATAGTTCTGGACTTGCACCACTGTAGAACTAAAAGGAGCATGAGTCTGGATAACATCGCCTACCAAAATTAATTACTGCCCTAAAATTTGCACGTTTGTTTATTAGATTTCACGAATTGTATTTTTTTTTTGCTACTCTTCCCGTGGCCACTGGAATATTTTTCAGGAATCAACAAAACTGCTTCTAGATTGTAATGGCACCTATTTATTTTAGCGTAATTACCATAAAGTATTCGTGAGATTCATTGCTTGCAGTAAAACTTATGCTTGTTAACTAAATCAGGGAGTTTTCGATGAGACGGCACTTAACGAAGCGAATCACTACTACAAAGTTATTTTGGGAAGAATTTTCAGTTTTTAAATAGTTTTCTACTGTAGATAATAACCCTTAAATTTTAAAGAGTATCTCTAGATTTAAATTATACACATATTTTTAGTAAATAGTTTATTTATTTGTTTTTTTAAAAGGGTGAAGTCCTACCTACATTACTCATCCAAATGAAAAGTATATACGGTAGGAATATCAATTATATAATTTGGTTTCTTTTTGCTTTTAATTAATATAAGTGGTAGTATTTATTTTGCAACCATCCAAATAATTGTAAACTACTTATTTGGACTTATTCTGAGTTAAGTTAGTCTCAAGTTTCACGGAGCTTAGTGCACCTACAAAACAATAGAAAGTTAAGAATTCGTTGCTATAAAAATAAAAAGCATTTTCAAGCTTTAAAAAATTGAAAAGACTTTCTACAGGGTGTGATTATCTCCATTTATTTTTCTTAAATTTGTGTATTAAAAAATATAATTTAAGCTTCACGTTGAATTGATTTTATTGTATCTCCCCCATCAAAAATCCTCTGTTAAAGCGTTTAAATAATAGATTATTTTATAAAGCGTAAGCTTCTGTATAAACTTTGCACTTTTATAAAAAACTTGTCTTCTAAATATTGCCTCTGAATCCGCTATTCACAAATCTTTCAGCTGCTGCATAAACAGAGCTTCAAAATTCTTATATTATTTCGTAATTCTTTGTATAAAACTTTATGGAATATGAGGCCGTATTGTTTTTTTTTAAATATTTTCAATGGATGAAATTTGATAATACCCATGGATTTCTTTCAAATTCAGAATAAAATCATAAATCTTGTATTAAAAATATCCTTCTCTATTTCATAGTATAATATAGAAATATTTTCTCAAAGAAATGATAAACTAGGGACTATCGATAAGATAAGATGAAGGTCTTTATTCTAGAATATTATATATAGTTTCATGAAAAAATTTGCCTCTTTTCTTTAAAGTTAGTTGATAGCAAATAAAAAATTATTTTCGCTTAAGATTCTACGATTTATAGGATATATCTATTCATCTATTAAAATTACCATAAGTCAAAAATTTCATTTAAAAATTCATTCTTTGTTACATTGTTACATTCATTTACCTATAATAGTAAAATCCTAATTTTTACTATCAAATATTGATCAGCTAAGTTGAAAGTATGGAATATTTTATTCATTAAAACTTATTGTGCAAGTATTTATACCAAATTAACCATTAGTTGATTATTTGTTGGAATTTACTTGAATTAATTAATCCTTTATAAAATAAAACGTATGAGGACAAGTAAATTTTCGTAAATGCATATTTTTAGAATTTGACCTAAAATTAACCATACAAAAATATTACAAGCATTCAAATTTGTTAAATTTAAATAGGACTGTCTATGCCGACGTAATTACGACTCAATTAAAACGTAAAAAATAAATTGCTTGCTTGTTTATTATTTATCGAAATAATTCTGTGAGATTGTGCTGCAAGATTTTATAGATCCTGAATTCTTTTTCATTTAATCAACTCCTAACTATTCACAAATGTACCATCTCGGTTTTACCTTCGCTTTAAAAAGCTGATATTAAATTTCCAAGATGTAATATAAATAGGAAGGGAGAATAATACATTTTTTTTCACTTCCTTTTGTACGGTTAATTAAGATTCAAAATATCTTTATTTTTTTATCGAAGAAGTGGAATTAAATCATCCTGCTCTTAATGATGCCACAGAATCGTTATTAACATTTGAAAATAATTGCTTTTGACAATTAATATTCATTTTTCTAAGTTCCCTTTGAGGGCATTGGAAAATTAAGAAAATCGAAAATCAATAATTGGTGGTACGCCTGAAAATAATAAATTTTAATTATGAGAATTTTTCTCTAGTCTCTCTTTTGTTGAATCTAAATTTTTTCCACTGGCTTTGTCTTTAATCCTTTTGATAAAATTCCATTCCTTGAATTTTAAATCTTTGTAACTAACTTTTGTAAAAAAAAATAAAACTATCAACCCTAATCATATAAATAATAATCCTTTTTTAAATGTTAGGTAGTGTTACATACAAAGGGTAATTGAATTTTAGTTGATTATAAGTTGACATGTTTCAACTTAGTTTTTCCTTCCTCAGCATTAATTCTCTACTTTTTAGGTGGCAAGATCTTGTTTAATTAGTTAACTAGACTTCATTTCTTTTGAATTTTTGTAAAAGTTTTTATTATTTTTGTACTTAAAACAAAATATAATTTTACGGATGGATCACTTTTATATTCATCTTACTTAGTGATTCAACCTGGATATCATAATTTTTTTTAGTATCTGTGACTGATTATAATATATAAGAATGGTATAATCCACTTTACCTCAAAGTGTGAAATATAAACAGGTTTCAAGATTAAATAATTAGTTTTAAATAAAGAGTACAAGGACACAGTTGTTCTTTTTGAAAGTGAATGAATCTTGGAATGTTTAGGTTATATACCTGTAATCGTTTTATGATATTTTTTGGTCAACTATATATAGTTCAGAGATTTTAAGAAAGATAGTTAAAAATATAAACACGGCTATTTTTATGCTATATCTATTACTATCCCCTTTTTTTAATGACATCTTAAACAGCCTTATGATTTTTCTCACTTTGTCAAAAAAAGTTTTTGAATTTGAATTTTAATAATGTCATTTTATATTAGTAGTTTCAGATATTTTTTTAACATATAATTCTTTGAATCTACAAAATGTACTTCAATATATAGTTTGTTGAAATTCATAGTTAAATAAAACCATTTTTCCCTCTCCTCTTATTTTAGAATTTTCATCCTATTAAAATCAAATTCATATTTTGTAATCATAATTGAATTATTTAATGATACAATGAATGATTGGAGAACTCATTTATAATTAAAAACTATTCTTCTCTAATGAAGAAATGAATGAAATGAATTCTCTAATGAATGAAAAAAGAACTAATTACACAAAATAAGTATTAACTTTACTTAAAATAAGTATTAACTTTAGCTCTAAACCACTTACTACACCTAGCTTAAATACGGTTAACACAAAATTTAATCCAATAACCTCAACAATGCATAAATTCTCAACAAAATCAATCATCTGTGTGTTTCAAAAATATCAAAACTTTTGAGCAAAAAGGGGAAGGGGGAGAAGTCTGTAAGTTTTTCTTTAAAAAAAACTTCATGCTTTAAACAAAAATTCGGTACGGCATGGTCCCTTTTGTGTACATGCTGTAACATTCAAATATAATTTGTTTTCCCTACTCACAGGAGAATCAAAAATTTCAAAATATTTCCCCGATTTCTTTGAAAAGCAAATCCCATAATTCAATGCAACTCTAGATTGGGAAGCTTTTTCGAGAGTATGTCACAGTCCGCTGAAGAGAATTGAAAGAAGTCCAATGCATCATGGGAAGATTTCTAGAGCTTTTATTTTCTAGTGTACTTGGAATTTATTACCCCAAACAAGTAAATTTATTTAAGTAATGATAAATTGGTGTGTCTATTTTTCTTTATAATTTCTTCTCTCTGAAATGCAAATAACAAATATACTTTTAACTGAATTTTTATTTGTACATCGGCTACCAGTTAACTGGAGCTAACTTCGCCGGCTCAGAAGAAAAATATTTATATCGCAAAAACTATAGTGAACCTTATTACTTTTTATTTTATGTGGATGAACATTACTCATTCAAAGCTTTTCATTGAAAAGGATCTAAAAGATTAATTTGCATACATAAAAAGACAGTAAAATTCCCTATATAGTTAATTGAGCCATACCTCTTGTATATAAAACATACATTGAATATTTGCAGAGATATTAAAGGTATTAGTTTTTAATATTACCTTTGTAATAAAAATGTTTTGAAAGCTTATTTTAAAGAGATGTATTGAGATGTAATTAAGATAATTTTCTTGAAAATTACTTTTACAAATTACTTATTTTTTCCTCATTCACTCTTTTAAGATCGCATTTTAAACAGATTTTATGAATGAATATGGATTAAAATATCTGTGGTACCTCTTCATCACAACATACACTTTATATAAATAAGTTTTAGGTAACTATAACATTTAAAGAGGCTATGATTTAGAATACTAACAAATAAAATTTACTATAGCCTAATCTTTTTTTTTTATTTTCTACAAATGATAAAATCAAACTAACAAAAATAAAATGCTATGTGTTGTTTTCAAAATCTTGAAAAGTTTCATCTAGGCGTTTTAAAATCTATTGTTGTTTCAGTATTTACAGAAGAACATTTGTTTTTCAAATTTATAAGAAAGTCAATTTAGTTATAAATTTATTTATTTTATTCAAGTCACAGACTACTAAAACACGTTATTTATACGGATTTATGATAGTATATAGTAATACAAATTCAGGGGGGGAAATTCTCTTAAAACCCTACATAAATTGAAAGCTTTTGTGACAAAATATTATTATATGCACATCACAGAACTTCGGAGGTAGATTTTTCCCTAGATAATGTAGTTATCAACTATCTAAAAATAATGATCAAGTACATTGAAACATTTTTTGCTCGTTATACTTCATAAGATGTAACCATTATGAAGTTTTAGGTATCATTAAAACTGCCTTGAGATTTATTTATACTTTTATAATCTAAATTTATGCTCATACAGAGATTTTATAAAGAAAAAAATCATGATAGCACAGGTTAAAAAATCTTTATTTATTAATGTGTAGAAGCTTTCTTCTGGTGTCTTTAATTTATTTCATCGATTTTGTTGAGATCTTCTTTTAAACATTTTTTTTCCTAAATAACCTCGATGACCTCTTTAATTGCCAGCCATCAGAAAGAGTTAACTCTCGCATTATACTTCAGTTCATACCTTATATTGCTCGAATTTGAAATTCTAACCGATATAACCTAGATATCTTTCCAAAAGACTTTTTGGATTATTTTGTATTAATCGTGTTTTTATTTCAATTAATTTTAATTGAGTTCTCTGTTAATCTTCATTTGAGAAGGTTTAATACAATAAACATACTAATACAATCACAATTACTTTTAATGTGGAATAAAAACAAAATAGTGAAGGTGTACACAGAAAAAAAAACAGAACAGAGGGTCCAAAACGCTATTTTCAAATGCCATATCGGATTAGAGGATTAAGATTCTTTTTCTCTGCCTCTCGTGACGTGACAAAAGGGAGGAGGCATCTATCACCAGGCATACCCAATGGGTTTTTTATTCGAATTTCATTACATGGCCCTGGACTCTCTCTTCTGGTACTCTGTGATGTTGTATCACTTAGTAAATGGATATTAAAATTATTCAAGTGGAGACTAATTCACCTTAAGAAAATAATGATAACCATAAGAAAAGATAATAATAAATATGTTTAATATTTTATTTTTAGTTTGTGTTTCTTATTTAAAAAAAAAAACGTTTGAGGCAGAAAAATTGCAATAAAAATTGCAACTTTATTTTCAAAACGCTGTCCTAAACTAACATATATACGTTCCGAAATCCCATCGCTTATTTTGTTTTCACTAAATATGCTACATCATGTAGGAATTTACACAATACGCATCAATAACACATCAAAAGAAAATTACAGAATCCCCTTACGAACAAATAAAATACCTTGTCCTCACAAAAAAAAACAAAGAGCGACATAAAAACCACCCAAGTTTCTACTATAACGCATTCCTAACCTGAAATCTATCCAACATGTTCCCCATAGCACCGGTACGAAATGGAAAATACGACACTCCCCCTGAGCCCTGAAACCAGAATCTCCCGAAATTCCACAATTTTTATTCCTTCCAGAATTAAAGATGGTGGCACACGATGCCATCTGTCAAATTTATACATCCGCCGAAAGAACAGATGTTCTGATTCTTGTTTTGAATAAAACTCTTGAAGGCCGGGAAATCGAATCTGTCTGCAGCGGGGAATCTAGATATGAATACTACAGTCGAAGGCACATAGGGGTATTATACATAGGGAACCTATCTGCTCCCTTTGTGGCGAGAATGGCCATTAGTCGTTATGTCATACCACTCAGACGGTGGATTGCAGTATCCAACGGCAAAATTGATTCGTTGGGGTTTGAGATTTTCCCATCTTCCTCGCATTTTCAAGGTCAAGACCGCTGAGACTGCCAAGCCTTGACATTAACTCGATAACAAATAATTTTGCCCTATAAATGCCGGTTTGAACTAATCGAAAGCTGCACAAATAGAATGTGAAGTATTTATATTACATTAGGCTGTACCTTGTGTGCTTTGCTAGGCCTCTTAAAAATTTCTGGAAATTTAACATTTGCTTTTAATAGTACGTATTTTTACTGTAGTGGGTACGCAATACTTTTTTGTTTGTTTTTCTTTAAAATATACGTTCTTTTAACCGCAAAGGCAATCAATAATGGTTTAGAATGTGGGATAAAAAAGTGTTAAGAATGATTTTATTCTAAAAATTCTTTTTATAAACATTTCCGGTACAATTTGGTAAGTTTTCATAAGTTTTATCACAAAAGGGTTAGGGAACGCATTAATGACTAACTAACACACACACTCAAATATTTATTTTATTTATCTCATGGTCAAAACTGTCGACTAACCACTACCTCACATAATCCTCGCTGTTATGTGACCTTTCTCTCCGAAATAAGTGTTTCTTCGAGTCAGGAGGGGTGTTAGAGGATCAGTGTTAGTAACATTACTATATAAAAATAATGTGAAGAGTTAAGAGAAATTCCCCCTTCAAAAACCGATAATTACTGTTGGACGTAGTTCCTTGCGAATTCGCTATGTTTTAAAATCATCGCAAATAAAAAAAAACAGCATGCATGGAGTAATTTTTTTACTGCACGATACGTTATTGTTTTCTCTCATGTAGAAAGCTGTCCGTCTCATATTCAAATAACTTTTGGAGAGTATGTGAGCATTAACCCAAAATGCTTACAATTACAGGATTTCCTTTTTTAAGGATTCCTTTTGCCACCCACCCTGTAGGGTCACCATACCAACACTCTCTCTCTTTGCGATACCTCTCTGCTCCAGCCTCCTCACAAATTGGAATGGAACTTTATGATTTTACGTCTGTCAATAAACGCGCGTAGGTATGAATTTCGTAGTCCGTCGAGAATTCCATAGCTTTTCGGTTCTTGAGAAACTGAGCTGGAATTCATTTCTGTAGCTCGAGTTCTGTGGAAAGTGCTCTCATTTCGGTGCCTAAGTATCGGGATCCTTTCCCTTAATCACGTCGGAACCCAAGGCAAAAATAGCTCCGTTTCTCAAAAGATGGGGGAGTATTCCGTGATCTTTGAAGTAGATCGTTCACAAACGTTTAAGTGGCTTTTTCGTATATCTTTGAAATCCCGAAGGTATCTCAATTTGAATGTCATTTCCGTTTATATGTTTTGGTGCTTTTTCAAAGCGAGAGGTTTTTTTATCCTTTTATAATGTTTACTGAACATAAAGTAGGGATAAGGAATCAATATTGGAATGTCAATATCTCGCTGCTTTTAAAGTTTTGTAAACTGGGTGTATGGTTTGAAAACATTGATTGTTGTTGACTTGTTGACTTATGCCACTTGGAATATCCAAGCTCCATCCGCAAAGCGTACAGGATTTAAGGCAAAGGGGGTGCGGCTGCTGAGAAAGTGAGGCCCATGAAATGGCAGGAACATTGATTGTAACGTAAAGAAGTTTAAAAACGGAAATATTGCCGGAGCAATATAAGGTATAAAATTAACGACTATTTGTTAACACAAACATGTACGAAAACGTTGTATGGTTGAATATTTAATGTAATAAAAATATAAGTTAATTTTATTATATTCTACAAATGGATGCTTTTAAAATTATTTATCTTTTTCTAAAATCTATTTAATTTATTCTAAAACAAAGTATAAATTTTAATATTAAAATTTTATCTAGGTATATGGTAATAAACAAAATACCCATAGGTTGTTTGTTCGTAATGATTTGCATGTAATGAAAACACCAGTACTTTAGTTAATGTGATTACTGGAGAGCCTTATTCTGCATAAATATGTCATTTATACATCTACCTTTTCAAAAGATTGTGTTCAATATACATATGATAATTAGTATTCATTTGGAGTTCTATGCTGTCAGTGCTGACAATGACTTAACATTGAATTTAATATACCTACCTACATTTAAGTCCCTTTATATACAGTAGGTGTATACTAATGCTGCTTGGTATTGAGTTTTAAATAAGGGTTCAATTATCATTAATTCTCCCTTTATTGTTAAGGTTTCTCTAAAAATAATAAAGAAGATTATGAAGATTATTCCATATATAATTTTCAACAATTAAGTCATTAACATTAAATAATTTATTGCAAAATATGTCACTCTCCATAGTGTTTTGTTTTCAAAACTACAGTAACTGAACCAGGATAAATATCTTGCATGTTTTTATTGATATACTATGACTTTTTGCTTATTTTTAGCTGCATATTGCTACAAATGTTACTTTCCTTTAACAAATTTCCTGAGGGAAATTGCTTGGGATAATGAAAATATCTATGATGATGAGAAAAAGTGTCACGTTCCAGTAATAAACATCATTGTTTGCATAAAGTATGGGAATTGAATGACCAAGAATTTACACTTCGCACGAAAATCGTCAGTTTTTATGGCTCTCATTTTGGAGTAAAAAGAGGTAAGAATCAACTCTCACGAGCACGAAAATGAAATGTCTCTCAAACTTGTCCTCCTTAAGCTCTATAAATTTACGTAAAATAGTTACTAATCACAATACTTCTAAAGGATATTTTTTTATCGCTCTATATCATTATCTTAAAGGTTGCAACTAATAACATGCCCAGTTTTGTTTTATCCCAGTATTAAAGGAACATGCGCATAATGCATAAAAGTGAGCATTTCGATTTAAATCTGACTGAAGTAATCCCTTTGGTAGCTTATAAACGCGATGGTTTTAGGTATGTGAAGGACAGGCTGCTCAAAAACACCATTGTAGCGTACTACATCTGAAAGTGGGAATTAATTCAGAAAATGTCAAAAACCGTATCAAAGAAGCAAAAATGGTTGACAAAATCCTCTGTTTATTCCGTATCCCGAATTGGCAGATCGAGCACTTTTGCCGGTAGGGTGCTTTGGTTTCTTTCCTGTCTTATAGGTTTCATCGGAAGCGTATGTTTCATCAACCGCTTTTTGAACTCTTATTACCAATACCCAATCGTTTACGACGTTTCTTTAGAACGCCGTAGTTCGGCTTCATTCCCTGCGGTCACAATATGCAATCTGAACCGCTTAAAAGGCAGTCACGAGCGCTGCATGTCTTCTCAGAACGTCGACGAATGTTTAAAGCACCCACTTCACAATGTCGCCATGGGCGCTTCAAGTGGTAAAGGTCCCGGGGTGCCTTTGATAATCCCAGAAAGATTGGCGGTTGCTTCGTGCAGTGCACAGTTTAACGGCACTCTCCATAAGAACCAGGAAGAAACGATGGATTTCTTGTCAAAGTACACCAAAATGAGCGCCAAGAACAGAAAAGCTATCGGGTATAAAGTAGAGATGATGGAACGCTGTTCTTTCGGCGGCGTGTCGTGTGGAGCCGATGATTTCGATCTTTTTCAAAACCTGAACTATGGCAATTGTTTTACCTTCAACAACCGGAATAACTCCATACCTCCATCAACAAATCACCCTCGAACCTTGGACATTGTCATCAACTTGGACACCCGTGAATACCTGAAGAGCACTGCCACAGCGGCTGCGAAAGTCGTCCTCCACACCCCATTCGAACACCCGGATTTGGACAGGGATGGGTTTCTGGTCAGTCCCGGTTACGAAACCAGGATCGGCGTGAAACAGATAACCACCCACAGACTTCCCTACCCTTACAAAGACGAATGTCGACACTACGACGCGAAATCAGAAGACCCTTCTAAGAAAAGCCAAGGCCGTTGTATTCAAAACTGCATCCAACAAAGAAGCTTCTCCGCTTGCGGATGCATAGAACCAACCCTTTCAGCACCTCCCCATACGGAACCTTGCGATATGACAAACACGAACAAAACGTGTTGCTTGGACAACGTGCTGTCACAGATGGCAGAGGACGAAAACGTGACTTGCTATTGCCCTCTGCCCTGCGTTTCCACCGATTTCAGCGAAGTCATTTCTACCGCTCTTTGGCCTTCTTATTCTTTTTTCTTCGAAATTCGAAACAGGGAGGCGAAACGTAGGGAATATGAAATTTATCGTAAAAACTATGCTAAATTAAGGGTTTCTTTCTGGAATACGGATGTATTGGTGTACAGACAGAAGGCAATGTTTGAAGATTCGGAGTTGTTCAGTCACTTAGGAGGAGAGTTTTCGCTATGGCTCGGGATATCTGTAGTAGCCGCATTCGAAATAGTGGAAAATTTTATTTATATTCTACAGTATTTGATTTTCGTAGTTAGAACGCATTGATTTAAATCTTTTTAGTAATACTCAAACACACTTAGGGAACGTACCCATACTACGTGACCTGTTTAGGGGGAGGGGGTCTTCAAAATACCATGCTTGGTCACAGGGGGGAGGGGGGCTTAGGGTTTCGTCACGTAGTCAAAAAATAAAGAAAAAAAATACTTGTTTCTGTAAATTATTAACTTTCTGTTTGCTAAAAATGATTGAAAACCGTATTTATGAACTACTACGTGACAATTTGAGGGGGAGGGGAGGTCTTGGCATATACTACGGGTGGTCACCAAGGGGGGGAGGGGGGTCAAAAATAGTAAAAAATAGGTCACGTAGTATGGGTACGTTCCCTTATGTGTTTTCACTCTTTTCTATTTTACCTGCATAAAACTTTCAGGTTTTACAAAGTTGATTGTCTATTTGTCACTAAATTATAAAACTTGACTACTGCTAATTGAGGTGTTTTGATTGTTTATTATTCCAATGCATTCTGAACCTTTATGGTAATAATAGTATAAATTACTTGGTACTCGATTTAATCAAATCATTGCAGTCTTATTCAATGTATAAAATAAAAAAATAATATACCTGTTAAATACGTTATCTTAGGCATTGCATACTTCACTTTGTGCATGATTATACTTTAATTAAAACACTACTTTTATTTGGTGAATTCTAATTTTTCAGTGGAATTATTGCTTTAAGTGTTCTTGGACGTCATACATTTTTAGTGTCCTAATACCCAAAACCAATTATGCTCTTTAAAATCGCAATAAATTTATCCCCAATGTACGACAAATGTTCTACACCGTCATTAGTTTTAGTAATTTGAACATATAAATGTATTTTAAAGTATGAAAATATAGAATACTACGATTTACAGTCACTAGATTTAATAATTTCCACTAAATGCCTTTAAAGTATGAAAATATGGAATACTATGATTTATTCTTTTCCTTTATTTATATTCATGTCACCAGAAAAATCTCTTCCTGAAACTTCGCACCATCCTCCTTTCTATTAGATACTGTATTTCTCAGGCTTTTATAGTATAACTGGCTCGTGTTAAAACTGATTTTTCCAGACCATGAAACCACTAGCGAGGAAGTAGTGAGAATTCGGATGTCATATGGCTAAAAAACACTCCAAAACCTCCTTTTTTTGGTCATTTCGAGAGCCAACAGTAGTAATTTAATAAAGTTGAAAAATAATCAATCAGTTTCGCTTATCTGTTGAAAACCCTATTCTAGAAAAACTATGATTGATTTTTTTCTCTCAAAATATTAAAAATAAATGGGTTTTGATGTGGTGTTATAGAATTATTACATTACAGGTACTCCATCTATTTTTCATAAATGTTTTTATAGCCTTGCTTCACATCAATCACTTAGATTCTCTCCTCCTCTAACGGCCGTTCCTAAAACATTGAAGAAAAAATAATGATTAGGGAAAATATAAAACTCAAATCCATTGATTTAAATTTGAGACTTCGGCAGACATGAATCTTGGAAAACAGATTTATTTCTCCCTGAGGCGAGCTTCGGAAAAACAACGGGTAAATTAGCGTCTTTCGCAACACCGTTAACAAGATTAGACGCAAACCCCTCCTCTGAGCAATATAAATTTCACTCTCAAACCCATTTCACGCTAAACGTCTCAGAACGGAACAAAAGACAAACAGCCCCCGCCCACCCTAATCTTCCGAAAGCCCCGCCGAGAAGTTAATTTAAAGAAAGTGGCAACAAGCTGGCGAGAATGAATTCAAACCATTTTCCTTAACCATTATACGATGGAAATACTACGAAACAAAGAAACCTCTTCAAAAAAAGAGCCCGAAGCTAATAAAAAAGTTTTCGGAAAATGAACGGCCTAATGCTCGTTCTTTTTTTAATGGAATCTGAGGGGTTTTTTTCGCCCCACGCGGATTCAAAATCAATATTTTCATTGACGAACCACCGTGGAACTGATGAACAGCGGAGTCCGAAGGTTTCGGCGTGAAATAGGAAATCAATCATTGAGCTCTCTCCATTGTTGAGGCTCACTCCGTTTTTCTTAAAAGTGGTGTAAGGACATAATTCCCGCCATTTTTATCCATGTTCTTTTCACCACAAAACTTCCAAAAACTAATGTCCATTACCATTTTTATTTTCCAATGCATGATCTCGCAAACTTACTTTAAAAAATGTTCCCGTGTTTCGATGACGTAAATGACACGCATAAATAACGTGCCGTCCTTTCATATACCACTAGACTTACTCCACTTTCCCCCAAAATTTTACATATTCGGATGTTCCCGCTTTTTATTCTCGGATTCCATTTTTTCCCGCGCTTTTCTTCCCTGCCTTCTTTCAATCCCTTAACTTCTCAGAGAAGTCTAGTTGTGAATTATTAAGGGTTTGGGAAATATATTCATGAAGGTTTTATTTTCTCCGTGTGTTGTTCCACACACGTTCTATTTGTGTTATCCCTCCCCCTCATAATTCTCTTTTTTTATCGGGTGGGCCATTTCTCTCAGCTGACGGTTGCGAAGGATAAACACGCTGGAAAAAGAGACGGACCTCGGGAAGATGTATGGGAGAATAAACTGCAACCGTATCGGCTCTTTTTACGGTTGTTCTGGGGAGCTTAATATGTTTCGTTCTGGCAGGGCTACAAATGAACTCGTAGTTTCGCATTTCATTATGAGGACGATATTGACTAGGGATTAAATTAGCGGAGACAGTTTTTCATTCTGTTTCAGAAAGATGTGCTGTTCTTTAAGCATTTCTGTCTTCTGCTTTTGTAAATTAATACCGAGGAAATAAATGTGTTTGATTCATGTGCTGTAGTTTAAACTTCAAAAATAACAAACTAAGGTATTTTGAAAAGTAATATAAAGCGTTTACTTCTTTTCATTTAAAACACGTATAAATACAAAAACTGTCATATTTATTTTAAATTTAAAAACAATACTTTCCAAATTAAAATAACAATACTTTTAATGTATTACTGCTAAACAAAAATTTTAAAAAATTTCTGTAGTATAAAAATCGCAAATTCTAATTTCAAATTGAGAAAAATATCAGAACAGAAAAGTTTAAAAATAAAATAGATCCACAGTGCAATTTGTTCTTCATTTTAGTTTATAGTTTTACATTTAAAACGGTAGGTACCTGAAGTTTTCTTTTAACTCCGTATTTTAAGTTTTACTACTAAATATTTAAAATTATTTCTTGCTTATCATTAGAAGAGAAGTATTGGGTCTGTTTTTAAATATCTTTCTATTTTTTACTTAACTATATTTTATAGCAATGAGGAAAAAATTATTTTTATTTCACATTTAGTAAAGTCTTAAAGGGAATCAGGGGGATATTTTTACATCCCTTCTTTTATTTAGCTTTTATCAATACTAGTTGTAAGGTTTAGAATTATCGATTATTTTACTAAGCAAAGACGAGATTTTAGGAAGTCCCTTCTGAAAATTTTTGGGAACTTCCAATTCAGTTTTGTTACTTATATTTCATATATACGGGAAATACACGAGTAATTTAGATAATATCTCAATGCTCTAATAAAAATATATTACAATTTGTAATGATGCTAAAAATTTTCTATGGATTCCTATTTATTGACAAATAAAATGTTACTTGAAAAAGAATGTTTTTAAATTTTCCAGAATTTTAGTTAACTAAAGTATATACAAAATGGAAATGGGTAGAAAATATTTTTCCTTATGAAAAAGAAACTGGAAGCATTTATAAATCATTGAAGAAAGGAACCTTTTTTGGTATCGATTTTTATGTGAATTACTACTTTTGAAAATGAAGATTTCAAATTTTAAACAACAAGAAAAGAGACTATTTCTTCAAACGCCACTCTTTAGAAACATCCAGTGCAACATAAGAGCAATGTCAAAGCTTTCTGATACTTTTTATCTAAAATTCGATTAAATATTACCATTTACATTTAGAAAGAAAATTTATGCTCATACAAGTAAAACAAAAAATCAATTCCCTAAAAATATATAAACCTTAAACAAATACTCAAAGCCTACTCTATGTACCAAAAGGATCTTGATGTTTCAAAATTAGAGTAGGTTGAAATACTTTCCATTGGCTTTTTTGTTTTTTTCAAAGAAACTAAAGTGATATTTCTAGAGTAAAAACAAATAACCTTTAAAAATTGAGAACTCTACACAAAATAGAAAAATGTAGGATCTTTTTGTTTTGCCGCCGATTTTACGATTCGTTTTACGCTTTAACGAAATCTTGTTACGTATACTGAGTCCCCGGCTTTACCTTTTCTTTTGGAAACAAAACTCGTTTTCAACGCCCCAAAATACTTCAAAAGAAAATTATATTCGTTCTTGTAAAGTAATAAGATGCTTTTATCCTTTTGTGAAGCTTCTACTCAGAAAAGCTAGAATACTGTGTCGAAAAAGTATCCAAGGAACAAATTTTCTATAGCACTTTTGTTCTACTAGTAAACACGTTCATAATTGATTAAAAACCATGAATTTCTTTTTTATAAAGTATGTATGGCTATTTACTCTCAATAATTAGATGAATGGTAGTTTTCTATATATTTTATTAAATTTTCAAAACATTTAGACTCTGGGGAAATACGAAATCAAAAGCGTATTGTCGATATAAATAAAGGTATCGTCGAGTAAAATTAAACCAATTTATAAGTTATTCTTATAACAGAATGTTTTGGAGTAAAATTTGCGCTAGCTTTAGATATTTTTGCATAAAAATGTCTGCATTCAAATTTCCAAAAATTTCATGGAAGAATATTTAAGTAGGAATTTTATTGTTGGAAAGCATTATCTAAAAAATTTTTATAAACTTCTAAATAAAATAAAAAGTAATAAAAAAAATAAAAAGTTTTTTAAACTTCTAAATGCTGGAAAAGTGAAGTTCAAATAACACGAATGTAAAAATGATTTATTTTCTAAATTATCAACTGTCATTTGTGCATTATGAGTCGTGTTGGTTCTTTAGTTTTCAAAATTAAGAGTAGGTACTGATGAATTGATGATGACATCGATTTTTAGAGAATATGTTATTTAAATTCTCAACAGTTTAATTATATTTCCTTTCTTATTTTATATCCTTCACAACAAAATAATTAGGGTAAGTTAATCAGTTCTTCCTTAGAGGAGAAATGTTACTCTAGTTTTCATGAATCAATTACTCTGGGAAAGCAATGCCCTGCAATTTTCCCTCCACCTGATAATCTTCCACCCCCAATATCAATTTTTAGAAAAGTCACAAAATATCATAGCCTGAAAGCTGCCCCAACCGCATCAATGGCCACGAGATATTTTGTTAATCAGGAGCCCTTTTGAAATCGAGGTCCAAATGCATAAATATATCAAAACAATTCATTTTCCACGCTTCTAATACCAAAAGGGGCGAACTATCCCACCGAAAAGATTCCACCCCCGAAATTAATTCGCTCGAGCATATTAGTTTGTTTAATTCTACTTCTATTAATCCCGAGTTTTGGAATGACATTTACACGGAGCGAATGGCAACGCGTATTCCTCTGGATTACGTCATCTTCTCCCTGAGTATTTCCCAACTCTTTCATTACTGCGAACCGCTTCAAAATGGCGAAGGAAGTTCGTTCGAATCACGATGATCCGAGCCTTGATTGTATCCGGTCTCTCGGGGTTCGGAATGATTTCGCGCATGAAACAATCCCGGGATCAAAACCATCAAACTGTAGGTTTTGGGAGTCAGAATATCTCGATGTGTTAGCTCCTATATTTAGCTTGGGTTGTTCGTTAATAGCAGAATATTTGCTGGTGAATTGGAGAATTGCTGTGTGGAATCTGATATCTCTAAGGAGGAACTGCGACGGCGGGAGTTTTCATCTACCTGCCAGGAAATGGCACATCGTTTACTCTCAAAAGGAGGATATTGCAGTTTGAAATAGAAATGGGTGTTAGTATTAAGAGAAATGCATTGGTAATTTCAATAGCACTAGAAATAATACATTTATTGAAACTGCAAAATCCTTTCAAAAGACATTCACGAAAGTTGGAAAATTTTCGAATTGGGCAAGTATAAACTTACAAAAATAGAGAAAATTTCCTTAGAAGTGTAGTGTCAAAAATTTAATAAACACTGCCTCGACTTTCCTGTGTTTCTGCTTTTAGGTATAAGTTTTACTTTATGTCGGATATTTTTATTCTTGAATGGTTTAGTAGAGATCATTTGAAATTCCCTTTAGTTTATCTTTAACCCATTTTCAAGTGAAATTCTAATAAAAGTGCTATCTTTGCATGGAAAATGGGGGGTTTTGGTATCAGTAAGTTTTATTAAAAATAGTAAAAAAAATCCGAGAATCACTGAAATAAGCATTATATTTGCCTAATTAGTATTTCATAATGGGTAATATTAATAAAGTGGTCTGTCGAGTTGATAAAGAAAAGAATATGTGAAATTTATTGGGAAATTAAATTTTAAATTAAATAACTCTAAATATTAAATATATTTAAACCATACCTTAGATTGGTAAATGTGTAATTTGTAATAATCCTTTTAAAAGTACATCTAGAAACTGAATTCTGAACATAGATAATAATCAGATTATTTAAAACGCTATCACTATACCTGTATGTCCAAAGTTAGAAAAATATTTTTAAAAAATTCTATAAAGATACCCTTGTTTAGCTCTAAAAATTTTTGTGTTCATTCAATGTTTTTCTTAATGGCTATATCAAAAACGCATGTGACAAAATTTGTATGTATGCCTGTATGTTCAAAATTAGAAAAATATTAAAAAAATCCTTTAAAGATACCCCTTCTTAGTTATAATAATTTTTATGTTCACGCAATGTTCTTCTCAATAGCTATATCGAAAACGCATGTGACAAAATTTATTGCAATGACCCCAACTTCAAATAACTTTATTACTTATTTATTATTTATAATTATTACAGAGTATTTGTGAATATCGTAGGACTCAAATCGAGTTAGATAACCCTACCTACACATTGTCTTTTCAACCGAAGCAGAACAAATCCAATAATTGCTTCGTAGAGTAAAAGAGAGCAACAACAAGTGTAAAATTAACTGTAACATTGACTTTCCAATTGTTCCAACTAGCTCTAACCAACAAGCACTATCATAATCGCTTTGACGCATTGGAACTTTCTGAGCACGTATGAATGCTTGCTTAGCCTTGTTCTTTAATTAGTTACAATGTTTAAGTGACTTGTCGAGTTCAATTTTACCTTAATGAACATGAGAAAACCAAGCGGAAGTATTAAAGCTCCTTTAAATTAGTTTGGAAGGATAATTTTCAGATATAGTCAACTGAACTTAATTGTTCTGAATTAAATTTAACTACATGGATGATTAAGGTTTCATTGGATTAAACAGAAATTCCCATCAATTTATTTAACTTTTTATAAACATAGTAATAAAAAGAAAGTAATAATAATAAAAGAAGACTATCCTATAAAGATAATTTTCGAAAATAAATTACACGAACATTAACATTCTAGTGTTTATCTTTTTCGTATTTCAATCATAATGATAAATTCAAACATTGAAGGTTCCACACTTTTGTTTAAAAAATGTGAAAAATAACAAAACCAGAGAAACCTTATCTTAACATTTTTATATATTGCATCAATTTTACGATAACCTTACATCGTCATAAATAAAAACCCGTAAAAAAGCGCTCTTTCTAAAAAATCTTAACATAGAAAGCCTTTTGAATGCTAAGGTCTTACCTCATACATCAGTTAAATGACCTCCAAAAAACTTATCACTGTAATTTTAACTTGAGGTGATATCGGAAACTGAATCATAGGAAAAGGAAATGAGATAAGAAGAAATGAATTTGGAGAGGATCCAAGAAAAACTCCATTTTATGTTGTAATTCAAGTGATAGAGGATGTTGACATTAAGATATTTCTATGCACATATGTTATGATAATTGCAGTATACGTCTTAAAAGGCTTATTTATTTTTGCCAAAGGGCATTATTAGATCAACTATATTTGTGAGTTTTATGAAAACTTTATATTAAAAGCATTTTTGAGATATGGAGTTATTATGATAGCTGTGAATATTGGGTTAGTTCCAAGGATGTAAAACTGATGAAAGATAAGAATTTAATAACCTACGGGCCAGCAGTTGTGACTTCTTCCGATAAAATTTAATGTCAACAATATTTTTGATTTCTTGGGGCTTATCTGTAGTTATCGTTCTACTCGTATATTTTAAAAAGTTATTCATGAATATTTATAAATTAAGTAGTACCATGAAATTTTTAGCCTGAAATAACAATTAATAAGTGCTTAACAGTTAATCTTCCTTTTACTAGATTTCATGGCAAAATATTGAAAATGACTGAGTGTACCAATCAATTTTAATTGACAGTTTAATCAATTTTAATTGACAAATAAAGGCTGTCATTCTTTCATTTTATACGATTTTTTTATCATCACTATTTAAATTACCTTTACTTACTCTGAATGATATCAAATAAGAGTAGAACTTTAACAGAAACGTATCATCACATCAGTATATGATTCGTATATATTAATAGGCTATGAAAGCAATTTTAATTGATTTTTTTAACATTTAACAAAATTTTCTTTTAATGTATCACCATTCTCTTCTAAGCCTAAAGGATAGCTATAATAATATTTGTTTCACGTATTTGGAATTAGACGCAATGGTTCTCAAAATGTTTAACTATAAAGTTATATGTTGTATTTATTCCTTTGTTTATTAAAATAATCATTTCATCAGTTTTCATAGGCAATATGAATTTAAACATACTTGCCTTATAAAAAAATACCTACCTCATGATGAAAATAGATCCTTAATACGAAAGTATATATGTGTAATTACAGTATTAAGCGAAGCGTAAAGAAGTGCTTATCTTCCTACAGGGAGAAACAAACCGATGATACCTTCATATCGATTTCACTGGACCAACATTTACACACCTACTTTCCCATAGACACACTAACTTTTGTTTATTCCTTATGATGAAATATTATACCAGTGATTAATCTAGATTGTAATCTCAGCCTAAGCCATCTGAAGCATGATCAAACATGGCTACCGAAGGCTAATTTAAAAGTGATGTTCTGAAATTGTGTTTACGATGTCTGATGAAAGCTGGGTTTAAGTTTAGAACGAGTTTTAAATTATCTATGGCTTTCTGAGCCAAAAGCTGCAGTGAATTTAATTAAACTTTAAATGTGAGGATGATATGGATTAACTCAAACAAGAGCCGTGATTTAATTAAGTTTGTAGATTAAATTAGCTGGAAGAATAAAAAATACAGCTCAAAATTCAATAAAATTTGATTAAAAAATTTCTTTTTAGTTAATTCAAAAAATACTCCATCGATTTTCTACGAATTAATATTTACCAATTTAATAATAATAGGTTGGTCAACAAGTTGTCAGTCAAATGGTAGACGGTGATCCACAAAAGGTTTAGGTGCTACGACAGTTCTAAAAATATGAGAACTTAAAATAATACTTGCTTTATTAAATAAGAATAAACAACGAAATAAAGACCAACAAATATATTTCCTGAATATGTATATTAACGTGTAAAATAAAGAAAGCAATTTGGAAGAAATAGAATATTCATTACTTTTCAAAAGCTATAAAATATCCTTTACATTCAGGATACAAATTAAATAAAGCTTACTTTATGTCACCTTTAAGTAACACAATGCTCTAGTTATCATCTAACTTCAGAATTTACCTACCGGCTCAACTAAAGGCACTCACATCCTTTGATCTCCACCTTAATTAAAGACAACATCCTTGGTTACATATCTTCCCCACAGCAGCACACAACATACTACTATTATAGGTTAAGCTACACGCCCACAATAATACATAGTCTTTAATGAAATGAATTATTCATCGTCGTATCTAAACGGCCACTTAACGCTCAGTAGTCCGTCATCAAGCCTGTCATATGGGGATGGATCATCCTGACAAGGGTACACCACCTGTTTGATGTTGGGCGGCCTCCCATTATATTGGGCTGAGAAGTGGCACGCTGACTGTTCCTAAAGACGCTGTAATGAAGCAGGTTGTGGTGTATTAGGGTTGTATTTACACGCCCCTTTATGTGGGCTTTATGGGCCTGGTTAAAGGAATCGTACGAGTGGATACGTGGGGATATTCTACATTGTGGGAGAGTAATGAAGGTGGAGGGATTACAGTACCAAGGTATGATGGGTTATTTTAAGTCTTATGAAAGGGTTTTATGGCGTGCTTAAGGAATATTTGTACCTCATTCCATTTTTGCTCATTTCTACCTCATCTAGATACATAGCGCCTCATTTTGGTAGGCTGCTGATTTATTAAAACCACGACCATCGCTAATGAATATGAACCTCGTAAAAAAGAAATCTACAATGAAAATAGTTTCAATTTCAGCCATCTGTTGAGATTACAATACATAAAAAACATTAATTTCTTGAGAAGAATCTCCATCAGTCAATCAAGTTCTTGTTTATTGATCAGTTTAAATGAAAGCGTTCAGCACAGGAAAGCATAAATTTTCTCGACCGGTGGCAAAACATCCTAGTAATAAAAAGTAGCAAATTGAGCACATGATTTGTCAAAATTTGAGCTATCATTATTTTTGAGGCATATTTCTTTCTCCATGGTACTCAACACATGTCGCTTCGCTAAAAAACGGTATAAGATATAAACCACATCTAAATAGGATAACTTAATTGATAACTTTCCTTTATAATAATCTTCTGGAGGGTCACTTTTGGGTTATAATTGAATAACATGAGCTTGGATGGAATCCCTATGGATTTCGAATATGGAATGACATATGCATATGCGTTTTACAATGTATGCTTTGTATGTTAACTTTATTATGTTCTTGTATTCTATTATGCTTGTATGTAAACTTTTCAATCTTCATTATTATACTTAAATAGATGAAGTAATACAATTCTATCACTTGAATTATCTAAATATAGGAAATTATAACTAAACACATCTTAGTACTCTGGTTATGATTAAATTGAGAATTGATTGTGGGTGAAAAATGCTCGTGTTTTTAATTAAGTTCAAATGTTAAAATGCCATATTTTAAGATGTTTATATACAATACATATGTACCTAATATAGAAAGATATGTAACTCTACAAAGAATAAAAAATTATAAAAACGAATAGTAAGAATGGCAAGTCAGGGAAAGCGTTGTACCTCAGATCACTTTTTTTTTCTTTTCAGTAATCCAGTATCAGTGTAAAACTATACTTGTAAAAAATCTCTGTTTAAAATAAATTAAGTGTCTCACTTTTAATTATAAAGACTTAATCAAGTTCTAATAACATCAAAACCCTAACTAAAACATTTTTTACTAATACTGGCAGATGTTTTTACTGGTGATATTAAGAGTAGTTGTGAAAATCTTTCTTATTAATTAAAAAGTTCATAAATCTTCATATTCAAGAATGTGTAAAAACTCGCACTTACAAAAACATAAACTCTACGCCTTAATTAATCTTTGACATATGGCTAAAAAGATAAAGCTTTGGTTATTTAATGTATACAAGACTTCCAACTCCTTTCAAATCGTCTATTTTCGTCCTTTGTTCCTGAAACACTTTCCTTAATTAAGGAGAGACACATTAAGTATATTGAAGCATGCTTCATCAACAAACAAGGTTATTTTTATAAAAGCCGTCAAGATAAGAAACTGTCTGATTAATTGACTAGATGTATTTACTTATGAAGTAGAAGTAAAGTAACCAAAAAATATTTGAAATGAAGTTTTTGGAGTTCTCTACTTTTTAATAATATATAGCGAAAGTTAAATATTATGTAATCTATCTTCAGCAAAGGCCCTCATTATAAGGAATTTTTAAAGAAAGATTTTTTAAAAATTGAAAAGTCTATTTTGGAGGTGAAAATTATTTTTCTGATTAAAACGATTAGGTTTATTAAAAAGTTAGGTCTATCAAAAAAGTTAATACACGAAATTAATTTTAACGTACACTTTTTGAATAAAACGTTTTTAAATTATTGGTTTTATTCCTAAGAAAAAATCGAAGTATTAAAAAGGACTTTGTTTTTCAAGGTTTAGCTATCTGACTAGATGAGATTCCTAATAACTGAAGAAAGATAATAAATGATAATTTTCTTATGAACATGCTCTTAATAAAGACATTTCCTTCCTTTTATCATTTGAAGCTTTTTAAGTTGTGTCTCCATTCTTTATATCACACATCATTTTGATATCTTTAAATATAAGTGTCCCTCTTTATAAAGAAAATTATATAATAAAACTATAAAGCATTTTCTTCAATGACCGAGAGTTATTGATGGATAAATTTGTAACATCATTTCGGGAGAGAATCTTTTGAAATTGTCACTGAACACTCAAAGAATCCAATAAATAGAGAACACATAGTTGATAGCAGAAGAGAGAAAAAAATAAGAAAAGATAATGTAGCCTTGTCTGAAACACAAATTGACTTACTTTGAAACTGGTTAGTGTCAGTTCTGTTTTAGGTTTGAATTCAGTCTGGTGTAAATTCTATCAATACTCTAGTTAGACTATAACTGGAAATAGAACTTAAAGTACCAATCTTTATTCTTATCTCAAAACTAACCAAAATGATACATTTTAGAAATTTTGGGAAACATAAATATATTTTTTTTTCTCATGAAATCATCCTTTAAGAGTTACATAAACTTTTTTAAAAAATGTTATTTTTATTTCATTATATATTTTATTCCATTATTTTTTAACATTAGAAATGTCTGGGAAGCATAATATACTTTTTTCTCATGGAATCATCCTTTAAGAGTTTCCTAAATTTTTTTAAAGTTATTTTTATTCCATTACATATTTCTACTCCATTATTTTTCATTTTATCTCTTTAAAATGCAAGGTACAAAATTTCTACCAAAAAACATGTAACGCAAAACATTTTGCAGACGTAAGTAATCTTATTGTTTTTATTTACATATTTTTTAATATTTTTACATCCTACCAGTTATGACATTGACTTGAAGTTTGATTCCAAAATTTATCAACCGCCCATTTTGCGTTAAATATTTCACAACCCTTGTTTTTTTTAGCTATTAATTATTAAAATAATGTGAAAATGATCCTATTAAATTATTTTTAAAACTGGGATATTAGATTTCTTTCTATACAAACTTGTCTTGTATATTTTCTTTAAACAACAACCAATCTTCAAAATTTATGAACCCTTAACTATTTAACTCGTAAATTTCTCTTTACCTTCAATAATCACTAAACATTACTTAACATCATATACACTCAACGTAATATATCACGTTGATCTGGTGAAAAAATATAAGCCAAAAATAAACATTTTGTTTTAATGAAATTTCATTATTTTAGAAGAAGTTTTAAAAAAATATTTTTTGACCGAAGAGAACTATTTTATTTATTTGAAAACTCTAATGAGGGAGGCATTCACTTTGATAAGATGTAAATTGTCTCTCTATATAACATTATTCTGTTTTTATATAAATTAAAATTATGTAAAGCAAATTTTTATCATACACAAAAGCTCTTAAATTTGTTGTTTATTCTTTAAATAAGGAGTACTTTGAAATATAGATATTTTACCACCAGTGGCTTATGAAAATAATTTTCTTGATTAATTAGTTTTTTACCTCTTAATTTATTTAGTTACATAACTTATATATTGAATATGAATTGAATTAGAGTCAGACATGTTTATATTAAGGTCTATTAAAAATGGTTTTTTTTTGTTAATTTAATTACTTTTCTAAAAAGGAAATAAAAAAAAATTTTGAAAACCATTTTTGTCGAGATAACACTAGTTCATAATTAATTAATTAAAACACGTTTAAGAAAACTCTTTCATATAAAGGAAGAAATCTCTCCATAAATTTCTTTTGTTTTTAGCACATTAAAAACTTATTAAAGGTTTTCAAAATATAATTCATGGATATTGTTTAGGTAAGAGTGTAACACTATATAACTTTTTAAAAATTTTAACAATGCAGGAGTTTATTTTTACATGAGATAATCTCATGTAAAGTTTTTCATCTTTACAGATATAAACTAAAGATTAAATTTTATATTCCTTTGATCAAACAAAATCCTAAATATTTGTTAAAATTCAATAGTCTAATTTAAACCATAACTGTGCTTCAAACTGTGCACTTTTAAACAAATTAAAATTTGTTAAAGTTAATAATTTTTACCCTCTTTTTTACAATCTTAGTTTACAAAGAAGGTTATCGTTTAGTTCTATTCTAACATTCTAAACATTCTATGTTTTGCACATTTTTTAAAAGTGCATTTATACGTGCTTTAACTAGTTAATATAGAAATATTTTTGAATGAATCTTTATAACTCTAAAAATATCATTTCCTTTACGTGGGATAGTACAAAACATATCTCACTCATGGAAAACGTACTCTTAATAACAAAAATGTATTTCATTGATACATGCCATGCTTTATCTTAAAACCGTTAATATTCCCATTGAGTCCATGATCCACAAAAGGGCCGTTATTCATCTAAAACCCGATATCGAAACTCCGGAATACAGATGGCGGGATATATCCTCAGTGTACCACTTGAAGGAATGGTAGGTACGTGTTTGGGGTACGTTATACCGGGTCAGGGAACAAATCCCCCCTAAAGACTCCCCGGAAGCCTTGGCAAATTGAATAGAAAGGCCAATGGTCGAGAGGATAACAAATAACGTGGAATTTCCTTCTCCCCCGTTGGCAACATTATACCTCTGAATTGTGACCGGAGTACCTGATTAACAGTCGTTTGGAACAATGGAAGAAACACGTTACGATTGCAGTGGGGATTAAGAGCTTCAGAGGCGTTTTTTTATTTAACTTTTGAAATCCATCTCTACATTGTTATAGATTTTAACATGTCTTGAAGGTTGATATGAAATCAAGTGGGAATAGTTATTAAATCTTAGTATAGGGTAGCGTAAAACACTTTTTACTATTTGGAACTTAAAATTTTCCATCGTATACTATGAGGAATAGTTCAAAACTAAGATTAAAATATAATGGAGATTTCAGAAATTTAGAAAAATGTATCGTAATATTGAAAAAAAGTAGTACGTACCTACAAATCGATATAAAATATTAACCATATAAAAACGCTTTTATTTCTAAACAAAACTTGTCAGAGAGAAAAGGGGGATGAGACTTTATCACCCACCTTGATTCATAGTCGGAAAAATGAATAAAATTTCATAAATTTGATCTCTAAAAGTATCCATCAAAATGTATTGAATTTGATGGTATGAAATGTATTGTACCCATTTGTATTTAGTTAATTTTTGTTACTTTTTTTTAGATTTAAGTATTAAGCATCGCTTTTATCATTAAAATTTTGTGTATGTAGTATATTATTCTTTAAAATTTTAAAGTTGTGAAAATAGTAGTAAGCTAATCCAGACTATTATTGTTTCGTATCATGAAATAAATTAAACATTAATTTATTCCATCCACATTTGCGCAGAAAATATTCAACTAAGTGAAGTACAAGATGCATAAATAAGTAAGGAGTTCCAACTCCATCCTATTTTATACCAATACATTCCAAAACCAATCAAGAATTCAGAGCCCTTGTTTACATCATCCCATTCGGCCTTAATTTTCCTTCCAACCAGGTCAAAATCAGAGCAGAAACCATCCAGTGGCACAAAACTCATCCATTGAAACCCCTCAAGAGCCGAAAATTCCGCCTTCCTCGGTTCCCCTAATGAGGCTGCTTTCCTTACTTATTGTGCATCCCCTTGTTACTTATTCAGGAAGCTGCAATAAGGCGATGCCGCAAAATGAGGCTGAGATCCTTTCAAAATGCATATGGCTGACGAGAGAGAGATCCATCTATCGGGAGACGATCTATGTTTTTTTAATGGTGGAGGGATACGTGTGATTTGCCGGAGAGGATTTTCTCGTGAATTATTAAAAAATGTAGTCTACTGGTTCGATTTAGTGGTGATTGATTTCTTTTAAAGTGTGGTATGTTTTAGGTCACGATTGAGATTTACTGGGGTTTTTTATGTTAAACTAAAATATTGGTTATAATTTACTTCAAGTGCTGACCTATTAAGAAGAAAATAGCCGTTGAATATTTCCTGGGTTGGGTTTTAAAACCTCCTAAAGGTATCTAGGGGGATGTGCTCTTACATTATGCTGGTGGAGTTTTTTTAATAATTTAAAGAAGTGGTTTTGTTGAACGACCTTTGAACTTATATCAGTAGTGTAACACAAAATCTCAAAATACTTGAAAAACAAGTTGTTTAAACGCACGGTTAAAAGTAAATAAACTTGAAATAGTAAACAAATTCCCTTGACCTATATTTTGAACTTCAAACAGATTTCAGTTTAATTCAGTTAACTATCCCGTTAAATATGGCTAAGCTGTTTTGAATGCAAAAAATTAGAAATACCACCAAAAATTGCATACTAACTGATAAAAATGTACTTTTATATCAATGGAAACCATAAAAATTTGGCTTACTTGGCTTTCAAATAGCTTGGCAATATTTAACCGGACATTTAACATAATTGAACCCAGACCAAACAACGATAAACTTTTTCCTGTACTACCCTGGTCCCATATAACGCGATACCATGCATTGTTGAATCGTTGAATTAATTAATCATGCTAAACAGGAGTGTACTGTATATTTTTTATCAAGATTTAATACACAAATGCACTCACCCTCACATTTATATCCATATTTTTGTAATAAAAATTATACGTCACATGAAATATAATACACGGACACATAACCATAAAAAACTTTTCATCAAATCAACGTAAGCGCCATACATCAACCTAAACTTTTCAGACAATTTTTCCCGTTCTCTACCATTCCAACAACAAACACCCTCGACTTCTCAAACTAAATAATAACTTTCAACCCCTCATCACAAACCCCCGATCCCATCAATAATCGCCCCAGGCATCCGCAAATACCCATCGCGCGCACATATCCCGGAACCCTCTATATCTGTCCGGGAACATCTGGAAACGACGCAAGAAAGCAGCGGGGAGCGATTCCCGATATCCGGCCCCGGATTAGCGTCCGATGCTATCCGGTTTGCCGGACAGCGGAGATAACGTTTCCTGCTCTTTTCGGATCCGTCAGTCGGTAACATGTGGCGCAAAGAGGTTGATAAGTTTTTACGAGGGGATGCGTTGTGTTGTGTGTGGGGCCGTTAAGGGTTTGTTTAAGAGGGGCTTATTGGGGATGTTTGGGTTATCTTGCATTGTGAAAAACTCGCAGGTTGTGATTTGTTAAGGGGGTTGAAGTTTGTGAGATATTTAGGAGATTTGAGAAAATTTCATCAGAGGGATTAAGTATTCCATTCCAAGGAATGGTGTATCTTTCAAAGAGAAAGGCTGATTAGGTTCTTTAGAAATTAATAAGACTTTTTAGAATATTTATTTTTTTTGTGAAATTCCTTTGGTAGTATAAATTATTTTATTCACTCCTAATACCAAAAACTTAAATTTTAGCAAATTGATTATATTGAACACATTGTGAAGACATGTAAAAAGTATTTAACAAAGAAGGATGATTGTTTTTAGCTCTAGTTCAAATGTTCACGAGATACTCTATTACATTTGATAAATTATTCGAAATTTCTTTTAGATCTCTTTTTTGTTCTTATTTCATTTTAATTTATTACAATTAGTACATAACTCATCACCTTTAAGCTCATTGCTTAAAACCATACGATTTACTGCCATAATTTCTTGCAATATACAGCGTAATGTAATACCTAAAAAGGGGCCATAGTTTAAGAAGATATAGTTTTATAGATATTCATCTTTTCAAGTACTTAAGGCCTTTTTTTAAACCATTAAAAGGTAAATATAAAAGAATAAATCATAGGGCAAAACACTATTTATTTGAGAGGTTGTAATTAAAACTATTAAAACTCTTGGTTTATAAATATGTGATACATTTTAGTTTATGTCGTTGTATGAACCAAAAATTCAGTTCGGTCAATAAGTCTAAAGGTGATTAAGTTGATATAAAACCCTGAGATAATAAAAAATTCAGTAGATATTTGTCCTACTTGTCTCACTAACCTTGTTCTTTAACTATTCTTCATCTATAATAAAGAAAATATAAATCAACATTTTATTATAATCATTAATTAGAAGAAACATTTTCTAGTATTTTGATTCGATAACAAATTTTTGATACATCGCCCACCTTCGTACATTCAATATGGTCAAAATAATTTCAACTGCATTGATTACTTTTAAAGTTTATTTTCTCTTATTATCCTTAACCCTGATAATATAACTTCATCAAAAATCAAATCCCCACAAACTCAAATCAAACCAATCATCTTTTAATTAAATCCAGTCAGGGACTTCCACCAAACATAAAACAACCCAAAACACCAAATTCCAACCCCCCAACGACCCCTAACCCCCACCCCACAAATCACAAACCCTCAGGCCAAATATCCCCCCTCCCCTTAATACCGCTTTAGCGGGAGCACTCAGAAATCGAATTTAATAACAACCATCCAGGCAGGCCAGGAGGGAGGGATGGGAAATCTGAATGACTTGATGCCGGGGCAAGGGCGATCCATTTAATTATAGGACCCCCGCTGAGCAAATGTTGGCCTCGGGATCCCGGGGTTTGCCCCGCTGATCAATTGAGACTGCCTTGTCGACCGCAGTGTCAACCGGGATCGATGGAACAGAAAGTGCTCGGCCGTCTTGGACTCTGGCGAGATTATCCGTTTTGATAAGAGAATGCTCGGTTTGCTTGAGGAATGGATTAGAGTGGAGTTTTGGCGGCCTCTTCATAGGGTGATGAAGCGTTTAATGGAGTTTGTGGGAGGGTGAGATTGGTCGAAGGAGTTTGGTTATGTATCGCACAAAAGCCGGTTTTGGGTGCTACTTCAATGGAGTTCTGAGATGTTGTCTGTTGAGATTATGTTGCTATTAAGAGCATCGGAATTTAATTCCAGTTAGATTTATTTTGTGGATGAGAGAAAACACAGCAGTGAGAGAGAGTAGAAATCTCAACGAATTGGTTGATTGTGTATAAAGCTTACTTTTACAAGAACAAATCTCTTGATTGTTATTCTTTGGATTTATGATGTCCACTATTTAAGAATATTTACATTTTTTTTCAAATAAATCGTTGTAAATAAACCACTAATATTATTTGCCAATTTTAATAAGTTTCTTGTTAACTGAATGAATGAAAGGTTTAAAATAATATGTTTTACCTGTTTCGCAATTGAACGTTCTAACTCCACCAAACACTCCCACTTTCACACTTTTATTTATGTATGAGGATGTTCTTAAAAAAAACTCCTGCAATTATGCATTTCTTTCTTTGATATAAATAGGCATAACAAATCGATTTTTAGTAAAACATGTTACATTGAAGTAATATAAAAACATGTTTGCAGACAAAATTGTAAAAATGCACACAATTTTTAATATTTCAACTACATCTCTGTAAGTTAAAAAAACCTTTTTGATTAAGTGATGTTAAAATTAAAACACAAACCACGAGTGATATTGGGATTTCATAAGGATGTACTGGTACATACAACGTCATGGTCTAAATCTAGCCTGGCTAGTTTTGGGGGACTATTTGAAAAGCAACAGCAAATTACGAACTCCGTCCAACGAATTTCTGAATAGCCTATTATTTCTATCAACCTTACTAACTTACTGAAATCGTTTCCAAACAAAAGTATCACTAACCACATTCGCTCCAACCTTTCAAATTACATTACCACAAAGAAAAGTTTACGATCCATGCAAACTATTCCCTCCATCCACCTCAGATAATTCGGTTTGGCCTATTTCTAAACGGCAGAAAACCCGGCCATCCAAAGGGGCCGCCATAAACGGATAATATCTCCTTGGGCACCCCGAGGTGCTTCCCTGTGCCGGAAAATATTCCCCCATAAAAGCCAATTATCCCGATTCCTGATCCGGTTCTGCCGAATATCTCGGCTGATCTGTTGTCCGGACAGACGTGACTTGTTTGTATTGCAGATCGAAGAGGTGGATGCATTAATCTATCCGTTCCGGTGGTGGGTGTCCGATGTTTATGCATAATCCATGGCGAAGGTTGTGATGGGGTTTCTATGGCAGATATAGGCTTTGTTGAGAGGTTTCAAAAGGGAATTTGTAAATTCAGTTGTTTATGTAGGACTATTTGATATGCATTGGTTTTTTTCATATTCATTTCTAGAGTATAAGATCCAAAGTCAAACCAGTTATACAGTGAGTGAATTTTCATAAAATGCAGAGTGACCTACGGCCGTATTCACCGCTAATCTGACCGGTGATTAACCGACAGTCAAACTTCTGATTGGCAGTTTAAGAAGGAAAACTAATTTTCCACCAATCAGAGATTTGACTCCCGGTTAACCGCCGGTCAGGTTAGCATTGAATACGGTCGGTAAAAAAAATATTGTTATGGAATGAAATGGGGAAATACACTAAAATGCGTGTGAAACACTTTTGCAACGCTAAGTAAACACAATAATGAACACTTCTAATCAAAAACGTTTTGATAATATTGCGATTATGTTAGGATTGTGTTGTGTGAGAAAAATATAGTGTTGTAAAAGTTTTGATGAGAAATTACAGAGGCAAGACATGTGTTCTTAATCTTATAGTGAGTGTTTTGATCCAAATCTAAGAACACTTTCAGATTTTGAGCGTATTTTCACTATTTTTAGAACACATTTTTGGATAGAACACTTTTTAAACTTTCAGAACACTATCACAACACAATTAGGTGTTAAAATGTTTTATCTAACAATACAACTAAAATGTTGTTAATTTGAGAACAAAAAATTGTTCTTAAATGTGTTAATGATGTGTTTATTTTTCTGTGGAGCGTTTGCAGTAAACACTTATATGACTCCAGAGGATTCTGGGGTTTCAGACTATGGAATTAAACTAGTATATTGCATTGAATAATTTTACTTTTAACAAACTGTTAGTTTCTTAATTCTGTAAAGTGGAAAACAAGACGTTCAAGTATATTTATTTAAGCTTATTAAAAATACATTAAAGCGTAATCAAAATTAATTCAACTCCAACACATAAATTTTTATTTAATTCCACTTCAAAAATATTCATATTGTTAATATGAGTAAACGGGAAAACACTATCAAGTTTACATATGTCTGGTAAGAGAATGCTTGAAGTAAACCAAATATTATCGTATTTGATTTCCCTTCCCCTTCAGTTGTTTTTACTGCAGTAAAAAGACGCTTACAGTAAAACAACATTGCCGTGTTTTGAAATGTGATCACTTTGCCTGTTTAACTTTTTTTTAACTATGGTGGGCGTATGTTTTCTCAAAACTTCAATGGAGAGTTTCGAATTCCGTGCACACAGAAATGGGAGTGCGATAATTCCTCAACATAGAGAGTATTTTATTTCATAAAATTGTGTTTATTCTTGTTCGTTTCTGTTAGTAGTAAACCATTAAAATAATAAAAATATTAAATTAAAATAAAATAATAAAAATTCAGTTTATTCACTTGTACCTAATATGAACTTGACTTATTCTCTAAATATTAGTAAACAGTTATCAAGTATTTGGTTTTCTTGTATTTTCTCACTCTTCCTAGTTTAATCTGATACAATTTTTTAAGAGCTAGACATAAAAAAGAATCTTTAGAATTGGAAACATTGTTTATCAACAACTTCAGTTTCAAAAAAACAAGGCCTACCCAATAAACACATTTCATAAGAACTTTAAAATCTAATATTCTGTAGCACAACATCCATGCAGATTACTTTGATAGAAGAAAATCTTTGCTGGGAAAAATATTTTCCTTTTATCCCCAGATCATTTTCCCTTCCTTGACTTATTTATCGCACAGTCTCCAGAAAAATAAAATCTCTTCGCATGAGGAAATTTACGCAGAAAACATCTGAGCGCCACCCAATTTGGATCTTTCATAAGATATCCGAGTTGAATAATCAAAAAATTTAGCCCCACTCCAGGAATATCACTGCAACGGCGTATTGACACATATGGCCCCAGATCACTTATTGATGGATCAGCAAGAAAATAAACTCAATTTACTGTCCGGCTATATATCGGCAAATAACCATCTTTTTTATATTTTTCCTCTTCTACCCTACCCTTTGTATCTGCATCAGTGGAATATTAGGGTTCTTGGCAAGAATTTGAATTTGAAGTAACCATTTTATGTAGAATTCCAAGAAACCAGTTTTGGTATTTGAAGAGAATTTTTTTCATTTCGTCATTTCTTCGTTACTTTATTTCGATCATCTTTTAATTTATTTCTTAAAAAATATTTAAATTAAATTACGGAGTGATCATAATTAAAGTTTCTATTTTGAGAACCACTTGGTCAGAATGACTTAATATTTCACCTGACTATTTCTGAAGCAAAGGAATTCTTTGGGGGATTTTTTTTGGTGTTCAAACTTAAAACATTCTATTACATTCTAAAACATTCTCTAACACATTATTCTAAAACATTAGGTTCTATTTATAATTTTGGTCTGTTTTGAGCTACGTCTGCAGGGGTTCTGACAAGTACAGTTCCCCTATCGGTCAATATTGGTGCCATTTTTTATTAGCTAAAAAAATCTCTCGTCTTCAGGAATTTTTAGGTGAAATACCGAGACATTGTGACCAATGGTTCTCTTATATCAGCCTTTTGAAATCAAAACTTAGTTTATAATCACCCTGTATATGTGATGATTAAATATTTAGATTTTCTGGTTTTCTTATTAAATAAGAACAAATAGTGGCGACCAACAACATGTTTTTGGCCCAACAAGGTTCTTTATCCTGAACTTCCCAATTCCCAGTAAAGTACAATATTTTTCTAAAACTCAACTCCTGTAGAATTCACAGGTATTTCTGGCAGTCCAATCCATCTAACTACTACTATTCTTTCTGTTATAAAAAATGCTTTCTTCGTTCTACTTTTATACATAGTGAACCCAAAGTCTTCTATGTCCTCTTGTTTCATTATTTTAAAAAAGTTGAATTTAATCCCTCGCTTATCTTTCTTTTTTCCAGATTTAACTTCATTAAAAGCTTTTATAAACTGAAAATTCCCTTGAACATTTTCATAGTAATGTGCCCAATTTAATACCGGAGTTAATAATTTATTTAATTTAATTTTTCTATTGATTTAAATACATGGTTTACATATTTGGGAATATTCAAACAAAATTGTTTTTAGTAGAATGTGTTAAAGGGAATTCTTTTTGTTTTGAATCACTAATTCCAGACGTTTTCTAGATTGATGATAAAATTGAGTGAGTAAAAATATCCTTTTATTATTCTTACCCCCAATAAGTAGTTTTTTTAGTATATTTCTTGAATCAGTAAATTAATTTTTTTTACAGTTGATGTTTTTAGTTGAGAAATAATTTGAGTGTTTGAAGAGAGCAACATTTTTAATAGATGAGCTGTAAAAAATTACTGATATAGAATCACGTCGTTCAAGATCCTTTATGACATTTTGTGTTACAAATTAAGTATGTAAAGGCTTTGAAAACCTTCATGGATGGCGTAAAGATTCATAATCATCGTATTTAAAATTCATTCACCAGGTGACAACCCAAATAATTCGGAGAAAAATTCTTCTAAGATGAAAGAAATCCAATTAAATTTAATTCACTTCACATTAAGCATACTAAAAGTTGATAACAAGCTAAAATGCCGCATTAAATGCATTACTATTTTTAATTTTCTTTTAAATCTCATATCTTGTTTTCAAAAACGTCATAGTTTTTACCGAATGAAAGAGAAGATTGTAAATTAATCATTCAAATAAATTTAGCTATTTTTGTCACTGTAATGAAATGGAAATAGGATTAAAATATATATACTATATATATATTTATGAGTGTAGTGAAAAACTTAGTTTTGAATGGAATAAAAATTAACGATTTTATAAAATGATAAGATTTTAGAAAATGTTTAAGAAATTGCATTTTGTAGATCCCCTTGTGGCATATAATCATATCTATACTTTTAAAGTCGTTTGACATATGAGATGAAATGGCGCTTTAAAATTGTATTTCCTTCGGGTGAGTATGTTTGTTATGAACTGCTGCGTTTTTAAAAATACTAGGGGGCTTCGCCCCCTGCTCGCTATCGCTCGCCAACCCCCAGGAAAGAATTCCAGAATTTTCCAGAATAGTTTGCAAAACATTCATTTTTGTACTTCGGTCCATTTTGTAGTGTAAACCATCTTTAAGAGATGTAAAAAACTGTTGTCATATTGAAACCAGCACATCAAAGGATCAAAAGAACCTATAATCATTTTTATACAGTTTCATTTCCTGGCAAAAGTTAACTTAATATTATCACAAGAAATTAAATTTTTGTTTGTGGGGTAACCCTTTATTTTCATGAGAAAGTAAACTCTTTTTGGAATTCACTATTTTACTTTTGGCAAAGTTTCATTTTTCATCAATCTTGCTCACAGCGCCAAAACTCCCAATCTTAAGGACTATTATTTTCAATTAAACATTTTAACCATACGCCTCTCTACTCATATTTTCAACAGTTTTCAAATGCACAAATTGGGCTCATTTTCAAACTCAATTTATTATCAATCCTAAATCGCACGCTAACTGTGCAAAACTGGCTGATATTTTCAAAAAAGAACGTGATCTCCTCATTGCAATTAATGCCAGAGGATTCCTTCTGCTCAGTTCGTAGTAGACCCACTGAAAAAGATAATTTCCTTACCCCTCGACATACATCTTAATTAATCCCTTCTAATGACATAGATAAAGTGATCGGATATTCGAAATAAGAGTTTTCTACTCTGAAGGTTGCGAGCTTTCCGCAGAGCTGCAAATAAATCGGCAGTTTTACGTTCAGGAATCTTTTTCAATGCCCGAATATTCAAGCAATCTTGGCAACCACGGGATTAATTATTCTAATTAGTGGCAAAGTTTCTTTGAGGGCCCTATTCATCATAGACGTAGCATTTCTTGGATTAAATTAGCAAATATTTAACGGAGTTTATTTGTTTGCGATGGCAACGTTCATAGCTGGATTCTTTCAAAAAGACCATGTTTATGTTTTCGTTCGGAGTCCCTGATTTCAATGTTGAGTAAAGCATAGGAATGGGAATGAAGTTAGTTTGTTAGTTTGGGTCAATATTTGCTGATTCAAGAATAAATTGTTCTTTTACTGCTTTTGCTTCTAACATGTTATATTCTTAATGCAATTAAAAAATGTTTTGGGATACAACAAAGGTTTTCTTTTATAGTTAGCGAGGAAAATTATTCTATTCAACTCATAATGTTTTAAAATTCTACATTCAATGGTATGGCGAATCGAAATGATTTGAAGCTGAAAAATTTTGTTTAAATTTATCGAGTTATAGAACCATACAAAATTTAATATGATTGTTGTGCAAAAATTCCCTTTGGAAAAATTCGCAATCGGAAGATCAAAATTTATTTTTCCAACCTAATTTATATTTAAAATAAATGTAATGTAAGTATTAAGTTTCAAAGAAAAGAATGCAATGATGCACATCTTTTAAAAGAATAAAATATAAAATATTACAATCCGTTCATTCAGTAATGAGAAAAATTGTTTCGGTTTTCATACTACAATTTAAAAATTATCATGAATATTAAAATTCATTTAATACTCCAATTTTTTTATAATAAACGTAATATATTAAAAACAATATATTTTATCCAATTTATTTTATTCAGGTTAGTCATCATTGAAGTTCCTTAATAATTTATACAGGTTTATCATAATTTAATATCGTAGTTTTCTAAAGTTTTCTATAAATAGTTTTCTAAAGTTTTCTATAAATAGTATTTTAAACTCTTAAATACCTTTTACTTATTTTTATATAGATTTATTTTTTTATTTTATCAATTCTTTCTGTTTATCAGAAAATACATTATAATAATCGAATAAAATATAAATGTAAAAAATAAAAGAAATTAAAGAGGTATTTGATTCATGACTAAATATTTATTTTCTTCACAGAGTGTTTTAATAATTATACTATTAGAGAGAGTATTAATGAAGAAAAGTATTAGCAAAAGAAATATGAACATAAAATAGGAATTGTCTTACTGCGTCATAATAATTGCTACTTGATAAAAAAAAAAAGTTTTAATGTTTTTGAAGGGGTGAACGCCTCTTATATAATAGCATTTCCCCTGTAACTTCTTATAGTATAAGAAATAGTAGAATGTAAAGAAGTTTTTCGTTATTAAAATTAGGATATTTACTTATTTTATGGCATTTTTAAATAAAAGATTTAATGCTGCTATCGAAGACATAAATAAAACCCTAAAAATCTTAAAAATCCCTAACAGGCAATGGAATTTATTTTTTCTTTTCAATGGAAATCTCACACCTCATTTCCAGCTAAAGTTATATTTACGAAATAAAATGGTATTTTTTTTCTGCAATAAACGTTAGATTTTATTCCTAATAAGCATCGAACATAATATTTTGAATACATTGTAGCAAATTGAATCTTTTGAGGAGAAAATTTTCCAACTAGCTTTTTGACTATAATTCTTATTCTTTGTACTTCTTACTACTATTTGAATAGTATTACGATGTTTAGAAGGAGGAACAAAATAAGTTTTAACTATTCATCCAATAAACTGAAATATTTTTTATTAGCTGCTTTGAACTCTGTGTGCAAAACTAGCCAACTCATTTTCTTAGTGTGATATTTGCTTCACATTTATAGTAAACAGCTGAAAATGCATAGCATTCACATTATCCTGTCTAGACATGAATATTGCACTTTCGGGTATTGAGTTTAAACCAAACTGTTTTATATTTAAATATATTTGAATTTGAAATTTTATTTATTTGCCCTGATTGAAGCATAAACTTAGATTCTTTATTTTACAAGAATATCGTTAAAGGGTATATTTCAAATGCAGGATGAATTTAGGTTCAATTCCGTGATCTGTCCCTTTTAGTATATTGTCGACCTGTTTTAAACGCTTAAGATTAGAAATATCGCCTGTATTGCCAACCAACCGAGTAAAACAGACGGTTATGACTATAGAGTGTTTTCAGGTGATGTCATGACCAGTTATTTTCTTTTAACATTTCTTTTAATAAATGTTTCTGTTCTAAAACTCTAATAACACTTTTAGATTTATGACTTGAAAATCGTCTTCAATATGTTTTAGAATATTTTTATAAGTACAAGGTAAAAATGAGAGCCGATAAAAAAAATTGGTTTTTCCAAGCATTTTATAATCTAAAAGAGTGATAAATGGTATCCAATTCAAACAATAGAAATTAAATAAAAAGCTTATAAATGTTTGCAGTGGCGTATATAAGGGGGGGCTTGCCCCCCCCCCCCGAAATTTGGACTAGGTGTACCAAAACAAGTTAAAACCCTGTATTTTAAGGTCAAATTTCAAAAAATTTTCTGGGGGAGGACCCCCAAACCCCCCTTTTGTACTTGGAATTTTATTATTAACAACTTTATTATAATAAGTTCATCGAAATCCAAATCCTACTAAAAATATATGTCCAAAATTCGGACTAAGTGTACCAAAAACAAGTTAAAACCCTGTTTTTAGGGGTAAAGTTCCAAAGATTTTATGGGGAAAGACCCCCAGATCCCCTTTTGTACTTGGAACTCTATTTTAGTTACTTTTTAAATATTATGTTCATAAAAATGTACATCCAAAATTCGGACTTTGTGTACCAAAACTAGTTAAAAACCTGGTTTTTTAAGTCAAACTTCCAAAAATTTTCTGGGGGAGGACCCCCCCCCCCCAGCCCCCCTTTGATACTTTTATTTTTATTACTAACAACTTTTCCTATATTGAGTTTTTAGGACCTAAATTATCACCTAAAAAGCTACATTGGACCTATTAAATATGTGGGGGAGGAGCTGGGGAATGATTTTGGGCCCCTCCCGAAATAAATTCCTATATACGCCACTGAATGTTTGAAACTATAGGTAAGATTTGATATCATTTTTTATATTTTTGAGATTTTTGTACATTTAAAAACATTCGAAATTGGAATATTGTAAAACTCTTTATCACATTTTTACTCAATTTTTAAAAGAATGGTTTAATGTTATCCATTTTTTAATATTAATATAGAATCAAATCTTTTTAATTCCACTGAAAAGATAATCTTCTTAATTATTTTTAAACAAAGAATCCCTTGAAACCGTATTTAAATTTCGAGTATTCAGATATTTATTACAACTTTCATACTTATCAGCATTTTTCTATTTTGTTATAAAGACAAAATAAGCTTTGATGCATTATTTTGTTAAAATAAAGTTCTTTGAAAAGGCTAAAGGCAGAATAAGAAACTCGAGTTAAATCCTTAGAAAACGTCAAAAGGTATTCAGACTTCATTCCCGAAAGCAACTGCGACTCATTGCAATCAATTCGGATTGAATGTCGCTTAAATTAACCCAGCGAGTCCTTTCCTGTTCTACATTGACATAGTGCCAACCTTTTGACATTTAATCAAGCAATCGATGGGAGGAAAAATGAGTGAATTGAAGGGGGTGCAATGGACAGGAAGCCACCGGCCCTGGGTTCATGACCAATGCACGTTCCGGAAACGGGACTGGGAGTTATACGCCTCATATTTCTCGCGCTTTTCCGATCCATTAACAGTACTGACTGTATTGATTACTAGTGGGGGGTGCGAGTGACCACACAGGGAGAATTATTTTCCTTGAAATTTTGGACTGGCTGTGTAGACAGCTTACTGGTTTTTACGATGGGATTGTTGGAAATTAGGTGGAGTGAAATATATTTCCGTTACTTGTTTGGAGTTTTAACAAAAAAATAAATCCTGGGTTTGTTTTTAATTATGTTTAATCTTGAAATAGAATATCCTAAACCTAAAGTTTTGAGAAAAGTCACTTGCTTTGTGTAATCAGAAAGTTATAAAGAGAATTAGAGCTAAGATTATTTAAACACAAATGTTTCTCATAAATTTAAATTATCTATTTTATTCGTGCATTTACAAGATTTATTCTTTCAGTCATGACCACGCAAATAAAACTTAAGGAGTATCCAAATGATGGGTTTGAAGACTTTACCTAATGCCACGTTATGTATGTTTATACCCTTCACTTTATATGGAATTGTCTTAATATCATAAAGTCTTTTAATTACGTTCACCATCTTGATGGTTCTAACCTTTTTCTTTTTATTTACTTTAAGTTTCACTCTATTCATATTTGTTTATGTTTAGGTAATTTTCATTATTGTACAAATCGTATAGTAAAAGCTAATTTTTCCGACCCAGAAAAGTTTTCTTAATTTAAGAGAAAAAACTTTTCTAATTATTGTTTATAATATATTATTCCCACAACTATACTGGTGTTCAGAGATAGAAATTGCGTACAAAATTGTTGAACAAGATCTAAAATATAATTCTAGAACACAATACGTTTGTTTTCCTTTTCATTATTCAAAAAAAAAAACACGAACTAGAAATAATCCAAGAACTCATTAACTTGAATCTTGCTTGTTACAAAGCTCCATAGATTCTTAGAAACGAAACAGCGAAACAAGGGATCAAATTGCACCCTCAATTCAAAAAAAGGGGCCACAAAACAACAGTTCCACTCAAAACAAACATCCACTAGTTATTCTAAATTACACATCTCTCGAAAGATCCTCCATAGAAAAAAAACGGAATCAAGCAACGATTCTTCAAAACTAAAGCACTAGTTCATTTAACCACCTCTTCCCGATGCTTCATTTATTATTTTTCAATTTGAACGCCTCGAAATCCCTTCATTGCGCTATTATCTTATATAATCTCTCCGTACACTTTATCAACGAACAAAAGAAAGCGGAGGCGGAAAAAAACAACGCAAGGGCTCCGAAAGATGGATTCACAATAAAGGCGATTCCCCTTTTTCTTCGAAATGAAAATAATAAAGCGGGAATATATATTCGGCATCATTAATTTCCTACGGTGGCAATAGCTTCCTCGCGCAAACCATCGCTAAATCTCATTATTATTTTCTTTCTCTTCTCGCTTTTACTTTCTGAGAGTCATTATTTCTCTTCGGGAAGGGTTTTGACTGGAAATGCAGTCTCAATTTCGATTTAGAACCGAGGTAGGATTAACGCTGCGAAGAAGGACCGGGCGATTCTCGAGGCATTTTTTACTGCAGTAATTATGCGGATAAGCAAACTTTTAGGAGGGATTTTCCTAGCTGCAGGTAGCGACGGATAATAAAAGCGGAGGAGTGTTGCTTTTATCGATTTTTAAGTTGCGATTCAATGCGTAAAAGTTTTATGCTAGGAGAAATCACTCCTCTCCAGACGTCTTATATTGGACTCGGAGTCACCCGTTCCAGATTTTTAAGTTTGAATGCACTTTTATTGAGGAACTCACTTGATTTGTTATAGCATACTAGAAAGGTATTACTCCTTTGGCGAGACTTCAGTTCTCAGACCCAATTTGTGTCATTGTAACAAAATGTGGACACAGTTTTCGGTTGCTTAAGGAAAGAAGAAAATTTGTTCGGGTGTGTTTCTATCAGATTATGTACTATTATTTATTTCTTAATAGTAGTTAAAATAAATAAGTTTGTGAAAACAGTTTGAAAGAGCTTATTCATTAATATCTTTTTTTTTAAGTTCATCAACTTTAATTTGAATTGTGTAGAAAATCAGCAACAAAGGATTGAGGAAGCAATACGTCCCTATTAAATAATATTTATCTTAATGTTAAAAACAATTATATAAAACTATGTTTTGGGATATTTCTGTTCTAAATAGAAACAGTAAATCAGTAGCCTTATGCTCTAATATAATAAAGATATAAAACAAAAGTTCCCCAACGTGTGTTATTTAATAAAAAATCCTAAATACCTTTAGAGAATGTTTGGGAAAACAAAATTGCCTAGCTCGTTTTAAACATTATTAAAGCATAGCATTTTGAATTCCAAATTCACAAACCCCATCCGACATCCGAGGCTTTGAAAACTTATTTTTATTATTTAGGCCTCATGGCGCCATCTTTTGACTTTTAGCTTAATGAGGGTAGATCCCTTATCATTTTACTGCTAAGTTTATCTTTCAACTAATGGCTGAGAGCTCATCTCAAAGGAAAGCCTTTTTAAACTACTTGGAACTTACGAAAAATGAAAAAAGTGGAAAGTGGTAGACCACCTCTTCAAGTAAAGTAACTGAGTTCAATTTTATAAATTTTATTGAACTATAATATACCCTGTCTGTGTAAATTCATATTAAGATTTCTCTTTATTTTAAAACTACTTAATTGAATAATGAATGATTATAAGTTAGATAAAAAACAGGAAGAAACAAACTTTGAACTTTAAATAAGTAAACATTTCTCCGACTTCTAAATACTTAAAAGTAAAATTGATTTTGTAGCTACCTAACTTAAATTCTTGAATAACATCTGGTTCTATTATCAACAACAAGCAATTCAGACGAACTTAAGACACAAATAATCTTAGAATGTTGATTTTAAAAGTATAAATAGAAAAGCCATCTTGTTGAATCAAATCTTGCTCAATTTTTTTCTTGCTCAAGAGAAAATTCCTTTCAGAGACAGCAAACAAGGTTTTCATGCGAATGGACATTGGATTGAAATGTTGAAACAAAATTTCAATGTCCTCCGTAATCAAAGAACAGTTTTAAGCCCAAATAGAGGAACATTTTAAGAACTGTTCACTTTACTACTTTGTTTTCATGCGTTTCAATGTTCAAAACATGTCTTTAAGTCAGAAACGTTTAAAGTAAACCTTTTTAAATGCCAAACATGGTAGAGAAATTACAAATGCTTATCTTAAAAATAAAAGCATTAGTTAAATATACTTCAATTAACAAAGCAAAACGGGTAAAATGTGACAAATAGTCTCATTTCAATGATAAAGCACCTTATTTTTCTTCAAAATTTAATGCTAAATACTAATTTTGCACTTTAACTTGCCAAATTACTATTTCTTGTGTAAATTCCAAAACAGCATTAATATTCATTTTTTCATGGGAAGCTTTAAATGTGGATCATTTTTAAAGATTGATTATCTTGTCAATTAAAGCTGCATTAGTAAAAAATGCAGAATTACAAATGTATTTTATAAAATGTCAAGAATTAGTTCATTAAAAAGAGCGAGACAGTCTGGTACATTTACTAATTAATTAACAAAGCATGTAGTTAAAAATTATCTATTGAGTAAGTGATTACTCTCTAACTTTATACCATTATGTTTTACTGCTATCAACAACACATTCTGTATTATCCCTTTGATAAACTATCCTGTATTTGACTCTCTAACAAATTACGGAAAGTATTTTCTTTTAGAATGTTAACTAATCACTGTATCGAAACAATAAATCTTAGCTCCTAAAGGAATAACATAAAGTTACATCTATTCAACCTAAGTCTAGAAAACAATTATGGGCATCAATAGGAACAACTCAGGCATCATTTACTATAGTTTATATATGAAAGTATTGTTTTAACTTTTTAACTATGTTGAATGTCAAAAAGTATTGAACTATATTTTTCTGGCAATGTGTTTAAAAATTTAACATTTGATTATAAAAAATAATTTTCCATCTTATGATCCCTTAGGAATAAAAACACTGTATATAGTGGTCTTGTTTAAAAGAATGATTTTAAATAAAAACATGATAAAAGAGAAAACATACAACTTACAAATTATGATATTAATATAATTAAATAGAATGGGTAGTAGTGAGTAAAACTTTCAGCATGTTTATTATTTTTACAAATTAATGATTATACTTGTTTTTCTCAAATGTACGCAAAACAAAAAAAAACCACAAGTTAATAGGTTTACGGTTTACATATTTTTAAGGTTTGTATTTTATTACGTTTGTATATAAGCAATCATGGTAATTACTATTTTAGCAGATAATTAAATTAAAACCATATGAAAGATTTTGAATTCATGCATTTTATATTTGGACAAGAACAAGGCAATCTTAGAATAGCGTTAAAAAAAACTTTGAAAACATTCATAGACCTGAAATTAATTTAAGATGTATTTTAACCTGGGTTCCCTCAAATTAAATTTTGCCTTGCGTTCCACGTTGATTCTTTAACAAACGTAAATGTTAAGCTCTATCCAGAAACTTTTCTGAAAAAGACCATATCCAATTCTCATGAAGTCCTACGGGACGTTCTACGAAGTTTTGTAATTAAGTGTGCACCGCTGCACTTGTCAAAGCAAAGCTAAAAGAACAGCATGAAACTCTCATCTATTTGTTCCAACGAGTTTTATTAAATTCTTTTAGTAAGCACATAAACTCGCATTACCTGCTATCCTATTCTGACGTTGAGCAATTCAATTACTTCTTCGTTCTTCTCAAAGATTAATTAAATTAAAATTTAATTGTTTTTTTTTCAATGGTTGAGGGGAAATTAAAAAGCAAGAGTTTTGGAGGTAGATTTGGTTTTGTTTGTTTTCTTTCGAGAACTTTTTTTTTCGGAAATGTAGGCTAAAGACAAATATCGTCTGTGTTTGTCCCTGGCCTTTTCTCTAGTGGTATCTGCATTCTTAAGATTCTTTGGTTTGGGATTAAAAGATTCTAGACGTTCGTTTTAGCTTATTTTGCTCAACATCAGTTCTCAATATTGATGTATTCTATAAATTTGGAATTAGTTATATTTATAAATGGTTTGTTACATGTTGTTTTCCTACCTCATACTTTGAAATACAGCATAACAAATAAACATAGATACCTCAATATGAAAATAATATAGAAAACCTTTTTTTTTCAAAATAAAGCTAAATATAATACGGTTTATAAAATTAATTGAATCGTTGCCAAGATATCTTGTTTAATGTAATTAAATGTAAATAAATGCTGATGGAATTGAGCTAAAGGAAAATATAAGGTATCATTTCTACTTTTCTTACTATCAAGATTGGCTTCTTTTTCCTCTAGTTCTTTCTGAAAAAAATCATGCGTGTACTCTTATGCAAGGCCGCTTTTACATTTGTTTAAAAAAAATACATTTTTCCTTCGAAACAACATTAAGTTTACTACTTTTAGGAGAAATTTAATGGCTATGAAATAACTCTTATGAAATAACTCAAATTTTTAACTCTGAAATCTGGTCACATAATTATGAAATTTGGTATATTTTATGTAACATTAATGGAACTAACTTTAATAGAGTTACAGATATTGAAATGTTCATATCCATTTTCATTCCTACCAGTCAATATTTTTTTTAAATTTTACTTTATTTTTTAACAGAAACACTTGATCCCAAGTTATCCTCACAGATGAATCACTCATTTGTATAGAAAATCGGCAGAGGGAAGAGTAAAAAGACAATTTACACTTGGATTACCTAAGATTTCCTAAAGGCGAAATCACACTGTTTCACTTTCACTTTTCATCTCAGAAATCTATTCCTGTGAATCACTCATTCAGTGCGAAGCTTTGTTTGCACATTCACTCTAATCAGACTCGTTCATCTTCATCGGTTGTTTAAAATATGAATATCTCAGTTTAATAGATTACATTTAAAATGTATAATTGAAGCAGTAATATTTTTATGCAATTAGATATAAATGTAGTATTCCAAAGTTGAATTAAAAGAGTTATTGTATGATTCCTCGGGGAGGATCATTCATGATGAACATTGAAAGTGAAACTACATGACCCCTACATCGTTCCTTTGCATAAAAGAAACATAAACCGTTTTAAACCGAATAAAAAGCACTCATTGAAAATCTAGCTTATCCAACTTCTGCTTATATCCATATCCATCCCACTTATAAATAAATTCATAACCAGCGAATCAAGCGTTAATCGTGGAACCACTAGAGGGAATACCAGCGCACTCTCCCTTCATTACGGATTCAAAAGCGGCATTTATGATTGCACTGCCAGTTTTCAACAATGCCATAACTAGCCTTCGCTCGTCTCGGGTGACGGCTTAACCCGTATGGGCGCTAATTCGCTGCCGTTAGAGGCCCTAATGCCGCCCGATCCATCTGAGATGAGACTTCAAATTAGAGGACCGAAATGGATTGGTCCTCTAGATAATTAGCAATGCAGGTCTTGGGGTGGAGAGGACATTGTCCGGTTAGATTGGTTTTCGGCTAATTATGAAAGTGGGATGCCGATAAAAAGGGGTTAAAGTTTCCTATATGGAATTATTCCAAAGAATGGAGTAGTGCTTTATTAATTTTATTTTTAAGGATTTCGTATAGACAACTGAGTGACGTCAAAGAGTTCCAACCGGAAATACAATTCATCTTCAATGTTCCCTAGGTAAGTTCATAAAAATCTATTATTTCTATACATAGTGCTTCAACAAGTCCGTCCAAACTCTTACCTGATATCATAAACATCTGACATTTATCATTATATGGCATTAAATGTAGGTAGCTTAAAAATGAACTTTATTTAGAAAATCTCTTTTTAAAAAAGTAGTTAATACCTCATACGTTTTATGGGAAAAGATAGATTAATAATACATAAAATGCTTTTTAAAAAATAAATAAACGCGCTTTTAATGCTCACAGCATTTTGTTATCCTCTCACAAGTACAGGTGATGTTTTTGATTGATTAAGTAATAACACACATGAGTAAATACACTTAGATTTTGCTATGGTTTTTGCAGAAAACATCCTATAAACTTAACTTAATTGCAACTTTATCTCGATACTTCCAATTAACTCAAAAACTAACATGGTATTACTTACCCGTAAGAAGTTAAGTCGTAGTAAAGAGCATTAAATACTTTCTCAAAATATTCTGTTTCCATTCCAAAAGATTCCTTAGATACTTCAATTTACTTGAATCAAATTAATTGACAATTAAGTCAAGTTCACTAATTACGGTACTGACAAAATTATTTTTTTTTCTTTAAATCGGGAAACATTTTAAGTCTTGGTCATATTACTTACCAATTTGCTAAATTAATTCCTTCAATCATTTAACATTCAACCATCGAAGAATACGAAACTTGGTCGTACAAGGAAAAGCACACCCCTATCAATTTAAATCAAATTATTTAATATTCGAGATCTTTGAGACTTTCTCTGCTCTCGTTTGCTTTCTTACTCAAGAAACTTCGCTGCAGGCATTCCGAACTAATAATGAAGATCAATTTAGAAAGACGCCAAATACTTTAATTAGTACCTCACAAATTCCACTAATTTCCTTCCGGAACTTTTCAAAATGCCATACGCAGCTATAATTGGATCGACTCCGATGGTATTGAAAGGCGTTAGTGAAATAAGTGCTACTTTCTGAGAGGTATCCATTAGCATGACTTGTTAAAGATTAGTTATCACTGAAGAGATGAAACATACGCTTTTTGAAATAAATGTAGTAATGAAATTAATTTTTCGAATTTTTGTAAAATGAGAAGTTTTATTTTTAAATACAACCCCATAAAAAACCGTGGTTTCAAAACTAATAGTCCTAACAAAATTTTATTTTTTCAGCTTATACAGAGTGTTTCAACAAGTCTACCCAAACTCTGCACTGCCAGATTCCTTGCGTCAAGTACATAAAAAATTGCCCATAGAACTATACCTCTACAACGACTTTTTTTTTCTCGAAAACTGTAACGTCATATCCGATAAAAGCTTAATTATTTCATTCCACAATTGTAAATGTTTTTATTACTTTAGTATGCAAACATATCCATCAGATGTTCCCGTTTTCCAGAAATCTTTTCATGTAAACCGGATACCATTTAAGTACTGAAAATATAAAATTAAACGCACTTCTGGTTTTGATTCTTCTGTACTTTAATTCATCACTACCATCGGAATACAGAGAAAATATATCGATTTATCAAGAAAACACATAAAAAACTCTACAAGTTTTACAACTTGTTACGCATACAAAGGTTATCCCGCATTGTAACTTGAACTCCTTGACTTCTAATCCATTCAAATAAGAAAAATATTTCGAGATTTTATCTTTTATACTGATTTATTTAATGCAGTTGCTTCTAAACAGGTGGTTTAACTTTTTTTAATTGTTTTTAAAGTTTTTATTAATTTTGGGCATTTTATATTCCACAATAGATTTTTTGTTAAACTATTTTGGTAACAATGTGATAGATTGCGATGTGTTAACCAACCGATGGATTGCTTCCAAATTTTCAATAATACCGGTGTTATTAAAACATGAAGTTCTATGTATTATATTTTTACGAATTTGATGCGTAAAGTTACTACGATATCCGACATATTATTTTTATTAGAAATAGTACTGTACTTAATTTTTATTTCTATAGCATTTTCTTTTACCAATAGGTAATAGAAATATTGTTACTCAAACAATCATTAGAAACTATCTTTTTTACATAAATTCAAAAGAAATTTCCTCGAACATTGGTAACTTTAGTATTCTGGTCTAGCAGTTGTAAATACTTTGTATTAATGATCTCATTATAAGTTTTAAAATGTAAATTTTTTACGCAAAACACACAACCATATCAATATCCAAAACAATCAAAACAACTTTAAAATAAAAATATAACTTCCTACTCCTCCAAATATACTACTCCACAGGAAAAGACACGTTCCAGGGACCGAACCGGAAAATATTTTATTCCTAGGACTTATTTACCTGGGCGTCATATGTCCTCGTTTTCCCGATATCTGACATCCACCTTCTTTTCAGCCTTCCAGATAGATCAAAAAAGGGTTCATTTCATAAATAGGACTACCAGTTGCCATGGTAACCATCTAACCTTCCCAGTCTGTCTGAGCTACTTCACATCAAAGTCTTGTGATGGAACGGCAGCCATCAGAATCAAACGAAGGAACGTGTTGCCTGGAGATAAATTTAACTTTCGAATATAGTATTCGGAAGCAGTGCTAATAAAAGACTGATGGAATCTCATATTTTTATTGAAAGGCTATTATTGTTTGGAGATATGTTATTCTGTCGTGAAATTGTTCTACGTATTTGCCGTAAACAGAACGTGCTTTTATCTCAATAGTTTGGATCTATCGCTCATATTGGTGGAATAGAGAAAACATGTTCCATAGTGGAAGAAGTTGAGTTCAAATAAATTGCTAGTGTTGGGGTAGCACAAGGGTAATTATCAAAAACGATTCGTTGATTTCTTTCGAAAAGTTATTACTGTGAAGTAATTTCATTTTAAATTTATTATGAAGTTCTATTATGAAAAGTTTAAAAAGTCTAGTATTGACCTGATTTTATTTATTTTAATTTAATTGTGTGTGAAATAACCCTTTACTTACCAAAAACGTCTATTACTATAAAAGTAGTAGGTAGATAATTTATTAAGGTAGATAAGTTTTTAGACACTTTTAAACTAAATATTCAAAAACAGAACTGTATGTAAAGTCAGTCTTGCCCTTTAAAACTCACTAATTTATTTTTCATCAATTTATTCACTATTGAGAAAGTAAAAAGTGGTCGGGTGGGTAGTCATATTCTTTATCCAGTTTGTTTAACAATAACTTATTTCGAGAGTTGCACGAACATAAAAGTAATGCTACTTATATTCTTACTCAATAAAAATATAAATCTTCCCCATCCTTTCTCTGAACACTATCTCTTACTGAAGAGTAGAATAAGTATTAAATATTCAACTTATCAACTTTCAAAATTAACACACAAGTTAATTTACATCTGAAGAAAGAATACCAGAATAATCCCCCTATCATACATCTTGCGTGGATGCTAAATAAATTAATTTTATCCGTAAGAGTTACATTTTGTTTAATCCGTTCGGGCCAATAAACTAAGAGACTCCACTTGTATAAGTTGATTTTGAGACAATCTTAGTTATTTAAGTGTGTATAATGCTCCTATATCTTTACAGACTGCCTAACTTCTCATATCCAACACAAACAAACAACTAAGGCAACCAACTACTATATCTAGCTGTGTGAACGACGTCCTCCCCATTAAATATGCATTACTCGTGACTTTGCGTTGCTTTAATTACTAGGAAGCAGCGAGAAAGCACCATTTAATTCAGTTCATAAATTTAACAGCGTTGCCAATAGACGGATCATTAGTCTTTTTTTTTGCTTTTTCCTAATTGGATTAGTGCCCGTGACATAAATAAAACAATCACTTAGAAACGCAGCCCTCCAATACCCATTTATCTAGTTAGCGAAAGAAACCAGGAAACGTTATCACGTTTCTTAACATACGGCCAGATTAGGGAGGTAATATTTAAGTGCTTTGGCATGCAGCCTTTGATAAATTATGTAGTCCTCTATGCAGAACTTAAAGGGGTTACCGCCCAGTGATGGAGATTTAAGACACTAACTTGGCATCATGCAGTAGTTTTTAAGTCAGATAATTATATGATAAACTAGCATCGTGAGTCAAAGGGATGGTTTGAATGTCTGTTGTTTATTCGTATTTTTCTAGATTCCGCGAATTACTGTAGCGTTTTAAACTAATTGCATCACGACTTTTTAATCCGTAATGTTAATTACCGCTAAGTATATTGAGAGAGAGAAGTAAGAGGGCTTGAGATGTAAGGGTAATGAACCTACATAATATGGTGTCTGGAAAACTAAAATAAACTAAAGAATAAATTTTTAGCTTTGGGAAGTGGTAGTTATTACACGTTATTCGCGTTATTACTTAGATCTTCTCAGGAAAATTAAATAAATGAGTAATCCTGTACCTACTTTATGTATTTACATTTTCTGCTTATAAGCACATACTCATTACTCTAGAAATAGATTAGTGTGATTTTTATGGTGTATGCAAATTAATGAGCAGTTTTCCTCAAAATGCAACATTTTACTTAGTAATTTTAAGTTATAATTTTCTTCTTGGTTTGTTATTTCACTAATTGCTATATTTCGATAATTAAACTTTTTTATTTAAGTTACGCTACAAAAAAGTGTTCTTTGTAGTTTAAAGTATGAAGTTCAAAATGGAAAATTGTTTGTCACGTTTTACAATTATATAATAGGGCTTTCTAATAGTATGTACTTTATCCCTCTTTTCATAATGAAAGGAACTTTTATATCGGATTAGATGTTTATTCACATTATGATTCTTAAAAAAAGGGGTGGGTTAATACGAATTAAAACTTAACTTTTGTTCATTTTACATCGTTGTAATATACAGAACAAAACTTTAAAAGATGCTAAAAATATTTTTAGAACAGCATAAAAATAAATTCCTAACTACTAGTTTAATAATGATCGTCTTACCCCTCTAGCCCTCTATTTAAGCTTAAAATAGTTATAAAAGTGTACTTAACTGGAATAGTTGTAAAAAGATACGCTTTAATTTAAATTCCACTCTTTCAAAATGAGAAACTTCTTTTAAGGAACTTGATGCAGACATGCATAACTTTGAAATTTTATGCATTAGTTTCTTGTTCTTTTCCTTTCACTTGGGTTAATCATTCGATGATAAGAGAAAAAAACAGGTTTCTTCATTGAACGCATATAAGATTTATAAAAGCTTTTGACGGCTTCACAAAAAAAATACGTCGAATTTCAACTAGAAAATAATACGTTATTTATTTCCTTTTCCCCAAGATTTCCAAAAGAGTTAAACAATATCTAACAAATTCATTCCACTCTACGCTTTTATAACCCCGCTACTCATTTATTCAGTGAAAACTTAAAAAGTAATTTTCTTACAAAAAAAATCCATGTACAACTCGGATCGCTTTTGAGAAAGCGGTATCAAGTCACGAGTACCAAAACTACTGTTCCGAGAAAAGACTTCGAAAGGTAAATGCAAAACCGTTCCTTCCTTTCTTCCTCCACTTTGCTTTCCAATGTTCCTCTCTCTTTTTTCCATCCCTGCCCACTTCTTTCCTTTGTTCTCTAACACCGCCGTAATTAGGCTTAGTGGCATCATCCGAGGGTAATGAGAAACAAAATGGAAAGTTTGCTTGCACCGCGGAACCTAATTGGGAAGTCGAGAAGATTGAAGTGGAATCTTTCGGGAGAATTACTGGCATTTAAGTGCTGGGGACATTGTCGCAATACCCCCGCTTTAAACCATTAATGGCGTAATAAAATATCGTCCTGTTCCAAAAGTGTACTGGGAAAACTGATACTTCAGACTCACGAAAGAGGAAGCGAAACCGCCATTTTGTCTGGCTAGACAAAGACTTGACAATTACAGAAGCAGTTAAGTTTCTTGATGATGGCGGTTTTGAAACTTTTTTAAACTTTTCTACTTTTGACTATTACCGAAGTTGCAATCTTCGAGGGCTTTGGTTAAATTTTTAAGAGGATTAGCTACTTCGCATCGTGTGTTTTCGAAGTTGTTTTCGACGTTTTGGAAATTAGGAGGATTATTCAAGCATCTAGTTTTACGGTCGGAGTGAAACTTGAACAATAAACTGATCATTATCAAGAAATTCTGGCTACTTATATGCAAGTGGGAATAGAGCGTAAACTATCCAGCATTATAAGTGTAAACTTTTACAGTTAAAAGAGATTGTACAAAAAATATTCATTAAACGCGCTCTTAAAACACATGCTATTTTTAAACATCTCAGCATGTAACTATTCGACTAAACATAATTTATCAGAATAATTAAAGGTTTAATCACTATAACCATTGTTCTTAAGACCAAATTAATTTTTTAAGCTTGTATTACTTAAAAAAATTCTAATTATAATCCTTAGAATTTATAAACTTTGTAGGTAACTGTATGTTCGTGTCAAAGTACTCAGAGTTTGCTTTCTAATTTGGGACTTGATTGATTTGACAAGATTTGGATTTGTGTATTTTATATAACGAGCAGGACTGTCTGAGAGGATTGTAGTATTAGTCTCTTGTCCGAAGTTCTAAAAGCATGATATTCTCTTCTTATTCCTAAGGGATGAAAACGAAGATAAATTATACTGATTGTTTCTAAACAAATGTTTATAAATTATTGAAATAAAAAACTTTGAGTGTGAACCACATGTTTTGTGCATTATTATTTTGTCCTTTACAAAATCTGAAGTAAGGCTCATTGCCAGGAGAAAAAACACAAGTACTTTCCATTTTGATTCGTTTGTATCATCAATCTAAATCTCTTTCAATGTGTATCATATGTTTTGTTTGAAAATAATGAAAAAATAATGTATGCTCATCGCTTGCTTTTGATTTCCAAAATCACCAAGCAAAATAGAAATTTTATCCTATACGTTCTGATATTTTTCACTCTGATTTATTCTACGCATTATCAAAATGGATTTTTAATATTTTGGATGATTCACAAGAAATGCCCTGCATAAAAACTTACATAGCTCTCAGTTGAATCAATACAATTGTAATAAACAATATTTACGAATTCTCGTTTGGTAGTTCGATGCAAAAAAAGCCTTACACAAATTCTATCACCTTTTCCTATCCTTTTCTGGAATAAAACTTTTCTCTGACGCTTCCATCATTTTAACACTTTTCAAATAAATGGAATGCGTGCTGTATATTCTAAGGTTCAGATATGAAAGTGTTGCCATTCCTAGAAAAATGTTCATTTTGTTTTTATATCACCACCGTTGGCAACAGCCGATTTGCGAGAAGAAACGCCGGAGAATTTGAAAGAAAGAGGTAGATTTTTGGGTTGCTTTGGATTGTTCTTCCCTGGAGTTTGAAAAATGGAGTATTTAGTGAAGGTGAAGTTTGCTTCCCGCGTGGTCTACAATGTTTAAAAAAATAGGGGATGGGGAACATGAAAAGTGGCCGTCCAGGGAAAAATATGGCGGTTCACTTTAAAATGCCTCTGGTGGCCATTAAAAATTAAATATCTATTTGTCAAGCCTCGAACATTTTTAGAAATTTTTTAAAATGACAGAAGCTGTATTTCTTTTATTCCTCAAAACAAAATACATTAAATCAGTGAAGAACTTAAAAATGGGCCGACTTAAAAATAACTTTTTCTCTTTTGAAATAGTTTTATCTAGCCTCAAACTTTTATATATTAGGAGTATCTAATACATTTGGTATTAAACTAAGCTATTTCAGGGAAAGTTTGTTTTTTTTTTTTTTTTTTTTAAATAACTCGATTTTTTCGCTTCATAACTTTTATCACTTTCCAAAGTTAACTCATTCTAAAAGGACTAAACTTTTATTTATTTTGCCCACATCATTTATTTCAATAGTATAGTTTTGAAAGCTTAATAAGTTTTTTGTTAGAATAGGCTTATCATTATTGAAGGAACTTACTTTGTATGGAAATGGAATATTTTTAAAAAAAATCGAAAAATCCAAAATGAAAATGTTTTAAGAGCACAATTATTTCAAATTATACTTTTGGGGGCATTTTCATTCCTAAAAAGTATTAGATGATTTCGTACAATGTTTTTTTTCCTACATGGATGAATAGTTTTATTGTTTTAATGTAAAAAAAGTATATTTTTGTAGTTTTTATAGCCCCGTCTCTTAGTTAACCTTTTCTATATCAGCAATAGAAGTAGATACTAATTAAAACAAAATAACTAACAGTAAAAATATATCTAAATGTTTTTAATAACTATTTTACTCAAGTTCAAACATTAAATGTATTTACAAAAGTTTTCCCCGTGAATGGGTTTAAGAAGGAATATATCAGGAAGAAGAATTCTCAGGGAAAACACCCTTTACTTCTTCTATTTATACCCTAGTAAATTACTCTTTTCCTCAATCTTTTCAACTGATTTACTTCAATACAACAGAGAATGTATAAGGGTATCTGCAGTATGTTTCAAAAGTAATTTAGGTTTTGGGTAGGGAGAGAAACTTTCGACACTCTTATTCATAACTTTATGCCCTAAATATTTCAATTCTTGGTGAAAATTAAATTGGAAATTCAATTAATACGCAGGGTGTCTCAAAAAGTTTGTGACAAACTTAAACATGCAGGTCTGTCATGCCATGACAAACAAGATTTTCGTAGGAATATTCATGTCCCCAAATGTAAACTGTGTCCGCTAGAGGACAATGTTTCTCTGCGAAGGGGCAACGTTTAATATTTTTTATTCTACGGAAAACTTCAATTATTATTACATTTTGAGAGAGAGAGCACCTCTGAAAACCAAATTTCATTAAATTTTGCCAGTAATTAGCCAAGAAAATCACCATTTTCACTTTCAACTTAATATTTTGTAGAACGTCATAAAATTAGAAAGTGATTTTTTTTCTGCTAATACTGGCAGAATTTTATTAAATTTGGTTTAACGGGGTTATCGGGGGGGGAGCTTTTTCTAAATATGAAAAAAATAATTATAGTATTCCCGTAGAATAAAAAAGTTAAACTTTGAGCCTTCGCTGGCGAGCATTATCTTCTAGGGAACACAGTTTACTATGTGTTCCTATGGAAATTTTGTTTGTCATGGCATGAAGGACCTGCATGTTGTGTTTGTCATTGAATAAAGAAATATTGTATAAAGTTTTTTAATTAACCAGCATAGACTAAATAGCAAAGATCCTAAAACAGGAAAAACAACTTATCTAGATTAAAACCCCAAAAATAAATTCTTAATCAAATTCCGTGCCTTTAAAGGCTTTCCCAAACGATTGTAAAAGAACAACCTAGACTACAAAAGTGCTTCGCGTCGAACAATTACAAAATCAGATAAAAGGCCTGTTCCCCTTGAGATTAACTGAGAACCGTCAGCTTCAATTGCCTTGGGACCCGCAAAATGGCGGGAGAGAAAGGAACGCATGTGGAAAAAACATCCTTATTCTCTGATGAAAGTGAGCCGTATGGGGGAAATGCTTACGTTACAAAAGCAACCGATATCGTAAGGAACAACTCAACTCAATTCATCCTCAGCCCGTTGGTAATATCAGTTACCCCCGATCCATAAGAAGTGAGAAGAAAAAAATAATGTTGATTGGTAGAGCAACTAACACAGGAAATGGTCAAGGCGAGAAAACAGTTATCTGTCTTCTGATACTTAGGGGAGATATTCCATCTTATCCAGCAATCTGCTCGAGAGAGAGAGCTGTGTAGTTTGATATTAAATTAGTGTGATATTATCTCAATCTTGCACTTTTTTACCTTTGTTTCTTCGTGTTTATCTATTTTGTTTCACTTAATTGAATATTTATAAATGTCTAGCTGCAAAACCTTAAAATCGTACTCTTTGAGTTGAAAGAAAGTTTTGATTTGGTACTAATAAGAATAAATTGAGATGTAATTTTTTTTAATCTTATTATTGAGATTTTTATATTTAATACTTTATCTATCAACTTTACAAATGAAAATAACTAATAATTTGATTTCAGACATTAAAAAAAAATACAGTTAGAGTTGTAAAGGTAAGAGATAGGTAGGAAAATTTTTATCTTTCTTGGTGTTTCATAAGGTACTATACTTTCAAGTTTAATGAGAATGAAATTTTTTTTTAATTAATTGATATTTTATAAATCGGTTCATTTTATAAATATAAACTCTCATAAATTCCATTTTCTCCCAGACAAACAAGGTTTTCCAAACTAAAGTGCTTTTACAAAGCACTCTTATTAAGAACCTTTACAGATTTTCCGCAGCAGAATACACAATAACCTTTTATTATTCACCTCTATTAACGTGTAAATTAGGTCCCTATTCTTTTCATTTCTTTAAGGAGAGTAAAACCAACCAAACAAATCCATCAAAACAACAAAGAAAGGTTATTATAACCTAAAGAAGAGAAATGCTTCAAGTTAATTATTTCAGGTAAAATCGATAACCTTAAAATGCATGCATTCATTTTAATAATTGATAATATCTCGATCATTGCATTACATCTTATTAAGAGGTAAAAACTCTCCCAATATTTCTCTAATTCTATAGCACTTGGCTTGCATGACAAAATCCTTATGATAGAGTTTCCTTTGCTCTGGCTTACTTAATTAAGCGGTCCGAAATTAATCAGTGATTTCGATAGCTGCTGCAAGGGAGAAGTCATTAATTATTTCGTCGCTTACGCCTTACTCATTAATTAATTAATGTAGTGGATTATTTTTGCTCTATAATTAAGATTAACGGTGACATGCTATAGCTAGACTGGAGATTCTGAGTAGAAGTAGCTGAAAAATATCATCCTTGCCTTTCTTATGTTTATGGAGTATATCATTTTCAAGCAAAGGTTCATTATACTCTCAGTAATCGATAGTTTCATTAAAAGCGTTTATATTGGCTTCAAATTATTGATCCTTGAATCTCGAGAATTGATTAAAGTAATTTAGAATTAAGGAATAAAATTATGCATCGTAGAAAAACGTGCTTTGATAAATCAAAAGTCTGCTTGACTCTATTTGGTTTTTTTTTTTTTTTTTAGCTTTTATCATACAATTTTTAAATTTCTAGCAGGTTTAAAAATAGTTTGGGCTATTAAAAATTGTATTTATTTGGCCTTTCGATTTCATAGTTTTCCTACCAATGGCCGAAGCTGAAAGACTACATTTACACGTATGAAACTTAAATAATAAATTTTATAATGTAAGTAAATGGGTATTAAGATTAAGACAGTCGATAGATAATAATATAAGCAGATGGTAAGTAATATATGGAAACTGTTTAACCATCATGCAAGACTTGTAAAAAATTGATTTCTTTAAAAACTGAAGGAATTAATAGAAAAAATATAGCAGTGGGTGAATGTAAATATACTAGAAATAGTAAAGTAGAGTACATTTAAATTGTTTTTATCAAAACAGAATTGTTTTATGTCCTTAAATCATCTTCGCATATACACATGCAAGAAATTATTCCCTTTAAGTATATACCAGTCTGGTTCTTCATAAAAATGTATAATAACTACATTACTAAAGATATTTATCCGATAAAATAAATGTAAAAGGTGTTTTGAAGCTTTTCACCACAGTACCAGAATCTCAAAAGTTTAGCAAATCTTGCGGGGGAAAAATAATTTGCCAAAAATACAGTGACTCAAATTTTCTTTAATTTAACTACTTTTTCTGCTAGTGACATCATGTACTAATAATGCACAAAATTTTAGACATAAGCTATGACTACACGAAAAAGCGTATTGAATAACGTGAATCTCTACACCTATTGAAGTTTATATCTCTCTAGGGATTCCCTTTTACTGAAATGTGACAAAAAAAAAAGAGTTGAACACGGACATCTTTCGTATTCCCCAAACGTTTTACTCCTCCTACCATTACCATATCTATTTCCGGTGTCCAAAATTCACGTCACAGAATCTATCACAAGCTCTCCCTCTTTTCAAGCACGTGCCATTCACAAACCAAACCAATGAAAAAAAAAATTCTCCACTGGAAATATAAAATACCGATCACTGCCATCACAATCGAAACAACTCACTTCCAATCTAACACACGGCTCGCCACGCTATCGATTCGTAGCGTGAGCTTTGGACCATTTTAAAAAGATAATGAAAATGAGGCACTTTGCTCCTGATGCCATCGCTATCATCAAACTAAATGACGCTTCAGGGCTATATCTTGCATTTTATTTTACCAGTTTTTTTTTCAACCAATCTATTTCTTTTTATGACATTTGTACAGACTGGTGTGGCAGCACCCCGATAACGTCGTTTCTGTTTCGTTCTTTTTCACAAAGAACAAACATCAAAACAATGGGCATTTCCCGCCAAAAAAAAGGAACGACAGTCTCTGATTCGACCACCGCATACATTCTTCGTAACAAGAATCAATGGCATTCGGTTACAGATGACAAGCCATAGGTGGTCGAATACCTCCTGATCTTCTTCTATATAATTTGAGGGAAGGCTGTAAAAATTGTGCGGAAGTTTCTTCCCTTACTTTTTTTCACCCATAATGGCGTCATTAGTTGGAATGTGCCATTTTCAGATAGCACATAAAAACTTCAAGAGCATCAGTTTCCGATTCGCGTTGTACCGTTGCATTGCATGACGGGTATTGTCGTTTTATCATCGGATTACGGTATATCCCTGGTCGTTAAAGATACGCGATAAAAGGACATCGATTTTAAATGAGTTTATTTGCTCGTTATGGGAAACATTAATTAATTATCCGTTTATTGCTTCGGTAAATGATCACGGGCAGGAATGGACGTGGTCTTGTGATGAATCGTTCCGCAAAAACATTTTTGGAGCCTCGCAATATCAATCATTCGTTAATTAATGTGATTAAAAGCATGGCCGAAAAGGATGTTTCCATTTTCAGCGCCATCACACGCCAAAAAATATTCTTTAGACGCGTAATTATGAATTATGTTTTAAGCTTCTGGGCATATCTATGTATAGAATGAATCTTTGATATTTATAAAAGCCTGTTAAATAAACTATGCAAAAAATTTTTAAATACAACTTACAAATATTTTGCATTTAACTCATAAATATTTCTTTTAGGAAATCGTTGGTTCTAAAATGGTAGGAAGCTCTCCCAAAGGGGAAGTTAAGTTACGCAGCTAAATAAATAATACATGATAACTACTAAAAGATCCGGAGTATTTAAGTTATTCATTTATCCAAAACATTTAGTTTATTAATCAGTGATTAATTTTACAGAAAAAGAGAAAAGTTTATTCCATTTTCTTTTATTAACCAGTTTAAAAATTAACCAAAGTGAGTGGAAAGCGTTTTATTATTTTAAAAAGTCCCGATGAATTTTAAAGCCTAGATTTTAAAGAACATAAAGTAGGAATATTTTACTTCAACCAAAGAAGTAAGTTGTAATAAATTATAATTATTTACTGTAATGTTTTTTATCATGAGCCCCATGTTTGGAAATATGCATGAAGAATATATACAACTTCTTCTATTATTCATTAGTTGAGTTTTTGCCATATAATCCAATTCATTTATGTTTGTGCCCATTCGTTCAATAATACATTATTTAATAAAAGAATTGCATAATTTAGTAACGTACAGTAAAATTCCCCTTTGAAGTATCTAAAAAGTTGATTCCCTCAATTTGGCTTTTAAATAAAAGTGTGCACTTTTTACAAGATCAAATCGCTCAATCATGAGAAAATATTCCTTTGATAAAAATTGACTTTTTAAATTTAAGATGTCGCTTACTTTATACAGTAAACTATCCTACATCCCAAAAATTTATTGCATCAAATAAAGCTTCTAAAAAATAAGTATAACGCAATATAGGTTCTTCTATGTATCCATTTCACTGAAAAAAAAGCGATACACTTTTGTATCTCAAGAGACGAGAAGAATTGAATTTCAGTGGAATGTAAAATTAAATTACTCAAAGAACAAAATTAATCGATTCTCCGAATCAGGCAGGAGACAAAATAATCTTCTGTGTATAGAGACTTTTTCTCTAAATTGAATAGAAACTTGATTCTAAAAATTTTTAATTAAATATTCTTAAGGGAATACGATGTTTTTCAAAATATCTTGTTACAAAAAGTTGGTTTGAAAATATTTTAAGCAAAAACCTTAGACCAGAAAATGTAATACAAAACAAGAAATCAGACTAGTCTCTTTCTCTTGGGTGAAGGCTGTTTTTCAAGTTAAGCTCATCTTTATGCTTAAAGTCTGTTCTCTTTCTTTACTGTAAAAAAACACTTTGATGTCTTCTTCAAGAATTTCATAGCGTGCTGTTATGCATAGCCAAGTCTAAACTGGATCCATTGTGTTATATCCGTGTGTTGTGTGTGATATAACACAACGGATCCAGTTTAGCCTTGTTATAGCATTACCAAAAAACTTATTTTATAGAGCATTTTCAATCACATGACTCTGCCTAACAACGGCCTTAGCAACGTTGTTTTATTCCTCCAGTGACATCATGTGCGAATGCTGCTATTGGATACTTCTATGTCCCGCCCCTAACAACAGCCTTAGCAACGTTGATTTTGTCCTCCAAGTGACGTCATGTGCGAAAGCTCTATTCTTTAATTGATTTAGTGATTGATTTTTATATTGTCATCGAGGGATACAATGCAACGATGGATAAAAAAAGCTGTTACTTTGTGAATTTTTTTCAACTAATAACCATTTTAAATTTCAAAAATATGCATACCTATATTTTTCGGGGGATCTAATAATGCTCTGGCAAGGCTAAACTGGATCGGTTAACTGTGTTATATCAGGCTTGGACAATGAGTGAAAAGCGATGTTACGGATTATGTCTCTAGTGAGCCATACGTGGCCAGAGCCATCTATCTGTCATTCATGGCATTTTTTAATAAAATGGACTCTAACCGCCTATCTGGTTCGAGACTTCACGGAACCAACACGTGACCTACAACTGAGCTTGCAATGGACTCTAACCGCCTATCTGGTTCGAGACTTCACGGAACCAACACGTGACCTACAACTGAGCTTGCAATTGGTTACCACAGATACTACACTAGTAGATCTACTAGTGTACTAGTAGATCTACTAGTGTAGTATCTGTGGTAACCAATCGCAAGCTCAGTAGGTCACGTGTTGGTTCCGTGTGACGTCAGACGGTTAGAGTCCATTGGTTACCACAGATACTACACTAGTAGATTACTAGTGTAGTATCTGTGGTAACCAATGGCAAGCTCAGTAGGTCACGTGTTGGTTCCGTGTGACGTCAGACGGTTAGAGTCCATTGCCGACTCTTCACGCTTGAATTGAGACTCGCTCATGACCAACGATGTGGCAGTGCATTGTGACTAGTGGAAAATGACTAGTAGTGAACCTCCAATTTTATTTACACAGACTATAGATCATTAGAAACCTACAAAAAATTAGCGATCAAACAGAGCTGACAAATATCGAATTTGTTTCCCTCTTCAAACCAAAAGATTCCTTCTCTCCCAAGATTTTATCTCCGGGTGGCTGATTCTCAACTCTCATCCATGCGAGGTATATGCCGGCCAAAGAGCCGAGGCAAAAAGCACCAAGAACCCAACCCAATCAATCAACCAAATTTCCTTATACGTGGCCAGCGCTTTCAAGCGGTAAGATCTGAAAACTTCCAGTAACGTCGGCTTCTTTGATCTTTTCACTCATTGTCCAAGCCTGATATAACACAGTTAACCGATCCAGTTTAGCCTTGGCTCTGGAGACATAATCGTGAAATCGTGATAAAATTTTCTTATTTATTGATTCTAGTAAACCGAGACTACACAGAATGTTAAAATATAAAATCTCTGAACAATACATACCAGAGCTGAAGCCAAAGCTATGGCTGAAATTATAGGCTAAATAAATTTAGACACAAAACTAGAAAACAAAAATACTGCCTAAAAATCGCTAAATACCATAAAAATTTTCTGGCATAATGATAATTGAGCATGATCCACCGGCAAGATACAAGCCTTTATCTTCTGGTACGTTTAAAATTAACTTTGAAATCTTTAAAATATGTTAGAACACGCCAAAACGAGTTATCGGGGAAAATGAGTTTACCATAATGTGTCTATCTAAAGTTAGTCTATATTTTACCACAAAAATTTTAAGTATGGGGTTTACCTAATACCCCCTTATAAAGTGTAATATAGCACCGTTTTTGGCAACTTTTTTTGGTCTTTCGCAGTAAAATTCCGTTGTGTCTTGTTAAATATCTTCACATTATTTTAAACGTAAATACTTAAATATCACCAAATTTTTTATTTATAAAACTGTATAGTTTAACAATTTGGTTTACACTCAAAACAACTTGGTGATGCTTAAAGAGACAGCTAACGGAATTTTACTTATTACCTACGCCAACTTGGGGTAATTTCATTCTGTGAACCCCTTTCATTAGGTATTGGGGAAGTTTCCATAGATGGCCTGGGTTGACGAAGTTGATGCAAATCGGCAATAGAGCATTCGCACATGACGTCACTTGGAGGACAAAAACAACGTTGCTAAGGCTGTTGTTAGGGGCGGGAAATAGAAGCATCCAATAGCAGCATTCGCACATGACATCACTTGGACGAATAAACAACGTTGCTAAGGCCGTTGTTAGGTAAAGTCATGTGATTGAAAATGCTCTATTGGCAAGAGCCAAGAATGGTTGCCAGAAATTACAAACTATGGATACATATGAAATGTCATACTATAAATTTCTGTGTAGGTAAATGGTAATAATTCGCAATTTATTTCAAAGTAGACTAACCAATCCTAACTACAGAATCTGACCCGATATTTCTCTATCAATAAAAACAAATCCCACGGTAGGTACTTTAGGATTAGCCGGGTGCAAACGCTAAGTTTAAAAAAAAGGTTAAATCAAAATTTTAAAAAACATTAAAATGCTACCTGAACTAGCTGTGTTGGTTTTAATTTTTGTTTTATTTTTTATGTAAATATTGTAAAATGTCGCCAATAAAGTCCAATGGGTGAGATTTACGTCCGGCTAATCCTAAAGTACCAATCCCACAAAACGGTAGGTATCAACCTCATCCCTTTAAGATTCGTAAATCTAGCTCAATGACCATCTATCTCTGACTCAATGACCATCTAATCTAATAGCTTTGACCACACGTCTAAAACAAACTTTTCCTTCCCCTCTAGCGATCAGCGAGACAACCGACAAATTCCGCGTCCCTCCCTTGCGCCCCACCGATTCCTTCGATCCCCTCAAGAACCTGGTACCTCCAGCCCCTTTCACCATCGTCCACAAGCCCTTCCTCCGCTACCACGGCCATTCAGTGTACTGCGACTCTTACAGCAAACCTCACTACACCGCCGGCTTCATGCTGAGGACCACCGAGATCGGCTCGTGGTCGGATCCCGTGGGCAAGAGAGGGGATTTCTTCGGGCCCAGCACCTACGAGAGGCACTACTTGTGGCCCTGTAGCTCGATTTCGGAAGTGAGGAGGATCCCTCCGCCGCAGGCCACTGTGGGGTGGGGGATCATACCCATCTTGGGGACTGGAGATGAGGAGGTCCTGGAGGAGAAGAAGCCGATTGAGAAGGTTCCTGATGAAAAGAAGTATGTGTGGTTTATATTGCGTTTGAGGATAGAGCTTCTCAAAATACAGTTGTGTACTATGTCCACGAACTTTCTGTGATGAAGGTATTTTTGGGGATGCTTTTAATTGTTAATTTTGGATAAGAAAACAACCATACGAAATGATCTAAAAATAAACCCCAAAATACTTATATCACATTCCATACTTTTGGATTTTCATCACTATTATTCTTTGAAGCTCAATTCTTGGGTATTTGTTATGTACTCCTCTGTTTTGATTGCAGCAATAAATTTCAAAAAACTGTATAATTAGTGTTGACGCAAAAGTTTAGATTTACTTTTTTGTAGCCTTCAATACGTAGTATATTGATATGAGCGAAATAACTCAATCATGCTTCTTAGAGAGATATGGAACTTGGGCATTTTTACGTTTCTCAGAACGGAAAAGTATATTATGCAAAATTTATATTGTTTTTATTCTTTTACGTTTATTATTTTTGAAACAACTATTAATATTCAAAGGATACTTACTATAAAAATATATAAAAATCTCGTAAATTTTGTATGTAAAACTTCATAGGCCTAATTTTATTGACTTCATAGACTCAGGATTTTAAGTTTGAAGTTACTTTCTAAATGTTATTTAGTTATTAGAATTGCATGGCTTTATTTATCATGTGATTTGCCGGAGAAATTACAGGTTTGTGTACAAACAAATAGCAGTTTCATGGAAAAAGAACAAGTTAACATCTGATTTATTAATTTCCTTTATATTCTCTACTCAACAACATATAATGCGTAAACTTGTGAATCCTATATTTTTGTCAATGCCTTTTATCATTATATCCTCCGTAACCACTTTAAATTTCAAGCTCCTCCTTTCTAAGTAAAAAAAAACAGACTTCTTACCTCAAAAGTTCTCAAAAGGCTTCTTTTATCTTTTCCTCCAGACCCAGCTACTGGGAGGAGCACTGCGACCCTCGGAGGAAGGCAGATGTCGTGCAGAACCCAGAGACGACTCACCGACACGACTACACGACGCGTTGCATGCTCGGCGAAAGAAGGGTCCCGTTCAAGTATTCGGACAACCTCAAGTTCACTGGAGACATGAAGACCAGAAGCACGGCTATGATAGACTTCCCACCCAAGGATTCTAACTACGAAGATACTTGGTGCGAGGATTAAATGAACACGCGTGTTTGCGATTTCTAAATGATGGTTTTTCTGTATTGTGTTTGGTGTGTAGTGCTGATTAATTTCGGAAACGTATGGCAGTTACATTTATAGTGAAGTTAGATCAGTTTACATGGAATTTTTAAGAAATAAATAAATAGAAGATATTTTGAGAGAATTTTTCGGAGTATGTACTTTTTGATAAAATTTAAATTTTACTGTAAAATATAAAAATCGGGTTTATGAATGAAATTCAGTGAATAAATTAAAATAATTAGCATATCCCGGTTAAGAGTTTTAAATAATTTTTAAAAACATTATTTAATAATAAAAATTTTAAATTTCTCTACATTTTGCCCATTAGGAATTTCATTACAATTTAAAAATTAAACCACATTTTACATTAAATCGGTATTGAAGGTGGGGTAGGTTTGTTTGGTAACCTACCTGTATTTTTTAGATATATCCCATCCATAAAGTCTATAAAAAAGAAATTTGTGTACTTTTTAAAAGGTGTTTAAAAACATACCTATTTAAATACAAATTTTACTTCATTACAAACACTAATAAAGTAATTTATTTCAAAAAGTTCATCTGAGTGTTTAGCATGATAGCGCAACATTTATTCGCAGCTGTATTGAAATTATTTTCCGCATGGTATCAATATTTACGGATTTTAAAATCTTACAAAAAATCAATAGAAAAGATATCAGCATCCTTTAAAAGTACACAGTACTTAACACAGTACTTAAACAAATATGGCTCGTGTAAGAAACAAATCGATAACACCATCTCCGACATATTATTCGAGAATGACTCGCCATTATTACCCCCTTAATTACAAAAGAGAGGGCGATAGTGAACGATTAGAACACCACCAAGTATTCGTAACACTGCTCAAAGACTGCTGTCCAATTAAAGCATTGTAAAAATCCCCCTCTTTCACATTCACCCCATTCACGAAACTGTTCGTAAAGGAAACAATTAAGCTCTAGAGACAGATCATGAAATGAATTTCGGAAATAGCGCGAAGCCTGGCAAATTATCATTTCACCGGTCGGTACAGAAGTTACTTAATTAATGAATGAATGAAACTTCTCGGAAGATTTATTCGGGGGAGGGAGGTCCCCAGTGAGGGGTCGTCGGGCGATTGCAGGCGATTCTTGGCACTTGCGATAATAGGAGACGGCTGGGCGCAGAGTGGAGATGAAAAGGCTGAAAAGTTGATCGTTATTATCCAAGGGAACTATTGGTGATGCAACTCACGCTGGTTAAAATATGGAAAATGTTCGTTTCAAACTGAATCCATTTGTGAGAGGGTCAAGTAGAGAAAAGTGAAAGAATATATCATGAATTTTTAAGAAAAAGTACTTATGTGTAGAGCATTCTTAAAAATAGGAAATTTATTTATGTAAAATTCCTTCTAATGATTATATAACGTTATATTATTATATTATATATCCTTTATATAATACGTTATATTATAGGTATATCCTTTCCTATAAAATTGCTAATTAATCAAGTTATCTTTATACACTCTAATTTAATGTCAATTTGTCGTAAAAGTTCACCCAATACCTAAAATTAACATAAAAACAGGAATTTTCACCTTATTAGCCAAATAAATGGCATGTCTGTTATTACATAAGTGTTAGTAATGCAATGAGTTTTTACAACGTAAAAAACAGACAATAGTTAGTTTTTATGGGGTGATGATAATTATGTTGGTAGCAATGCATATTGTACAAATGATAATGCAATGGAGAGTATTCTGTGGGGGGTTATGAAATTTCAATAGAATCTATCACATAGTTTAAACTGCTTTTCAAAGAATGTAAAAATTTCCTAATTGTAATTTACGTAAATATTTAACTTTCCCGTACATACATTATCCCCAGAGAAACTGCTCCTTAAATATCAGCTGTCTGAAACTATCTGATATCTTTCACAACGGTAAAACAAATATAGACGGTTTATTAGTAGCATACCTACAATAAAGTATCAGTACAATGCATTCGATATTTTCCATTTTAAAATATCCATGAGAGATATAATTTACTCTCCATATAAACGCACAACTAAATAAACATACACCAGATTGTGACAATAATAATACATCTCCTTTGTAGACATAGTTACAGTATGCATTTCCAAAGAATATATCGCATGCAAAACCATTGTCTGGGCGAATTTTTAAAGAAAACGCTCATCTTTAATCTCGAATGCAAGCGCACAGCGAGAACAAAACAACAAGCACCGCTCCCAAGCGGAGAGAAGCGATTTTATTCCCGCAAATTAATTACCGACTGGATGCTCCGCATATATTCCTTCGCATGATTGTTATGACTCCAGGGAAAGGAGAGAAAAATCGACTCTTTTGATAAAGGAGTTGCCGCTTTTCTTTATTTCTAATTATAATCATCGCGGAGTTCCATAAAAATCGGCCGACGAGTAATTTGAGATCCACCTCCCGCCCTTTTAACGAGAAATTCGAGAATTCCGAAATTTTAATGAGCTTTTAATATACATAGGCGTGTGGTCGGGATTAAAAAAAAAGGAAGATTCGTTAGTTCTGGAATAGAACGAAAAGAAATCGTTTGCTCGGGTATTTAAAACGGCACTTAGGCTTAGTCAGGAGTTTACGAATTTATTCTTTTGTTTAGTTCTTGTGAAAATTGAACCTGCGTCTTGGAATGTGGGCTATATACCTTAATTAAATACCACATGGGACTGATGGGAAAAATTCTTAAGTTACTTTGTAATCTGTAGAAGCTTTATTGGCTGTTTTTTCTTTTTTAAGATTTTACCTATGATATATTGTCTTCTTTCCAGCAAATTAAGTTCCTTTTTTGCTTATCAAGAAGCTGCTTGATAAATTTGAAGAGAACTTTCGAAATTATACCAATAGACATAGAGGTTAGGCAATTAAAAACTCAATAAGAAGAAAAAATACTTTTTTCAATCTTAAAACACAGGCTCTTAAATCTACCTGGGTTTTTTTTTTTTTTTTGTAAAGCAACTTTAAAAATTTAGAAATACCTCAAATGAATTACCATTATGTAATTGTGAATAGAAGGATTGAATATGTAGAAGGGAATCGAAATGGAAAATATTTTATGTGAAAAAACTAATTAATTCTATTCATTTCATAATTTTGCTTCTCATCAAAATCTAAAATTTTTGAGAACATTCCCATTTCTCATTATTTATTTCTACATTCTTGTTAGTTTAATTCTTACATACTATTTTCTACTGAAGCCTTTTATCTATAACTAGCTGATATGCCCGCCGTAGTTCGGGGGAAAAAATGCTAACCAAACTGTGTGTTAAAATAAATAAGTATTTTCTTCACTGTATTCCTTTCCGAGGCGTCATTTAGGTGCAACTGCCTTCCTGCTAGAATTCCTTTTTGATGCCATACTACTTCCTTAAGATGTAAAAACCCCTTTTTAAATACAACCTGTTTAGATTTAATGTGTGAAATCCCCATCCCCGTTTTTAAAGAGTAATTTTTCAAAATAGAAAAAGTCAGGGGACCCTTCTGAACCCCCCTTATTTTTTCTTTTTAATGCCCTTAGCTCCCTCCATCCATTTCTGCAATTCGTATAAATGTATAATTGATACAAATCTCTCCGCCTTCGCTTCACAATAAAGGTTATTATTGAACACCAATTTCTATAGATAAAACTTATTTCCGTCTCATCTAGCTAAATTTTAAATAAAAAATAATTCAATACACATACTTTTTAAGATGTTAAACAAAACCTTAAAAAACTGTTTAGAATTAAAGTGTTTATAACCATTTTTTAACAGTGAGAATTTTTTTGAAATCAGGGGGAGACCCCCTGAACCCCCCTTTATTGATTTATCACCAACTCATTCATTGAAAGAAATTTCAAACATGAAATAAAAGTAAACACTATTTGAATCGACACCAACTATTGATAAAATGCCTCTGATAAAATGTTGTTTAATTTGAACTTTGCTAGAAATACTTAAATTTGATTAAATAGAAAAAAGAATAAAATTTTTCAGTGGAACGGTTTTTGGTTATCATAAAAAAATTATTTAATCATCAAAAATTATTTCTTTTTTAGATTTTTAAAAAATTCACCTGTTATAAAACATTTTTCAATAAATATTTCCAACAATAGAGGTTTTGCATCACCTGGAAGGAGCAATAACCGTAATAAATTTAATATTGATGGCTAGCATAAGAATTTAGAAAAGGGGCAAAAAAGGATCCTTGGAATGCTTTGATTCTGATAATTCTTTTTTGCAAACCTTCCTGGTTGTGTGCGGACCAACATGCTAAAATTTCATTACAATCACATTAATAATGTGGGTGCTAGAATCCAAAAACTAAAAACTTGAGTGAATATTCAAACCCCCGTGCACCCCCTCTAGAATGGAATATCGAAAAATCCAGAAATTACTTTCTTTGAAATACTCTCAAGAAGGTATTACCAACAGTTCACTTCGTTGTATTGATTTCTCGGTATTGTTTTCCTTGAAAATGTAAAACTTTGCTTATGCTCAGCAAAAACGGGGTTTTGGAATTTTCAGACCTCTTAAAATTCGAATATCCAAAATCTGAAAAATGCCTTTCTAGATATTGTTGCTAGGTACCTTCCAGCGAAATAACGAAGATCTGGGGTCATTTTGGACGCCGCTGTGCTCAAAACGTCGAAAACGCTCCAAACCCCCCTGTGGGTCAGAAAAAAGATATTTTGAAAAATCCCTTCTTAGTGCGCGTATACACCATAAGGTCTTCGACCCTACCAAGTTTCGAGTCTTTAGCCCCGGTAGATTTTGCTGTGCGTTGCTGAGTGAGTGAGTGAGTGAGTGAGTGAGTGGTAAAGCTCTTTTATTATTATCTATAATAATAAAAGAGCTTTACCACTCACTCACTCACACACTCACTCACTTACCAACGCACAGCAAAATCTACCGGGGCTAAAGACTCGAAACTTGGTAGGGTCGAAGACCTTACGGTGTATACGCGCACTAAGAAGGGATTTTTCGAAATATCTTTTTTCTGACCCACAGGGGGTTTTGGAGCGTTTTTGACGTTTTTGAGCCCAGCTGCGTCCCAAATGACCCCAGATCTTCGTTATTTCTCAGGAAGGTACATAGCAACAATATCTAGAAAGGAATTTTTCAGATTTTGAATATTCGAATTTTAAGGGGTCTGAATATTCCAAAAACCCGTTTTTGCTGAGCATAAACCAAATTTTACATTTTCGAAGAAAACAGTACCGAGAAATCGATATTACGAAGTGAACTGTTGGTAATACCTTCTTGAGAGTATTTTAAAGAAAGTAATTTCTGGATTTTTCGATATTCCATACTGGAGGGGGTGCACAGGGGTTTGAATATTTACTCTCGTTTTCAGTTCTTGCATTCTAGCATACACATTATCAATGTGATTGTTATGAAATTTTAGCATATTGTTCTTCACACAACCAGTAAGGTTTGCGAAAAAGAATTTTTAAAATCAATGCATTCCAAGCAGCATTTTTCGGCTCTTTTCTAAATTCTGCATAGCCTTCAATTTTAAATTGGTAACGGTTATTGCTCCTTCCAGGTGATGCAAAACCTCTATTGTTGGAAATATTTATTTGAAAATGTTTTATAACAGGTGAATTTTTTAAAACTCTGATAAATAAATAATTTTTGAAGATAAAATAATTTTTTTATAATAACCAAAAACCGTTACACTGAAAAATTTTATTCTTTTTTTCTATTTAATCAAATTTAAGTATTATTTCCAGCAAAGTTCAAATTAAACAACATTTTATCAGAGGCATTTTATCAATAGTTGGTGTCGATTCAAATTATGTTTACTTTTATTTCATGTTTGAAATTTCTTTCAATGAATGAGTTGGTGATAAATCAATAAAGGGGGGTTCAGGGGGTCTCCCCCTGATTTGAAAAAAATTCTCACTATTAAAAAATGGTTATAAACACTTTAATTCTAAACAGTTTTTTAAGGTTTTGTTTAACATCTTAAAAAAGTATGTATTGAATTATTTTTTATTTAAAATTTAGCAAGATGAGACTGAAATAAGTTTTATCTATAGAAATTGGTGTTCAATAATAACCTTTATTGTGAAGCGAAGGCGGAGATATTTGTCACAGAGTACTAGAACAGAGAGTCCACGGCCATAGGCCATAATGGAAATCGAAAATCATGACATCTTGTTACAGGTTGGGAGAATTGTGGCGCTGGGATCGCACTAAACTCACTAGCGTCTGGATCCAGTCTGAATCGTTCGCCGGCTGCCTATGGGAGATCGAAAACACCTTTTTGCGCATGCGCTGAGTTCTAATTTGGCGAGAGATTTAAGCGGCCGGCATACGTTCCAGACTCTAGTGTGGCGCCCTCACATCAGTAACGCATTTTAAAATAGCCTCGTGGACCCTCTGTTAGGATATTTCTCTGTGATATTTGTATCAATCATACATTTATACGAATTGCAGAAATGGATGGAGGGAGCTAAGGGCATTAAAAAGAAAAAATAAGGGGGGTTCAGAAGGGTCCCCTGACTTTTTCTATTTTGTATATACTCTTTAAAAACGAGGATGGGGATTTCACACATTAAATCTAAACAGGTTGTATTTATAAAGGGTTTTTTACATCTTAAGGAAGTAGTATGGCATCAAAAAGGAATTCTAGCAGGAAGGCAGTTAAATGACGGCTCGGAAAGGAATACAGTGAAGAAAATACTTATTTATTTTAACACACAGTTTGGTTAGCCTTTTTTCCCCCGAACTACGGCGGGCATATCAGCTAGTCTATAATAATAAAAGAGCTTTACCACTCACTCACTCACTCACTCACTCACTTACCAACGCACAGCAAAATCTACCGGGGCTAAAGACTCGAAACTTGGTAGGGTCGAACGGTTACGGTTTATACGCGCACTAAGAAGGGATTTTTAGAAATATCTTTTTTCTGACCCACAGGGGGGTTTGGAGCGTTTTTGACGTTTTTGAGCTCAGCGGCGTCCCAAATGACCCTAGATCTTTGTTATTTCTCAGGAAGGTACCTAGCAACAATTTCTAGAAAGGCATTTTTCAGATTTTGGATATTCGAATTTTAAGAGGTCTGAATATTCCAAAAACCCGTTTTTGCTGAGCATAAACCAAGTTTTATATTTTCGAAGAAAAAAATACCGAGAAATCGATATTACGAATTGAACTGATGTTGATACCTTCTTGAGAGAATTTCAAAGAAAGTAATTTCTGGATTTTTCGATATTCCATTCTGGAGGGGGTGCACGGGGGTTTGAATATTCACTCCCGTTTTTAGTTTTTGGATCCTAGCACCCACATTATTAATGTGATTGTTATGAAATTTTAGCATGTTGTTCCTCACACAACCAGGAAGGTTTGCGAAAAAGAATTTTCTGAATCAAAGCATTCCAAGGAGCCTTTTTTGTCCCTTTTCTAAATTCTTATGCTTAGCCTTCAATGTTAAATTTATTGCGATTATTGCTCTTTCCAGGACACGCAAAAACTCTATTGTTGGAAATATTTATTTTGAAATGTTTTATAACAGGTGAATTTTTAAAAAATATGATAAAGAAACAATTTTTAATGATAACCAAAAACCGTTCCACTGAAAAATTTTATTCTTTTTTCTATTTAATCAAATTTAAGTATTTCCAGCAAAGTTCAAATTAAACAATATTTTATCACAGGCATTTTCAGTGTCGATTCAAATGATGTTTACTTTTATTTCATGTTTGAAATTTCTTTCAATGAATGATTTGGTGATAAATCAGCAAAGGGGGGTTCAGGGGGTCTCCCCCTGATTTAAAAAAAAATTATCATTATTAAAAAATGGTTATAAACACTAATTCTAAACCGGTTTTTTAAGATTTTTATAACATCTTAGCGGGATGAGGGGGAAATAAGTTTTATCTGTAGACATTGCTGTTCAATAATATATCTTTATTTTGAAGCGAAGGCGGAGAAATTTGCCTCAAATATACATTTATACCAATTGCAGAAATGGATGGAGGGAGAAAAGGACAAAAGAGAAAAAAATAATGGGGTTCAGAAGGTCCCCTGACTTTTTTCCTATTTTGAAAAATACTCTTTAAAAACGGGGATGGGGATTTCACACATTAAATCTAAACAGGTGGCATTTTTAATGGTTTTTTTTTACATCTTAACGAAGTGGTATGGCATTAAAAAAGAATCCTAGCGGGAAGACTGTTGACTCTATTGCATGTAAACGATAATGCTTATTTATTTTAACACACAGTTTGATAAGCCTTTTATCATCCGAGCAACGGCGGGCATATCAGCTAGTCTATAATAATAAAAGAGCTTTACCACTCACTCACTCACTCACTCACTCACTCATCAACGCACAGCAAAATCTACCGAGGCTAAGGACTCGAAACTTGGTAGGGTCAAAGACCTTACGGTGTATACGCGCACTAAGAAGGGATTTTTCGAAATATCTTTTTTCTGACCCACAGGGGGGTTTGGAGCGTTTTTGACGTTTTCGAGCCCAGCGGCGTCCCAAATGACCCCAGATCTTTGTTATTTCGCAGGAAGGTACCTAGCAACAATTTCTAGAAAGGCATTTTTCAGATTTGGGATATTCGAATTTTAAGAGGTCTGAATATTCCAAAAACCCGTTTTTGCTGAGCATAAAACAAGTTTTATATTTTCGAAGAAAACAATACCGAGAAATCGATATTACGAATTGAACTGTTGGTAATACCTTCTTGAGAGAATTTCAAAGAAAGTAATTTCTGGATTTTTCGATATTTCATTCTGGAGGGGGTGCACAGGGGTTTGAATATTCACTCCCGTTTTTAGTTTTTGGATCCTAGCACCCACATTATTGATGTGATAGTTATGAAATTTTAGCATGTTGTTCCTCACACAACCAGGAAGGTTTGTGAAAAAGAATTTTCTGAATCAAAACATTCCAAGGAGCCTTTTTTGTCCCTTTTCTAAATTCTTATGCTTAGCCTTCAATGTTAAATTTATTGCGGTTATTGCTCTTTCCAGGACACGCAAAACCTCTATTGTTGGAAATATTTATTTTGAAATGTTTTATAACAGGTGAATTTTTAAAAAAATATGATAAAGAAAGAATTTTTAATGATTAAATAATTTTTTTTATAATAACCAAAAACCATTCCACTGAAAAATTTTATTCTTTTTTCTATTTAATCAAATTTATGTATTTCCAGCAAAGTTCAAATTAAACAATATTTTATCACAGGCATTTTCAGTGTCGATTCAAATTATGTTTACTTTTATTTCATGTTCGAAATTTCTTTCAATGAATGAGTTGGTGATAAATCAGCAAAGGGGGGTTCAGGGGGTCTCCCCCTGATTTTTTAAAAAAATTATCGTTATTAAAAAATGGTTATAAACACTAATTCTAAACCGGTTTTTTAAGATCTTAAAAAAGTATTAAAGTATGTAGTATATTTAATTGTTTTGTATTTCATAAAAATTTAGCGGGATGAGGGGGAACTAAGTTTTATCTATAAACATTGCTGTTCAATAATATATCTTTATTGTGAGCGAAGGCGGAGAAATTTGCCTCAAATATACATTTATACCAATTGAAGAGAGAAATGGATGGAGGGAGAAAAGGACAAAAGAGAAAAAAATAATGGGGTTCAGAAGGTCCCCTGACTTTTTTTCTATTTTGAAAAATTACTCTTTAAAAACGGGGATGGGGATTTCACACATTAAATCTAAACAGGTGGTATTTTTAAAGGGTTTTTTTACATCTTAACGAAGTGGTATGACATCAAAAAAGGATCCTAGCGGGAAGACTATTGACTTAATTGCATCTAAACGATAATTCTTATTTATTTTAACACACAGTTTGATAAGCCTTTTATCCCCCGAGCAACGGCGGGCATATCAGCTATCTATAATAATAAAAGAGCTTTACCACTCACTCACTCACTCACTCACTCAGCAACGCACAGCAAAATCTACCGGGGCTAAAGACTCGAAACTTGGTAGGGTCGAAGACCTTACGGTGTATACGCGCACTAAGAAGGGATTTTTCGAAATATCTTTTTTCTGACCCACAGGGGGGTTTGGAGCGTTTTGGACGTTTGTGAGTCCAGCGGCGTCCCAAATGACCCCAGATCTTTGTTATTTTGCAGGAAGGTACCTAGCAACAATTTCTAGAAAGGCATTTTTCAGACTTTGGATATTCGAATTTTAAGAGGTCTGAATATTCCAAAAACCCGTTTTTGCTGAGCATAAACCAAGTTTTATATTTTCGAAGAAAACAATACCGAGAAATCGATATTACGAATTGAACTGTTGGTAATACCTTCTTGAGAGAATTTCAAAGAAAGTAATTTCTGGATTTTACGATATTCCATTCTGGAGGGGGTGCACAGGGGTTTGAATATTCACTCCCGTTTTTAGTTATTGGATCTTAGCACCCACATTATTAATGTGATTGTTATGAAATTTTAGCATGTTGTTCCTCACACAACCAGGAATGTTTGCGAAAAAGAATTTTCTGAATCAAAGCATTTCAAGGAGCCTTTTTTGTCCCTTTTCTAAATTCTTATGCTTAGCCTTCAATGTTAAATTTATTGCGGTTATTGCTCTTTCCAGGACACGCAAAAACTCTATTGTTGGAAATATTTATTTTGAAATGTTTTATAACAGGTGAATTTTTAAAAAATATGATAAAGAAACAATTTTTAATGATTAGATAATTTTTTTTATGATAACCAAAAACCGTTCCACTGAAAAATTTATTCTTTTTTCTATTTAATCAAATTTAAATATTTCCAGCAAAGTTTCCAAACAATATTTTATCACAGGCATTTTCAGTGTCTATAGAGCATTTTCAATCACATGACTCGGACCTAACAACGGCCTTAGCAACAGAAGATGTTACAGTTTTTTGCCCTACAGAGGTTAACAGTTACAGAAAATGACTAGCCGTGGAATTCTTCTATTGGAGGATTTGCAATCACGTGATCCCATACCTAAAAACCGCCTTAGCAACAGATAAACAACGGCCTTAGCAACAGTTAAAAGCCCTACAGTAGATACACAGTTAAAAGAAAATAACCGGTTGTGACGTCACCTGAAAACACTCTATTCAAATGATGTTTACTTATTTCATGTTTGAAATTTCTTTCAATGAATGATTTGGTGATAAATCAGCAAAGGGGGGGTTCAGGGGGTCTCCCCCTGATTTTAAAAAAAAATTATCAATATTAAAAAATGTTTATAAACACTAATTCTAAACCGGGTTTTTAAGATTTTGTTTAACATCTTAAAAAAGTATAAAAGTATGTAGTATATTTAATTGTTTTGTATTTTATAAAAATTTAGTGGGATGAGGGGGAAATAATTTTGATCTATAGACATTTCTGTTCAATATTATATCTTTATTGTGTAGCGAAGGCGGAGAAATTTGCCTCAAATATACATTTACTATACCAATTACAGAAATGGATGGAGGGAGAAAATGACAAAAGAGAAAAAAAATAATGGGGTTCAGAAGGTCGCCTGACTTTTTTTTCTATTTTGAAAAATTACTCTTTAAAAACGGGGATGGGGATTTCACACATTAAATCTAAATAGGTGGCATTTTTTTAGGTTTGGCAGGGTTTTTTTACATCTTAACGAAGTGGTATGGCATCAAAAAAGAATCCTAGCGGGAAGACTGTTGACTCTATTGCATGTAAACGATTATGCTTATTTATTTTAACACACAGTTTGATAAGCCTTTTATCCCCCGAGCAACGGCGGGCATATCAGCTAGTCTCTTAATATAATTGATAAACATTCATAAATATAAATCATGTATGTCTTGAGTAATATAACAAATGATATCAGAAATTATTTCCCCTTTTTTTTTTCAAAGGTTTAAATTTTTATCTATAAATACCTTTTGTTTTTACTCTTCGTATCTCTCTCTCTTAGCTACATTTTATATATCTTTAAAAATCATTCTTTGTCTCAGACGCACGAAGGATTAGAAAAATATTTTCTCTTTTAATCAGTCATGCATCTTGAAGTAAATTCAAATACTAGTATAACTTGTCCAATGATATAAAAGTTTTTGTCAATTCAAGTTCTAAGTTATTAAATTTGTTGAGTCAGATTTTACTCGGAGATTATTAAGTTGTTCACGAGGTAATCGCTTTTTGCAATGTACCTATTGAATCTAATATCCGTCTTATAAATGAAATAAGAGATAGGCTATCAAGTTCTGTTTGAAAAGCAATTAAATATCTTTTTTAGAGTAATCCCTTGTAACGAGATTTATTTACCTAATAAAAATAATGCTCGCCAATCTTTCTAATTCCGTCTGGTGCTTTCAACTTGAATTGTAAGTAAATCAAACAATATCAGACAGAATCATAAATCCAATTATTTCGGTATAAGTAGCTTCTTCCTTTTCAACATCCTGAAAGGATAATAAAACAAACTCACTTTTGAAGAGATGTCTATACGATTAAAACAGATGCTTTATGGCTTATTTCCTGCTCTATGGGTTGTCCTTTGTACCTTGTTAAAGGATTGAAGAAACAAAATTTAAGTACTTATTTAGATTAAACAAAGCGTTTGTTCCGCTTGAAATATTTGCTTTCGTTATCTATGACAGTAAACACTTAATTTGACATCTTCTCTGAAATAAAGATTTGGATTTAGTTTATAACAGAAAGCTTAAAAATTCTCATTTCTGAAAAAAACTTTATCGAGTAAATGCTTTTCGAAATCTGGAAAATTCTATGTATTTCTTATGAATATTTATTTGTTGTATTTTAAGTCTAAATCACATAGGAAATATTTGATTTTTTTTAATTCGATTTTTTCAGAGGGCAGAGTTTGAAAACTTAGTTCTAAAATCTTTAGGAAAGAAAACTTGCGATTTAAAGAAGCACTTTATCTTTAAAATACATCCATACTGACTAAATCTGCTGCTTCAAAAGTATTTATTCTAATTCCTAATATTTTCATGGTACACACAGTTTTAATTTTACCTAACCCGAATTAACTTCTGGTTCGTAAAAATACATAAATATTTCTTTGAATGTCATAATTTTTATGATAGAAGCTTTTCATTTATTTTGAAATTATAAAGAAACCTTACAAAAAGCGTCATTTTTTCCCAACTTTTTTTATTTGTATAAAAGAAACTAAATACATACCTACACAAGCTCACAAACTATTCATTAAAGTTTAGCTATCAAATAAAATATCCAGGCTTGATATCTTCTTTCAGTTTTTCCAATAGAGTAGTTAAAAAATAATCTCAAAATTTAACCTCAGCGTAGAAAAATATTTGACCTTCACACACAAGCTTAGAATTTTTTTTAAAAGGGTGATAATTAAGGATATTCTAGCGATAAAAAAAAATATTCGTCATATATTGACTTTCCATAAATTTTGCGAGCTGAAAGTTTTTATTATCCATTGATTTTCAATTGAAAGCTCAAACATTAATAATCCTCTGATAAATGAATAGCTTGATTAAATTCAGGCACTAAATCGATATTTACCCCAGGAAATAGTTTCTTTTTCATACGAATGGGGGAAAAAAGCTTGAATATTTTTATAGGAATATTTGGTTTTAAAGTTATTTTATTTCTGTAATTTAGTAGAAAAGGAAATGAGAGTAATTCAATTAAATTAGTTTTCGGTTTTCTTCTAATTACCTGTTTATTCTATTTATTTGAAAAGTTCGTGAGTTTGTTAAAAATGCGTTTAACTGCATTAAACGGTTTGCAATTGTCTGAGGTAATATTTTCTGAGTCAACAAATGTTTTCAAACTCTTCTAGCATTCCCTAAAGCGTTTCTAAGTTTGAAAGGTATTCACTTGGTTAAATTTTTTCTCTTTCTTTTCATCCCTAAATGTTCACAAACATTTCAAACAACTTTATAACAAAAAGAATATACGTAGTCTGAATGATAAAAGTTTTATTTACTTTTAGTTATGAAGTTATTATGCAGAAAAGCTGGAAATGTTAAAGTAAATAAGTCTTTTGGGAAAATTTACTCTGATATTTACTTGAATGGGTATAAAAGATATTCAGTAATAAATTATCTGTGGTTTTTTTCTTTGTTTGAATATTCATTTTAAAAGAGTTTTTTTCACTTTTGGAAAAAGTAATGTCATCAAATTTTTTTATTTGGGTTACTAACAGTACTCGATTATATTCTTTTTAATTGTACAACCGTTCCAGTTAAAGGCTGTTCTGCCAGTTCATATTTATATATGATATCTATACTTTATGCACAACATTCCTGAATCACAAACACTATTTTAAAAATAAGTTTCTAAACTCTACAGTCTTCTAGTTTAACTTTCAATAAACTTTACTTTTAAATAAAAAATATAAACAGTTTAAACATGGCTTTCGACTTTGATCCTTTAATTTTGGTACATTTTTAACTTTTATGCTAATGACCAGCTAAATTTAAGAACTGTTACACAAATAAACTATCAGATATTCTAAATTACTTAATTTTTAAAAAATATGCTATTACATTTCAAACTGTATCGATTTAGCCATCTAGTATTTTCTTCACAGTAAAATTCTAAGAGAAGAACTTTTCCATTGTCATATCAGTTATTAACAGAAAATTTCCTTATAAGTACATAAATATGGTCATTCTTTTTGTTAATCTAATCTTTTTTAGTTTATAAACAACTCTTCCTACATACAGGTAAGAAACAAACCTCCCAACAACCATATCAATTCACAGTCTCCAGAAAACCCTATATAGAGAGACACAGAGAACCAGGATCTCTATTTCTCCAATAAACATGTCCGACGTCTTTCCTGAGAAAAGTCCCAAAACGATGTAAAACATCTGCCGGTTAAGAGAGACATAAAACGGGGAGATCAGACAAGTCGCCTATCGCTCTTTCTCGGAAATTGGTGTGTATTGCCCCATACCACCGTTTGCTTAAAAGCGCCCCAAGATATATTCAAATGAGAGTTCGTAAAATTCCTCCATGCAAATTGAATTTGGAATGGGCGAGGTTATAAGAAGGTGGGTAATAAAAGTATGCCCTAAGCCGGCTAGACCGGGCGATTTGTGGGGGGTCTCGTGGCAGGTGGTTGGGAATGCTTTTATCGTGCGGAGACTTCTTATCGTTCGGGACGGAGGGTCTTGATATTAAATTAGAAAATTCGATTTTGGTCTTTTGCTTTTTTAGCATTGGATTTGTATTCAAATTCGCTGTTGTGGTACTTAAGTCAGCTATGGTGGAATGCTTTTTGAGAGGATTATTAGGCTTGTTGGAGGGAACTTTAAAAGTTAACTTAATTGGGTTTCATTGTGGTATTTTGTGGAAAGGGGGATCGTTTTTTTTTTAATGTAATAATGTTGAACGGACTTTATTCCATCTTTTAGTTGGAGTTATCGTTTTAAGTTTAATAAAAGTTATGATACTTCAGGCTTTTTATATTGAATCGTGGAACCATGAGTCTTTAAGAACTGTGTAATAACTTTTCACAGCCACAAATCGAATTTTTTTACTGTATGTTGGTACTGAAAATTAAAGAGACTAGAGGTATTTTAGGCGAAAATTAATTTCTGGGCTTGCAACTTTCAAAGAATAAAACTGTACGGTCAGGTTTCCTGAACCTTCCTGCTTTTCAGTGTTAAAATATCTTTTATCCAAATGTTGCTCGTTAATTTTTAGATTTTGCTAAATTAAGTTTTTTGAACTAGGATGGATGGATTTTTCTTTTATTTCTCTTTTTTATTCATGATAATATGTGCTCTTCTTTACACCTTCACATTTTACTTTTTAAGTCATGTTTAGCTAATATTTTTAAAAGTTTTGTGTTTAGCTTTAATGTTATTGACTTCTTTCAAATAAATCTGCTTTTGGACTCAAGATAAATACGGTTTGTGCTCCAAACTAGTTTGAGCTTTTACTTTCATCATTTTTCCGAAAAAAGATATTATATTTATTTTGAATTAAAGTATTTATATATATGTAATATGTATTAATAATTAAGTTAAAAATTAAAAATTGTGTTGAAAATATCAAAGACAGAATATTATCCTGGAAAATTGGAGATAATGCACAATAAAATGATAAAAGTATTAGGACTAAATTAATATGTATGGAGTTAAAACATTTTATGGCAGCATCAAAAAAAGCAATTAGCTCTAAATTAAACGCGTTGCACAATGACGTAGTAGTTAATTCTAGATTAAACTTTTAAAGATTCTATTGAAATCATGTGTTTTTTATTCAATTTGGATATTCGGATAAGGTTCCGAATGGATCTCCTACATCATACTATATCCTAATCCTACATTCAATCCTATTTTATGTACACAGATGAAGATTTTCAAGTTTTTCGAAGTAATAAATACCAACAATATCATGTATTTTTATAGCATATCCCCAGCAGACTTATTGGTTATACCCACCAATTCCAATCTTTTCACGTAGTCTAGACCCTGAATACTATAAAATATGGTTCGTATAATAAGCTGATGAGGAACTAAAACTTCTTCATATCACTTCAATCAATATATACGTTTGTATTTGTTTATCTTGTCTTGATAATTATTTGACTCCAACCCTTTCCTAACGGTATAGACAGAACAAACTTCCCCAACTGACAAGCGTAAAATGAACGCTGAGCAAACATTCCCCGACCCAGACAGTTTTCATTTTCCACCTCTCCCTCCGTGTTTCCTTTCTGCCCCGAAGTTTTTCCGGGTAAAAGAGAAATTTCTGGAAATGGCGGGAGAAAGAAGAGGGGAAGAGACACCTGTCAGAGTTTTTGATGTTCCGGAGAAGGAAAAAAGGAGCTCTGATGCCCTTGTCGGGGGGACCTACCCACGGGGGCACTAGGTCTGTCAAAACAGCAACTCTTGAAAATTGCATTTGGATCATTGTTTGGGAACCGGGGCAGTTGTTGGTTTCTACTATTGCTAATGTGAAGTGTGTGGGTGGCTGCTGGATTTTAGTTTTGTATTTCTGTCAGATTTGGTTTTTAGCGCTGCTTGTCATGTTTGGGTAAGGCAATATATGACTTTATTTGATAAGAGGGGGTTGGTAGCTGTTTGAAGTTTCGGAAGTTTCTTGAAACTCTTTTTTTTTTTTTTAGGTTTTCTGAATTTTTCAGCGATGTTAAAAAGTTTTTGACAGAATAACGTTCTATGAAAAGTTTGTATTTTTTTATAAATTCAAAAAACCTTCATCTTCATCTTTTGCGAGTAATTGCGAATACTGCAGAGTTTAATTATTTTACTGCAATTCAGAATTCACCAAGAGGAATAAAATTTCAATATTTGTAATGATTCCTTTAGAGAAAAAGGTTTAATAAAAGAGATTAAAAGCAAAAACTGTCATAATTGAAAATTACTCATCCCAGTTCATTATAACGATAACCTAATGTTAGATTACTTCTCTTAAATCGCCTTTTTTTATTTTATTTTATGAACTTGCTTAGCTTATGAATAAATTGCCATCCCTTTTAAACCATTGATCAGATAGAGGGATTGTTTCTATTTTTAAATTTACAATTAAAACCAATATACGTTTCTTAAGCGTTTATCGCACTTACCCTGAATTATCTTTTACACCACACTCAAAAATCACGAGCCTATATAATTTTTCAAAATAGTTTACAAACTAATAGTAGAAATAACAGACCTGATTGAAGCTTTCTCGTTGCCCAAAACTTAACTGCCAAAATATGCCAAAAAAAAGTATATCGGAGAATGTTTCATAAGTTGTTAGGAAGTATTGAGATTATTGACAAACGTGTTCAAAATGAGTGTTATGAAGACTCGGGGCTTAATAATGCCCAATTAATTTAATAAGATGAATAATGTTTATTGGATCCCTCTCTTCGTCCTCAGGCGAAGATGGAATTGCTTTTGTTATGGCTATAAAATACGGTCCCTTGTCTCGTTGCAGTATTGGCAAGTTATACTTCGTCTTTACAAGTTTATCATAAATCGAATCGTTAATCGTTATTTCTCTTTCTTAGTTGTTTGTTCTCATTAGTCACGTCATAATTATTATTGGCTTAAGGAATGCAAAAAGTTGGAGGATGACATTGATGTAAGCAGTTATATTGAAATATTTGGATATTAGCTTGTTTGCTCGACGCGACGTACAGATTAATTAAGAAGTGAAATAAAAAGGATTTTTGTTGATAACTCGATCACGCTAAATTCATAAATAAGGAAATATAACTTTAACTACCCAAGCAGCACAAACGTTCAAGATTCGTCAAATTTGTTTCATGTATGGCCAAATTTCGTTTACTTCTAGTTGTTGTTACGTTAACTTGACATATTTGGTAGGAGCTGAGTTACTATAGGTAAAGCTATGGCGATTTTTACTAATTAATTTTAATTGAATGTGTTTTTTATTGTATTATTTAATTATTTTTCGGCCGAATCCGTCTTCCTTCTATTCATCATATTTGCGTTATTTTTCAGGAGGAGGGTAATTTTTTAAATTTTTACTGGACGAGCACTGGGACTTTTAGTGCTCTATTTTTTTCCTTTTTTTCATCTTATTTCTTATGTTGTGTTTCCTTGTATTGATGTAAATGTTTTATGTCAAAATAATTTTTTTAAATCTGTTTAATTTTAAACCTAAAAGGAAATAAAGTATAGTTATATTAGGCTGGTTCATATTAGGCTGTTTTTTACAACATTGGAAACAGCAATGAAAATTATTTAGTTGTGCAAGCGCATGTGTGTGTTTCCCGGGTAATTGTGTAAATAACCTCTGTAGCTTCGGATCACAAGTTCTTGTCGGGTAACGCTAAAATGACGTATATCTACAAATATCATCATGACATGGTGTCAAGCATTGATATAGATCCTTAAGTATCCTCCAGAGCTAAAAATGTTTTCAAACATTAAAATTGAATTTTACCTCATAAAATGTATTGTGATAATCAACGTGTCTTACCATTTTCAAAAATTTTAATGTAACTCAAAGGTCCAGGCACAAATGTTTCTATGTTAAATGATAGTTTTCAAGTACAATGCTCCTTTGTTACTTCTGAACAGAAACCTTTTCCCGTTTCGACTCTTCTTGTACACAACTTTCTGGGCCTTTAACTGGGGAGACGGCGTAAAATCAAATCTTAGATCTCCCGCAGCAAAATTAAACACTTGGTCACTGTCTACGCTATTCCCACCCTCTGGTACAACTACCTGATTGCAATGGTCACTACTAAAACAGTTCATTTTAGTGTCATTGGCTTCTTGTTCGTCTTGAGCCTTTTTCTTCTCTTGTTCCATCCTGGAAGGGCCACATTTGGCTGTACCATCTTGGCCAGTTTGATCGTTCATAGAAAATCCTTCTAGTTTTTGAGAAAGCTCTTGAAAGATTTCGTTTGTGGAAGTTTCTTTCAGAGGTCCCCTCTCACTCGTAGAGCACAGTGTCTCCATGGAGCTTGAAATTCCGGAGATTTTTCCCAATTGGTTCCCCATGATAAGTACGAAAGAAGAACACTTCGGGAACTTCAGATTGTAGTTTTCGGAACTGAAATTGTAAAGAGAGGATTCTGAAGAACGAAATTCGGTGTTCAGCATATCCTCGTCGTCGTAGATGTAATCTTGCTCTATGTCGTCTTCAGTGCCTTCACTGCCATTCGTCATCTTAGGAGATAGCTTGTCGTATCTAAGGCTTTGATTCTGGAAGTTTTGCGAACTAAATTTCTTTTGAGGACAACCTTCGGTATCAGTATCATCAGTATAGTCCTCTTGTTCTGATATCTATAAATTTAAAGAAAATGGATATAATTTCAGACTAAATTAAAATTGTTGATACAAATGGGGGGCGTTTTATAGTATTTAGGATATTATGTAGAGTCCCTAAATTTCTATAAATTAACATTTTTAAATTTCTAAAAATTAATGTAACGTCAATATACATTATAAATTTTTAAAACCAAAATTGTGTGTCTAAGGGCGAGCGCGCACTGGCGACTTTTGTCACGGTGACAAAGAAAAAAACAACGTTGCTAAGGCCGTTGTTAGGTAAAGTCATGTGATTGAAAATGCTCTATTGTTTTCTAATGATATTTTTGATACTAGTAATCCTGGTCGCCGTGACTTTAGTCGCTAGTGCGCGCCCAGCCTAATTCACTTAAAATATTCCATGTTACGGACTCTAAAACTAAACAAAAGTACAAGTATTATAAAAAATTACATGAAAGTCAAACTCTAAAACTTTTAATTAGATTATTTTAGTTAATTATTAAGAAGTTAGGGAAATTATATTTTAATATTAGAAGTGGCTATATTATACTCACGTGTTTTTGTGGTGTTGTTGGAATTTTCTTTGGAATCCTTTTTCTCTTTTTTGTTTTTAATTGGGAAGTCTTTCTAGCAGAGGATCCATTTCGTTTGTTTGGGGTGCCCTCTTCAATCAGTCTTTTTTCTTTCTCCTGACCTTCTAAATATCTCTCATTATGTTGCTGTCGGATGCCCGAACTATATAAAGGTAAGTGAGCAATTCTTTCAATATCATCTAGGCTCGTAAAGCTGGATGGGCGAATGTAGCTATGCTTTCGTTCTTTGGAAGAAGAGTTTTCCTCACTGTCGCTGTTGTGTTGTTGCTCTAGGAAGTCGTCACTATCAATACTAATCCAACCTGTTCTATTTTTAGAGAGCTTAAAACTTTTTTCTTGATTCTGGACTTTTTGTAATCTCGGTCCATTTTGAGGGAGGTCTTCGGTATCAGTATCTTCAGTGGAATAGCTTCCATCTTGTTCAGATCTCTGTAAATATTTAAAATTGAAATATATATACATGTATAAAATTGAATACATGTGAAGGAAATTACAATATGAAAAATATGACTCCCCTTATAACAATTTTCATAAATTAAACGAAGATCATTAATTTATTATTATTGAAAAACACACTGAAGAGCCAAAAAAACCTCTTAAAACAGTCAAATTCCGTGTAAGGCCTTTGAGAGGAATTAGAAAGCTACACAACAACGTTTAATAAATATGATTAATAGATTCTAATAAAATTTATGTAATAGCCACGATAAACACCCACCCAAAAAAACTAGCTTAAAAACACTTTTGGAATGCTAAAATTCAGAAATTTTAACGGGGAGTACCCCCAGTCCCCCCTTTTAGTTAAATTTTAGGATTTAATATTAAGTTGTTTTCTAGGATGTGAAAGAAATATTTTTGAGTTTTGAGGGATAAACCCAGAAATATTTCTTGACGGAATAAAAAGGATGAGTCTCAGGTGATACCCAAAATCTTAAAAATATTTTAAAAATTCGTTGAAACACTATTATTTAAGTAAAATTTCTGAACATTTCCAGTGGGATTTAAAAATTTTATTCTCCCTTTTTGAGAGTAAAACTTTATATTGTCTAACCCTACGTTTTAATGTTTTATAAAGTAGCATCCTATTTTTTATGCATGGAATTAATTCATAGAAACTAGCTTTTGAACAAATCCATCCACCCCCTCCCTCCCCCGCCCCCCCCCCCCCAAAAATATGACTCTCTGCAAATAGCCTACTCTAAAAATGAACCCGAGAGGGGTGGCAAGAAAATTGTAGCACAGGGTGGCAAAAACCCTATAAATATTAATAATTAAATTATAATTAATAATTAATTAATTAATATAATAATTAATTAATATTATAATTAAATTTGATGACTATTTTGAAATGCTATATTCCATCACTCGTGCCTTCCATCTCCCAAATGGATTTGTTGCTCTCCTATAGACTGCCCTTCTGAATTTATGTAGTGTGAACTTCCTCCAGCATACCTTAAAACACTATTGAAATTCATTCCCCGTCGTTTTGTGGCACTTTGAGTGCTCGCAAGGGCCCTAAACAATACTCGACGGGTATACCAGGTTTTTTTTTGGCTCTACAGTATACCTGTATACTTACATAAGACTCAATTGCTTTTGAATATTTCTTTACATGTCTTTTCTTCTTTCCCGTTCTTGATGAGGCAGTATTTTTAACAATAGGTGTTATCTGTTTGGTCAGAATTAGGTCCTCTGCAATCAACCCCCCTACAGTTTCTCTCTGGACCTCAACCTTTTCTCTGATCCGCTGATGTTGGTTTTTTCGTTCACTGGGAGGAATGTAAGGTTCCTCTTCAATCAATACCGAAGGTGTGTAACGTATATTTCCTGGTTCACTAATGGTGTATGATTGGAGAATGCACGTTTTAACACCATTTGCTATTTTTTGTACATTAGAACGAGACTGGAGCTCCCGTTGAACAGATTCTGAATTTCCCTTACAGAATTCGTTCTTACCGAATACGTTGGAATTTCTGGTTTTGGAAAGGTAAGGGGAGCATAGTGGGTCGTAATGTTTGCGAGTTCCGTTTATGTCTTTCAAAATAAAATCCACATGCTTTAGGCTGCGTTTACGTCTGTTTTTATGTTGGCTCTTCTCTCTCTGATCTTCACACCCTGGATGTAAGACATTCAGATTACTCTTAGAGTCCTCTTCGGTTTTCGAATCTAAACTCAAGTGGGAGATGCACATTGAAATCTCATCAACTTGGCGATCTTTACTAAATGTGTTGTCGTCTAGACATGAATCTGTATTGAAAGACAGCCTCAGGGTTCCTACGTTTATATTGGAGGTGGTTTCAGGGATGAATTCATCAGTTTGTGAGCTAACGGATGCAGTTTGAACTTTTAAAGGAGGGTGAAGCATTGATTCTTTTTCCAATGTAAACAGATGTTTGTTTCTCATAAATCCTTGTTTTTTCATTCTTTCATTTGCAAACGCTGAAGGCTAAACAAAAGGATAAAATGTTTTAGAGTACAGTAAAAAAGGTTCGTTTACAGTTCAAAAGAGATTTCCTCACAATAATAATAGTTTTTAATAACTAAGATAACGATTTCCTAAAATATTACATATTTAATGATGGCTAAAGACTCAAATTTCAATTAAAAAACGTTATCCAAGGACATCTACGAAGTACCCTGCTTGTGTGGTATTAGAGTATAAAACAAAATTATTTCCTTAATTTCACTTAAGCATATTTCCTGTAAATATTGTGAAACTAAACGTTGAAAATGGCCGGTATCACAATTTTAATATAAAAGTTTATGTTTCAAGTTATAATAAAAACAAAAAGATTACTGTTATTTTTATAAAGGTATTGTACTGCATCAACTATTAGCAGGTATTGAGGATTCTGTTGTAAGAACAGTTTGTAATCCGATAATACATAAGTATATCGCTGTTTACAACATAAACTCACATAGACTTATCAGCAAATAATAAGTAGGTGTACGATACCTATACTCTTCACTTACGTGCAACAGGGAAAAAACCACAGCGTACTCATAACCGAATGTGCTTTCTTACCCTACCCTCCTTTGCTTAAGAGATTAGTTCTTCATATTATTTAATACTTAATAATTATCAGTTCGTTTTTAATCCATATTATGTTTACGAAAACAATTTTCATAACTTTAATGGATTATGAAATCAATCCTAATATATGGAAAATCTCAAAATATAGGTGATAAATATTCTGTAAATATTTTTTTTTGATATTTATACTTACTTTAAGTTGACCTAAAGTATTTTTCTTTAAACAGGACCTTCCCATGTTATTTTTAACGCAGATAGGGGAGCTCTTAACTGTTTGAAATAATATCAAACAATGAATGGATACCATTAGTTATCTCGCTACTTATCACAGGTAGAGTTCTAGGAATATTGTCAAAGCTGTTTATCTCTTTCGGTTTCAGTTCCTAGATAGCATGCGCGAATATCTTTAAACGAAGCATATCTCTGTAAATAAAATATAAATGAAATAAGGAATCATATTTGATGATTTTTGAACAAAACCATTTTATAAAAAAATGAAATTTATATTTTTTATGGTTTCCTGGTCCCATCAATCATATTTAGTAAAAACATATATTAATTGTTTTATATCGAACAAAAAAAGTTTCGTACTCCTATGAAAATAATTGGCTGAGATAAAAAAAAAAGGTTTAAACTTTTTTTTTAACAAAAGCGGGGGTTGTACACAAATTTACTAAGGATAAAAATTATCCATAAATCTACTACAGTATAAAAATAGTCTCCACAGAAACCAATTTTAAAATATTTTTCACTTTGGAGACGGTCCTAAGAGAAGGCCAAACTTTAAGTGGAGCTTTTCGTGCTTGCTTCAAAATCACGAAATTTCAAAGTGGTAATTACTCGATCAATTCTTACAGTAGGAATATGAAATTTTTTGTTCGATATTTTAAATAATGAATATTGTTTTACTTAATATGATTGATAGGACCAGTAAATCCTGTAAAAATTAAAATTTCATATTTTTTATGTTAAAATGCTTTTAGACCAAAAAAAACATCAAGCATGATTCCTTACTTTATTTTGAATATTTTTTGCCATTGGAAGTGTGCATCTATAAGAAACGATTTTGAAGTTAAGACGACATCCTGCATAAGGGCTAGGCGAAAATCAGCTGATACTGGACAGTGAACAACCATATATGGATTCATAAAAAATTTTATTCCGAAAATTTCCGGTCTTATGGGCTGGGATCTGTGGACTTATTCCCAGACGTGTTTTATTCATTTTGGAAATGAGATAATACAAACAGGGAAAAAACTTTTTAAAAAGAGAAAAGAAGAAAATTACTAATAGGGAATGTGTATATGGGTTGTCAAGGAATCACAGACCCGTATTGGTAAATTAGAATTGTTGTCAACGAGCTCCAAATCTGAAATTTCAGTGAGAGTGTGTACCTTCCATTTTACGTAAACTTTTTGGCCATTGATTCTTAAACTTATAGACAAAAACATTTTGTAGATTTAAATGAAAAAATATTTATTCGACCTTCCCAACACAGAAAGTAGTGATTGACTCCAGATCAGAAGGTTGTGAGTTCAGATCACGTCCGGGTCACCACTTTATAGATGTCGTCTGTTGCGTCTGTTGAGGTGTAGTGTATTTTCACAGAGACAACTTCTATAATCTAAAAACCTTTATTTCTTTTACGAGATTAAATTTGTTTTAGTAAGCTAGCCAGCCGAAAAGGAAAAAACATTCAAACTAATGAATTTAAGATTTACAAAATAAAAGATCACGAGCCAGCCACTCGAGATGTGAGACATTGTTGAGTGCGCTTGCCTCTGGCAGCACTGCCTTCTGAACGCCGCAACCTACTATTTGATCGTAATTTTTACCAACAATTTTAATGTCTTCAAAAACCTCTGATTTTGCAAACGCGACTCTCCTCTTCTTCAAAATCACGTTACTCAGCCGTACGATCACCGCAGATAGTGATCGCAAGAATATCTAAAAATGCAATGTAGGAACTGAACGACACCTTCCAAGACGATCCCCCGCTCGCAAACGATAATTAATGAGTCTCTTCGGGCGAACGTGCGTCCCTCTTCTGCTTGCTCCATGGTGTGCTGCTCGCCCCTTCTGCGAATCAATAAGGAAGGCACTTTGCATTCTGCCTGTTGACAAGGTGTGAGACTGAATACATCCATTGGACTGAGGAGTAATTTAGAGTTCGGAGGGGAAATTACTTTGTTCCGGGAAAAGGTCTAGGTGGAATTAATTCAGAGGGTGCTGTTGGGGATTAAGGAGTGGAGTGACATTGGGGTGTTTGAGTTGTTTAAATGGATCTTTTCGTTTCTGGGGACATCCCAGGAATACATTCGCCGTATACTTTCGCAAAAGAGTGCCTTTTTACTGTGGGTCTTTTGTAGTAATTTTGATTTCAACATTAAATAAATCAAAGTATTTATAAATTTAAAGCTTTTAGGTTTTAAAAAATAAGAAGAAAGTACCGATATTAAACAAAATTAATTCCTTAATGGAGGGGTTCCCAAGCTTTTGAACTTCGCGACCCACTTTTTAAAAATGGAATCTACCGCGACCCACCTCATCATAAATTGAAATTTAAGATTTCCTCATAAAATACATTTCATATGCTCTTATTAGGACAAACTGCACAAAGAGCTATCTTCCTTTAGAACAGACTCATTTATTCTTCTAGATTTGTCAAATAAAATGCTACTTTAATTCCATAGAAGTTTCAGCCCCGTATATTTTCCCCTGATGTGTATTACCATCTCGTTCCAACATCACAACAATCTTCAAAATGAATAGCGTCTTCTCTGAAACTGCATGCGATTCACTCTCTCTCTCTCAGTAGAATAAGACAAAACCCTGAAAGTGAACCCCCGTATTTCTTCTTTTCATCCCGGAAAACAAAAAGGCGGAAACATTAGGCCTAAATGTTTATTTATCTGTTTGTGCGAAAAAGGCGCTGCATTTGTTATGCATTTTTCATAAGGGCCTTTATTACTCCCTGAAGCCGCCTGGAAGCCATAAAGATGAGACGCGAACATGGAATTGTTTTCCGAGGCAGAGTGTTTAAATGGTACTCGTGGAAAGGTCAGCCCCTTTTTCCGGATCCCGGGATATTATTCCTGGAGCGAAAACTGAAGTCGCATTTCGTTTTATAAAAGGAAGGTGCCGCCGTTTTTCATTCCTTTCTTCCTTTTTTTTTCCAGCTCGAATCTTTCTCTCTTTTTTTTTGTCATGTGCTTGGGTGGTCAAAATAAATAAGTTTTGAAGTCCAGCAAGTGGGAAAAGAAATGGGGATTGCTGTAGAGAGGATTGCCGTTTTAAAGAGAAACGTAACTACAGTAGTTTATAGTTCTTGATAGAAAAAGCACTGAATTACAATCAAAACTGCCCGAATCGATATTTTATACATTTATAATTTGAGTCAAAATTAACATGAAAATAACAAGTAATATGTTATACTATACCTCTACGATCTATAGTTTTCGAGAAAATCGCGTCAGAAAAAGGTATGCCATCACATCATGTTTACCCTAAAAAGTTTTGTGCAAAACGTGAACATAGTTATTTGGATATATTTGGTAAAAAATATCCATTGTATATGCATGCGCGCACCTTGGAATGAAATAATTAAGTTTTATGAGATATGACGTCATTTATTTCCGAAAAATAAAAGTCGTTATAGAGGTATTGTCCTCTGGCCATTCTTTCCTACTCCACACAAGGAATGCCCTAAATATTTTTCTTTTTCAATAATTTCCATAAAGATTCTAGAGTAGTCTCCCTCTTACCTACAAAAAATTCATTTTCATTACAAGTGGTTCATAAAGTGTTTTCTACTTTAAATATTTCATTTGGCTGAAAACTATTTTTCGTCTGATCCAATCCTCAGTTAAAAGTTCTTTTATTTTAAATATTATTCATTAAGTAAAATTAATTCCTTGACTGCTTCTCATATAACTAACACTTTAAATAACTTTAATGTACTAGTTTAGATTTAAATCCTACTTAAATTAATCGTAAAAAATAAAAATATCCTATATAGTAAATCCAGTCTATTTTTAGTAGTACTCCATCAAAAGAACAAGATATAAAAATAATTTTAAGCAGAACGAAACCAAAACAAAATAGAAAATTGTCTTTCAAAGAACACAATTAAACTTTTCTTTAAAATCCTGCAATGCATTAAATATTTTACTCTTCGAAATTCTTATTTAAACCCTTTCCATTTTTTACATATAATAATGTCTAATAAGAACAAAATGCAATCATTTCCTTTTCAAGAATGACACTTAGTAATTAATAAATTGTGTCATAAGATGTCCGATTCAAATGTTATATTTTCTTTGCGAAAGGGCTTAAAATCTGTTTTTTTCCGGATTTGAAAGATTACGCTTATGTTATGTCACGCATTAAGTATTAATTCGTCTCTGCAAACAAGACCATGTCTCGTTTTTTCAAAAAATGGTCTTGCTATCATTGCCTAGCGAAAATTGTGCATTAATGAATTATTGAATCATCCTCTCCTATTTTTTTTTATTATTTAACTTGGTGAAGTGATTTATTAAACGTACTTGATGATCGGAAGTTTTTCAAACTCGTTCTGTAACTATGATAAATATTTAAATACTTCGAACAAACTCTCGAAACAGTATTTTGAAAGAACTAATAAAAGGTTCGATTAATTATTCATAAAATACAACAGCGGGTTTTTAAGAGTTGGTTTTAAAAACGTTGTTTGTAGAATTAGACAAGCAGTTACTTTGTTATAATATCCATTATTTAATTATTGAAATGTGATTAATTGGTATAGGGTCAGATAATTAAAGCATTCTACGGATTTATTTAGAAAGATACTAACAGTACTTTTTACTATATTTCTTATTTATATACCACTACTTCCTAATTATATTTTACTTTATATACCACTACTTTTTACTATATTTCTAAATATCCAGTTTGGCTTTTTTAGAATGAAATGGGTTTTTTTATGTTCCTACAAAAAAAGACTATTTTAAAAACAAAATAACTAAACTAAAATATTATAATAAAGTATTAATTATTCATTATAATATTACTTATTACTTATTACTTATATTAACTAACTAAATATAAAATATACCAAATATAAATATTAATTATTCATTATAATGTTACTTAGTTACTTAATATAAAATATTAACTAACTAAATATAAAATATACTAAACATAAAATATTAACTAACTAAATATAAAATATACTAAACATAAAATATTAACTAACTAAATATAAAATATACCAAACATAAATATTCATTATTCATTATAATATTACTTAGTTACTTAATATAAAATATTAACTAACTAAATATAAAATATACTAAATATAAATATATTAACCACTTAATATAAAATATTAACTAACTAAAATAACTAATATTTACAAGAAAAATATAAAATTCGAATTTATACGACTTTTTAGTCTTATAAAATTTAAAATGTTTCCATATTTTAGAGTTGGTTGGATGAACGTACAGATATTTCTCCATTAGGTTACGGTGACGGCTCGAAAATTTATAAAAAAAAGTAAATGGATTTTTGCCATTGCGCATCTTTCTTAACCTATGCTTTAAAATCTCATCTCTTCATTATTTCCCGTAAAACATCTAAGATTTTTTTATAGGATTACCCAATATTTTCGTTTGTAGATAATTTTGAAATAAGAGTGTTTAATTATGGATAGATTGTATATATTCTTATGAAGCAGTATCAAATACTGAAACACAGCAGACAACTAACTAGATATTTCCATTCCACTGTTACGAGTGCACTAAATGCTAAGAGACTCCCTTCCATAACCGTAAATATGGATACAAACTGTGCAATTCTCTAATGCACTAATATTTCATAATGAACCATTGCCTCCGACAGGAACACGCATTCGCTCTCTGAAAAAGATGTTTCCCGAGTCAAACTAACTAAGCGACGCTTCGGAATAATTAATTTTCAAACGCTCCAAAAATATATATGCGACTACTACTATAGTGATTCGCGAAAGTTAAGAATCGAATGGATCTCTCTCACTTCACTGCAGTTCGCGCGCGGAGAATTCTGCAGACGATCTTCTCTCGCGAGACTTAATTTATGGAAAACGGAAAGTTTCGTCATTAATTTAACCCTCAGAGAAATCTTGCAGGATGTCTTGTAATGAATTCCTGCTATAGTCGCCATCTGCCGGCCTATCGTTTGGGGAAGAGCGTTTATTCGTTGGGTAATGAACGGTGGATTAAATGGTAAAATCTATATCGCGGAGCTGGTGGTAAATATGGTTCGCGGGATTTATTATAACTCTGGAAGAAGCGGCGTTGCATTATGAAATGCTGGGCGAGAAATATGGTACTGCGAGAAATGTCCCACGGGTCAGCCATAAATTCCGTGTGAATTGCGCTGTGTTTGGACGCATTCTACTCCTGGTGTCACAGGTCGACAAGTTTCAGTTCCATTCCCTCGCTGTGTCACTATTGTCGCCGTCAAACCTAGATTAGTGGAATCGCTGGGTACCGACGTTTTCGTTCTATTTAATCAGATATTCCACTTAGACAGGTAGAAAAAATTCCTCTTAAGGTGTACGTACACACTTGACAAATTTTTTTTTAATTTTGGACTTAAAAATCTGAATTTTTTATAACAATTAGTTACTTAATTTTTAATATGATTTTAGGTTACAAAAGTAAGTTTAGTTGATTAGTTATTTAATTAATTACAATTTAATGAGATAATTAGCATGTTTTCAAACAGTTTTTTCTCTGATTGTAATTGTTCTAGAAAGACAATTCTGGTTAGAAATATTAAATGTACTCTTCTCTATGTTTTGGTTTTTACACTTTGTTTTTAAAGTAATTAGGTGATTTTTAAGAGTATTTTTTCTAACAGGTAGTCTAAAAATCATGACTTTTTCGACAATTTTATTTTTGAAAAATTCTTTTAAAATATTATTTAATTAAATTTCGAGAATTTGAAAAAGCCAAAACATCCGCTATACTATGCAGATCATTGTAGTATAAAATTTATTGTGATAGAGAATTTTCCTTTTCCGTAAAAACTGTTCAAACAAAGGGTTATACCGCAATAGTATGGTTCTCGAGAAAATGAGTTCAAAGTTCTGAAAACATACCAAAATGCGCTTTGTGGCGCGATTTGAAATCTTCTAACTCAAGAACCATTCAGGATAATTATAAGTTCTTGGAATCTTTGGAAAGCTTAGGAAACAAATAATGTTTTAAACCAAAAAAATAAAATTTGATGATTTCGTCAATTTTGACAATTTCAAGTGTGTATGTACACTAGGGTGTATCGAAAAAACCGAAATTTCGCTAATCGCTTAGCGGTAGTGCGGAAAAGTTGTGAACTGCCATCACTAATAAGGGTGTGAAATCTTAAAATAATGGGTTGATATCTTCTGTTGCCTCAGTAGACCTAAAGTTCTGAAAATTTGACTAAAAATGACTAAACTTCAAAAATTCATAAAAAATTACGAATTTTAGTCATCAGTTCCTGTCTAAGCTTAAAAGTTACTATTATTAACCAACTACAGCTGCAAAAAATTTTAAAACATTAGGTAGATATCCTATTTTGCCTCATCAGCTTTAAAATTGGGAAAAATAAGGCAAAAATCAAAATAAATGCACATAATTCACTAGGGTGTCTAAAAAATCTTTTGTTATAAAAAATCTCGCTCCCTGGGGCTATTCGCATTTTTTTTGGTCCTAAGACATAGTGTGTTACGTTTCAGCTTCCTAAGTTAACTCTAGGATTTTCCTGTTTAGCCCTAAAGTTTGAAAAAAGTGGAAAAATGAAATTTTTTCTGAATTTAGGAAAAATATATTTCAATATTTATATTCTGATAAACAGGTTCAAATGTGCTATTTAAGGCTTATTTAGATGGATTAAAAACATTTATGTTTATTAACTGTAACCTAAGCGCCTATAATTTAAGAGTTAAAAGTACTACAGAGGTGTTGCGCTTACCAAAGCTTATAATGGCACTACGGTGGACGAAAGAAATTAAATTCCAAATGTCTTCGAAGGAACTCCCTTGAATGATGTCATTTGGTGTTAAATTGATATTTTAAGTTATAAAGGACAGTGAAATAACAATAATGAAGCCTTTCACTCTGCTTTTAATGTAAAAAGTGTTTTTATACAGAAATGTTCGCTTCTGCTGATCAAACTCAAAATTTATCCTAAAAGAAGGGGACGTTGTACTTTTTTTAGATCCTAAAGTTTGAAATACCTTTGAATCCTTTTAGGTTTCATTTTTTATAAGTAGAAATTAATTTTAAGCCGTACAGATCGGAAATAACAAGAAAAAAAAATCGAATTTTTCTTTTAAAGTTATCACTATAGTTAATTCTTGTTGAAATTTTGAAGAAAGAAGTTTTTGATTAAACTTTCCCCCAAACACGTTTAAAAGGGGAATTTTTATAACTTTAAAAAAGAAAAACGATTTTCACTCCTGTAATAGGAATAATCCATGTCATTTCCAATCTGCACGGTTTAAAATCAATTTCTACATAGAAAACATGAAATCCCTATAAAGGTTTCAAAAGTATTTTACAGTTTTTGATCTAAAAAATGACAGGAACTGATGACTAAAATTCGTAATTTTTTATGAATTTTTGAAGTTTAGTAATTTTTAGTCAAATTTTCAGAACTTTAGGTCTACTGAGGCAACAGAAGATATCAACCCATAATTTTAAGATTTCACACCCTTATTAGTGATGGCAGTTCACAACTTTTCCGCACTACCGCTAAGCGATTAGCGAAATTTCGGTTTTTTCGATACACCCTAATGTACACCTTAAACAGATTTTTGGTGGTGCAGGGCGACACTTTTGTTCTACTTATAGAGGAATTCCGCTTATCCAGGTTTAACTATATTAGTATATTTTCGAATTATCAAAAGAAATTCTTGTCTTCTTTGTTTGGTTTATAATGTTTAAAACTACGAAATCAGGCATACTATAACCTCCAATATATTTTATCAAATAAACTTGTTTAAACTAAACGCCATTAACCCTTTCAGTCCAAGCCTTCCCAAATTTGCCATAGGATTTAATAGTAATCTCGGGCGGCCTAGAATTAGAAGAGTTAAAGTATGAACTTCCTTTCTGAAATTAATAACGAAACATCAATCTTCATAAATAAATATTTGTACAGGTAGTTCTTTATCATGGAACTCATCTGTAGATGTATATTTAAGCAGGAGAAAATTACAGGAGCTACTAGACCAATATGATATTTTATCTCGAGACAGGAGCTTGTCCCCAAAAAGAGGTTTTGAGCAGAAATATGAGCTGGTTAGAGTTAAAGTGGTATAAGTCTACTGAACGTAGTTTTGAGTAATTGAAGGTTTTCTCTAACGGCGTCTAGGTTGTTCCTATGGGAAAGGAATTTTCTTAGGCAGCTCTAACGGACCACTTATTGAGCTTTAGACTTGGACGACTACCACATTAGGTAAAGGATCTTAAAAGAAATCCAAATCCATGCTTTTCTCAATTTTTACTATTTTTGTACTTATACCACTTTCATTCTGAGCGTCTATGTCAGAGAGCGTGCAAAAATACAGTGTAAAACTTGTAGAGTATTAGATCAGGTCGACAGGGATACTCTTACCCGGAGGGAGCATAAAGACCCTGATAAGGTCACCGAGCACTCTTATCTTTATATGTATCGGGAAGCATGAATTTCTGAGAACATTGAAGAAAAAAATTTTTTAGCTGCTAGAAATAATCTTTTAAAACTAGAATGAAATACTAGGAAAGAAGATATTTGACTTGGTAATTTTTTTAATTTAAAAAATAATAAATACTTATAAATATAATTCTTGAAAGGAAATTCTTAAAAGCGTGTTAATACCGGTCTAATAAATAGTAGACCATCTCATCTAAAACTACTTTTATAAGTTTTTTTTTATTAGAATTTCCTCACTGGGAAACAAACTTTTCAGATTTAAATATGAGTCAGGAAACTAAATTTCTTTTTTAATAGAGTTATTTTGGTTAAAAAAAATTATACCTCACTCTAAATAACACACTATCCATTGAAATTTTTTAATTGATTTTTATTGTGTTTTTACTCTCAAAAATCCCAAATATTTCTTGGTAGTTCATGCCCCTAAAATTTATTTTACGTTACTTTGTTACATCAATTATTTATTGCATTATGTTCCTTAAAATATACTATCCCTTTTATTGTTTTTTAATTATTTTTTCACCACGTTTTTCAATAAGCGCACCAGCATTTCTCTCTTTAATGCTGCCTCTAATTTCATACCGAGTTAACAAGAAACTAGGAATGTTTCTATCTGAATAAAATGCATCACTTTCACCGGAACACGTACCCACCATGTTCACACATCAGAAGAGGAACAGAACAAAAAGCCAGCACAAACACCCCAGTTTCACCCTCTCTCTCTACAAGCCGCAAAAATATCTAATTAAATCCACTCCAGGAACAACGACACGAATAACCCCAGATTCCTCGAAAAATCCCGCCGCAACAAATATCCAAAAATAATTATAAACAAACAAGGATTTTGCAATCCGAGTGAAAAGACGGTATAAAAATACGCAGCCAAAAAGGTTGCATTATCCGTTAATTATCTGCCCTTCGTGAATACGCTTTCGTGTTCAGTTTTTCATCAAAAATCAATTTGTCGTCTTCAATGTCGTCGTCACCGTGTACCCTATTTGCATGTTAATAAAGAAGGGCACATTCGATGATTATGGGTGGCTTGCGAAATAACGAAATTCTAATTTATTTGAGAGAAGGGGGGGGGATCACGACACACTTTAGAATATTAATATGTATAGAGGAAAGATGCCTTTCCTTCCTTATTAACTCTGAATTTCTTTAGTCCGTGTTCTCTGTAAACATTTTATTTGTTCATACTGTGTAAATATTATAATGCTGGAGCGTATTTCATAAGGATGTTATTTGTATGCCCTCAATTATTTTCATGATTTGTTAAAACTTCAAACAATGAAACCTCTAAAACATTTGCAAAAGAATACCAAACTTTTGGCAATATTTTTTTAAATAGAAAAATGTTCTACCGTTTTATTTGTTTTTTAGATTATAATGATTATAATTCACTCTATTATATATGAAATGCATCTACATTTTATCAAAAGTATGAAGAAAAAAAATATTTTTTTCATGTTTTGAAGGTACTACAGTGCAACTTGGATAATTCAAAGCTGATGGGACCAGTAAAAAACTTTGAATTATTTACTACTTCAAAATAAGGAAGTTATCTATTTTGATTTTTATACCAGGTCGACAATGAATGATTTAAAAGATAATCTCTTCTATACATCATCACGAATTGCTGCTGAATTATTGTCGATTGTTCTGATGCGTGATTTACTCAAATATTTGGTTGAATATTCATTAAAATAAATTTCTCGATACTTATTAGCTTATTACATTCAGAAAACCAATTCTTAAACGTTCTTGGATAACTTATGTGTTCTTATTGTCGAAATAAAGTAGATTGACACCTAACCTCCTTTCAAAGTCACAATTTCACATTAGTTATTCCGATGACTTATTTTTCACTATGAAAGGCCAAAAATTTGAAATTACTCTAAAGTTTTATAAAAGAAACTTCGAATTAAATAAGTTGAACTTCGAATTATCCACGAATTTTTTAATATTGATTTACTGAATTTTAAGGAGGATTTACCACGACTTAGAATCAAAGAAGTTCGAGTTATCCAAATTGCACTGAATTATATTTTAAAAATATGAATAATTTTTATGACCCCGAGTGCAAGAAGAGCTTTTATGGGGGAAATATTCATGAATTTCTTCAACGCATAACTGAATCAATGTTTCAATTGAATCATGATTCCGGCAAAAATAATTTTCAAAATAATTGGCTACACACCGCATTCATATCAAAACATTTCTTTTTTTTCTTCTTTTATCTAATACTAGCACTTTCAGCGCTAGACCCGGCGTTGCTTGGACATTATTGACGGGCTGCGCCCGTACTTAGTTCCTTTGACAGAATCTCATACACTTTGAAATAGTTGGGAAGTCTTATTTGTTAAAGCAATATAGGCATTACCCAGACTGCACGACAAAGAGGCCCGCTGCTTTACCATCCATAAAAATGGATTCAAACAGTTAAATGAATGTATTCGAAGATTCTAAGAATTAAATCAATGAAAACTATAAAAATTTCATACCATTTCAACTCATATTACCAATTTCAACCATATTATTTGGTGACCAAAACAGCTGAGAGATAAATTACAGGACACATAACAGAATTAAGCCAAACAAAAACTACGGTGAGTTCCCGAGTAAGAAATCCAGAAACTATAATAAAAAAGTAAATAAACGAAGTATAGATTTGCTCTGTAAGAAATCTACAAACAAATGTAGTCATGAACTATGCAGAAAGGTTCAACATCATCAAGAGCGAAACATAAAAAACATACGGCGTTAAATGAATAAAAAGGAAATTTATGTACGAAAAACGGAATAAAAGTAATAAATCAGAATAGTAAGAAGCACTCATAAAATAAACACGAAAAAAAGGCCTTCACCCTTCGGCCACTTCGGCGCCTACGAGAGTATGAGAAAGAGCTTTGGACCAATCACATAGGAAGTCAGCACAGACTCACAAAGAACGGATTTCTATTTTATTAATATAGATTAGTGTTCGCGTGGCTGAGGTTTTAACTAAACAATTCAAGAACTTAAACTTTTTTTCTTTGCAGTACTTTACACCTGTAAAACTATTTTTCCTTTAGGTTCTTTACTGTACAGCAAAAACAACTTTACAATCACTTTTCTACAGACAGGCATTTATTTGTAGGGTAGAAAAGCTTTGTTATCACGTTCATTGTTTTTGATCGTTATAAACATTATTACTGCATGAACATTTTATATTTATATAACTTAGATCGGTCCATATGTTTACAACTTTTGTAATAAATTTTTGTCAATACTAACTATACAACTGCTTGTTGCTTTATTATAGCTTCAAATATGTATACATTTTTTTCCAAAACCAATTCAGTTTTCATTCGCTGAAAAATGCCTATATCTTTTATTTATGCTGTATTTTCCTTGTTTAGGAATTTTCTCTCTGACAAAAGTAAGTACTGAAAAACACACAAATCTATTCGTTCAACCTCGGCTTACTACAACCGTTTACAAGATACGGTTTGAGGAATAGTTATAGTATCTAGTTAGCCGTGTATATTACCAATTTGAAATTTAAATGCATTAGTTTAATTTTTTTTTAAATCGATCCCCGATTTCAATGACACATAAATCAAGATTCTTGTATCCCTTCATTTTATAGAATTGAATGGAAACTAACATTATCAAATTGGCACTCTTAAGAATCATTTGCCTCACAAAGCTATCAACCAACCGTAGAACTCGACTACTTTAACATCCTCAGAATTTAATAAATCACCTGAATTCTATTAAATTTGAAGGATATAAAAACTTCAAGCATTTGTAAACAAAGTTCATTTCTTTTTTGTATTAAATTCATTTTGTCACTGATAAAAACACCATTGTAAGTAACAATTTCAAATTAATAAACTAAACCAATAAAAAATTTCTACCTAGTGCAAGGAAATTCATCGAAAACTCCTGTATCTTTCAATTTTGAAACTATAAATTAAATTCCAAAAATGTACTTTTTTAAGACTAAATTATTGAAAAATAAAAATTTCAATTCTAAGAAAACCGACTTTTAAAAAAAAACTATTAGCGATATTTCTGATTTCTCACGAGATCCACAACTTAGTTTTACACAGGGATGGATAATTTTTAATCACGGTGTTTGAGTCTTCGGATGATTTTCTCCAAAAAACGCCGCAGAGCAGAAATTCTATCAAACACAATACACTCGCGAGAGGAACATTTTCTTTTCTCTCCTCGGCTGGCCTTATCTTTTTTTAAATTAAAAATGTTCCGACGCGTATTTTTCTTTCCCGACTCGCTATACAGTAATCTCATTAACAATGCTTGACTTCATCTTGTTAAAAACGCCAGGGGAAGAAGTTGTTTTTCAGGCACATCCTATCAAAAAACGCGTTTATTCGAGATATTGAATTGAGATTGTGCGTAAACAAAGGTACCAGGTTGTTCTAGAAGAGAACCGTGTCCTCTCTTGCTGACAGGACAACATATCAAAGCATTTGGGGATCATCAAACTTCATTATACTCAGCCACTCGACCATATTAGCGCCCTCAGAATTTGATTAATTAATGTCCTCGGTGATGAATTCTTTTCTGGAGGAAAAATGAAAGGAAAGAAAGCGATAAAGGAAGCCTCTGATAGGATTAGAACTTCAGTTAATTACCGTCTAGGGTTATCAAAAGAAGAGGAGAAAATATGCGAGGAGAAAGAGGATTAGAAGATGTATTTGCTGCCAGTCTTTTCGGCAGGTTTAATGAAAATTAGCTTCGATAGCTTAGATTCGATGGTGAGAACATGCGTTATTTTTCATTAATGCTTTGTGTCTAAAGAGGGGTTTAAGGAGGAGATTTGTTCCTTTTTTATGAACAGAGAAGCTGGATGGGTGTGTTGTTGCCTTTGCGTTGATTGCATTTTCTTTTTTGTAAGATTTCCATTGGATGAGATAGAATCTTCATTCCATTATTAAAAAGATACAAACTTTTACTACACGTCATCCATTAAAATATTACATTTTCGCCAATAAAGTTTATCTCAAACTCCAGTGTATTAATTTCTATTTTTAAAACATACTTTATGTCAATCGAGTATCGTTATTTAAAGGGTTTACAAAATATTATTACATTACGATCCTATTACATTTCTGCCAATAAATGTAGGTATCAAATTTCAATGGACTCTAACCACCTATCTGGTACGAGACTATATAAGTCACGTGATGGTGGAAAAAAACTCTCACTATCAAATCATATCTCACTACGACTACAAACTCTACTAGTGTAGTATCTGTGGTAACCAATTGCAAGCTCAGAAGGTCACGTGTCGGTTCTCTGTGACGTCAGACGGTTAGAGTCCATTCCTAACTTACAACGCTTTAGCATTTGTTAATATTAGTCGAGTATTTTTCAACGTTTATAAGTAACCTATTAATAGTTCATCAAAATAATCAGACAAAATAGTAAATGAGCATTAAGAATTATTATATTTTCAAAGGGATTAAAGAAGATCGATTCACACAAAAAAAAACACGTCTTTCACTGAAAAAAAAATTTACTGTAAATAAAGAGGTGAGTTTGAACTAATAGACGACATTAGTGTGACGTCACTTGCTTGTTTGGAAACGTTGATTCTATCCGTGATTGGTTCCGTGATTGGAAGTAAATCCGTACGGATCCGTACGGAACCAATCACGGATGGAATCAACGTTTCCAAACAAGCAAGTGACGTAATGACTAATGTCGTCTATTGTAAAAAAAAGTTTGATGGTTGATACTAAAAGTGCATTTTCCTTAGAAAACCGATGGGGGAAAAGTCAACCGAGGAGTAAAGTGTCTTTTAGCCAATATGGCGGATTTTCCAAAATGGCAGCCAATTGTTTTTTGTTTTTTACTTACAAAGATTTATAAATAAAATTACGGTTCTTCAAAATATTGGATTTTCCAATACAGCGTCAGATAATATTTACATTTTACAGTAATTAAATTTACTTACTTACTTACTTCTTGCTACGAGCGTCCGGTTAATTGTAGCCGATAGCTCGATGTCCCTGATATGTAAGGCAGGCGAGGGTCCAAAACACAGTAATTAACTTTTGCTAGTAAAATTATGTTTTACCAATAAATAGATTTAGGATACATACAAACCCAATGTATGTGGTTAAAATTTTTCCCACTTATAATGAGTTATTTATCCAAAATAGATTATTTTTAAATATAGTGCGTTCTAATCGTTAAAATAACGTTTTATAGTGTTTTTACCCAATTATTTTTATTTAAGAGTTCTTTCTTATATTATTAGCATATTTTTAAATTTATATAAGAATCAAAAATGAAATTTTCATTTTTAACCAAGCTATTAACTTCCCCACATTGGAAGGTTTCCCTTCATTTATGGCAGATATGTATTAAGATATAATATAAAAGGGATGAGTTGGATAATGGCACATTCTATAGCGCAATATTTGTTAAAATGTCTAATGTGCAGCCTCTATACTTTCCTTCTCTGGAGCCACAAAAGGAACTTAGTTATAAAAATGTAACTTTGACTGTTCCAAGAATTAAATATGAAAAAGATTTAAAGACAGTTCTCAATCATAAAGAAAATGTCCAACAGAGTTAATCATATTAGAGGTTTTGGAGAGTCCCAGTTTGCAAAATAGTACTAACAGATGCTAAAAGAGGATTTTTTTTTAATTTCGATGTATCCCAAACAAAACTATCCTTTGTCTTATAGATACGCCAATGATACGGTTTTCTGTTGATTTGAGCAATGTTTTTAAGCAGTAATGTGTGATGTGATGTCACAATTCTTGTATCCTCCCTTGCCCTCTTCTTTTTCACTCAAGTGTCTCGGGTGAGAGAAAAAGGGGTTTAAAAGGGGTTTATCATATTCACGCTCACAGAGTACTAGAACAGAGAGTCCATGGCCATAGGCGATAAGGGAAATCGAAAAAACATGGAATATGTCTTGTAATAGGGGCTATTTTGGAGCTAGGATCGCATCCAATACTCATGCAACTCCCACCTCTTTCGTCACGTCAAGAGAGGCGGATAAAAAAAACTTGATCCCCCAATACCCCTCCGAAAGGACATATTGAATGAACACTTCACATCCAATCACATCTGGTGACCTCCAAAATATACTGCCTAGCTGCCTACCTCTCTGTCAATCATTAAATTTCCAGTGCTGCCCTCTACCTTACGAAGAAATTTGAAAATAGCGTTTTTAACCCTCTGTATTTTTCTGTGTTCACGCTGCTATTCTATCAATGACACCGACACAGACTCAAATTCAACATAATTTTATTAACAAACTGCATTTCAATTTTTTTAACCAATGGCGGGTATATTGGAGTAATGGACTCTAACCGCCTATCTGGTTCGAGACTTCACGGAACCAACACGTGACCTACAACTGAGCTTGCAATTGGTTACCACAGATACTACACTAGTAGATCTACTAGTGTAGTATCTGTGGTAACCAATCGCAAGCTCAGTAGGTCACGTGTTGGTTCCGTGTGACGTCAGACGGTTAGAGTCCATTGTCCAAAGAAGGTACTTTTTTATTGTACCTTCTGATTAAGAAGAGTTGTCAAAGCAATTTTTTTCTATGGTAATAGACAGGAGTGTAATTTTTAGCCGGACGAGCCAATAGACGTTGTAGGGTTGAAATGCAAAATATTCATGTAACTACCATGTAACTACTCATTTAGGTTTTTTTTTTAAGTTTTGCTTTTCAAAATCTAATTTTGAGAAATTAAATAAATCATTCATTGTTAAAAATAAGTAGCATTCAGCTCTTACTAGCCATTCTAGTCTAGTTTCTACATTCCACAGATGACTGAATGGAATATCCCAAGCGATTATTTAGATTTCAAAACTCCTCAAGCTCTTAATTTCAAATGAATGATAACAAACAACCACATAAAAACTTCAAATCAGCATGTTACTTGTTGGTTAGATGGAAGAAAAAGTTTAAAGGCAAACACGTAAAACAATGATGAAAAATTTGTTGGTTTTCTGCAATTTCCGCATTCAATAGTCTTGTTTACCTACTGTAAAGCGCCCTCTGTCGTTACTTCAAATTGCAGATTTTCCGACAATTTTGCAGACTTTATTGACTTCCGGTTTGGTCAAATATAAGCGGAAATTCGTTTTGAAAAGCTTGTTTACATCACATCACATTTTCCGACCGACAGCGATCGACCACATTTTCGACATTTTCCAAGAATCACGAATTAATCTTGGAATTAAAATTTCTTCTCCAATAATTTTGTTTATTTACTATTTGAAAACATTATTCACTCCTTATTAATCATTCATAGGATTCAGGAATACTATATACTGCTCTCATTACATTCAAAAAATTACATGACTATTAAACTTTAAAAGCATAAAATTAAATATTTAGTAATTTTAATATTATTGAAAAAAGAGTCTATTATTTCAATTATATTTTCTCTTACTGGCACCACTGTTAATTAAGAATTTTTCAACTCTAAATTGCTATACCTTAACTTTTTTTAATGAGAACTCTCTAGTGAGAACCATGTGCCATTTTGGCAAAATCATTAGGATTTAAGTAATCTTGAAAATACACTTGTTTAAATTTAGTTATTTAATGTATAATTTTACTATTTTTGCTATAGGAATTGCTGTATTTATTGTTTTCTCTTCTATAGCCAACATATTATTAATATAAATATTTATTATTATGTATATTTATTACATGAATATATAATAATTATGGTATTAATTTTTCAGCTCTCAATTATTTTACTTCAGTTTTCTCTTAGATGAAATTTTCTTTACCTTTTATTAAACCAATTATTATTATGTAATGCTAATGCTATAAGGTCTTATTTAATGCAAGGTTACAACTATAATAAGGATTTGTGAGTTAAAGTAATAAAAAATTATTTATTAATTGTTTTTAAGGGAATATTATTTGGTTCCAATTCCATACTTAAGTATAATATAATAATGATGTTATTGTAATATATTTTTATGAGATGTACTACGTATTGTTCTTATATACTTGTTTAAAATTTACTTTTCATTATATTTTAAAATGAATACAATAGATGTTACATTTTATAGCTATTCATATCCAATATAATTCTGTGTTAGTTTATTTACTTATTGTTTTTTGTTGTTGTGGAGTAATGTAATACTAATTGTAAGTTGAAATTCTAAGATAATACATTTATGCTTTATCTACATTACTTCATTAAATTGTATTTTCTAGTTATTATTTCTAGTAATTCCTAATATTTAATAGTCAGTGAAACCTGTTTATAACGATACTGTGTGATAATTATGAGGGAAAGGCATCGCAGGCCACCAGTTGGAAATCCCTGATATTGAGCAAGTCAAAAAAGTGGTGTCTTCTAGGGAGAGTAGAAATTTCAAACTGTAAACTGGGATAAAACTTCAATGCACTCACCAAAACAACGAAATCTTCCCTTTTTTTACAACTGCTACCAATACTCAGGTTGAAATGTTCCACATTTGAGCTGGTTAGGATGAAAGTGGTATAAGTCCACTGAACTTCGTTTTGTGTAATTGAAGGTTTTCTAAAAACCTGTGCTAAAAATTCAGGATTGCTTATATTTTTACTTTGTGGGGTGGATTTGTCTTTAGGCAGGGACACAATTTTTGCTGCGGATCAACTTTTATCAAATTTTAACTGAAAGTGCTTTAAATTAGCTTTAATGGACTTATACCACTTTCATCCTGACAGATTGATGGGTTTCGGGAAGGAAGATGGGTATTGGGATGTAGTAAATATAGCTTTCTGAGCGACTGTTTAGTACAAAGTTAGATTTTAATGTTCTGTTCCACAGATTTTGATGCATAGAATACGAATTTTTGGTGTAAAATTTTATATGACCCATTTTGGGGGGTCATATTCAAGATGGCGACCGAGAAACGTTCTTCGCTTGATATTTCTCTAGTTTATATTTTCTATTTGCTTTAACTAAAGCTAAGGTTTAAATTAAAATAGGTTTTCGTTTTTTAAAAAAAACTTGCTATCGATGTGATTTTTAAGATGGCGTCCAAGATGGCCGCCGATTATAAAGTTTTGCAGTTTTTATGATAGATAGTTGAGCAATATATCAAATTGATTGATTTTGAGTAAGGAAATGGAAATGAAATTATTTTTAACAACAATAAACGCTTTTTTAACCATTAATTTTAAAAAATTTTAATTAAAAAAATAAATTTAAAATATTTTACTAATTTTTATTTATGACGACGTTTGATATAAAGTACGCCACTGTTTGAATTATACTAGGTTATTAAATTCATTTTAACTTGTTATTAGGGTGATTTTCAAGATGGCGTCCAAGATGGCCGCCGTTTATAAACTTTTGCAGTTTTTATGATAGATAGTTGAGCAATAAAACAAATTGATTGATTTAAAGTTAGGAAATGAAAATTTCAATAAAATTAAATTATATTTTACAACAATAAAAAAATTTTAACCATTAATTTTTATTTTTAAGATTTTTAAATTTTAAAAAATAAACTTAAAACATTTTACTAAGTTTTATCCCAAAACCAATATCAATACCTTAAGTTACTAGCAAACTATAATTTATATAGAATGGTTGTTAAAATACATACAAGATATTGACTGCAAAGGGGCGTCTGTATTAGCCATGACGCGATTAAAGGATTAAAGCTTTCCCGCCTAATCTAATAAAGCGCGGATTTTATTTTCGGATATTTTTTTACAAAAAGGGGTCATCCATAAATTTGTAATTAAAGTTAACAAAAATAAAATTTTCTCCAGTAAGACGCTTTTTTATAATCGCACGGGCCCCGCCTTTGCAACTGTGGGAATGGCCTTGGGGTTTCTCTTATCAAAACAAATTCACTGAACGAAGCGGAGCAGTGGACTTATTCCACTTTCATCCTGACGAAAACGGTCGTTCGCGTTAGTAGTCATTTTTTGAGTCGCTCTCACGGGCCAACAAATCAACTTTTTCCTTTGCAAACAACTACACTAAATAAAGGACCTAAAACTCTATCCAAATCCAGTCTCAACTCAACTTTTGTCATTTTTGGACTTAAACCACTTTCATCCTGGGCAGTTCATTTGTAAACCTAAAACAGGGTTCATGAGACAAAACTAATTGGAAACCACTGTCGTCAGTATCATTATACATAGGTTTCCTGTAAGGGGACATCCATAAATTACGTGAGGTGTTTTTTCCAAAATCTGGACCCCCCTCCCCCCCCCTTGGTGAGATTTTGCTGGGCCCCCCTCCCCCCACGTGAGATTTTCTCAACCACTAGTTTTGCTTTACCGGCATAAAAATTACCATCCAGATTGCAAAATTTTGGTACAAAAACACGTTGAAATCAAAAACATAGTTCTAACTTGTAATTACCACGACTGACTGGCTAATAATTTGCTGTTTTGACTAATCTGAGCATTTTTTCTGAACTTGTGCTAAAAAATATTAAAGAAAAAACGTATATTTTCTAAACTAAAAGTTGATGTGAGATTTTAATTTACTCCCCCCGGTGAGATTTTCCTGGACCCCCCCCCCTCCCCCTTTTTGACCTCGCGTAATTTATGGATGTCCCCTAATGATGTTCTGACTAATAAGTTGATTAAGTGACATATTATTTCATAGTTTTTTCATTTTGTTAAGACAAGTTAACATCAAATTAATATTTTAGTAATTCTTGCTATTATTTTTAGTACTTTATTTATGTACTTTTAAAGGTTTACTAGAAAGTGGAAAGTTGGATTTAATTGCCTGAGCTATTTTGTTTAATAATTCTTAATTTTTTTTTCTTGTTCTAGGGCGGCTATATTCTGTTTTGAGTGATTTTGATTGCTCCCTTTGTGAATATACAACAAACGACAAATTCTTTTACGTTCGCCATATGCTATGCCACAGAAAGCATGAAAAAAATATTTGTCCAGTCTGTGGCAAATCTTTTTCCCTGCTCTATACTCTTCAAACACATGTTATGATTCATTGTGGTGCAAGTCTTTATTCCTGCACTCTTTGTGGTAAAGGTTTTAATCAAAAGAATAATGTAAAAGTTCATATAAAAAAGATCCATGGGATGGTTGCTTAAGTTTCTTTTTTAATAAGTAAGGATACATCCTATGAAATGTTTGTGTGGATTATGTTACAGATCCATCCCCCCTCTCTAAAATTATCCTATCTACATTAGATAGGTTCCATTTTATAAATAAACAAGTACATTTCCTGCATTTTGTGTTTTCTTGTTTAAAGAATTTGTAAATATAGAATATCCTTTATTATTTAAAATATACTGTTTAAGTAGCAAATTAGTTTGTAGAGGCCCAAATACATAACTATGCACCAGTTTCCATTCATTTATTTTATTACTAGAATCTTGCTAGACATTTTTGTTTCTGATAAATTTTAATAAAAATATAAATCTTGAGATAATCTACTAAATACAAAGACTGAAATAATTTATCTATGCGCTTAATATGAACCTCACCCTAAATTCTGGTTACCTAATCTCTCTCTCTACTGCTGGATATTTAATATTAGGTACATAATTGATAGCCTGTGATTGTTCCAAACTAAGCTGATATTCACAAAGCAAACTAGGATTTTAGAAATAGCTAACAGTTTCTTGACAAGTTTATTTCCTGAAATGAATACAAGCCAACACCAATCAAGAAAAGGTTCCAGAAGAGATAAGCAAAAAAAAATTTTGATTTCTTTTTCTTACTTTTTTTTTTCAGTTTTACCCACACATTAATAAGTCACATCCTCATCAAGGGTGTTTTTGTCTTTGGTGTCCTATAGCAGTTTTATGTTTTGCTCATTTATATTCAAAGTTTATTCTCTCTAATATTTATTTTAACACGCTCATCTAATAAATGCAAAACCTGCAATGAGATGAACCTGCAGCAAAGAAAGGTTCTCAAAAAGTTAGTAATAAATGTCTAGGATGCATAAAAAAAACGCAGGTAATTTTGGGTCTTTTTCTTCAAAATACATCTGTAACTAAAGTTTTGATGTCACATGTTTAAAATCATGTTAAGATGGAAGAACAAATGCTATGCAAAAAAGTTTTTATAATGAGTTAATCCTGAAAATTGATATTATAATTGTTATACCATTTGCAGCATCTTTCATTGATTGTGGCAAATTTTGTTCACATTTTAGTAATATTATTTAATGTATTAAACCTTACTTTGTAATTTTTTTTTGTGTTTGGAATGTGTATACCCTGTGAAAGTTTACTCTTTGTTTCAAGACATCATGTATTTATAGTATAAAATATTTTTAAAATTGATTATTAATTTAATTTGGTCATTAGTCAATGTGTGAAGAAAGGATGCTTCTTTCATATCATAACTCAATTACCCCACAACTCTCAGGGGAAGGAAAGTAGTAGTCTAGTACACGACATATACGACATGTCATGATGAACCTTCCATGATGAGAAGTTTTTCAATTATTAATTATTTGTATTTTTAAATTGGTTTTAAAATCTAGTAATGAACTAATGTAACTTAATTTTGCTGGTATTTATAGAGTGCATCAAAATTAGAGTAATATTCTTCAATCATTTTAGTTATTTATTCTTATAAATAATGTATCTATATTGTTTTGATTTCTTGTTGTTTATGCTATGTTTAAGTAAATATATGTATATGATAATAAATTTCTGTAATTGATGGATTATTGCCTTGTTTTATTTTGTATCATATGTTTATATATGTTTGAAAATCAAAAGGTGATTCATTATCTGTTTTTAAATGTATAATTTTTTTCTTATCTGTTCTTTCATTTAGGAACTTTGCCTCATTCCTGTGCATAGTCAAGGGAGATTTGGGGATACATTCCTCCTACCTGAACTCAAAAGTTTTTTCGTATAATTTTTCCCCTAATGTCATTTTATTGCTAAAAAATTGTTAGGAATAATTACTAAAGGGTTGTGTTACAAATAATAATGTATAAATCAGTATTTTGTTAGTTATCCTCAAAAGAAAATATTATTTTCTCATGCTAATTAATTGATTTTTAACTGTGCTTATTTTCAGATAGTTACCAGCATACCTGAGACCATATACTTCGAGTTTGTGACTTGAAATCTCATTAATTTAAGTTTTAATTCAAATAATATTAATTTATTAACAATTACAATATTTAACAATGCAATTTAAAGAAGAAAAATACTGTTGAAGTGGGTCTATTGGGTAAAAAAATTAATGCTTTAGAGAAGGGAAAAGTGCGTTTGAAATCTTTTTTGAAAAATGTTATGAAGAAATTCACATTTGAGTGGGTAAGAAGTTGAGGGATACAAGTTATAATAATAATAAGTAAAGGTTCATTGTGTGTGGTGGATAAAATTGTCTTCATATTCTGTGTTTCTGGTTTATCTCTGCTACAAAACTCCCTTTCGAAGCCAATGGGAAAATAAATTGTTTTATCAAGAATGCACCTGGGGTAGAAAAAATTCTAGAAGTTGGGCAATGCACCTCATATACAGAAGTTATCCCACAATGTCACTTGTACCCCTTGACTCTAACCCACTTTGTTATAACTTAAACATTCTTATTAAAGTTAATAACTACTAAAAAAATATTAGGGATTTAATACTGTACTTCTGATCTATCTTTAACATTTTCACTCAAAGTTTGGACATTAGAATTGAAAATGGTTGCTTTATTGTATTTTTATTTGTTATAATGTATAATTTTGTTCTCATTTACTTGCTTAAAATTTAATTTCCTTCTTCTAGTTGAAATTTTTTTTTCAATTTACTATAATTATTTTAGAATAGATGTGTTAGATATTAGTTATATTTTTGTTGTGTTAGAGACTAGTACTAATTGTAAGTTAGAAGTTTTAGATAATACATACTGTAGAAGCTCTTATAAAAACCAACTGTCTCACCTTTTGAAAGAGTTAACTTTAGAGTAAGACCTTAATTAGAGTTGATTAGTTGTTTAAAAAAATTAATCTCAAATATTCATTGGCAACCACTAGTGACTTTTGCTTTTGCTAAAACGAACTCTTTCAAAAGGCCAGACATCTAGTTTTTATAAGAGCTTCTGTTGTACAAGCTTTATTTACTTCATTAAATTGTATTTTCTAGTTATTTTTAGTAATTCATTTTACTTAATACACAGTAAAACCTGTCTATAATGATACTCTGTAGGGACCTAGAAAAAATATTGTAAGTAGTTTGCCATTGCTGGCTTTGACCTCTACTTTATGGAAGAAACAACCAAAATCTTAAACCTTGGACCTCAGCCCTCTTTCCTGGAAAAGATTTTTAATAAGTATCATTACACATAGGTTTCTCTGTAATGCCTTTCAGAGTGAGAATAACCTTTTACAATATTATGTTGATATTAAATGCCAGGGATTATTTATTTTTCCTTATTCAAAATGTTTAAGAAAAATCCAAGATATTTTTTCACCACTGTTAAGATAAGTTAATTTTAATTTTTATTAATACTTCAAATTTTTTAACTTTTAAATATTTTTCCAAAAGTTTAACTCGTTGGATTTTATTGCCTGATTTATTGTTTTCAATATTTTTCCTAAATATTTTTTTTTGTTCTAGGGCGGCTATATACAGTTTTGAGTGATTTTGACTGCTCACTTTGTGACTATACAACAAACGATAAATTCTATTATGTTCGCCATATGCTATGCCACAGAAGACATGAAAAATGTATCTGCCCAGTCTGTGACAAATCTCTTTGCAACCTTAATACTCTTACAACACATGTTATGATTCATTGTGGTGGAAGACTTTTTACCTGCAATCTTTGTGATAAAGGTTTTTATCAAAAGAATAATATAAAAGTACATATAAAAAAGGTCCATGGCATGGATGCTTGAGTTTCTATTAATTAGGTAAGGGTAAATGTTTTGATGTTTGTGTGGATTATCTTACTTATTCATCCCCCTCCTCAAAATTACATTAGATGGGTTCAATTTTAAAAATAAGTAGTGTTCTGCACTAGTTAACTAGAACTAGTTGCAACTAGTAGTTAACTACTGATCAACTAGTAGTTAACTACTTTTAGTTTAAAGTAGTTCAACTATTAATTTAACTACTTTTTTAATTAACTACTAGTTAAAACTACTTTCAAATTTTCAACTACTTTAAAAAATGTTTTATTTAAAATTTAAAAAGATATTTAAAATTTTTATCAAAGGTAGAGTACTCAAATACCATAACCAGAATGTGCGAAGCATAAACGTTTTTTGTGACATAGATAAAAAAGATGTATTAGAATTTTGCCAAAAAGTAGGTAATGAAATTATATAAACTAGTTAACTACTTTGGGAAATAGTTAACTACTAGTTGCAACTAGTCCCAGGAAAAAATAGTTAACTACTAGTTACAACTACAATTTCCCAAACTAGTTAGTAGTTGGTAGTTAACTATTTTTTGACCACTAGTTGCCAAACACTAAAAATAAGCTAGTACTTTATTCTATATTTTGTGTTTTTATATTTTAAGAATTGATAATTATAGAATACTCTATTTCAACTAATCAAATTAAATATTACTTAGAAAAAATTAACTTATTTGAATTGGGTTGTTTATTAGGTAGTAATGTAGTTTGTAGAGCCCCAAACACCCAACTGTATGCACCAGTTTCCATTCATTTATATTTACTAGGGGAAAGTAGTGTACCTCGGTCCTACACTGTTTTTAGCTTAACTTTCAGATATATGGCAACACTAAATACGTAGTTTCCATCTTTACCACCAGATCAGTGTAGCTAAATTATTTCTAGAATAGCCGACTACTTTGGAAGATACGCTAAAAACTGATTTCACCCTTCAAACGTAAATTTTCTATCTTTGCTTTCGTAAGCTATTTTTAAAAATATGAAGATTTGATTTTACAGTGATTTTAATATGTTATAATGGATGTTTTAGCTATTATGACATGTGCTTTAAATGAATCTAGACGTAAAATCCACACGGTGGTTAGAAATTTTTCAGCAGATGATCAAGTAGTATTATACCTTGGACTTAATAAGAGCATTGTACCTTGGACTATTCAAAATTTAACTACCTTGAGTTACTAAATAAATCGCTATATTGACTATTATTGCATTGGTATTTTGATTTTAAAAGCAGGTAGGGATTAATTTCATGACTAATGTGACCAGATTTTTCAAACCAAAAATCAGGACACAATGCGTGAGGGAGGGGGTGCAAAAAAAATTGCTTTTAAACAATTTTCGACGCATCTCCTAAAGGAAAAATTGCATAAATATCTCCTTTAATATAAATATTTATGAAATCAGACACAATATTTTAAAAGTTTAAATAACTGCTCAAGTGATAATTGAGTTCAGGTAGGATAGAAATACTTTACTCATTTTGAAAAATAAATTGTATTAGTTTGTTAAAAAATCAAACTACAAAATTTTGTTTTACCTTGTCATCGTCATCTATCTATATACTTGTTGGAAGCAATTTTCATAGTTAAATTATCATTTAAAAAATTATTGCTTCAAAAAACATAAAATAAATTAATTTCATGAAATTCATTATTAACTAACAGAGAAATTAATACTCTTAACATTGTTTCGTGTTGTTATTATGGATTTTGAAAATAAATACTCGCATAAGTGTTGAAAAATTCATTTTGAATGAACTTTAATGGAAAAGCAGGATTTTGGCGGGACATTTACAGAAAAGCAGGACATTTAGGCGGGACAGCGAAACAAAAAACGGGACTGTCCTTCCAAAATCAGGACGCCTGGTCACATTATTCATGACTAACTCTAATTTTAAGGGAAATCTATAATTTTGTGACAAAAAACAATGCTTTAAAACTTTTATGCTGAAAAGTACTCCAACTAAATCTGTACGCTTATGCATCTGGGTGGTTCAATGAGCACTTGTTCCCTGAGTTTTTACAAAAATTTTATTAAGTTTAGAGGTGTAATTAAAGTTTTTTGACATAGGTCCAAGGTACAACACCCTTTGGACCAAGGTACAATACTGGTGTTGTACCTTGGTCCTATTTTCAGTTTTTTTTCCTTTCATTAATTACGTAATGAAATACTTCAATTAAAATTCCGAAAAAAATATATGTTGTGTATGAAAAGCTAAAGTATCGGGGGAAATTTTCTTTTTTTTTTTTCAACAAAATAAAAATTTACAGGGTAAAAAGTACCAAAAGGTCCGAGGTACACTACCTTCCCCTGTACTAAAATCTTGCTAGAAATTTGTGTTTGTGATAAATTATAATCATTTTAATAAAGTTATATACAACTACTAAAAACATACACTGAAATAAATTATCTATACACTTAATCCTTTGTATATTGAATGTTCAGTTCAGTTACTTAATCTTAAGCTTTTTTATTATTCTAGTCATGATTTTTTTTGCAAAGATTTTATGAACCTCACCCTAAATTCTGGTTACCCAATCTCTCTCTACTGCTTGATACCTAGTTTTACATAGTGTTCGGCACTAGTTAACTAGAACTAGTTGCAACTAGTAGTTTAACTACTTTTGGTTTAAACTAGTTTAACTAGTAGTTGAACTACTTTTTTTAATAACTACTAGTTGAAACTACTTTCAAATTTTCAACTACTTTAAAAAAATTTTTGTTTAAAATTTCAAAAATATTTAAAATTTTTATCAAAATATACAAAAAATTACACTGCTATTTATAACTACAATGTCATGGTAGAGTACTCAGATACCATAACCAGAAATAAAGGCTCGTTTTGAGCGAAGCATAAAGTTTTTTGTGATATAGATAAGAAAGATGTATTAGAATTTTGGGGGAAAAATAGGTTATGAAATTAAATAGACTAGTTAACTAGTAGTTAACTACTTTGGGAAATAGTTAACTACTAGTTGCAACTAGTCCCAGGAAAAAATAGTTAACTACTAGTTGCAACTAGATTTTTCCAGACTAGTTAGTAGTTGGTAGTTAACTACTTTTTGACCACTAGTTGCCGAACACTAGTTTTACATAATTGATAGCCTGTGATTTTTTCCAAATTAAGCTGATATTGACTATGCAAACTTTGATTTTAGGATAATTGAACAATTTCTTGAAAAGCTTATTCTTTGAAGTTCATCAAATAAATACAAGCCAACTCCTCTAAAGTCATGCTTAAAGAAGAGATAAACAAATTTTGATTTCCTTTTCTTACTTTTTTTTTCAGTTTTACTCATACATTGATATGTTTCATCCTCATGAAGGATGTTTTTGTCTTGGGTTTCCTGTAGCATTTATATTCAAAGTTTATGATATAATATTTTTAAACTAGGTACCTGCACTGAAAGGCTAGTTGATAAACATTTAGGATGTAAAAAGAAAGAACCTTAGCTCCTTTATCTTAAAAATGCAACTATTAGCAAGAGTGTTGTTGTCACATGTTTCAGATGGCTCCTTTAGAACAAAATCTATGCATAGTTTTTATATTATTAAGTTAATCCTGGAAAATTAAAAAATTCTAACACCAGTTTCAGCATATTTCATTGATTGTAGCAAATTTTTTCATACTCTACTATTTAATATTGAACTTTGATTTGTGATTCTGAGCTGTTGTTTTGGAAAGTTTACTCTTACCCTGTGAAAGTTTACTCTTTCTTTATTAGACACTTTGTATTTATAGTATAAATCATTATAAAAATTTATTTTTAATTAAACTTAGTAATTATTATGTGTCAAAAAATGACGGATATTTCCAAAAGGCATATCATAACTTAACTCAATTACCACAACTCTGGAGATGGTTAGTTCTGCGGTTGGACAAATACTAAACTGCCAGTTGAAGTTATCTAAGTTTTTTTTCTACAAAACCATTTAGTTTAGATGATCTGGTGTCAAAGTATTGAATAAAGCGTCATGCTTAGCTTAACTTAAAATAACTAAAACAAAAATTGAATTTTATCATGATGAACCTTCTGTTAAAAACTTCTTGCTGCCTCCTGAAATTGAGAGGTAGCTTGCTTACTTTAACTTATGGCTCAATGAGAACGTTGATTGTAAAACATATTTACAATCTGTGTTCTCATTGAGCAATGAATATTTACATTTTACTCATTCATTATACTACACCTCGTGCGCAGGTCACACGAGCTCACTTACTTCCGATTTTGTTTGCATTCTCCAATTGCTACTACAATTTTATAGTGTGCCTAATGCCATCTGCTGTTGACATATTGACACACAATAATAATAATTTCAATAGCACTTCCATGATTAGAGGGTTTTCAATCATCAAGAATTTGTATTTTTAAATGTTTTTATGAATAGATCTAGTAATGAACTGATTTAACTATTAATTTTGTTTCAAATCCATGCTGTGCCTATTTCCTTGTATTCATTTAGTGTATTTTTCCTATAGTACACCAAATTAGAGTAATATTCTTCAATCAGTGTACTTATTCAATATTATAAAAAATACCAATGTATTATTTTGATTTATTATTGTTTTATACTATGTTTAACTAAATGTATGTATAAAGTAATAAAGTTCTGTATTTAATAGATTATTTCCATGCTTTATTTTGCATTTTTACTGACAATATTTGAAATCCATTTTTAAAGAAATCCATTATTTGTTCTTCATTTCAAATGAAATGAAGATTGAAATTGTATATGAAAATATCTGCTCACAAAGTTATATTCTACTCCTAACATTAACCCACACTGAAAAATATTAAGGGTATAATACCATACCTTTCATAACATTTTTATTCAAAACTTGGTTATGAGAATTAAATAAAGATAGTAGTTCCTTATACACTTCAGGCTCTATAAACTACTAATGTTAATGAATTATATAAGAAAATATTAAAGTTATAGTTAAGAAAAAAAATGGTCCTGTCTGTTAAATACATTTGTCAAGTTAAATACATAATATACAATGTAAAATTAAACCAAGCTGAAACATAAATATGTATAAATTGTAAATATTCAAATATTTGACCTCATAAAATAAAACTAAAACAATGGATATCATTTGAAAATGATAAACCCTTTGTAATAATTTTGAACAGGGAATAAGTCACATATCCTATTTTTTAACTTTAATTTTTAAATTATTTATAAATTGAAACTACTCCAGATTTCAAATCATAGTTCAACTCTATTAAGTGTTTATTTATTATCAAAATTTTCTTTCAATTTTTTAAACCTTAATATTTTGATAGAAGGTTTTGTTTGAAGTATATTTAAATTTACTTATTAGCAGTGCTAACCACAGAAGTACAGGAGCACTACTATTTCAGAATAAAAATATTTACTGATTAATAAATAAATATTAGTAAATATTTACTGAAAACCAAGAAATAATATTTGTATGTATTACACTTAAAATTATGCTTATTTTCTAGGCCCTCAACAGGAAATGCCTCATGAAGGTAGAGATTCTGTTTTTGCTTGCCTACTGTGTTCATATATCTCCAAGACAGAAAAAAATTATGTGGACCATGTATTATCTCATTCAAGTGCTACTGTTAATTTAAAAGTTTGTCCTATTTGTTCAAAATTTTTCCGACATAACCGTAATCTTCGACGGCATATTTTCGCTCACACTGGCATCCGCCCTTATAGATGCCACTTGTGTGGTTTATGTTTCTCTCAAAGGAGTAATTTGAAAACACATATGATAACTCATTTTCATGTTCCAGTATAAATAAGTAGTATTAGGTTTCAACCAGGACTAGACCAATTAGAATTGTAACTTAGTAATTGTAGTTATAAATGGAAATTCCTTGAAATTGGAAGCTAGATTTGATTAGTAAGATTTTTAATATCTACTATGTATAAATATGTGTTTATTTATGTATGGATATGCTCGTGTATATTTGGGCTTACTTTTGAAAATTTTCTGATTTGTATATTTGTTCATATCTCCTCTAAATATCACCTCTGATCAAATAAAACATGATTTTTTTTTTTGTTTATCATGTTACAGTTAGTGTATATGATGAAAAAAAAAAATATATTGAGTTTTCAATAAAGAAGATTTAGCCCTTTTCTATCTTAGTCTACCTGAGATTTTTGTAAAATTATATAGAAAATTTCAGATAGCTAGGAATGAAAAAGTAAAATATGTTATGTTTTACAAATCAGATTAATGTAATTCTTGTTTTGAAAATCGCTCATTACTGAGGTTATTTTTAAAATTTCTCTTAGATCTACATAAAATATACTTTGTTTGTAGAGCATCATCATCTATGCGCTCTCCCAAATGCCCCCATCAAACTTTTCATACATTAGGTTACCCAATAAATGTTAAATTCAAAAGAAATATGCATACAAAAGAAATTGCATACCTTTTTAAGCGATAAGTTACCAAAATGTATAAAAATGTTTGAGAATTGAAAATAATGTAAAAATAATTTGTGTAAGCTTGAAATGTTTGGCTCGTTGTGGCTTAACATGTTTGTGCAGTGGAAGCTCTACATGGCGACCTTTTACAGGACAAAAAAATAGGGATATTATATCAAATTTGGAGAAAATAACAATTAGAACAACAAAAAAAACTTTTTATTTCATACAAACTATGTGAATTTCTAGTAAAAACATGTACTTTTAGGTGTAATAAACTACCAATATATATTAAAAATTTTCTATTTTCATACATCTTTTACGGTCATTCTTCTGCTAATACTTGCCTGTATCTACTTCTTACATTTTATTTTATTTAATGTTCTCGAAAATTAATGAAAATAGCTTACTTTTTTTTTTTCAAATTTAAGGGCTGATGCGCTAAGTCTATTTTTAACCGATTTTAAAAATTTTTGTTTGAAGTAGTTGAGTATAGCAGAGACATATGCTGACTATGGGGAGTCGCTAAATTTTTGTTTCATTTTACTTATCTACCCAAGACGCATGTTTTTCGCGGTATAGCGTTTTGAAATTTTCGGCGCACCCTCATCCTACGCAATTTGCGGCAGAAAAGAACCTTGACAAAAGCATCAGCTAAATTTTATTTAAAAAAAATGTCCTTTTGTGTTTTTGACGCGGGCTTGCTTTTGCTTCTGGATGTAGCAAAAACCGGCAGATTTTGAAAAGGCAGAAATATTAGGAATTTTTTACATTAAATTGAAGATTTCATATCACATGCCCTAATGAAATTTGGAGGAAACCAGGATGCTCAGGATCGGGAAACTCTCTGGTCAAAGAATCTCTCTCCTCCCTGGGAATATTCTGTGATCATAATAAATTTCATAGAAAATATAATCGTTATCGTTTCTAATACTGACATCGGATTGGTCAGCTGAAACGTATGATTTGATGGCGTGATTGTAAATAAAAAACAAAAATATGATGCAACATCGTGTTTTGAATGCGAGTTTCCTTCAATATTTTAACTAGAAAATATAAGTTTTTTTAAATATTAATTTGAAAACTTAAAAAAATGGAGGGCGAAATGCCCACAGATATGGATGGTAAGATATGACGCATTTCTTTTATATATTTGTATCGTAAATGAGGTTTAAAAAGTTGCTAAGTGTAAAAACATGCTATTTGTATGTATGTAATTTAAAAAGTTCTTGCATTAGGTTTTAAAAACAATACTCTACTTGGCTGGATTATATTAATTAGTGATCTTTTTGCGATTTTTATTAAAATGTTCCTTCTTAAATCTTAAGAGATGCTAAAATTAACCAGTTAGTATAGCAGTGGGATGTTTTGGTAAATATGAACCTAAATATTTTGTAGTTAAATTCAAATGAACTCCATTAGCAATGCTCAATAAGTATGAGTTAGTCAGAAAATAGGGTACTTCGGTTTCATAACACTACAACCGGGTGCCACTTGTTTTTTTTGGTGTTGCCTACTAGAGCAATTAAATCAATTTCAAGCAACCCGGCAAATATACTAGTTAGTAGATTACTAGAATACACTTGTATATTATACTAGAATTTTGGAATATACTACTAGTAGTGCCAAAAAAGTTGCCACGACTATGGCAATAATTTATTTTCTTGCAACACCACTACCAACACTACTACTTTTATGGGGTGGCCCTGGAAACCTGTTTATTCTAACAGCTTAAATCCCGAAATTTTCAAGCTTTAAAAGAAAGCGAAAAATTTAGCCAAATTAAAAAATAAGTGTTGGGTGGCCGCATTATCATCTTTTAAGAAGATAGTACTCTTTACATCTTTAGACTGAAATTGAAGAGCTAGAATTGTGTAATAATTGTACACTAAAAAAACAATGTTAGTCACCAATATTGACTGGTAGCCAGTCTGATCCTGTTTAAGAGTGCTTGTGGCATTTCTCATTCTCACTAAAATTCTTTACATTTCAGAAATGCTAAATTTCATTGGTTCGGAGAATGAAAACCTCTTTGACACAGATGTGTTACTAGAACCAATGAACTGGAATTCCAAGTTGGAAATTGACCAAGACTTGGTACTGGATCTTTTCCAAGGCCTAGACCCAGTAGGCATGCAAACTGATGACAGTTCCAAGCTCTATGACTCGCCGCAGCATGTCTTGCTGCAGGACTCCAACAACATCTCATCAGTCCTCAACCAGAATTCCCAGAGCCTGCTCAAAACGCAGCCCAGTAGTGTGCTAGTGCCTCAGCAGATTGTCCAACCTGAGGCTGTGCCTCTGAGCACTCCCATCAACCTCATGCAGTACACCATTGCACCCAACACCCAGCCGACTCTTGTGCCGCAGAACAAGGTGGTCGTCCAGCCGGCGGGGAGCAATCTGAAGAAGAGGCTGCTACCCTCAACGACGGACTCTGGTGGAGTGACAAGCAGGGACTTGCTCAGGCTGTTGAAGGAACAGGAGGAGAAACAGCTGCTGATTCAGCAGTTGGCTCTGATGCCACAGCAGAAGGTGCAGCAGGTAAATAGTCAGTTAGATTTCCCTGTTGCAGAATTTTCACTTCTTTCTATTAGCCCATCGATTGTGCCACTGAATTCGAATAACATTACTCAAACCCATTGACTGTGCCGTTGAAATTGATGGTCACTGCACAATCGATGGGTTAATATGTAAAAACCTAATATCATGTACCAGTCTGCAGCATCAGTTTCAGAAGTTTCCAAATTTATTTGATATTGTGCCGAGCTTGCAATTATTATGAGTTAAACTGTGTTTTTAATTCAAAATATATATGACAAATATGAATTATTCATATGTACAATAAATATGTACCTACTTATAATTTAATACTTAGTCTGATAATGTCTGAAAGCTCACTCAGAAATAATACCTTGACCTATATATTTTCTCAATGTAGAACAAGTTTTCTTTGTCCAAAATTGCTGAAACTTTTTAATCAACTTAGCTTGCATTAAAATTTAAATCTCTTGATTTCTTGTTTTTCAGTTACTCCTTCAGGCCCAGATTTTGAAGAGCAACAAAAGTAATGTTGTAACCTACACCACTGCTCAGCCTATTGTTACAGCAACCCTTTCTCCAAGTACTCAATGCATTGCTACAGTACCTTCACCTCCCATTCAAACAGTTATGGCTACTCAGAATGGAACCATCCTAACAACTAGCATTCCTGTTTTTGTGGATGCTGATAAGCTACCTATTAACAGGTATTCTAAATTAGTAAACTTTAAGCTATTTTTAACATTGGAATGCCCGTGTGCTAAACAGATTAAATAGAATTGAAGTAGCCTGGTATCAGTACCTTTATACCATATGTGAAATGAAATTTAAAACAAAACTTCTTAAAAAAATCAAGGTAAAAGAGCGTATTTTTTATTTTCAGGATTCCACCAAAGCCTCCCATCATAAAAGGGGAGAAGAAAAATGCCCATAATGCTATTGAGAGGCGATACAGGAGCAGCATTAATGACAAAATCATAGAGTTAAAAAATATGATTGTTGGAGGTGAAGCTAAGGTATTTCTCTCTTTTCTGTTTTCATTGCTACTACATTCATTTCTAATTTACTACACAGAAAAACTTATTTACACTTATACAGTTAATGACTGTCTGAAGAAATGTGTTTTTATAATTGAAAAGTATATTCACTCAAATATACTTTTTACATAGGAAATTTTAAAATTAAAATAAATTAATCATAAAATTTGACAATGAAATCTTGTTAAAGAGGCTGATAGTTAATTCAAAAACAATTTTAGTTTGAATTTTGTAGCATTTTTAATTTACTTGAATCTATATATTAATTTGGTAAATATAATTTTTTCCTTTGATTCTTAATTTTTAGTCAAAGAGACACTTTTTAGTAGTGTCAATAAAGTGCAGATATTTTTTAATAATGTATAAAAGTATTGAAACCAAAAATATTAAGACATTTTAAATTGTTCTACATTGCAGCCTACTTTACCCTTTAAGTAAGGATTTTCTTCTGTGTAAATAAGATTAAAATTATTCAAACTCTTAAAATGGGGTGTTTCAATAAGTCTGTCCAAATGCTGCAAAGCCAAATTCCTTGTATGGAGACATACATAAAATCATTCCCAAGCAACTGTACCTGTATGACTTGTATATTTTATGAAAATTATGTCATATTTGATAAAAACTTACACACTAATGTAAAATTTCAACCTTTTTATTATATTAAAACAATTTCTTTAAATTAATAGATATAATGTATGTAGTTATTATATCATAGCTCATTTTCAATCTAATATCTGATAGCTTTAAAAATATTAATGATTAAATGGTGTAAGTACTTCAGGTATAAAACTGATATAAACAATAATTATTTTAATTGACTTTAAAATAACATGTGTTTACAAAAGCTGAATTGTATTATTATGATTTTATTTCCAGTTGAACAAGTCTGCAGTTCTAAGGAAAGCTATTGACTACATAAGATTTTTGCAAAACGCTAATTCTAAATTAAAACAAGAGAACCTTGCTTTGAAGATGGCTGCCCAAAAACAAAGTAAGTTTTTATATCATATAACTCTAATGCTCTTTATTCCTAAAATAATGAGAACTTATAAAAACTAATGTAATTTTTCAAGTTGTAAATACAGTGGATTCTACTCAGGTTGGTTTATTAAAAAATCTGCTTTATAGATACAAATCTCAAGGAACAGAATCCAAACTATTCAAATAGTGCATATTTTAGTCGGTTAATAGATAGGTACAAAAAGCTGTTAATCTGCTCAAAGTGAAACTCATCTGAATAATAAGCACTAAATTGTTGTTTTCACCGAAGAAGTTTTCTTTTTGCTTACATAGTTGAATTATCTAGCCCCAAAAGAAAAAAAAATGCCAAAATGTTTTTAAAAAAATGTGAGTTTTCTGATGAGAAAATAGTAAGTTATACAAGTTATTACATGACTTTTAAGAAGTGTTTTCTTTCTTTTAAGTGTTTGATAAGTTACTATGTGCATGTTTTATTTCTTTTCCACCCTTTGCACTAAGGATTGAGTTAATGTTGATTACATTTGAACAAATATTTGTTTTACAAATAGCACGGACTATTCCTTGTGTTATGTATCTTTATTTCTAAAATATAAGTAGAGCAAGAATTTCCGTAAGTTGTTTGAAATCTGCCTAATCGGCTCAAAATGCCCCGGTCCTAACGAGTGTCTATTAAGTGGAATCCTCTGTACTTTAATACTTAAATTTTTCTATGGCTCAATAAGAAATTTAATAAGAAATTAATTAACGTTAATCTAAACATTGATTAAAGTTAAGTCAGTTTTAAAAGCATTGCTTCTTTTTAGGTCTTGAAGATCTATTGGACAAAAAGCCAGTAGTTCCCCCAAGTATTGCTGATTACACCCCTCCAACATCTGACATGAGCTCTCCTGAACGAAGCCCTACTAACAGCATTCCCGACATGTACTATTCCGACCAAGACTCCCCTCCTTTCATTAGCCCTAATGACGGCCAGAGCCTGGGGCCTTTCAGTATCACCCTGGATAAAGATGACAGCAATGACAGTTTTACCAACAAGGGCATGATGGAGCACAACAGAGTCATGCTGTGCATGTTCATGTGTGCCTTCATGGTGTTCAATCCACTGTCTTACTTAATGAAGAGTGGAGTGCAGTTTTATGACCCTGTAGACCCGAATTCAAAGCCTGGTAGAGCTATTTTGTCTGATGATTTTGGTTCGGAAAGTAAGTTGCTCTGAGCTGATGAGTTTTACCTTACTCTTTGTTGAAATTTTAATGATTTTGTAGGCTTTCTGAAAGTATATTGAGCTAGAGCATAGATTTATTTTTTATTTGTTGGTAAGCTGCATAGTTGTTCAAGTTCATTTCAAACTAAGTTATGTTTAATCTCTTTCCCATTTTGCCCTTGAAAGAGTTAATGTGTTATTGTGGATTGTGGTTTATCAACTAAAGTTAATAGTTTATTATGTGTGTTAAAATTTTTAAACTGGTTTTTAATCAGTATCATTCATCTTAGAAAAATTATAAACATTTTATATGTACCTACTCATATTTACCTTTATATTTCATTGACAATAATGTGGTTGAATTCTCAAATAAATATTTTGTTTTTTGATGTTTAAATTTTATTTTAGGAAGATGGACTGATTTTTTGTTATCAAATGCAGTCACGTGGGCTTTAAATTTACTGTTTATTGGTATCTGCCTACTTAAAGTGTTTGTGTATGGAGATCCTGTTTTGAAAAAGGATTCCAATAACTATACTGCATTTTGGAGGCATCGGAAACAAGCAGATTTATCTTATCAAGAGGTATTCAATGTTATTTTTTCCCTTGTTGCTTTTAACTCGACAAGATGTTTTCAAAAAACATCTTTCATAAAACTGGTTTTGTCTCATTTTGAAACATTTTTTGAAATACTGATACCTTCATTTTAATAAAGTTAAACTAAAAAAGCAAATGCACTTTAGCACAATAGCAAATGCACAATAGCTTGTGTAATGAAATGAATCTAGTAAACTAAGTCATGGGAGATCATATTCTTTTTAGCTTATGTAAAATTTATGATGATTGATGGTAATCAAATTTAATGCTTGTTTATATACCTAAATTTTGCAGTTAAGATTTTAAGGAGAGAACTAAGTCAAATGGGATAATTTGCCTTGTAGTTTTCACAATAATTAGTAGCTGCAATTCATTTAAGGAATTATAATTTATTTCTCTGAAACTTAGTTTTTCTCTAAAAACAATATTAAGTTTCCTCTATAAGTTTCTCAAGTCTTTTTATTTTATTACAGGAAAATTACCCACTTTCAGTTTCACACTTGAAGCTCTGTCTAACTGCTCTAGGAAGACCTTTTCCTAGCAGTAAGTTCAACATGGTGTTGTGTGTTTTGTGGCAGTTTATCAGGCAGTTGTGTCATTTTACTGGCGTGCAGAGAGTGTTTAATGCTTTGTATGTACCCAAAGGATACTCTCTCTTGCTTGAAAATTCCAAAGATGTGGCATTGGTTTATCAAAAACTTCAACAATTGCATATTTTGGGTAAGTCCTCCATTAACTTATCTTCAATTACTCTTTTAATTTCCATAAATTCATTTTATTTAAAACATATTTAATGTCACTTCATCTATATAGCATTTATATTAAAGTAAAAAGGAGTAAAAATTTGTAAATACAGTATTTTTGTAGCTTTTATTTTATCGAAATATCATGTGTTTAGTTTTTCTTTAGATCAGATTAGAAACAAATGCATAAAGTGTTATTTAATTATTAAATTGAACTGCAAGCAAAATCTTTTACAACCAACAAACTTAAAGCATAAAATTTAATGACTAAAGTATAAGAAAAATTGGAAAATGTTTCTGTACTTTTGTATTATCCCGTTAACTGTTCATCTACCTTCAAATTCAGCAGCACAGCTATAGAACAGTCAATGGCCTTTGATAATGTTTTCTGATTCAGAGCCATGGTCAGCGGGATAATGTGTAAGGACCAATGTTTCTATAAATCTACTGACATTTGTTTGATTTAGTCTCCGAATTCCTATACTTATGGAACGATTTTCAATGCCATCAGTTGTCCCAACAATTAAAGTCAAATTTTTATTGTTCATCTAATAAAAAAAGGAATTTTTACTTCAAAAAAAGGTTAGCTTTCGAGAGGTCTTTTAAGTCTGATGAATTGTCTTACTGGTTTCATTTTCACTTTAATGCCGTGGACAGTACAGTTAAAATATTGGCTTCGTAATCAACCCTCCACTTCTCATTGAAAAAATTTTACTACCATGTAAATTTATCTATTATTTTTCATTTTTTGTAGTGAGTGAAAGTGTATTTATTTTAATGTAAAAAGCATTCAACAACATTTATTTACATTAAATCCTCCCCCATAATCTTCAATCAGCAAATAGTATCGGAAAAATTCTAAATAGTCCACTAAGTTTCGTAAGCAATGCTGACACAGGATTGAAATTCATAAACAAACTGATCATTGGCAGTGGGAAATAATAAATACAGACCTTTTTATGCCATGCATAATTGCTTTATATAACAAAGATGTAACACACTTGGACTGGCATGGAAGGCTTCATCATGCTTATTATATTCCTGTCTTTTATATTTAGGTTTTTTGTCTGATAGCAAAATGGAAAGGATTTACCTATCCCTCAATGCTCTTAACCTGGGTGAAGATTCAGAATCCAAGATGTCTGTTGAAGAATTGGCTGAAATTTATATAATTTCAGCTATGAGTTTTATTAGCTGTTTCCCAAGAAAACTATATTTCATTACAGTAAGTAAATTCTTAAGTAGTTGCTAAAATTTTAAAATAATATAATTAAATAATCCTACTCATTGACCCTTTCTGTACTGTAAGTGACAGTATGTAAATATTTTTTCTTTGCTTTCAGATGTGTATCATTAAATTTCAGACATTAAAGCTTTTTAATTCCATTGTGAAACAAAAAGTTTTCTAAAAACTCAACTCTTAATTTCTCTTAAATAATACTCTTTGTACTTTACTTTTTACAGTGGTACTTGCTGAAAAAAGCTAGAAGAGTGTATATTTCCCATAATGCCATTATACCTCCTACTTTAAGATGGCTTTTTGATCCAATGGGACAAACATTTTTCCGCAATGGCAACTGGACCTATGACCGAGAAGGCACTGTCTTCAGTTCAATTCCAAATTCAAGTAATTAGATAAAATTTTATGTTTTTTTTTTAATTACTTATTTATGTGTGCTTTTTAATGATGTTAACTATTTATTTTCAGTAAATCCTCTTTGCTTCGCATCTCGTGCATTCCGAGAATTCCTACTGGAAAAAATAGTTCTTAGTATCATTTCCCCCAGTATGGAATTGGATGAAAATATTGAATACAAAAGGTAGAAATATATATGTTTTACAGTCTTTAAATTTTACCTTTTTTCATAACTTTTAAACAGAACAAACCTTTAAACATGCTATTTAAATAAGAAAACATCATATTTATAAGTTAGTAATGTGTTTGGCAAAGAATATTAAGTTTTCTAATCATCAAAAAAGTAATAGAAACCTTTTTATTTTTACATTTTAAAAAGAGGGAAAACCTCTTAAGAATCTTTTAGATTTCTGTTTTGTGTGCTAAAATGTCTTTTTCTCATTTCAGCCGGAACTGCCCCACCAGTTTAGTTCTGTCCAACTGCATCCAGCTGTTGAAAGACTCTTGCTATGTCACGGAGAGCAGTCACTTCTCTTCTGCTGTTCAGAGCTCGAAGCCTGTGAGTCTGAGGCAAGAAGACCGTATCACGTACTGGTGGGCTTCTGTTTTAGGGGTTGCCCTTTCTTGGTTGCTGGGGGAAAATGACAAAGCAGAGAAGCTCTATCAAGATGTTGAAGACTTTCCTAAAGAATTGATGCAATCCCAGTAAGTGAATATAAATTTATAAAAATTGTCTGATTGAATATATGTAGATCAGTTGTATCTAACTTGTTCCGTATCTCCATATTTTAAAACTAAAGCTTTAACTCCTTTTGTAAAAGAATTTACAAAATATAAAGCAACTGTTAATTTAGTTCCTACAAGTAATGTTGAGTTTTTCACTTAAAAATAAATTACAGTTCTTATGTGCATTTTTTTTTTTTTTTAATAATCTAAATGCTTTTAAATTATTCAGTTCTTTTAAAATCTACTTTTTGCTTACCTTTAAAATGTCAATCTTCTGTCTAATGTGTTAGTTACTATTAATTTTTTATTATTACTGCTTTGTGTATAAGTACATCATTCTCCTTTTGAGTTACTATATTTTAGTTCATTGCACTGACACAAATGAGTTGCTGAAAGAAATGACAAAATATTTATTTTTAATAATAACAGAATTTTTAAAAAATACTTTCGCAATTGGTATTTTATGTATACTTATTGTACAAAAATAATGCTAACTTGTATCAAACTTGTTGGCATTTTATAAAAATACTTTCTTCACAGGCACCCTTTGCCGTCTGCCGTGTTGTTTGCTTTCCGAGCCTGTAAAAATTACTTAAATCCCACTGCTATGCCAAGTTCTACACTTCAATTGTGTGATAAAGCTGGCAGTCTGGTTAAAGACAGTTTGAATTATTCCTTGCATCAGATGCCTCCCCCATTAGTCCAGGTAAGCATGTCTATGCTAGTTGTGGTTTTACGATACTTAGTGTGATAACATTAACTTAATTTATAAATTATGCTATGAATGTAAATGAAATAATTAGATAATCAAATTTTTGTTTCTCATTTTTAGGCATTTCAAGTTCTGAGCATAGATTGGTGTTTGAGTACTCGTACTCAGGTATTTGAAGATTCCAGTGATACCAATGAAGTAGTGTCAGAAGGATACAGAGAAGACTTGAGATGTCTCAGACGTTTGTTGCATCATATTCCAGAAATTCACTCGAAGGTAAATATCCAATTTATTTAAACCCTACTTTAGTTAAAAGGTGCTATTAGTCAGTGAAAGTTTACCTTTAGAAAGATAAATCAGTCCTAGCATTTGTTTAAGTTTAAGGAAAAGGCAACAAAATAAATATTGTTTTATTAAATGATATATTATTTTTACCTTAAAGAGGTTTAACCTTTTGGTGCGCCACATTGCACATATGCAAAGGGGTGTATCAAAAAACCCGTTAGGGTTGTCTAATCTTGTAGTTTTGTCCATTCATCCATGCAGGTTTGTGTGTAGTTAGCAAATTTTTCATTAACAATGTTTAAAAAAAATTCTAATATGTCATAATTTTTATGGCAAACTTTAATAAGGTATAAGAAGTTTTATAACAACTTCTTCATATTGAATTTTAGTTCAACTAAACCAAGTATGTATTTTTATTGCTTAAGGTGAATCTGTATGAAATTACTCTTCGTCTAATGGCTGGTGCAAATCCTGTCAAAACCCAGCAGATGTTAGATCGTAGTTTGAGGAGAAGAAATAAATATTCCTCCATTATTTGCACAAAAGGTAAAAAAAAAAGTTTATTATTCCATACCTTATTTTTCAATTTCTTGTTTTTTAAAGGATTTTGAAGTACTTTATTATGTCTGTTTGTTTTCCTTAAGTATTTCAAAAGTTTTATAACAGAGTAGAATCCTTAAAAATGGTAAATGCAATATTTTAAGACACTTGTAGCTTCATTGATAGTTAAAAATCTTAACATTACTACACTTATTTGGTTTTCTACAAAACTGTTGAATTCTCAGTTCTACTGATTTCATTCATGTTTGTTCATGTGATTTAGTTTTATGATCAAATGACATAGTTTTGATTATCTTTCAGGCAACGGGGGAGAAGGTCACCATTCCACTGAGCGTGACCAAGCGGAAGCCCTGATGCTGGCCTGCAAGCATTTTCCAGACAGTGTCATTTCTAGTCCTCGGGAAAAGGAGTGCATGCTCTCTGAAGCTGCAAGCATTCTGCAAAGGCTTGGTGATAAGACCAAATTGGGAAAATGCCACCAGATGATGGTAGCCGCTGGTAGTGTTTTCATTGGACAAGCTCAGTAGTAGATTGTTATCTTTCTTGTTGATTTTCGCAATTGAATATATTTTTATCATCTTGCATCTCCTCACAAATTTATTTAGATATATTGCTTTTATCTCTTTCATTACTCTTCATTCGTTATACCATATTTATTTTCATTGAAAAACTGAATTTACTAATTATGGAAGTTTCCCAAGGGAAATTTTAGAAATATATCTTCCATTTTTCCATTTATGACAATGTAGAAAAAGATTTTATATGTACTCACATGCTTTATGGAGTTGTTGAAATAAAATACAGTTTTGCACTAAAGCTTTTCTTGTGAACCATGTTGTTTGTTATCATGAATTTAGTTAACTCCCCAAGTTTTGGGAGTACTTTGCTCTTACTTTAAATAAATTAAAATTCACTTATCCAGCTTAAATTTACCTTCAGTTCTTTTACATTTTGCATGGTAACTTAAAATACTGCATTGAACAGCTTAAATTCAATTCAAACTCTTAGTCTAAATATACCCCCATTTAAGTAGATTATTCCTTAATATGTGACCATTTCAAATACTAAGCATAGATTGGTGTTTGAGTACCTGTACTCAGGCAATTGAAGATTCCAGTTTAAACAATGAAATTGTGTCAGCAGGATATTGAGAAGACTTTTGCATCATATTCCAGAAATTCACTCAATGGTAAATTTTCTATTTATTTAAGGTTTATTTCAGTCATCAGGTTTTGGTATGTGTTTTCTGCACCTTTATCTTAAAACAAAAAAAATCTTCTGAAAAGATTTTTAAAAATATTCTTAGCCTTTTTATGACAACATATTATCTTTTAAAAAGTTTAAGGATGAAATATGGAAATTTTCATCTGCTTCATAACAGGCATTGGTTCATCTGTAGCAAAGTAAATATTTTCAACTCTTAAAGTGAATCTGTATGAAACTATACTCTACAACTATATCTTTTGTCTGTTGCAAATCCTGTAAAAACTAAACAGGTGTTGGATCATAGTATAATTTTCCTATAAAATTTCTAGAATGATGATTACAAGGGGGTAATTGATTCAAGTCTTGGAAAGGATAAAATTAAAATGAATCAACTGTTTATCCTAAATAAAGAACCATTACAGTTCTAGAGCTGTTTATATGTTAGGGTATGTTATGTGTTATATGTTATGTGTTTTAAATACAGGGTGATTCGAAATTACGTGGACAAACTTCGCATGGGGGTAGAGGGGACCTAGACAAGCATATTTTGAAAAACTAGAGGGGGGCGCAGATGCACCGTTAAAGAGCTAGGACCTAATGTAGTGCGATGGCGTTACAAAAGGCGGTTTTCCCAAGACTCGTTTAACGAAACAAAACATAATAGAATGAAAAAATTTTATTGCATGAGGTACAGCAGTATCCGTACTACATACATGAAAAATTTGATTAAAATTGGACCACTTGCTAAACCGTGGGGGTACTTTTAAAACGTGCAATATTAATCTTTTAGCCAAAGAATGGAGTAGTTCCCTTACATTAGTGTAATGGTATTTAAAAAATGATGATCGGGGAAGGAATTTTCAATGATAATACATTGATCATTGAAAATTCTTTCCCCGATCGTCATTTTTCTAAATACCATTAAGGGAACTCCATTCTTTGGCTAAAAGATTAATATTGCGCACTTTAAAACTCCACCCACGGTTTAGCAAGTGGTCCGATTTTTGTCAAATTTATGGTGGAAGTAGTACGGATACTGCTGTACCTCATGCAATAAAATTTTTTCATTCTATTATGTTTTGTTTCGTTAAACGAGTCTTGGGAAAACCGCCTTTTGTAACGCCATCGCACTACATTAGGTCCTAGCTCTTTAACGGTGCATCTGCGCCCCCTCTAGTTTTTCAAAATATGCTTGTCTAGGTCCCCTCTACCCCCATGCGAAGTTTGTCCACGTAATTTCGAATCACCCTGTATATCTTAGAAGCATTTCATTCATGGCTGAAAGAAAAAAGGGATAAAAAGCTTAAAAAATTAACTTAAATGTAAAGGATATAGAAAAAAAATTTTGCATAAAATTTAGAATAATCTCCAATTTTAATTCTTTGATGTTTAAATTCAAATTTGTGGGTTTGTCTATGTATGGTTGTCAAAACATCGAAGCAGTTTTTAAATTTGTAGATTGCCTCACTTTAAAGGGTCAGAAAAGTGCTCCTTAAATATTTAAGATATTTTCATGAAACTTTTCCCATTTATTATGATAAATATGTTGTTTATGACTTAATATTTTGATTATTTTGAATACTATGAAGAAGTTTTATTTATGCAATAACCTAAATTTTATTTATATTGATACAAAAAAGAAAGCTAAATGATAAAAAATTTTAATAACTCATACTTTCCTATATTTCTGAAAAAAAAACACCAAAGAATTTAAAATATTTCCTAACATCTATACAGAATACATCAATGTTGAATTGTTGAAATAAAAATAAATTATCAAATGTGTGAATGCATGAACACAAAAGTTGAGATTGAGATTGTATAAAACATTTAAAGTTCTGGTCTTTTGGCAAGAACAATGACATATTTGAGATTCCAAATGACTGATCCTCCAGGGGTCTTCTTTGCTTTCTTCATCGCTGTTTTTTGAAATTCTTTTAAAAAACTATCTCTTTTCTCTTCGGGCAAGTGCTTCAGGGGTTTTCGTATGAGACATTGAAGGCAGGCTGGAAAAAAAGGAAATATTTTTTGGATTAGTACGACTGTTTTAACATCAGCAGTTTTTTGTGAAAACGACCTATGAGTTTAAGGGTGTGTGAACACTGGGAACACTCTCTCAGTTTATGGCAAGCATTGGTATAATACTTGGTATGGAAATTATTGATAATTTTTAATGAATTCAGGGTCACATCACTTTTGACCGAATATGTTAAAGAGGCATTTCATATTGTTAGCTCATAACCCTGATGCTTTCTCTGCTGCCCAAAAAACTATAAGGCATTTAAACTCATTTCTGAAACATGGTGATGTGGTAGAACCTTTAGAACAATATTTTTTTTTTTAAATCTGTAAACATTCCGGATTTTGATGGGTTCGGAATATGTATACTTCTTAATAAATTTTAGGCATACGGGCACAAACTTGGCACTTCTAAATTTTCATCTTGACATAAAATTCCAAATCAATGCACATTTTATGTATATTAGTAGAGTAGCAGCAGCAATAAATGAGGTGCGATTGGTGCAAGTACCATGACATCCTAGTTCATCGCTCTAGCTCAATAAGTTTTAATGCTTAAGAGTTAATTTTGGTAACCAAGCTAATTAGGTTGATTAGAAACGCACCTCTAAACGCAATCTATATACTACACCTACGTAATGATGTCACAAACCAAATCCCACGCAACAATAAAGTAATGACCATTACATGTCTGTGAGGATGGAAGGAAAGACAATGATTCACTAAATAAAATGCTGAAAGTATTTTTTCATTCAAAAAAAGCTTCAAAGCTGTGTTTTTCACTTTGAAGGAAAGTTACTATCAGTTAAATCACACTTGAGTTTTTTTTACGAAACGTAACCTGTTCTCTTTCATTGATGATTCAGCGTACAAAGTTTTAGAAACCCATAACTGCAGAATAATGTAGTGGAATTTTAACGCATTAGGCGTGTGTTAAAATACCACTGACATCCAATTACTTAAATTCTTATTCAAATAGTTATTTTCAAAAGTTGAGGAAGGAATACCGAAATGTTGCGTCTTAGATTTTAAACTAGCAAGAAGGTTGGTGCGTACGGGGTAATTATTTAGCTGGAAGTTATTGTTATAAGTATTTATTATGAACAGTGATCGTTTTGTATCTCAACGCCCCCAGTGGAACTAGAATAATTCAAATTCATAGGATTACTATTGTCCTACCTTTGTACTCGTCTGCCGATGAAAATATGTATCGAAAATCAAAGAGCTTGGTGTACAGGACTTGGTACCCCACTTGTTCCAGCAATGCGGAGTACACCCTGTCGGCATGGGGATGGTGGAACCACAGTCTGTTGCAGTTGGCTTCCGTCAGATCTGACACCAGGTCAGAAATGGGCTGAAAATAGTGAATTGAGATGACATCAATTTCGTTTTAGATCAAGCAATGAAGTATGATTCAGTTGAGATATAATATAGTCTTTCATCTAAAAAAATAATGGTATAAAATAAAACTAAAACGACATGCTTTTATTAAATGATATGCCAATTACACATTGTGTATACTAGATAATGTAATATTCCTTTGAAATTTGTCCTTTCAAACAATGAAAAAAAAGTTTCCAATTAAAATATGAAGGTATAGAACTGATCCATAATTTAAAAGTGACTTGCAAAGGTTATAGCTGGATGCGGTTATACCCCTTGGATAATAAATAATGACCCAAAAACTAAAACGACATGCTTTTACTAAATAATATGCCACTTACACATTGTGTTTATATAATTACTCGTATAATTACTTATGGGGTTTTCAGTCTATTTTTAAAATTCTGGTTGTTAGATTTATTAAATTTATTCGAAACATATAATATGTTTTATTTACTTTTGGTAGGAGAAACAGGCCTGACAAGAGGGGGTATTATATATAGTGGGTTGGGTGGGGTAATATCAGGACCCGAAGGGGGCCTGGGATCCAGGGATTTTCAAATTGAATATTTTGGAGGGATGTCATTTGAATATGAATATTCAAATGATATCCCTCCAAAATATTGATATTTAAATGATTTGCATATGAATGGAAAGGAAGCCGAGATGGTTTAAGAACTTATTGGTTCAAGATTTACTGAAATGTGAATAAATACCATGAATTTAGGTTTTACAAACTGATTATTGATAAAAATATTTTTATGATGAAGATTTTTTTAAAAAAAAATACAACCTATCCTTCTCTCTCCTCCTCTAACAGCTCATCTAAAATAATTTCTTTCATATCCAGTGAAATGATACTCAGTCCTCCGCTAGAGGGCAGCATCACTTTTCCAAATGGCACCGCCGAGACGAAATCGAGGTTTATGCCTCGGCTCATGGAGAGAATGAAATTATGCGTTTTTATGTAAGTGCACGTTCACAAAGATTAAACTTTTCTTCGGACAGAAAAGCTAAATAGAATGCATAGAGAATAAGTGAGAGTGAATCGGTATTGGTGAAGGAACGAGACTGGGAAATAATTAGAAAACGGAGAATGGGAAAGAAAACTGGAGAGAAAAATGAGAAAGGTGCTAATAAGAATGATTGAGATCCCAGGTGACTATGTGAACTTGTAATATTGTGTTCTTTTTTATGTACAGTTTAATAAATAAAAAAATAATAATAATGGAAAGAGAGAGAGACGGATAATGAAAGGGATGAGAGAAATAGAACATATAGAAAAAGAGATGAAGTTGTCTGAAAAAAAAAATTTCATCAAGCGTCTGAAATTCTAAAAAAATCTTTAGCGGAGCTTTTTTATAGTTTTTTAAAAAAAACTATAATTTTATAGTATAATTTTAACAAAGGTGATTAAGGATGTTGTGATTCCCTATTTTTAATTGAAGGGAAACTCTGGAGTTACGACTCGTTGGGGAGGGCAAGCCAGAGGGCCGGATGCACCAACGTTTTCACCGGACAAGTCGAACCCAACTTCTCCAACAAATGAAAATTTCGCACCAGTGATATTTGCACCAGTCAGTCTACGTAATGGAACTTCAACCAATCAGACGAAAAACGTCCAATCGTTTGCCTAAAAACAGGGGGGTCATTGGGGGGGAATGCCCCTCTCTTTTTGAGAAAATTCCGTTTTTATAAGGAAAAAACATGTTTCCAAAGCCATCAGAGACAGCTTGCCCCTCCCCAAGGTTTCCACTTTGCCCTCCAGGGTCCACCACCTAAATCCGCCCAAGGGGACGAACGTTTGGTTGACAATCAAAAGTTGCTGTACCTGGCCCAGAGACTTTTGGAGAGGGGCATGCTGTCCCTTATTACATAGAAGAGACCTTAACCATTTGAAGCATGATCTAGAAAAGGTTGTGGTGCCACTCACCTCGAAATAGTGCTTCCAGCACTCGGCGGCGACGACCTTCTTCGCGGCGGCGTGGAAGTCGGCCGGCTTGGAAGCGGGCACGGCCACGAAGCTCTTGGCCCCGGGGCGCATGGCCCACATGAGGTTGCGCAGCGCGGCCGCGTGGTCGCGCACGAACAGCAGCGCCTGCGCCGAGAACACCCAGTCGAACTTGCCCGCCCACGACAGCTCGAAAGTGGCCTGGTCCTCGGGGTCGGCGTGCGCAAAGTCCATCTGCTCGTCGGCCACGAACGCGAACGCGTAGTCCACGGCGCCGCGGTCCGCGTCCACGCCCAGCACCTCGCGGCAGTGCGGCCAGTAGCCCGCGATCTGCGCCGTGGTGCTGCCGTAGCCGCAGCCCACCTCCAGGATGTTGGCCCGCGAGAACTCGCGCCGCTCGGCCACCTGCTGGCACTCCGCCAGCAGAGCGCTCTGCAGGGTGGTCAGGTAACCACGGCAAGCGCGCGGAGAGTACTCCTCCTCCATTGCAACTCACTGATGGCCGATCATTGCGGAATTAGCAGAAGCAAAGAGTCCGAGAAGGCGCACAGAAGATATCCAACCACAATAATTTGATCACTACAAAGCAAAAGTTTGTTCCAACTGTATTTACTACGGTGATGTTGGCGTTAACTCTGATGAAGAGGGGGACGATGCCCAACGTCAACTTCTGAATGAAACTTGTTGTAACACCAATTCTGGCAAACAACGTTCTTCGCTAGCAAGGGCTTGCGTCTATTCAGGAAACAGAACAGAGTGAGGGATATCACAAATATAAAAAAGGAGCTCAGCTGATTTCCTCAATAAGTAGAAGAGTATCACTAAATAAACACGGATATTATGAAGATTCTTTTGCTTTCACAAATCTCAGAGGTGAAACTTCGCAATGCTATAAAGTGTTTTTAAAAGTTTTACAGATGAGGAAATGCAAGGGAAAATAAGCTGATCTTTTTCAGGTGTCCTTTTAAATTCTTTAAAACGAATAAAACTACGACTCTCAAATTACGTAGATTATTTTCAATCAGCAGTATTTATTTAATTATCAGTTCTAGTAAGTATAAATAATCAAAAATTGCAAATCTATCAAACTACCAGTTCACTCACTGAATGTACTCCACATGATGGGCACAGTCCTTAAAAAAACTCAAAAGTTATGGAAGATTTTAGCTGTCTTCTGCAAATCTAACCTCACGCACAACAAACACTAAACATCACATCTCTTGAAAATGTACCGTTTTGTAACGACAAAAACTCCACCGGGAGGCACGGAGAGCAGTATCCAAGCACAATAATGTTACCGATGAGCTCAGTGAATGCACTACAAAGGGGCCAAGGTTGCCGTAGTAGATTCCAATGCAATCAAACGTCTCGCCGGCAATTAAACCTCATCGCTCTTTGCGCTGTCTGCATCCTCTGGTGTTTCCGAGTCGTCTAAACTTAGCTATGGCCTGGCGAGCATTTCGATTAAGAAAACATTGCGAGCGCCAACACTTGTGACGTAAGTAGCCACTTGATTCACAGGCTGGAGAAGGAGTTTCAAGAGCAGGGGAGGGAGGATGAAGAGGAGATGATCCCTTCTCCCATGGAGATAGCATTGACTGGATGGCGCATCAGCTGCTATTCTTGCATGGTTTACATGGAAAGTCCCATAGACAAGAAGTTTTTGGAAAGAAAAATCACTTAGTCCCCACCAGAAAACTTATCTGAGAAGGGAACGAGGGATTTTCCATAAGGAAGGGAGTGGTGGGGTCACTGAGTCTAAAGAAATATCTTCTCTATCCGATATTGTTTTCATTTGCTGCCATTTAAAACACCAGTAATTCATAATAAAGCACTGTAAAGTATAGTTTTTTTATTAAAATTATTCAAAAGATTTGAAATAAACCATCTTATTTAATACATTTACGATTCGTGTTATACTAGTATTTGTGGAAGAAAATCTTAGTATTAGAAATTGAAAAAGAAAATGGTCACAGAATGACGTGGAACTTTTTAGGTTTTCTTACTCTATGACTCCCTGTTACTTTCATTAGGAACTAGTTCGTAAGTCACTGCAATAATGCTTTTAATTTGGAAAGAAGGCATAGTAAAAAGAGTAAAATAATTAATATACGCAGAAGAAATTGATACTAACATGACCGTTAAACTTTAGTACTACCTTTCTAACATTTTTGTTAGAGCGGTTCGCAATCTATATTTTAGTCACAAAGCCCTTCGGGAAACAAAACTATCTCAGGGAGCTATTAAATACATGTGCTTGTACTCCAAAGAAAAGTATGACCAATTAGCAGCAGAGGAACACTTCGGAATATAATACTATATAATCTAAAACGTTTCTTTTCTTTTTGTGCTTCAGAAAATATTTTACTTTTTCAAGTAAAGAACAAAAATACAAGTTCTCTAGGAAGTATACACATCTTATTGAAAATTTTCTTTCATATCTATTGTCTGGTATTTTTAATAAACAAATTGGTTATGAAAATTGACGTATGGGTCACTTAATAAGCCTATGTGGGTCCGTGTTTGACCCTAAAGCCAAAGGTATGTGTCCTCACTCTACTCCATGCATGGCTGCCAATAAACCTAGGATAAACCTAAGGTAAGGGATAGGTTTCCCCCTTTCGATACGGTCTCGAAATCGTCCATATGAATTCAGGAATATTACTTTTTAATGACCTTCCTTTCAAAATTAACCCCTTCTTCTAAATTCATAAAAATATTTTTAAAAATCTATTTCTACAATAAGATAAACTTTCAAGGAAAAGTTTCTTCAGAAATCCATCAGGCAGGCAAGCTATAGAAGGCCATTCCAGACTTCCGCCGTGTGGTCCCATTTCGAGTCTAGCTCTGGCGATTTTGCTGCAGAAAATCTAAATTTATCATTCATTCCGCTTAGCGCCACGTGTTTCGCGAGCGAATCTGTGCCAGATCGGAGCTGGAAATAGATAACTCCCGGAGCCCGCAGTTTGTTTGAGTTTATAAAACCTCCCAGTTTTATTTTCCTTTCATTCATGCATGTTTAGAGCATCCATTTATTTGTCTTAGTCAATGTTCCCCATATGTCTGTCTGTATTGAAACTCAGTCTTAATTTCAGCCTCTATAAGAATAGTACAGATAAAGGTGCTTTTATGTTACCCGTCCCATTAAAATTCGCTCAATTTCAAAGATCAGAAATACAGTCAAAATAGAGCAAATCAGCAATTAAATTATACAGCTGAATATTATATGGCAACAACAAAACCAATTGAGATGTATGAATATTTGGCATCTAAAATATTCGTCGATTTTTAAAGGGACGGATAACGGAATAGTTAGTAGGTTAGAATTTCTGTTTTTATTGAAATTCCTGGAGAAAATGAGATTAATGAATTCAAGACTTAGTTAGTTCCGACATTGTTGTAGCAGCAGTAGCTCATCAATCACTGAATTTTTCCCCATACGAATCGAAAAACATGGAATGCAGAATAATGAAATCAAGAGTTCCGTCATCGATGTGTCCAGCATTAGAGATCCCGTAACAGCCTCATCTGGTCATTGAGCAGTATGGTCCTACAGGTGGGACAAGTCACAAACCACTGCGTTTGAATGCAATGCAAGCTCCAGTCACTTAAGCAAGGGACGCAGAATAGATGTCCACAAGACGTTAGAACGATCCGTTTCTCCCTGACCAATTCTCGACCGTTTTCTAAGCAGACCGGACAACGGAGAGTTGAACCGCGACATTCGGACATCTTTGGCTTGCGGTGGCGGCGTTTGTAGGCACTGGCCCAGTCGTACGATTTCTTTCGCTTGCACCTCTGGGTCCGGGGCTTGGGGAGAGGAACGTTAGAGGGTGGAAGACTAATGCCAGTTTTCTGAAAAGGAATTTCCAGTCAAAATTACAGGTATAAGTAGCCGGACCAAGAAGGTCAAGAAGGAAGTTATTTGTTGAGATAGGTAAAAGAATGGCCATAATTTTATTGGGGTTTCCTTAGCCCTCTTTCTATCTCCCTCCCTTTTCTCTTTCCCCAGTGATAAAATTGTGAAAATACATTTTCAGAAAGGAGATCTATCTGTACGCTGAAAAAATTGAGGAGCTCGTATGTGCAGTAGGGTGGGTCATTTTCCTATGGCGAAAAAAAAAATTTACAAATTCCATCGGGCACAGCAAGAAAAAGGTGCCAAATGGTCTCAAACTAACATGTGTAAAATATTTTTCCATAATAATAACTCTTTTTGCCTCCGGATTGGCTTCAAATAGAACAAAATTACGTAATTTTTTCATTTTTTTTTATTTTAATTTTTTGCGTTAATAATATTTTAAAGCTTAAAAATATGGGTCTTTAAAAGCAATTTTAATCATATGAGTAACATTAATGCATTATTAGTACAAAAACAACTTCTAAAAAAGGTAATATAATATTAACAAAACTGGCGTAGAATAGGAGGCTTTTTTGCAAACAAACAATGTATGGTCCACTGGTATAGATTTTAAATATTGGTAGATCCGATATATTCTCTCTCAAGTCTGGTCAATTTAAAATGATTATTTTAAATTTTAAAAGTAGAAAGTGGTAATAGTATGTAGCAAATTTAGCTGGTTAAAATAATTACAAGTATGTTTTGAAAATTACTGTAGCTAATTTCAAAATTTCGAGGATAATACTGAGCTCTGTAAGCTTAAAACGGGTATCTACCGCTCTCCTTAAGAAAATATTTCAAAATTTGACTCTCAAAATAGGGTTTTAATTTATTTCTGGACATTATGGACTCGTTTGGGGACAGTTGCGGTGGACTGTCCCTTATATGCCACTGAAATTTCAAGGAAACCCCCATTCTTAAAACTATTATATGTAGAAATTTTCTCTGGGAGTCTGAAACGTATACGCCATAATAAATACCACAATTCTGACACATACATTTTTATTAAATTAAATGTTTTCACCATCCTATTCAACCGCCAATAAAGGCTTCACACATTCATGAAGGATTCATGCAATTAAGGTAAAACCTCGATTTTTATTTTTCCATTTTTACATGGAATTACTATACATTGCTGGAAACTTTGAAGTCAATCCGGAGGCAAAAAGAGTTATTATAATGGAATAATATTTTACACATGTTAGTTTGAGACCATTTGGCACCTTTTTCTCGCTGTGCCCCTGGGAAAATGTAAAAAAAATATTTTTGACCCACCCTAATGTGCAGGGAATTAAATGAAGCACATGGTTCTGACTACGTCTCGGACAAGTCACCAACCAAACTGGGGTTTTTATGAATAATTACGAATGCTAATTACTTCGTTTCCTTCCATCTTTCGAAATGAGGAAGTTAGGGAGTACGATAAAAAGAGAGGGAATGGGGATTGAGGAACAAAAATGAAGAGTTCAAAAAGAGATTTAAATGAGTGAAAAATTAAGATTATTTTTTAGAACAGTGTCTCAAGGGTGCCGACTTCGGAAAAATATTGGGGGGGGGCAGGCTTATAGCTTGGGGTGTATCCTCACTGAAAGTTAGAGAACTTTGCAAGAGAAGAGGTGAGGTGCGAGAGGAGCAAGTGAAGTGGTTTGCAAGAGAAGAGTAACTTAACCAAGGGAGTGAAGGGCTTCAATGAAAACATGTTATTAAGGCGATAGAATCTTAACGAAAACCTTTCATCAGGCAAAAAATGCAGAATAAGTTACCACTTGGTTTGATGGTCGTGAATCATCCATCGTTGTTTGAACTACATCATCCGAATTACCGTTGAATTACTATGCCGTAGACACTGACGAAGTTTCTTCTTCAGCCATCATTTAATTAATCAGTAATTTTTAAAGGCTTAAATATGAAAAATTAAACAAAATTAATGAATGATGCGTATATTTAATAAGGAATTTAGTTGAGCATTAGGAAGAAGCGATACTGAATATGCAACAGTAGTTTTAGTATTTCAAGACTATTCAAAATGTGGTTATAAGATTTCGTAACCTAAACACTACAGATAAAATCTCATACACAAAATTATATTGAATGTAGTTTTAAACTAATTAGAATAATTTATTAGGTGTTCAATTCCGCGTTAACTGTCCCTCTAAATACTGCCATGCTCTTATGGACACCAAATATTATAAACATTGCTAAATAGTTTCAAACTCATAGATTAAAATGTTCAGTTATACTATCAATAACTGTTAATTTATATCCATAAAAATAGTCGATAGTTGAATTTTGGTATTCAAAACAGCTTGGCGACATTAACCCATTAAAATGCTCCTATTTCTACAAATCTCGTTCTTTTGGATCAAAATCGGCTCTGATGCATCTCTGATCTTCATTGAACATAAAGAACACAAGAAGAAAGCAGAATTAAAAATGTTTTTTTACAAGTGGCACACGACAACAACATTAAATCAATTGGTGTGTTTTTTATTTTGGCTTTGTTTTGGACCCTCGAAAAGCGTCCCTAAACCGTTCTGCAGGTGGCGCAGCGCAGTTTCCGCACGCAGGTTCCGCATAGGCACGAGTACCCCCGTTAGTGTTTCCTTTTATTTCTTTCATAAAAATGTTTAAAATTAAAAAATGTATCACATGACTGATATTTATAAAATTACTTTCGTTTTAGGTTATAAATTTATTATTTTTGTGAAAATACTGTTATGTTTTGTAAATTATTGGCATAAGAAGTCTTAAATTATAAGAAATTAATTAATTTATATTAATTAAAAGGAATAAATTAACTATTTAGTTATATTTATGGAAAAGGAAATCAGGAGAGAAGGCAACGTGGCGTTCTATAGTAGAGAAGGCCAAAGCCCACCAGGGGCTGTAGAGCCGTGCAGAGAGAGAGAGAGAGTTATATTTATTACTTATGTAAGCATATCAGGTTACATTTTAGTTAAAAGTTAATTAATTAGCAGTTTTAATGACCTATCATTAAAATTGCCAAAAAAAAAGGCGCTTTTGTGATAAATTTTGGGCCGTTTTTGTAATTAGAGGTCGCTTTAAGTTCTATACTACAGATCAATCATTACCATCCGGTTTGCTAAAGCACACCCAACTAATGCTTGATTTTCTCGGAGAAATTTGTGTTCCACACAATAAAATTAAATACTAAAAGGAAAATAGATAGGCCATTTGACTTAAATTACAAAAATAAGATATTCTGATGGATTTGAGGTGGATAAAAGTAACCACCCAGTAGTAGGTGAGATAAATATGTAAGGAATGCCTTTTTCAATTAAAAAGCTTAATTAAATTGCAATTACCTCATATTTATGAAGCAAACACGTGTTATAGAGCACATAAAATGCTCAAATTACATTAACTAAGGTTAATTTTACAGTTAATTGGATAAATAATTAATGTTTTTTTGTTTATTTTCATGTTTTCATGTTTCCGATCACTTTCGCTGCACTTAATAAGGTGGAAAATGTTTTTGAGGTATTAAAACACACAACACAGTTTTCTACAATCGTTTACTGGGAACAGAAGGCATTCGTGCCTATAGCGTCCCTTTTTAGTGACGTTTTTTAATATTGGTGTAAAAATTAAAATTTTAACCTGGGATTTTTTTTTTACTATTTTTCAGTTGTTTTGGGGCTATTTACTATGTTTATACCAAATATTTTAGAAAAATAAACATTCAGGCATTAATGGGTTAAGCGGGACCGTTAACGGAATTAAATCTTATTAGGTATTGAAGATTATTCTTTTTCATTCCCCCAACCCGTTTTGACAACTATTTTAATTTGGCAATTGGCATTGAAACAACCTTAGTAGGAAAACTCAGTTTTGGATCAATCCAAAGTTAAAACCAATTGGTTTTACTCCAACTAAAATATGTATTTTTAAAGAGTTGAAGAATTTAAAACTCGATCATAAAAATTAAACACTAAAAAAGCGTTTCTTTGCTTGAAAATAAACCATCATTGTAAACTTTTATAAGTACCATACCTTTTAAAATTTTCCTAATAGATAATAATAATAGATATGGTTTGTGAGGGTCTGCTGAATGCGTTTTTATCAGAGCTGTCTTTCTAAATGGTAAATGGTTTTAATTTTCCAAATGGTACAGTTCCAAAAAATGCATTTTATAAAAACATTTCAGAGGTTTAGTAGGAATATGTTTTTGATGTTATAAAAAAATATTTTTTATTGCTTTTCTATACTTAATTATATTTTCCGTATATAGATGCATCATTCGGATAAAAATATCACTATACTCGACAGCAACGTTTCTTGAACCCAGTACGTCACAAATGCAGGAGAAAGGTAAACACAAAGCCTGTTGGGTTGCTAAGAGGAGTTTCGGTACGCAAATCGTGATTGAAAAGCACTAAACATATACATGAGATTAACAAAATAATCATATTTTTAAAGTGACGTTCTTCATTTCACTCAAAATTTAGACACTGCGATGGGAACTACTTTGTTAGTGACGTCATAGGGTCAACTTAAGTTGCTGTCTACTAGTATAGATCTTTCCCGTTTTTCCCACTGATAGGTATACCTAGTACTCTTTTGAACCTTTCCCTTCTTCATAAACTTTATTTTCGCTTCGTATTGACTGTTCAACCTGAAGTTGTACAAAGCCCATGAACACTTCCTCTTCCTGTGTATATTCCATATAAATATTGAAAATAAATCGTATTTCCAGTTTCCGTCACACAGTTTTCCTCTTCCCAAGGATTTTTGATGCTTTTGTATTTTTTATCACCTGAAAAAGCAAATTTCCGATACCTACATTGTAAGTCATTTTGGACTGAAATCGGACATTAATTTAAAGAATTTTTGTGAATTTTCTATGAGTTTATAGTAGCTTGAACCTTGCAACATAGAAATATCCCTCGTCTCTTTATTTGTTTACCTCTATTTATGTTTTCTTTTAAAATTGATTGAAGTAAACCTCCTTGAGCGTCTATTGACTAAACCTAAAAGTATGTAAGAAGTCTATACTACTTAAATTAAGTATAAGGAATTTGTAGACATTGAAGTTCTGAATAAGGGGTTATTTATTGATTTTCATGGGAAATAATCGTTTGTTAATTCATGAGGATGGTCCGGGTTGATTTATTGGTCATTCTGCATCGACATACGGGGCAACTTCGGCAACGTGTTTTAATCCAGCTGGCCATGCACGGTTGGCAGTACACGTGCCCACAGCTGGTCATAGTGAGAGGGATCTTCTTGCGACCCAGCTCTTTGAAACGCACAAGACAAATTCGGCAAGACACTGTAGAAGCAGTCTCATTTGCAGAAGGCAAGTTTTCCTCAGATTTCTTGGGTCGCTTTCGGCTGCCATCCTTTGACTGCGCTGGAGCCCGCTCATTTACCGTCTTGAGAGGGGAAGACTGTAAGGCGGAGGCAGTTTGCTCGTCATCTTTCAAATTGGGGGACGGTTGAACGGCTAAATAGATGGCATCCTGGACCTCGAGATCTATGGACTCTTCTTCTTCCAAATCAATTGTCTTTAAAAACAAACAAAAATTAACCAATACACAAATCACTTGTAGGTATATATTTCATACCAATCGAAGAACTAAACTTGCTTAACTTTCGTAAAGCTTGGCACTTGGCGTCGGCGCCCACCGACGGCCTTGCCCTTTAGGGTCCTCGCAAAATTTTCGGATATTTAAGTACGATGCTTTTTAGAACCTTATAAGCTTTTTAAAAGCATCGTACCTAAATAACCAAATTAGGTGGAATATGCATCTAATTAGGTGCGAGATTTTTCACAAGGTTAGGTAGTACGAGGTACTATTTCATATGATTAGCAGCTTTATGTGCGAGGCCTTTTAGAAGCATGAGGCGAGGGGTCTTTCACTCAAGTGTAGGCACGAGGCTTTTCAGAAGCTTATGGGCCTTTACAAGTTTTGGTGCGAGGCTTTTAAGATGCTTAGGTCCGAGGCTTTTTACAAGTTTAGGTGAAAGGTCTTAAACAAATTTTAGGTGCAAAAGCAAAGGCCTTTTATAAATTTAATTTAGGAGAGAGGCTTTTCTCGAGCTTATGAGCACTTGATTTATTACATGTTTTTTGAACAAGTGCAAGACAAGCAATTTTTTGAGAAAAATAATAAATCTTGGATATGGTCTGTAAATTAGGATATTTATTTTAACTAAGTTCATTTTAATTCCTACCGAATACCGTGCAAAAATTCTAAATACTTTAAATTTTCATGATTACACTCATTAAAACCCATCATGTAAGGAATATGATATAAAGGCATTTTCTGAATAACCTAAACGAGGGTCGATCCACCAGAAAATTTGGAGCTGTTTCTCGACCCCTCCAAATAATTCCACCTCCTAAAAACGACCCCTTCACAAAATTCAAATTATCGTTAATGATTATGTGCTAGAAAACATTCCCAAAATCTTTGAATTCGCGATTTTCTCAGTTAATGTGCCGATTTAACTATCTGCTGCATTTTTTCGTTTGTAGGTTGTATTGCAGGAAAACTACTTTTATTGTTTTATTGGAAGATAATGTTCTTGCCTTTCTTGCAATGCAACCTAAAAGTAGGGAGAAGTTGACTTTACAGGCCTTAATTAAATCTGGTGAATTAATTTTTTCTCAAAGGGTTTAAAAATTTTTTGGTACTTTTAAGATTAGCAGGGCGCAAATTTTGCTCTTTGGACTTTATTGACGACTTTTTACATTACAAATTACGCATACCAATATTAAATAATTAAAAGCAACACTGCGGGTGTAATAGTTAAGATATTTTGCTTGTAGTGTTTTTACTTTTTTACTTTTTAAAATTGGGTTTTAGATACATTTTTAGACGCAACTGAAGCACTGTTCTGGAATTATTCATGTAGAAATTATATTAATGATAGCTCAAAGCATATACCTATTTAATTAAGTTCATTCCTATGTTGTGTATTTCTTTAACAAAAACACACTTTTAAAAATTTGGAAACACTTGAGAGAACCATAAGTGGGGTATGTAACTTAAAATACATACTATAAAAGGCTATTACCTCCATTTTAATAACTTAATTTTGGTTCACTTCAAAAAATCGTTCAGTAGTGATATTACCTATTCACTTAAATGGTAAGAGGACAAAATATTTTATAGGCAGGATTAGCCGGCTGCAAATCTCTCCAATCTTGCTATTTGGCCACGTTTTATTATTTACAAATAAAAAATTATCAAAAATTAAGTTGCAAGTCGAAATATTTTAAATGGTGTTATTATATTTTTATTAATTTGGTTCAATTCCGTTAACGGTCCCGCTTAATATCGCCAAGCTGTTTTGAACGCCATTTTTATATATTCAAATGTCGAAAAAATTTTAAGGTTTTATTGATATAAATTGAACAGTTATTGACTTAATTAAACATTTTCATCTACGTGTTTGAAATAGTTTAGCAATATTTCTAATTTTCGGAGTCCAAAAGAGCTTCATGGTATTTAGAGAGATCGTTAACGGAATTGAACAAAAAACGTTTATACATACCTCGATGTCGTCATCTGAAAAGATAGAACTCACATAACAAATTATGTTTCTCATTGCCTCCATAATGCTCTAGCGTTGTGTATAGTGTTTGCCCTTTCCTTTTCCAAAGGAGAAGCTATTTATACTATGAGGAAGATTATTTTTAATGTATAACAATAATTTGAAGAAATTAATTTATAACACACATATATTCCAAATCATAAAGAGAAATCAAACAAGTGGTTACTCTAATTCTCTATCTAATTTTAGTAAGATCCCGTACATTAGGGATTCCCCAGGAAAAATTACAGTATTTCCATACATAACCAAATTTCATCATTTTTAGATACCTTAACTTTCCTTTGCAATAATTCTCTATAGTGAATCTCATTTAATATTCACCTTTTTACATTTTTATATTATAGCATCTATTTTGTATAATATAAAAATTAAAAAATAAATTAATAATTTTATTGTAATCAATAAATTCCATACGAGCATGCAATAAACAAACAAAACACATACACCAAAAAAATAGGGAAGACATATTAAAGTGGTATTGATTACTCAGGGTTCAAATTAAAATGTTAAGATAATTCTAATTATAACAGGAGTTTCTACTATTCATAACATTTTTAAAATTTTATCTTAATGATCTGACAACATTGATAGAGGGTGCAAAGAAATTATTTTAATACCTCACCCCTTTTCTTTCTCCCATTTCAAGTAAACATAGTAAAACTAAGACATTTTTTAATTGTATGAAGATTTTTATAAAATTTGTGGTAAAACACACAATATACAATACATACTTACTTGAGAATTTTATGATCAAAGACAATGAAAATTTTATTACTTGATTTACTGTATAAACTTAGGAGATTGAATATATTATTTTAGAGAAAAATTATCTTTCTTGTTTTACCTCTCTTTCTAGAACTTGACTAGTTTTATATTGAGTTTAGTTGAGGTAAGGCTTACTAGATGGTTTTGGTTATAAGGAAGTAACGGTCAATAAAAAACAAATTTATTACATGAGTAAAGCTAGATTGTGGTTTTATAGTGTTTTCAAGTGACGTCACGATTAGCTATTTTCTTTTGACTGTTAACCTTTTGCAGGGATTTTAACTGTTGCTAAGGCGGTTGCCAGGTGACGATAGGTATCTGTTGTTAGGGTGGGGGGTCACGTGATTGAAAATACTCCAATAGAATATAATAATTGCACTACCAGTTATTTTCTGTAACTGTTGACCTTTTGCAGGGCAAAAAACTGTAACCTTCTGTTGCTAAGGCCGTTGTTAGGTCCGAGTCATGTGATTGGAAATGCTCTATAGACAAAGGTCTTTTTCACAAAGTAGACCTTCTTCACAGCACGGCTTACTAGATTCAGGTATAGTTAGTATAGAGCATTTTCAATCACATGACTCGGACCTAACAACGGCCTTAGCAACAGAAAGGTTACAGTTTTTTGCCCTACAGAGGTTAACAGTTAAAGAAAATGACTAGCCGTGGAATTCTTCTATTGGAGCATTTGCAATCACGTGATCCCATACCTAAAAACTGCCTTAGCAACAGATAAACAACGGCCTTAGCAACAGTTAAAAGCCCTACAGAAGGTACCCAGTTAAAAGAAAATAACCGGTTGTGACGTCACCTAAAAACACTCTATCCAGTTTAGATATCAAAATCTTTGATTTTTCATCCTAAAATTACTAGAACATAATCGCCAACAAATGCATATAGCCATTCAGAAGTAATTTAACATGCATTAAGATGTTTTCACATTAACAAAACCCGATTTAAAACCACCGGTTAGCTACAAAATCATAAATAACGTGTCCAAAGGTACAACACTTATGGCGTCCGTGGTACAACATAAGGTGTTTTGGAAATTCTATAAAAAAAATATAAAAAGATTGAGATCTGGCGACTTCTAATATCAAAACTAAATACTAGTCAAAATCTTGAGGATTCACCACACATATAATATCCCGTTTAATCACATCATCATTCATCATTAGAGGAGAAGAAAAATATTAATGTAGTGAAGTGATGCACTAAAAGTAACTATGAGCATCTATATCTGAAAACAGAAAATTTATTATATTTACTTAAAATTTTAATTCTAAGAACTGATTTCACGTTATCAACTAGATAACATTTGTTTGCATACAATATCGACCACCAATACAATTTTCCATTTATTTCCGAATTTTAAAATTAGGTGTCCGAAGGTACAACTGTCCTTAGGTACAACAGTCTCGTTTATGTGCAATAAAAATTTCAATTTTTTATTAAGTTAAAAGATTTAATGAAGACATAAAAAGTTAAACATAATTATTTTATTCTGCAGAACATATTTAACAAAATGCTATTCATTATTCTATGTTCAAATAAGATATTACAATTTTAGATAAACCCAACCCTTCAAACACTTGCGGCTTACAAAACGATCGGTTACTTTTCATACACAGTCTTATCTGAGTTCTGGTAATATGCTTCAAGGTGGGAATTTGCTCAGTCATAATATCACCACTAGAAATTTCTTCCAGAACATCAGACACAGGTTTCCAGAGCTTAGTTGTATGGGAAATATCCACAAGTAGAGCCTCCAGACACACAATACAACGTTTCTTGTAGATCAATTGGTTTGATGCTGGTTCTATAGGGCAAAAACGTACCTTAATGAAACCCAAGACAGTTGTCAAAGGATGCTTTAAGCCCAATCTACAGTCGCAGACGTCTTCGTATGGTATTTTCGCACCACAGTTAAGCAATAATTTAACAATATCAGGACGGGAACTTATTATGATTGTGTACAAAGGCCTACTGTATGAGCAATCACAAATTCGGAACATTTTTAGTGGGAAGTCAATCACATTTTCAGATGGTTGACCACAGCGGTGGGAATATTGCAGTCCAGTGACAAAAGCGTATCTTAAGATGTCTTCTGCAACGTTGTCTAGATTCGAAAACGAATTTTTCTTGAGATTATTATGGTGCTTTCGATGAACTTTCTGAACGCAGTCTCTAATGTATTTATGCGCCATCTCTTGATGTTCAATCAGTACCATTGCTAAATGAGAACAATTAAAGAAAAGAAGAAATAGGTCTGCGAAAGAGTTGGAAGTCATGTAGATGGTGTCAATCAAATCTTTCATCACACAATTTTTCAAATAGGGCTGTAGAGAGTTCCATGGGAATTTAGAGAGGCAGTGGACGCTCCAGGGAAGTAAAGGTGTTTCTATATAATACAACAAGCCTAATTTTTGAGCAGGTAAACGTCTCTTTAATGCGTTCAGCTGAATGCTAAAGTCCGAATAAAATAGGGTGTTATCTAGTCTTTTAGTCGAGCTGTACTTTGATCCCATTTTAAACTAGTTGATAACTTTGAGCACGGAAAATTTGCTTTGATTGTAAGGAAACACCTACAGATTGAAATTACTTTGTATACATGGTATACATTTTGCATCATCCAAACCCAAACATCAATTTAAATCTGAAGGATTACTTTGATGCCAAACCAACATAAAATTCAATAATAGCAGGAAGACTAGTAGGGAAAAATCCTCATAGAGCACGGCTAACATTAGTTCAGTTGAATCACCAGTTTGAAAAAAGGAATAAAGACATAAAAAATGGTAAAATGACTTTTTGTGAGCAAAAACAAATCTCCAGGCTTTTCTCTACAAAGAGGAGTAGACAGTACAATCCCCATTTCGAATCTAATATTTAAATTATAATTTAATTTTTCTCAAATAACACGCAGGGGTGTAGCCAAGGAGAAGTCTTTCAGAAGTCCGAAATTTTCCAGGTGTTTTTTTTTTCATTGGAAAGGGTAAAATTTACCCCATATCCACCTCAATTATATCCTCCGTATTTTTTTCTGGTTATGCCACTGATAACGTAGCGTAAAAAGTAGGATTATTATATTCTATATCAGAGGTTCCCAAACTGTGCTCCGCGAAGAAAGTTTAAAAATAAAACATTTTTTTTTTTAAATTTCCAATTTTTGTAGCTTTGAAATGAGAATAAATAACCTTCTGCAAGTTTTTCCTTTTAAAAACCTATATTTTGCCGCTCCCTACCCTCTCTACCTTTAATTCGAAATGGATTTGGTTTGGATAATTCCGCGGTAAAAGAAATTATAGCATTACCCATATAATAAGTTTGTTTTTTAATGAATGGTATTTACCGACTGGTTTTTGGATTGCCCAGTCGTATAACCCTCTCGGCTGCTCCCCATTCATTATTTTTATGTTTTTCTATTTTTAGATTGCTAAGAATTTTTAGTAGTAGTATAAAAATATAAAACTTTTTCTCCTCTTCTTTCTTATTAGGGGAGTGTAGCTAAGATTCTATCATGAAATGTTTTGTTTTATTTATATAAATGACGAGCTAACGCCGGTGTGGAAATATTGAATTATCTTTTCTGTAAATTTTTAATGATAACAATTAAAAATAAAACTTGTTTAATGTCAAATTGTCAAGTATTTTAAAAAATTAAGGAAATAAATATTAATTTATAAAATATTAATTTGCTTAATAACATTCTATTCTTGCTGTCATCTCTTGTAGTTAAAGAATTTAAGCACTAAAATCTGTTTTTTACACTTTGAAAATTTGATTTCCGTGTAAAGGGCTCCGCGACGAATTTGTCTCTTGAAAAGGGTTCCGCGGCTGAAAAAGTTTGGGAACCGCTGTTCTATATTAATTCCCTCGCAAGTTACTCTTACAAACCCTTTTTTGCGTAAAGCTCGGTATTACCCACAAAATTTAGAAATACAAGGTTAAAATCTTCTTTTTAATATTCCATAAAACTACGTTAAACCAATTATAATATTCAATTCATACGAAACTAAGAGCTAAAAATTTTTTTTTAAGAAACCCATTCACCCCTCCAAAAGTTACGACTTTGTCTCAGAAATGACCACCTATTATTTTTTCTCTATTATACCAATAACTACATAAGCCCCATGACTTCATTATATTCTATATTCATTCATTATATTCGGCCTGCAACTTTACAAAGGTTGCCCATACCTGTTTTAGATCACAATCTCAAGCATTTTAAACATATGTTGAGTGGTTAGACCTCCAGACACCCCCCCCCCTTTGCTCTTTTTTTTGTACGAAGTGTTTAGCAGTACCTAAATTCCTGAAATTCACTGTTCCCCATGAACAAATTGCTGTGGATTATGACCAACTTTCTTTGAAATTTTTTTCAAAATTTAAAAAACTTTTAAAAAATTTAAAAAAAAAACTTTTATTTTTTTAAAATTTTGTTGCTTTTTAACTTCTAAAAGAAACATATCAATTTCAATCACAGAGAAAAAAATTAAAACTAAGCAAAATTTAAGTTGATCTCTTAATACCCCCTAAAATATAGTAAAAAAGCAATTGACTCATGAAAAATTCATGAAATCCCTTGAGGATATTTAGGTGATTCATAACCAATAAAAACATTCATATGTATTCAAGAACTCTTACCAGGGCTCTGTTTAGAAGAAATTTGGGTCCGTTTAGAAATTCTTTACAAAATATTTTATCTGAAAAAAGACCCTTTATAAAATATTTTATCAATAAAAAAGGACCCTTCACAAAATATTTCATTTTAAAGGGTCTTTTACAAAATATTTTTGCTTAAAAAATGTATCCTCACAATATCTTTCACTCTAAAACAGATTATTTTTATCCTTCTCATCAACGGTAATTTTACCATGTTATTATCACAATATCCCCAAAACTGTACCAAGGCAGAAAAAAACCCAATTAACGATGATTTTGATACACAAAATAATGCATGGGCTTTCACAATTTCACAAAATCAGGTAATTTCAAAAAAAGTCTGGACACACCCCCTGCTTAAAAGTTTTTGTTCAAAATCCAATAGTTGCCCCACTTCAAGAATAGTCCATATTGAATTATTTTTTCACTCTCCATATTTCTTACAGTTTTGTCTTACTGCTTCATTATTTTACTTTCTAAGGCAATAATATGATTTGGTGAGAGGTGTCAGAATGTAAAACAATGAAAAATTTTATATTCTTAGACAAATTAAGGAGAAATAGACAATTATTCTATTTGTTCTAATATGGAATAGGTGAACTCTACAAGATTTTGCAATGAAACTTATTAAGTTGTAATTTCCTGCATATATATGAATTTTTTTATTGGTAATGAATCACGTAAATATCCTCAAGGGATTTTATGAATTTTTCATGAGTCAATTGCTTTTTTACTATATTTTAGTTAGGGGGTACCAAGGGATCAACTTAAATTTTGCTTAGTTTTAATTAATTTTTTTCTCTATGATTGAAATTGATTTTAAACTTCAAATTTGGTAGATATGTTTCTGTTAGAAGTTAAAAAGCAACAAAATTCAAAATATTTAAAGGGTTTTTTTTAATTTTTTAAAAAGTTTTTTAAATTTTGAAAACAAAATTCAAAGATCATTCAATTTCAAAGAATATGGCACCAGTCACTAGTCTCTCGGTTAATTAGTTCTTAAGTTATTAGCATTTAAAGAATGCTGGAAAAACAACTTTACTAGTTTCGTTTAATGCTAAAAAAATTATTTCTCTCAAACTAATGGTAATAAAAATATGAAACCAAGCGCACATTGTAAGGAATAATAGTACATCATCATAGAAAAATTATGAAGTTTAAAGGAAAATTTCATCTTGGCATTTTTGGTCAATTTATTGAAAAATTATGAAATTTCATAAACTTTGACTCAATTCAGGAGGACCTAAATATTTTTTCGATCCCGCTGAAATTTTTTTTGGAGAATATCTGACCCCTGAGGCAACTTTTTTTCAGTATACCTTTTTGAATTTCTTTCGTGATACGCCCTATTGTATATGGATGGTCTAATGTGTAAGGTTGCAAAATATTTTAATTTCAAAAGAATATTAAGTAAAAGGTGTTTTCTGTTCTTTTAGCTGATCTGTTTTACTATAGCTTAATTTTATTTTCAAATGAATAGACTGAAATTAAGCTGTAAAAATACCTGTTAAGTAAAAAGAGGAATTTTGTTCTCCTAAAAACTTTAATTTTAATTTCAAATTGTAGAAAACAGAGTAAGAAAAAGAAAGTGTGATTTTTTTTTCTACGATCTAGTGCAGCAGTTCTCAAATTGGGTGCCGCGGCTCCCTGGGGTGCCGCGAGCCTATGCCAGGGGTGCCGCGCCAATAATCAAAAAGTTGTCAAAATTTTAAATAATCCTGCTTTTTTTTCATGTTCAGTCGTTTTTCCTTCTATTCAAAAAATAGTGCTAGGAACACCAAATATCTTTTTACAAAAACAGCACAGTACGAAGTATTCCGGTCGCCAGGAGAGCGTCAACTGGTCATTAGCGCGCAGACCCCTGTCAGTCTTGGCTGTGGGTGGGCTCGGGCCGATATTGCACAATCTCAAATTTTATGACCCCTTAATTGTCCCTTTTTCTATTTATGGCGTCCCATTCGGAACCGTACCCCACGTGTTTTTGTGGAGAAGGTGTCATGCATTTGTAGAGGTCAGCCAGTTGTGTTTTTGTCGTGGTGCTGTTGACAGTGTTGACCGTTGTGCTGTTCCTGCTATCGTACTGCGCTATTGCTGGTTTATATCCATATTTTTTTTAAATTTCCAAAAGGTAAAAAAGATTTTAGCTATTTATTTGAAAAAGTGAAGGGATCAATAATTAATCCTTTCTATTTTTATCGAATTAATTTTCTTGGATGTTTATAAATTTTTATGTCACTTATAAACTTTCCCATTTCGGTCCAAAAGGGTTAAACGCTTTTAATTTAAAAATGCTCCCTAATCACAAACGTACTACATTTATGCAGCATGCTTTTATGATTCTATGTTTAAAGTACTATGTAAAATTAAATCTTTATTTCTCCCTTCCTTTTTTTCAAAATTTCATTTAGTTTTCCTTTCAGAATATGTTCTATTTTTGGAGTTTTTATTAGTTGTTAGGACCTTTTTAAAAAACTGTGGTATATCCTTGAAGTAATTTTTAGCTAATTCAAAAAATGATAATAAATACATAATTCTCTTTTATTTATTTTTTAAAATTTTATATCAATGTATAAAGAGTTTTTATAACTTTCATCCTTTAAATTGAAACATTTTCGATGAAAATCAGAATTGGAAAAAAGGATGATTATAATATACCCTTTGATATAATTAATTAGTAATTTAATTAGCTTAAGGATAACAAGAAACATGCTAACATGAGGCTGGTTTCGAATTTAATTACCATAGTATAATATTCCCTATTTTAAAATTAAGTTCATTGCAGATTTTTTTTTTCAATTATGTTCTGCTTACAAATACTGTCAGAAATTGCATTTTAATCGATTAAAAATACAATAATATTAATTAAAACCTTAAAAATAAGGCTAAATTTGAATAGTGATAAAAAATTATTTTTTTAAAATTGTGCCTCGTAACACTTTATGGTTGCATTTCTTTCAATTTTATGTTCTTAATAGTCTAATATTGGTCCCCCTCAATATTTTACTGAAGTCGGCCCTTATGGATACTCCTATTATAAGACGAAATAAATCCATTTTTTTTTTATATCGATGCTCCGGTTTAGAGTACTCATAGTTCCAAGTACTTTCAAGAAAATACGTTTAAGTGAGTAGAGTAGTAGAGTATTTGATCATTGACTTAAAAATCTAGTATAGATTCTGCCCATCCCTCAATCAAACTTTTTAGGGGTGCCTCGAAATTTTTTTAGCCTGCCAAGGATGCCGCGGTGAAAACAAATTGAGAACCCCTGATCTAGTGAATTATGAAGTCAAAAGAAACGATGATGCTTGGTGATATTGCATCTGTAAGCGTCTTTTCATGTGATTTTCACACGTTTTCCAGAGAGTTTTATTTGGAATTTTACCACTTAAAATCTGGCCTAAAATAGGTTCCCAATTTGGTGCATCAGTGCAGGAGCAGCACAACCTATAATTTTAGCTACGAGCCACCACTGTGAATTAGGAACAAACAAAAAGCCAAAAATTCAAAAAAGATAAAAAAAATTTAAGAAGAGGAAGAGACATAGAGAAAAATAAGGTGAAAATGAAGAAAAGAAAAGAAGTGAACGGGAGAGTAGTTGGATCACCAGCGAGAAGTGAAATAATGAAAAAGAAAGATAAGAGAAAGTTCAGAGATAAAAGGGCAGAAAATTTAAAAATGATAAGGGGAAATGTGAAAAGAGATAAATACAAAGAAAAAGAAGAAAAGATAAAGAGAGAAACTTAGGAAAGTAAAATAGAGAGAAAAGAACAAATATAATGAAGAAAACAATAAAAGAAAGCAAGGATGAAAAAAAGGAAAACAAATTCAAAGTTAAAAAAATGTAAAAAAAATTAATACAACCATCTACCCATTATTAAGAACCTAACATCCATAAAATGTGTTCAAAACTTGTCCGTCGTATCGTGGTTGCATTAACTAAAGCTCAAAACGTGTTGAGTCTTTTCAAAGTGACCATTTTGGGTTGTGGCTCTTTTAAAAAATAGCCATAAGTTGTTCTGGCATTTTGCAAACCACAACTCGTTCTGAGCATTTTCAAAGCGACAATAACCGGAATTTCAAGTCATGGTCATTTCATTTTACAAATGATGCCACAACCCGTTGTGGTAGTTTTTATCGCTTAGAGACTTTACATTACATTATCAATACTTTGTAAAATGTTTCTAAAATTTTTAGTGTCCTTTTTGAAAAGAAATAATTCACTAGAACTTCAACAATCTTACACTAAATCATTAAGTAAACCTAAATAAAATCCAATTCATACATGCATCTTTGCTCAAATCAATAAAACTTCCCAGATTACCTTGTATAAAGTATGTAAATAAAGATATTTATCAATTCTGAAACATGAAAAACAATGAAAATTCATATAAAAGTAAGAGTTTTGGAATTGAGTAAATACTAAATGGTGCTCAAAAGAACTTTGTGGGCAATGAAGATTGTTTGGGTTAATGGTTTAAAAGATAAATCATTTAGTATAAAATAAACTTTTATTTTCGGCCAAGTTAAAACTTTAAACTCTTTACAATGTAAAGTCCAGTCCTTTTCACAATAATCATAACATTTCATATAACATTTCTCATTTAGTTAACAAAACTATCAAGACTCTAATTTTTGGCATTTGACTTGGAAAGTGCAAATATAGTTAAAGTTATTTTCAACCACAAAATAAATGCATCTCTGCAAATGCGGTGTAAATAACATGCATAATAACAAACTATTGAATTGCTGAAAAATAACATTAAAATATTGAGAGAAATTTGCATCAATACAACACCACTACAAAACCTTTTACATCAGAAGTAGATTTCTTAAATACATATATATTTACTATTGTAAGGTGAAAATAACACATTGTAGATTAAAATTAAAACACACAATTGAATGACAAGAATCTGATCACTTGATAATTATTACAATTTTTAAATGAAAGACAGTTTAAAATGTTTCTTATTTAGAGAGAAGGGAAATAATCTTCCAAACTTAGACAGGACATTTTTCAATCTTCAGAAACACAGATTTAAATGCAACATTTCAGACAAACACACTGAAATGACAAGAAATTAATGCAGGAGAAAACCAAGGCCTAGTTGGAGATACATATCATTCAGGACACTCCAAACTTAGTGACAAGATCATCTTGTGGCTCTACTTCTATTCTTTTAAGAGCTACAGAAAAGTCATTGAAAGCATCCCATACCTAGAGTTATGAAAAACAGAGATCAAACACAAATACAACACAATAAAAAAATATTTTACAAAGGTCTAAATCCAGTTTATTTTTGTTTGTACTTCAGCTCTTTAGAATTGCTTTCTTCCTCACCCACTTTCCTGAGTGGATCCAAATTGTCTTTAAGTTGACCAACTTTCTTCGCGTTTTTTGTGCATTTCAGCAATTTACCATGTAGAAGTGAATTTAGATAATTATTTTGAAAACATAATTCAGCAGTGAATCAGTTCAATAGCACACCATTTCCCTCTACAAATACTTAAAATTATTTTTCTTAATAGTGAGAATTAGAAACCTTTGTCTGCTTTGCTGCTTTAAAAATTAAAGTAAGGAGAAATGAAATAAAATGAAAGGAGCAAATAAACTCTTAAGTACTTATCAAAAAGTTCAAACCAAAAAGCTTTACAAAATTAAATACATTTTAGTGAAATTTTCAAATTTAAAGGAAAACAATATTTTTACATAGTAAAAAATTAACAGTTTACTTGTCATACTTAGAAAACTTAGGTTATTGTTTCTTTAACTTTTTAATGGGTGTATCAATTAATTTTTTTAGAAACCCCTAATATTATACACTTTTAGGTATATTGATTCAGTACTTTTATTGACTGTAGAGGGTATTAACGGGTAACAGAGCAGCAAAAAAAAATTTATACAAATAATTAAACCTGACAAAAGAAACATTTTATATTTATGTTATTATTCTAACTTCTGTCAACCTTAGCTCTTCTTTAAATAAATATTTGTCAAACCACGGCTTACTAGATACTATACAGGCCAGCCGAGTACGGAAATCATTAAAAACCCAGATGGCAATACTGGACAAACTGTCAAAGCATATCCACAGTGTTGAAGGCGGTGGGTGATATAGGTAGGACTTGTGGCGATCTAAGCGGGAAAAGTTGTCAAATGGTTTTCATTGTTGAAAACTCGGCTAGCCTGTATAGTATCTATTAAGCTGTGGTCAAACCCAAGCTGCTTGCTCACAATTACTAGGTGCAATGCTTTTTTTTACGTTAACTGTACGAAAAAATGTATAACTATTCAGTATCAACTCGTGTAGTTTAACAAAAATACGTAAGCACGAAAGTAAGCAACTAATTCAATTTAGCTTTGAGATTTACTATTAAAGTTTAGATAAAAACATATCTTACCAATTGCATATCTTCATATTGAATAGGGTTTTCAGATAAGACTTTTTCAATATAAGGAACATCTTTTAGAAGCAATCTTTCTTTAATGGAACATAGTTTTTCTATGTTTGAAGGTCGTTTCAATTGCCCCAAAGCTAGTCTTTTCTGGTAAAACTTGACTCGATCAATGTAATCTTTTTGCTCAATATGAGTGGGAATTGCTGACACATCAATGATGTCTCTGAAATTTCAATGCAAAACTTTTAAAACCTAGGAGCTTATAAAATTTCTTCACTGAGACATGTTAACTACTAACTTATAGTTAACAAAAAATATAGCTGCTTTTCTATCACTATAAGATACCTAATTTTTCAAATATTATTCAAAAGGCAGTAAAAACTGACAAGAATGTTCATTTTTAAAACAAATACCACAAACAGGAAACATGACAAAACCATTAACATTTTTACAATTTTAAAAAATTTGAATTTTAAAATACAGCTACAAAAAAGAAGACAAGAGCTGTTTTGAGGATATCCAGCATTTAGGATATCCAACAGTAGTTAGTCTTGGTGCTGAAGGACTCCAAAAAACAAATTTCAAAAAAGAAAATATTAATTTGAATACTCACATTGAAGTTTGATGTAATATTTTGTTCAGTGCTGCTTGTTCATCCCCAAGCTCTGCAGATACTATGTCTGAAAAGTCTTGGCTACAAAAGGAAGGAAATTAGTATTATTTTGAAGAAAAATATTACAAAAATACTTACACATAATAAAGTGATTAATAATTTAATGAATAACTCAAACACACAGTATTTTTTTAACTTGAAAAAGAAAATGAGGACACTGGGGAAAGAACCAAATATTTCCCCTTTCAAACCAAGTTTATTCACAGTGAGATTTACCAATTTACCAATAGACTTCCAATCAATAAAAAATAAAAATTATCTAAAATACTACATTTTAAGTCTAAAAATGCATTCACGATCAAGAAAATGAACTATTAGAGATTTTGGAACTGTTCAAATGTCTAATAATCTCCAACTTTAGGAGTAAAAAATAGATATTTATAATTGAAATAGGGAAACAAAACTTTTTGGACTTAACTTTATTGATGCCAAAATAGAATGCAAAGCAAAATTTCTACTATCAAAACTTTTTTTATTGAATTTTCACAAGAATAAAAGGAAAAGAAATTTTACTTTGCATCTTCCAAAGAAGCAAATTTCAAACACTAAGGGACCTATTGAAATTTTTTTAGATTGAATTTGACATAGAGAGATATGTGGGTTGTTCTAATGCACACCCCCTCTCCCCTACACTTATTTCATTAAAAAAAAAACATGATTGTAATGACACTTTTTTGGTTGTTCCTAGGTGTATTTTAACACTTTTTAGTGAATAGTGGAGAAAATTGGAGTCCGAAAAGCTGGTTGTTGTGCATGGCATATACAGGGTGTTTCAAAAGTATCTTTCACAGCTTTTATTTGGAAACAATGTCTCCTAGGGCTATGGAAGTAAGGTCTATTCCTAGGTAAGTGATCATGAGAATCCATTGAGATGACTTACAGCACCCCTAGTGGCAAAAATAAGAAAAAAATTAAAAATTAATTAAAAAGGAGACAGAGCAAAAACTTCCAATATGAATATTGTTGTATTATGAAAAACTCACTAAAAAATTTCATGAAAATAGTATCTTGAATATTTACGGAGATAGCAGGTGAAAATAGTAGATAGTGGTTGCACCATCAGGCCTCATAAAAGAAAAATTTCATAAATTTGCAAGTTTTTCAAAGTGCTATTTTCTCATGTTAATATTTTCGCAAATATTAACGATATTTTCATGAATTTTTTCCAGTGAGTTTTTTATAACATTGCCAACAATATTCATGCTGAAGTTTTTGCTCTATCTGCTTTAGTTTTTTAATTAATTTTTTTTATTTTGCCAATAGGGGTGCTGTAAGTAAGTCATCTCAATGGATTCTCCATGGTACCTTACCTAGGGGTAGACCTTACTTCCATGACCCAAGGAGGCGTTGCTTCTAAATAAAATCTGTGAAACAGACTTTTGAAACACCCTGTATAGGCTCAGAGGAATTTTACTGTATATTTTAACTTACTTGAATAAGGGCCTACCGATGCTGTTGCTGACTGGATTACCTAACAAAGTTGTCCTCTCATTTGGTTCACCAGACTGTAATAAATTTGCAGAAAATACAATCAATCAAAGATAAGAAATAAAAAAATTGAGGGCATTAAAATTTTTTTTCAAAGTATTACTCTTTGATTTACTCACTTTTGTTGAACTATTTCAAACCTTCCAGTTACTCAAAATTTAGTTAAATACAGTAGAATCTTTATTATTTCCCTGACCTTCAATAAACTACTAATATTACCTGACTGTCTTGGAGTGACAGTTTGGATCAATTTTATTTCTCCTGTCACAGCAAAAGGAAACAACTAAACATTTTTAAATTTCAAGTTGTTTAGTGTTTTCCCTTTCAATTCTAAAGTTGTTGTGTGGTTTTATTCAGTTTGCAAGGCTGTGTTTAAGAAGTTAAAGGGATTCTGAAAAGACTAATAAATAGGGCTGCAAATCAGAAAAAGAAATGACCAAGAAGATTCAATTAGCAACTTTAATGATAAAAATTGAATCCACAACTGTGCAATTTTATTTTAAAGTTTTACTTTATTTAAATAAATTTCCAGTACATATTTTTCTTTTACTTTATAAGAAATAAATATTTAAGCTAAATTTTGATTTATTACAGTTTTTAGTTCTGTAAATTACTTTCTTTTATTCAGATCATTGCCTGGTCCTGAAGAAGACAAATAATTAAAGTTAAATTTAGATTCGAAAGGGGGGGTTGTCTTTAAATGAATTTTATGCCTAAATGCATGGTTCGGAAAATTTCCAAAATTGAACAAATTTTTTATAAAATATCTTAAAAAAGTCAAGGATTTTCATCTGTCTTTTTATCTGCCTTTACACGGACAGGTTGAAGTTACTTTTCAAAAGTTTAAATTGAACAATTACATACATTGTTTAAAACACTATTTACCTTTCTTAAAATTAAGATGGCGCATTACTGACACACTTAATATGCCTATGCTGCACCATTATACATCTAACCTATTATGTCCCATATGCAAGTGGTTTTACTAAAACCTGAAGATAACAGCTTTACACAGTAATAATTATTAATAAATTGATGATAAAAAGACTTTTCAAGACAGGAGTATGTACATAAAAAATTACAATTGAGGAATTTAGTACATTGAAATAATTTACCTGAGAGTTCTTATCTTCACCATTGAAGCAACTAAAACAGCAACCCATGTCTCATTTGATTCTAAAAACTAAAGTAACAACAGTATAAGTAGATAGTTTGCAAAAAAAGAAACAATTACTAAAAATGAATAACTTAATTTCCTTTACTATTTAACTATTTCCAAAGTATATACTAAAAACTTTGTAAATTTTAAAAACCTCACACAATTATATATTACTACCTAAGTAATTTATTAGTTGCACAGTAAGAAAAAAATCTGTACTCATTCATGTTATTACCTAACTAAAATTGCATTAGAAAAATTTTTAAAAAGAAACATTTGTTGAAATGAAATTCTAGACATAATTTATCATTAAATCTTGTTTATTCTAATAAAATATTTTATCAAATTTCCCAGCACAAAGTTTTAAAACATTATATAAGTTATAAGTAGGAATGTGAACTTTGTCTCTACACCACTAAGTATAGAAAATTCAAATCAAATTATTTCAACTAACAAAACATTAGATACACACAGGGCAAGTTAATCTGATCTGATAAAATGTATTAAATCCAAGTCTATTTTATCAATTGTACAATCTGAGTAAAGAGTAAGTTGATAAGAAAGGACACAAAACAGGCTTACAAGATACTGATAAAACTCATATGTTTTAAATAATAACAACAAATTTAATTAATAAACCTTTTTTGGTTGATGATCTATTTCCCACTTACAAAATGAATTACATTTTGGGGGGATTATCTAATAAATGAAATTTAAAATATCGTTGCTACATCAATTATAACAGCTTATTGCTAAATCAAATAATGATAAGTTAATAAATTATTAATTGGGATGGTGCTTGACATCATCTGGTGTTAGGAAACCCTCCTTGATCATGGAGGAAATTTCATCCACTTATTGTCATTGAATTCTAAGAACTCAGTTTATAAGGGAATTTCCTTTAGAGATAAGCCATTCTGAAAATCCAAACAATTTTCAAAAAATGGTTCAATTTTGATTAACTGTTCTGTTAAATACTGTTAAGTGGTTTTAAACGACAAATATTCAAATATCACCAAATTTGTATGGTTGCCATTGTTATAACTGTATAATTTAATATATTAGTTTGTACTTTTTGGCAATTTTCTATTATTTGGCAACTTAATCAGATTGGCAATATTTAGCAGTGACAGTTAACAGAATTGAACCACAAAAAGGTTCAATTCCGTTAGAGTTCCCGCCAAATAACGCCCGATTCTTTTGGACACATTATATCCAAATATCAACAAATATTTCTGACTTTTATTAATAAACTGAATAGTTATTGATCTAATTAAACATTTTAATTCAGGAGTTTGAAATTATTTACGAGTATTTCTACTTTTTATACTACTATAGAACCAGGCGATATTTAGCGGGAACTCTAACGGAGTTGTACCCACAAAAGTACTCCAGAACTATTTGTTTCAGTTGATCTATACCAAGGATTCCCAACCAACAGCAACTTGTTGTCTGACATCATCAATATAAGTACTTGGATAAACCAAAAACTTTTCATGCATAAAAATTTCGGCACAGCTGGAATAAGAGTCCTCCATTTGTTGACTTGCGTTGTGGTTGCCAAGTTAGCGGTACGGAAGTTAACGGCACAATTAGTTATAGTGTACAGTTGGCGATCGCCAAATGGAGGACTCTTATTCCAGCTGATCCAAAATTTCTTCAAATGTTTTCTGCAAACTAATAAAGCACCCCCAGCCTTTAAATTTTGAATTAAAATAGTCACATTGTTGACCTAAATATTGTAATAATGCTCCTAAAGTACCAAATGTTTTAATTTTGACATTAAATTATTTAAGTTTAATTTGTAATTAATAAACATAAGACCCAGGTAGCACGCTATATCAATTTATATCCCTACAATATCAACCAATGACTTAAGTCATCAGTTGATATAAATTGATATAGCTGTGCTGCCTGGGGAATGGTTGGATATGTTTGGTTCAGAATTATTGTCAACTTACACATTTAGAAAATAAAAATGAACAAATAATTTATAAACAATGTCCTACACTTTAAGTGCCGTCAGTGTAAATAAGTAAGAAAGTAATGAACATAATGTAAGAAAAGAATCTTAGTAATACACGTTGTTTATGAAAATATATAAATAAAGATTTAGTCACCTAAAATTCGTTCCCTAATTTATTATGGAATTTGACACTACATTAACAAAACACACCACTAGGTTTTAAGTATCAGTCAGATATTTTATTTAAGTACTATAAACTTGTCTTTAAAAGAAAAAAATAGTCTATCTTTTATCTTTTAATTTCAAAATGTTTAGCAACAAACAATGTCACAAAAATATGTTGATTTCAGTTCTGTTGAACTGAAAGAATGTTGTTGCCGTTTATTCCATTCTGGTTGTTTAAGTTTAAAATTAATTCATGTGTTTGTATCATAATAGTTTGTAAACTATTTCTGAGAAAAAATATTTTTAGATGACAGTAGATTAATGACATTAAAAGTGCAATGTCAAATTACAAAACATACAAAACCCTTAACTGCTTTAACTTCCCAAAAGAAGGGGGAATTCCCTCTTCCACTTGCTTCCACCCTCTTCCACTTCCACTACGACTACCTTTTCTGGTTTCGGTTTCGCTTGCTTTGTTATTGTGTTTATGTTTGTTTTCCGTAAAAGTTTTTAGTGATAAATAGTTTCTAGCCTAGGTCGTAGGTCGTATATGTCTCAACCCCCCCCCCCCCATTCAATTCAATAGTTTCTAGCTAAGCGATAGTAGGATTTCTAGGTGAATATCAACATATTTAATTAGTGTTCAAAAACTGTACTGTGAGTAATAAAAATAAGGCTTGGTGTGACTAAAATAATATGCTCTGTGGCTGTTTATTGATTTCTTGTGTTGATGGCATTTTTCTGTATTTGGTTTCATTTATACATTTTTGTTGGTTAGTTTATCGTTATATGAAAATAAAATTCATAAGAATATTTTAGCTGTTATTTTTTCCAAAATTCTGCCTCTTGGTGCTGGTTGTAATACAAAAAGGTCTCAAAATGAACTAAAACGCTCGTTTGAGAGGGAAATTTCCAAATATGTTCTGGGAGAGGACTCCCCGACCCTCTTTTTTACTTGTAATTCACATGGTTTACTATTTAAAATTAAGTTTACGAAAACTAATACACAATGTGTAAGTCACCTTACACCCGTTAAAAAGTACTCAGAAGGAGGTACCTCAGAAAAAATGTGGGTAAGCGATCAGTGTTTATGAAGGCTATTTAATATCTTAATTACTTAAATTATCCACTACCTTAGTGCGTTTACAAAAAATTGAATTAATTCTTGAAGAAAAAGTAAAGGGGGTGTAAAAATTTAGAACAGGGTGGCAAAAACTCTGAATATGGACATTGGGCATGATAATAGTTCATAAGAAATAATATTTGTAAAGATAAAAATAACTTACAATATATGCAACTATGTGGTTTTAAGTCTATAAAAAACAATTATACTAGAGAAAGTGGAAGTACAATAAATAGTTCTCAAATTGTGTGAAACCAGTTCTTTACTTTGAAAGCTTAACTGAGGTTCTTTTTAAATAACTGTTCAAAGACAACTGTAACAACTTTATATTCATTTTTTCAGGAAGTGAAGATCAATGGAAAATATGATCATATCATACCACATTGAAACACAAACAGATCCTGAATTGTTTGAGGCTTGTGAACCAATATTCTGTCAAAGTCCAAGATCTTGTGGTATTTCTGTTTAACTTAGTTTTTTTTTAAACATTGATTTTATGAAATTAATTTTGCAATTTTCAGGTGATGAAAGTTTTATAAAGAATGATAATGATAAAGCAACTCAAACTGATGACTTAGAGGGATTCTTTGAGAACTCTTTTGATATAAGCACTCCTTATGACTGTACTCAAAATGATTTTAAAAAAGGTCATGAGGTTAAAAACAAGCAAAAGGTATAGGATTTTGTTTATTTCTTCATTTCAGTTCATTCATTTTCAGTTTTAGTGTTTGCTTAATGTTAATTTTTTATGACAAGAATTTCTGTTAAATAGTTAGTCTCACTCTATTCGTGCAGGTACTAAATTTTTGATGTAAACTTTTTTAGTACAGTCAACTCTACTTAATATGATCAATGATCACTGTTAATAGACCGGGAGCCAGCAACATATTTTGTCAGTCATTTCCTCTCAAGCGATATTTGGTGGAAAATTTCAGGAAATTATCATAAAGCCTGGTGAGCGTCAGCTGGCTGTAGGGCGGTGGAATAGACGTCAGCTGGTCGTTTAACATTTGAAGCGTCTTTCTCAAAGATTCTTTGCGGCTTCAATTACGCGAGAGAAAAAGAACAAGAGGGAAACTCAGTGAAACTGTTATGTTTTTGTTTACATTTCGATTTGCTTTGTATTGAGGAGAGGTACGAAAGGGTGTGTGGTCGCATGAGCGGCGGATATCGTTTTAAATCAAGATTTTGTAAATAATGTAAATAAATATCTGTTAATTATTATCCAGATCAGATACTACACTAGTAGATCTACTAGTGTAGTATCTGTGGTAACCAATGGACTCTAACCGTCTGACGTCACACGGAACCAACACGTGACCTACTGAGCTTGCGATTGGTTACCACAGATACTACACTAGTAGATATACTAGTGTAGTATCTGTGGTAACCAATTGCAAGCTCAGTTGTAGGTCACGTGTTGGTTCCGTGAAGTCTCGAACCAGATAGGCGGTTAGAGTCCATTGCAAGCTCAGTAGGTCACGTGTCACGTGTTGGTTCCGTGTGACGTCAGACGGTTAGAGTTCATTGTTAGGAAATAGACCAACTTTCTTTAAAGAACAATAAATTATTACTTCTAAAAATTAATTACTAACCAATTTCCCTAAAGATAACTTTTAATTTCTTTTTATAAACCAAACCAACTTTTTGAAAGGACACTGTTTTAATTAATTTTTTAGATATTTATTTGTTTTTCAGATAATTTTAAGTTGGCAATATTTAATTAATAATGTTCTAGAAGGGAATTGTTTTTTGTTGACAACTTGAGACTCATGAAGTCAGGAAACGTTGAAAGGAAATCACTGAAAGTATAAATTTTTGTTCATGTTTGTTGGTTTCTTCTCCTAACCCAAGGCTGGATAATAATTAACAGATATTTATTTACATTTACAAAATCTTGATTTAAAACGATATCCGCCGCTCATGCGACCACACACCCTTTCGTACCTCTCCTCAATACAAAGCAAATCGAAATGTAAACAAAAACATAACAGTTTCACTGAGTTTCCCTCTTGTTCTTTTTCTCTCGCGTAATTGAAGCCGCAAAGAATCTTTGAGAAAGACGCTCCAAATGTTAAACGACCAGCTGACGTCTATTCCACCGCCCTACAGCCAGCTGACGCTCACCAGGCTTTATGATATAACTTCCTGAAATTTTCCACCAAATATCGCTTGAGAGGAAATGACTGACAAAATATGTTGCTGGCTCCCGGTCTATAATGTTATCAATCAATATTATCGAAATCAACTGGTCCCAATCACTCCTATGTAAATTAATGAAAAATGTATCGTTTTATGTGATCATTACATTAAGTATATTGTTGAATGTTATAAAAATTTTGTGGAAATCCCGTAAAAACCTCCTTTTTTCTTGTATAATGGCCAATTTCAAAATAAACATACAAAATGAGTAATTTAATTAGTGTTATTTGATCCGCTCTTTTATATTTCTTTAAAAATGTTTTAGTTGCAAAATACATACTTGAAAATTGTTTTAAATACTTCAATATGGATTACACAGTTGTAATGTTAATTTGAACATTCGTGTTACAGTGTTTGCCACTTTTTAGTGTAGAACCACTTATTATTATTAACTGGAACTTGTTATCCTTTTGATCTTCGGCAAATGTGATCACCATCACATTAAGCAGAGTCGACTGTACTTTTGTTTATAATTTAAATCAGTGGTGCCCAACCTTTTCTGGCCCACAGGCTGCACTTCATATTTAGATAAAGCGTGTGGGCCAGGACAGATACCAAATTTAAAAATGATTACCATTCATAATTTTTCTAGTCTTTCAGCAGCTTTAAAACAACTTGCAACATCAGCTTTGAGGGTCAGGCATGGGCCACGGGCCATAGGTTGAATACAAAGGATAAAAAGGTGCTTGAAGCAACAAGGAGCTAACTCTGATGAAAAGTTGTTGGAGTTAGCTGATTGTTGCTGCCTCAATTGTTCAAATCAAGCCTCTTCTACCCATAAATTTAAAATAAAGTCAAACCCAATGTCTTCCAAAGCATGCTTATTTTATAACTGTAAACTAGATAGTAAATTTGTCTTGCATTTTTCTAATTCAGATTTTAGGTACTTAATTTCAAGTTCTATAAATTTATACCCTAAATTTCTTTTATTTACACTATCCAATAAGTAGAGCTCAACACTTTACTAGACAAATTTGTGGTAGAGCTGCACTTCTTTAACTGTAAAAAAGATGCATGCTATTCATGAGCTGGTATGGGTTTTTTTTACTATAAAAGAAAGGCCTTCACCAAGAAATTTTTAAACTATAGTGTCATACACACAATAAAAATGTGTTCTTAACTTCTCTTTAGTGGTTTTTAAGACCATAACACTACTGAAAATTTCTGCAGGGTCCCTTTTGGGTGGATTTAAGGGGATGGTGTATTTGATAGTTAAGGAAACATTTTAAAATAGAAAAAATTGATTGTCTTGAAATTGTTGAAATGAGTACAGCTTTCATCCACATAAATTACCCATGTAATAGTTTATTACTATTTTCTAGAAACTGTCCTTTGAAAATATTCAGCTGGAGGATTTATATGTAAAGGATAAGACTGAAACTCTGAAAGATGTAGGAGGTATTTACAACTTTTATGTATTTATCACCAAAATGTTTAATATCTTATCTAGTTTAGCTCTTAATAGTACGAGAGCCAGTGACATATTTTGGTCACCCATTTCCTCTTAAGCGATAGTAGGTGGAATGCTTCAGGGAGTTGTGTCATGAAGCCTCGCGAACGTCAGCTGCGGTTCTGTGGGTGGGTTGAGCTGTGATAGCCCCCAAACACATAAAAAAATTCAGTCATTTCCTCCCGGCTAAAAATTTGATACATTATAGTTGACCCAATATCTAGAAGAAAAAAATAAGTTAGCTGGCTGTAAGGCGGTATAATAGATTTCAGCTGCTCGCTTGAACATTTGAAGTGTCCTCTTCGAAGATTCATATCAAGCAAATAGGCGAGTAGCGGAATGAAGTGGAAACCCGGTCACTCCCATCGCGCATTGGGCAGCTGACGTTAACGAGGCTTTATGATACAACTTCCTGAAGCATTCTACCAATTATCGCTTGAGAGGAAATGGGTCACCAAAATATGTCACTGGCTCCCGTACTATAAGTTAATATATTTAAAGATTTTCAAGTAAAAAGTTTTTAAGATTAAGGTGTTTTACCTATTAGAAAGAATTATGTTGTAAGTACAACTTCTCCATAAAATCACTTTCTGTTCATGATCCCAATTTAAAAATTATAAATTCTTTTTCTTTTTAATGTGGCATTTGTACTAAATTTTTAGCAGAAAACTAACCTTCACCATTTTAGCACATAAGGCATACCAAAAACCCAGCGATTCCATAAACTGGGTCGTTGTCCCTGATCTTCTGATTAAAGAGGTTTTTTAAAATTTCCAATGGCACAGCACACCACACACTATGACCGAGGTCATTCCTCCAGACATGTCGAAATCAGTACTTACTTTGCGTTACCCAGTGGTCACCTGTGGACCGAAGCCATGGAGTTGAAGTACAGTTGCCCATGACACACACATTCGCAGGCACAACCCCTTTATACATGGTGCCCATGTTCATTCATCACACACAAGGACAGAAACTAACATTGATGCTGAACGGGGATTCGAACCCCAAACATAAGGCTTCGCAGTCAGATGCTCTAACCACTAGCAGTGGCGGATCTATGGGGGGGGGGGCTATAGGGGCTATAGCCCCCCCCCTTGGGACTAAGTTTACACTACATAAAATTGAACTTTTTCGAAAAAAAATTTTTAGAAAATTTTGTTTAAATTTTCAAAATTTCAAACTTTTTTTCAGTTTTTTGTAACCTTTTTCACAATTCAAAGGGTCTACAAAGCATTAAGCCCCTTCCAAGATCTTTAGACCCCTGCATTTTTATAAACTCCATTCACTATTTAAGGATTTCTAGAGGTTTTAGCCCTTACAAATTATTAGCCCCCTGCATGTTTGAAGGTTTGATTCATAATTTAAAGGGTCTATCCAATGAGCTTAGCCCCTAAAAGCATTAGCCTCCTTGCGTTTTTATGTTTGTTACACAAATTCCCTATCTTTAGCCCTATGAAACATTAGCCCCCTCCATGCTCTTTAATAGCCTTTACAAAGCTTTTAGCCCTCTTGCGTTTTTAAATATATTTGGTTCACTATTTAATGAGCTTTATCCTTCCATGATCTTTAGCTCCTAGATAGATAGATAGATTCAATTCACAATTTAAAGGGGCCAATGAGTTTTAGCCCCCATAAAGAATTAGCCTCCTTGCGATGTTTTATAGTATTTAGTTCGCAATTTAATGAGCTTTAGCCTAAAAGTGTTAGCCCGCTCCAAGATCTTTAGCTTTCAGGACTTTAAATGCGATTCAGAACTTGTAGATTCCAATGAGCTTTCTAAGCCTTACAAAGCATAACCTCCAAAATACTTAGCCCCTTACATTTTTATAGATTTGTTTCATATCTTAAAGGTTATGAGCTTTAGCCCCTCTGCAAGATCTTTAACTCCCTGGTTTTTATAAGATTCACTTTTTAAAAGGGTCTAATGCGCTAAGTCTCTCACAAAACATTTACTCTGTTAAAATAGAGACGGGGTTAGGGGGTTCAAACCACCCCCATGAAATTCTTATATATTACAGTTTTTTCCTTTGAAAACGAGTACAAGAAATCATCTTTTTCGTGTGACACTCAAAGAGTCCCAAATGACCAAAAATGATCAAAACACAACTTTTTAGGGTCAAATTTTCAAGAAATTTCTTGGGGGAGGTTCCCCCAAATCCCCCTTATGCCTCGGGATGGATGTATTATTCCCTAAACATTGAAATTAAGTGCACGAAAATTTCACATTTGATCTATATTCTTGGAAAAAAAAATATTTGACTCAAATCATCGTTAAAAAACACCTCCCGGTTGACACACCCTTATTTTTTGGATGTATTTAATGATTAACTAATTTAATTACTAATTAATTAGTTATATTTAACAATACTAGTCATTTACAATCAACACTGACCTCAATATTTAAGACATTAATGAATATTGTAAAAAGCACGGCTTTTTACTTCATTATCATCTTCAATCAGATTAAGTTAGCCCCCCCTTGCTCATGTTCTAGATCCGCCACTGACCACTAGGCCAGTACTTCGGCCCGATTAAAGGTTCACTACAGTAATTCTCCAAGCGTTATTTATTGGAATATTATATGTAATACTTTTATTGTAATTTTTTTCAGCTTTTATGGCAAAAACTGCACTTATATCAGGTGGGGTTATTGGAGGGGTTTCCTTAGCCCTTCCGTTCGTGGGGTTTACTTCAGCAGGAGTTGCAGCTGGTTCCCTTGCAGCTGTCTACCAGAGCACTTTGGGAGGCACAGTGGCAGCTGGGAGTGCCTTTGCTGTGTGTCAGAGTGTAGGAGCTGCTGGAATGGCTGCTTCTACACAAGCAGCCATCGTTGCTGGAAGTGGAGCATTGGTATCAGCACATAATGCTGTGTGCAATTTCATCAGAAAGAAAATTAAATGATTATAAATTAGTCAGAAATTTATTATCAACAAAAGAAGTTAATATTCTTGCAGTATGCAATCTAACAGTTTAATTAGCTGGATTTAAGGTAGATGGTGGCACCGCAACTGATATAATTTTTAATCCTAATGAACTAATTAAAGTTCATAAACTGACTAAAAACAAATAATCCTAATAAGCTAATTAAACTGGTAGGATCGTATACTGCAAGAATACCAAAAAGTTTTATACAGAAATATATTTTTAAACTTTCATTTGTTATTTAACTTTATAAAAAATTTTATTCCATAAAAGAAATTATTTTTACTACAAAAATGTTAATATTTTTCATGGCATTTATTAATTGTTTTTTGCATATCATCCCATCGACCATCAGCTTCACCAGCACAATTAATGGGCTTTGGCTATGCATTTTTGTTTTCAGCAGCCACATTTTCTACTATAATACCTCATGTATTTTAACTTAATAGTATTTAAAAATCGTTTTGCTTCGATCTTCTGCAGTAAAATTAACCATGCATGCTATTTAAATTATATATAGGGTATATAATGCCATACCTGCCAACTTTTACGGATTGTCCGTAAAATTTACGGATTTCTGTCTAGTTTTACGGTTGTACGGATGGATCAGAAATTTTTCCGGATTTTGCATTTCTTTCCACAAAACTATCCATGAAAATACAAAACATTCGCAACCTAAACGATTTTCTCTAATTAATATCTTTTTACTTCAAAACCATCTCCTAATCCCTGCTCTTACGATTTTATCAATTTTTATTCTTTTATCGAGTGAAATTTAAATTTTTTTGCAAATCTTTTTCGGATTCGTCCGCGAGTCTTGGCGCGCGCTCACCCGGTAAGTTTGCTTCTCCCATGTTCCAAACGCAATGCGGAAAAAACAACTTTACCGAGATCGGACCTGTGGTTCATCATCGCGTCTCCCTCAATTAGCATTGAGGCTTGTTAACGCGGAAAAGTTTCTCCTCGCTTTCTAATCGTAGCAACTCAAGCTTATTTAAATTCATCTTTATCACATGCTGCTGAAAATGTTGATGGAAATTTAGAAAAAAAAATTTTAAAAGCTATAATCATAACATTTAATCTGAAATTGATTCCAAACAGAAATTTAAATCAAATGGTTTGGGAAAAAGGGTACAAGATAGTCATGTAATCAAATAGGTTTGTTGTAGTATGAATTTTGTGAAGGGGGATAAATCAGTTTGTTATCAGATAAGTACTATGCCATTGAAGTAAGCTGATTATAAGCTTGTAAAAATTTAACTTAACATACTTATAAATTTAAGCAAAGAAATTACACAGTTTTCTTTAATTATGTGAAAATTTTAAAATCCTTAAGAAAAATTATTTAGGTAATAATATGCATCAATCTGTAATCTGTACCTTTTTTTGTTTGAAGCAATTCTAATTGTAGTTTTGTAACGTTATGCAAAAAGTTTTACTGATGCAAGTTTTCAAAAGTTGGCAGGTATGTAATGCTATTTTAAAAAAATGTATGACAAAAAGGTGAAATATTCACTTTGTTGATTTATTTAATTGTTAGAAGTATTTTTGTCTTGAGTGTGATTTGTTGATATTGAATAAAATATTGTTTACTTATCTCGTTATTTCACATGAATAGCTTAATAGAAACTTATCCCTGGAAGCTAATTTAATGCACGACACAACCAGAAATTATTTATAAATTTCTGTTCTTGTGTGTTTGTAAATGTGAATCGTATTAGAATCAATCCCCAGGTAGCACTCTTTATCAATATATATCCCTACGATATCAACCGATGCTATAAGCGATGCCTTATAAGTTGCTATAAAATTATATAGCTGTGCTACCCTGGGTCTAGGTTCAACAAGGTAGTTGAAACCACAGAGTCCACGGACATAGGTCGTAATGGAAATCGAAAAAGCATGAAAAATAGTACAGGTTGGGGAATTTTGGCGCACTATAGTTTATAAAGGAATAATCTAAAAAAAATTTTGAGGGAGGATCCCCATCAGCCCCCTTTGAAAATTTAGCGTATATTTATGATACTTCCCTTTTAAGTTCTAGAGGTTTCAAAATAAGCTGAAACTATACTTTTAGAGACAAATTTTCAAAATTTTTCTGGAGGTGACCCCCCTTTTTTCTCATTTAAATGTAAAATCTTTACATTACGTAGGATATAATTAGATATTAACCTTTATAACCGTAAAACGGGGTGAATCGGATCACTGTTGGGAAAAGTTTTTTAAATCATAACTCCACTTGCATTAGAGTTATAGAATCAGGATGAACTCTGGCCAATTCTACACATTATTTAGAAATTGTTTCAGTCTTCAAAAAATATTTTACTATCATACTTTGGGTCCGCCATGTCTTTGAAGTTGAATGCAAAAAAGAAAAAAAATCACAAAAACCTTGCTGTCAAAACTAAGTTAATTTCACCAAGAAAATAACTTCTTTACCTCAATTCTTGGTGCCTCCTAATTTTCTCGAAAATTTCTTTGCAATCTTTAATTTTTCAACAAGATCTAAAAGTACCAATTAGGACTCGAAATTTTCTTTTTAAAGCACCCCAAAATCTTTATTGGGAAATTTTTGACTGCAGTTCTAATTTTCATAGTGATCCGATTCACCCCCTTTTACAGTATATCATTAAAGTACAAAAAAATCCCTCCGAAATTCTCATAGTTACTTACATATTGTTTTTATCTTAAAAATTCTGCAGAGTACACACACGACGTTATCCTCTTTAGGTGTATTTGCTTTTGAGCAAGCATATCTTAAAAAACTTTTACACACTTAAACAAAGTTTCGCATTAAAGTTATGATACATACGAAAATGTTGTTTTGAAGAAAGGACGTTGTTATGAGAGTAAGGTTCAAATGCAAATTGGGTTCTTGGAAAAAATTTTAAATTGTGCCCCCCCAAAATTTTAGGTCACGCTACGCCTATGCTCACACCTGTACGGAATTAGAAATAGACGACATTAGTCATTACGTCACTTGCTTGTTTGGAAACGTTGATTCCATCCGTGATTGGTTCCGTACGGATCCGTACGGATTTACTTCCAATCACGGAACCAATCACGGATAGAATCAACGTTTCCAAACAAGCAAGTGACGTCACACTAATGTCGTCTATTAGCCTTGTGGACCCTCTGTTAGGATATTTCTCTGTGGTTTGAAACGAACAAAACTTTTCCATAAACTCTCGAGAGAAACGAAAAATTGCATTTTCGTCTCAAAAGTGCCGTTTACATGGGGAAAATATTACCCGGGTAGCTACCCGGGTAAAAAGTGGGTTGAAGGGAATTTCCAACTCTACCCGGGTCACGAAATTTGAAGGCGTTTACATGAGACATGATCTTACCCGGCTTTTTCTCGGTCACGTGGTAAGAAAAGTGATATGCCTGTTTCCATGGTTTCCAAGTTTGTTAACAAATAGTTCATTTTTGTTCTTGCAAGAAGCATCAAAATGAATTTTAAAAGAGCGTTGGCGATATATGCAAAAAAAAATCAACGGATGATAGCAGATTTGCTTACCGAAGACCTGCGAAGATGTATGAAAGTAATATTGTATTATTTGTTGAATATTTTGTTTATTTACTAGTAACACTTATACAATTACACAAAATTGTGTTGGCAACATTGTTTCAATTCCATCAATGTTTATTGTTTTGATTTCCATTTTTCATCATGTTTGTAAGTTGTGCTTGTCTTAAAAAATAAATGGATGTTTATTAAACTTAACGTTTTATCTTCACATTTCAAACTGCATTTGCTACTTTCTACATTATTGATGTCCATTACAAATTATATCAAAACAATCAACAGAGCACACACAAACAATTAAATGGCGGACTACACAACACGCAAGGTAGTGTGGGATGGGACACGAAATGCATCATGGGAAAGGAGGGTACTACCCGGCAATTGACTAGGATTGAATCCTACCCGGCTTTTTCCTATCTTTTTCCCTTCGTAGGGAATGCCGGGTAGAAAAGAGGAGTAAGAGCCGCCTTTTACCCGGGTAATTGGCTCATGTAAACGGCACTAAAGATGGACAAGAATTTTTGTACAGGAGGTTCAACTAGTTCGTACAAATGGACTCTTTTGTCTAAAGATGTTTCTGTCTAGGCTTAAGTTACATTAGAGTAGGATTAATTTTGTAACATCGTTATGGCAACAGCCATTGTTTATTTACTTTTTCATTACTTTGTAGCAGCGGCAAAATTAATTATCGCTCAAGCAAATAAAGTTAAAATTTTCCACCATTAACTTAACCAGCGTTTCATAATTTTTAGTTGAAAATGTATTGATGTAGGAACAATAAGTGATTACTTCTGAACCCATTCAAAAGTCATATAAGTAATATCTATATGGTATAGATTATTATGGTGTCTATAAAAGCTGAAAAAGCATCAGAGGTAAACTTTACTTTCATTAAATCATATGTTGTTTTATTCTAGCTTGAAGTCTTTACTATTCCAGAATTTTTAAGTGTTAATGGGGTGTCCCAAAAAAGACTGACAAAATTTTCCGACTTTTATTAATAAACTGCATAGTTATTGATCTAATTAAACATTTTAATTCAGGAGTTTGAAATTATTTATAAATATTTCTACTTTTTGTTGTCTAAAAGAACCGGGCGATATTTAGCGGGGACTCTTAACGGAATTGAACCAAATCTTTAAATCAGAATTTGGTAAATCCAAAGAACCCGGGCCTGGGTGACATTTTTGGTGAAGCCAATGCTGTTTATTGGCGAAAGACGAGTAAGTCATACAACTTCTATAGAACTGGGTTGCCGGAATTCCCTATTTTATCACCATTTTTGGCACCAGGCCCGGCTTCTTTGGATGACCCCAGAATTTTCATGAATTATATTCTTGGGTTCTCTCTAAATTCAGTATGTTTTCAAAATTTACACGATTCCAACCATGGGTGCCACTCTTCCGTCCCCAGGACGGAATTCAGTCTTTGTAAAATTTCAATGAACGGAATTCCGTCCCCGGTATATTACGAAACGCAAAATTAGTACTAAATTCCAATACCTACATTGCACATTTGGTTTAATTCCGTTAACGTTCCTGCTAAATATTGCCATGCTTTTGAGAATGTCATACATTCCAGTATCAACATTTTTTTTATTGAAAATATGAATAGTTTTTGATCTAACTAAACATTTTAATCTGAGTCTAAAATTGTTTTAGCAATATATTACTACTTTTTTGGTATCCAAAGGAGCATAGCGGTATTTAACGGGAACATTAAAGGAATTGAACCGCACATTTTTACCACAAGTAACATGGTTTTACTCACATACAGCTTTATCTTGATTTAGAATTTAAGGAACTATGATTGTTCATGATATTTTATGAATTTTCATGCAATTAAAAAAATTGCTAGACTGGATGAAAATTATTAATAAGATACTTTAAAGTTCCGTCTTGCAAATTTTGAAAAGTGGCACCCATGATTCCAACTTATCAATTAATTATTGAAAGTCAGTCTTAAATTTTGTATTTGGGTTCTTCATATCATTCAAATTTTGCTCGCAACTTTCGAAAGTTTGCCTGTATGTACTCTATGCTTACTCCTTAAATTTTTATGTTCAAACCTTTGTATATATTTCAAAGAGCATATGATATCTAATTAGTTTTTATTTAGTTATTTTCTAGGTTTGAAAAAAATCGCACTTTGGACCTTGAAAGGAAAATCCTGCCTCCTTTGTCATTTCAAGACATAGTTCAGATATCAGGAGGTCCTGGCTCTGGAAAAACAGAGCTTCTCTACCACTTCATTCTCCGATGCGTCCTGCCTGAATCCCCATGGCATGGCCTGAACATAAAAGTTATCTTTATTGATACCGACTGCCATTTCAACTTACTCAGACTGATCCAGGTCTTTGAAAAGAAGATAGCACCAAGAAGTGGCATGAACAAAGAAGACTTATCTTCGTTCATTCATTCTAGACTCAAGCTTTTAGAAGTGGTGAAATGCATTGATTCCGATGAGTTGATTGCCTCTCTACGCTATGTGGAGTTCCTGCGTCCCCAAAACTACATTCTAATGATAGATGGAGTGACGTCTTTCTACTGGTCACTAAAAAGGAGGAATGTATTTTCTCATTCTAAAGTGTTGGATCACCAGACAATCTCAGCTTCTATCATAGGAGCTATTTCCAAAAAGGGCATTCCTGTAGTTTTAACAAAGCGAGTGCTGGGGCCATCTTTTGATAATTCAAACCTAGATGCTCTTTGGCAAAAAACTTCTACATGTACTTTGGAGTTGGATCCTAAAGAGGCTGTAGAGAGTGCTACTAAAGTTACAGTTAAAAATGTGATGGCTCAGCTAAAAGTAGAAGCTACAATTAACAATTCTGGTTTCACGTTTCATTCTTAAATTATTACTTCATACTTCAGAGGCATATTGCATAAGAGAAACTGTAACAATGCAAACTGAATTTCTTTGTGGATTGTTACCAAAAAAAAAAAAAAAAAAAACTGGACTAGTCATTTGATTAATTTTATAATAAAAATCTTTATTTAAAACTGTGTATTTTATGCAAAAAGCATTGTAGTTTAAGTAGGTTCACAAACCATAATCTCTACTTGAGAGAGCCTTGATGTATCTTTTAACTTTTTTAAGAGAAGAAAGGGAATTCTTTTTTAGCCTTTTTTATTGTATAAAATGTTAAAGTTAAGATATTTCATTGAAAAGGGAAGCAAACTTTTGAGAATAGTGACTTGCACATAAAAACTGGCAATAATATAAATTTTGATAAGAAAACTAAATTATATTCATCTACAGTTCACTGTATCTTCCTTTGAAATTTGGTTTGATAGTGAGGGGATGAAGCAATGAAGGAAGTTAAACATCAGAAATTGTTACGAATAATTTAAAACCATTTTGATTTAACTTCAAAACTGATTAAATAGTGGCATATATAGAAATTTATTTCGGGAGGGGCCCAAATATTCTCTAAAATAATAAACCATTTATCAGGTTTAAAGCTAGATTTTTGCAACAGGAGAGGGGACCAAAAATTATTTCTCAGCCTCTCTCATGCATATTTAATAGGTCCAATGGGTAGCTTTTTAATCCATATTTAGGTAAAATTTGCATCTTAGGGAACTTAATGTAAGAAGAGTTGTAATAGAGTTCCAAGTACCAAAGGGGGGTCTGGGGATCCTCCCCAGGAAAAGTTTTGAAAATCTGACCCTAAAAAACTAGTTTTAACTTGCTTTAGTACACCTAGTCCGAAATTCGGGGGGGGGGGCTTAAACATGACCCTTGAAGCAACCCCTGTGCTTAAACATAAAACATTTTTCTCAGTGAAAGTGCCTCAGGAGCATATTATGTGGGCCTTGAAATTCGGACTGGCTGGACAAAACGGAGTTAAAACCCTGTTTTTTAAAGATAAATTATCATTTTGTGGGGAGTTCAATCAGACCCTCGTTTTGTTCTTGAGCGTAACCCCAGGCCATTTTTTAAGTAAGAAGTTTGGGAGCAAATGCCCCTACAGTGGTCTATTTTGCCCCTGCAGGGATGAGAGTTTGCCCCAAAGTGTAAAATATAAATTTCTGAGGACCCAGACTTCGTATTGAGGGATGCTCGGAAAAAAAATGCCCAAAAATATGTGAAACCATGGTCCAATTTCACACAACTTGAGGGCCAATCCCTTTTGCTCTCAATTTATGGCCCTATGTACTTCTTGTACCTGTTGAGGGTTAGGGAGTGATAAGATCTGAGAGAGCTTCTTGCGATACTCGTGTTCTCGGTCCAAATTCGAAGAAAGGGTGTCCCTCCCTTTTTTCCGTTTTTTAAGTTTTTTGCTCCTCTTCACTCCTTCGGGGATGCCCTCATAAAAAGTATCTTTTAATGAAGAAAATCTACACCTTTCCCTAGGCCCTCTTTTAACTGGTTATGGCATTCCCTAGTTATGGAATGGTCCTTGTGTATCAATCTCTGGATGCCCCTTAACATTAATCTAAAAGAGAAACGAGAGCATTAAAGAAAAATGCATGGCTTTTGCCCCCCCCCCGCAGTGAAAATTCCTTTAAAAATGGCCTGAGCGTAACCCACCAATATTTTACGTTAAACCATATTCTACCCCAAAAATTTTAAAATGTTTTTTAACTTATGAATGCATGGAGGGGGCTTGGGAGGGTAATTTTGGGTGGTAATCCCTCCGAGAGAAGAATCTACCCAGTAGCGGATTTCTAAATAGGCTAGTTAGGCTGAATCCTACGGCGGCAAATTTTCGTAGGCGGCAAATTTTTGACGGTGGAATTTTTTTTTCCGCAAAAAAGAAAAGAAAGGAAACACAAACACTGGAAAGACGGATAACGCTCCTTTCAGATTTCCCAATTCAAAATCCCAACCCCCACCCAGAAGTTTTGAGTAGTTCGATTCAGTAAAGTAACAAATCTATATTATTCAATGCTTTAGACCACTTATATGGGCAACCTCCAGCCCGCCTCTTCATTTGTTTCAGCCCGTGGAACATTTAAAAAATTGTCTTGGAGAAAAGTCAAAAGAAAGACTTCAAAAAGTCTCAAAAGGACTTAAAACACTATTTTGAGGATCAAATTTCAAAAATTTTCTGAGTGAGAACCCACTCCTTTTCCCTAGTGTTTTTCCCTTTGAAAATTCTGCCGCTTACAAGAAACGGTTCTCTATGCGTGTTCCCCAAAGTGGTTTCAAATGAGATAAAACACTAGTTTAAAGGGGAAATTTTTAAAATTTTCCTGGGGGAGGACCCCCAACCCCTTCGAAATTTTGACGCTTTATAATTTTTTTTCCTTGAAAATTGTGCGGTTTACGAGGAACCGTTCTCTTCAAATGTTACCCAAAGGGTCTCAAAATCAACTAAAACACTACTTTTATAGGCCAATTTAAAAAAAATTCTGGAGCTGACCCACAGACCCCTATTTTTACTTGATGCAGCTAACATTGTAAAATTTTGACATTATATGCACACTGTAAAAAAATCCCGTAAAATTTACGATTTTAAACTAGCAGGGTTGGTTGTAGAAAACCGTAAAAAGTACGAAGTTAAAAGAGGAGGTTAAAACAAAAAACATGGATTAAAATGGTAAAACACCGTTGTTTTTACGGATTTACTTCGTAATTTTTACGGTTTTCCACAACCAACACAGCTGCCAGTTTAAAACCATAAATTTTACGGGAATTTTTTACAGTGTATAGGCGGCAATTTTTGGTTCAGCCTATAGGCGGCACAATTGGAAATCCGCCACTGAATCTACCTATCACCAGGGCCGCCGAGAGCCAAGTCGGGCCCCGGGTACAAGGTTGAGAAGCGGGCCCCCAATGACATATTCTCATTTCGAGGTAGGGGGGTGAAATTTTCTGAAGTACCTCCACCCATGCATTCATAGGCTTAATGTAATTTTTAGAATATTTCGAGGCAAGATCTGAATTTCACTCAACTTAAAAGGATCGTTTTCTTAAAAATACGATGAGTAACAAGTAATAAAGGGGGTCTTCCCCCAGAAATTTTTTGAAAATATGCCCTAGAAAACTGGGAATTTACTCATTTTTGGACCTTTATGTGAACAAATTAATTTCCAAAATATTCAAAATGATACCCGTCTTAGTACTCAATATGAAAAGCTTTGGGTACCGGGCCCCCTACCGGCCCGGGCCCGGGGGTATCGTACCCCCTCGCCCCCCCTCTCTCGTCAGGCCTGCCTATCACTACGACTAGACTTTTCAAAAATCAAAGGAGTACATTGGTAGGCTTACCATCAGGGGCGTCATTTCAGTTTTTGGTTGGGGGGGGGGGCAAAGTTTTTTTTTTAAGTGGAGCTGGGCCACGCCGTAATCAGACTTCTGTTTTTTAGGAGGTGAATGAGGAAATGACTAAACGTCATTTTTAAGGTACCCCCTAATGAGTACATTAAAACATTAAGTTTGAGACTACGTAAAAGAAGTATTTGAATGATATAACAATTTTTACAACTTAAGATCGAAGTAAAAGTAGGGGGTCTGGGGGACACCCCCAGAAAAATTTTGAAAATTTGTCTCGTAAAATAGTGTTTCAGCTCATTTCAGGCCCTTTGGGTTACATTCGAAGAGAACAGCTCCTTGTAAACCTCAGGATTTTGAAGGGAAAAGTTATAAATTGAAGTCAAAGATTCGAGGGGGGCTTGGGGGTCTTCATCCAGAAAAATTTTTGAAATCGCCCCTTTAAACTAGTTTTATCTCTTTTTCAAACTGTTTGGGGAACATCCAAATAGCAAGCTACAGACTTTTCAAGGGAAAACACTGTATTACAGACATCAAAAGTTTAGAGTGGAGTTTCGAGGTTATCCCCTAGAAATTTTTTCGAAATTTGCCTATTAAAGAAGAAGTGTTTCAGCTCATTTCGAGGCTCTTTGAGTTGCATCCGAAGAGAACAGTTAATTGTAAACTTTAGGATTTTCAAGGGGAAAAAGTTATTAATGAAAGTCAAAGTTTTGAGGGGGGCTGGGGGTCCTCCCCCAGAAATTTTTTTGAAATTTGACCCTCAAAAGTAGTGTTTTAACTCCTTTTTTGGGACTTTTTAGGTTACACCCGATACTCCTTGTGGAACTTACAGAATTTTTATGGGATTTGCAGCTATTTTTCACATAAAAGTGGAAACCTTGTGGGGTGGGGGCAATTGCCCCCCCTGCCCCCCTAAATGACGCCCATGCTTACCATACGTCCTGGTTTACCCAAGACAGTCCTGGGTTTCGGAGGCTGTCCTAGGTCCCAAAATGTCCTGGGTTTTCGTAATTTTAAGACTGGACAAAATGTTTTGTGAAATTTTCGATAAAAATTTTCGAACTGCATTTTTTTACCTACTTCTACAGCTTCACTTTACTCATATTTAATGGGCTGACTCTCTATTTGTACTGTCAAACACTTTTTAAATGTAAAAATTAACTCTGTACTTTAATTGTTGTGAATTTTATGATTTAATTAAATCTAACAAAGAATTTTTGGAAAAAGTGATGTCAAGTGAAAAGCACAAATGATTAAATAAAGTATGTTATTTCAGTTTAGATGTTTAATTTGTTTTAGTTTGGGTGTTTATTTAGTTTTTAATCTTTGATGGACCGATAGGTCGACAAAGTGCCCTGGGTTGAGCTCAAGAAAATATGGTAAGCCTATACATTGGTGGTCGTCCCCCAGAAAGTTTATTTAAATTTAACCCCCCCAAAAAATCATTGTTTTGACTCACTTTTGGACATTTGGGACCCATTGGGTGAAACCAGAAACGCTCCTCGTACACCGCGCCGCAGTTTTCGAGAAAAAAAAAACATTTTAAATGGTTATAAAAACTTTGGGTTGTTGAACTCCTAATCCTCCCTAGGATTTTCTATAATTTCAAAATGTTATCGAAAGGAAGAATTTTAGATTTCACACAAGAAATAAATTTGACATGAAATGCGTTAGTAGTCCCATCATAACTAGAAATTTGTTTCGGGGGATATCCAAATATTTGACCCCTCTTTTTTTTAATATTCAGTAATAAAAGATGTATAGGGGTCAAAAAGTTTTCTCTGAAATCCTCCGAAAAATGTATCATGGATAAAAAATTTCTTTGCGGCCCGCCACTTGACTTGTGTTTTCGATTGCGGCCCTCGAGTACTTGGAAGTTGGAAATACCTGATCTATAAGTTTTGAGATATTACTTTACAGTTAATAACTCATAGTCGAAATAATAGCTGTTGACGTTGGGCCCTTAGAATTCAAAACCAGTGCGAATGTGCACTGGTTCTGTTCCAGTGCCCTGTTCCACATCTGTTCCATACCCACGCAGACAGACAGCTATGCAGACTTAAATTTTATAGATTAGATAAGGAAATGTCATGAAATATTTCTGAAGAAACCAATTTAATATTTTTATAATCAAAATATTGACATAAATCCAGTTTTCTGCATGGGACTGCTATTCAAATCGTAACCATATTTTTGGTGACTTTCCCATGTTCCCACTCGTTATAGCAAAAGTAATAATGTGATTGTGTTCTTATTAGGACATTCCCCCTATTTAATTTCGAAACAGTCCCGCACGCGTATTCCCAAAAGTGCCCCCGAGTTAGGACCGCTTGGCGATGCGCCGGAGGAGAGGGGAATAACCTATGGGAATAACTCGCCATTCTGGGAAACTTTGGCGCAAATCCGTAGAGCTCAGAAAGCGGGAAGCGTAAACAAATAATCTGTCCACCGATTTTCATTACGCAGGTTTGAGTTAGTTTAAAAGTGTTCCTCTTGATATATAACTTCTAAATATAGTTATAATACTTATAATATTAGTTTATAATTTATTCATTTTTATAATGTCCACGTTGAAGAGCGGTTAAAAATTTTCTGGTAATTTTGCTCATATTGCGTAAAAAGAAATTTATGATACAGTCAATAATTTGTTCAAACAGACTTGTGTGTACATAGTGCTACGTTTTGCTCTTTAGCAAGTAATTGTTCAAATGGACTTTGCAGAACTTTATAAACAATCATTCAATTAATTTAATTTTAGTTTTTAATTAATTTAGTACTAAATCATTATAATGTTTTTACTAAACAAACATTACATATTATAATTATTTAGTTCTAATACTTGTTAAATATTTTAAAAAACAATAGTTTAAATTTTGAGTTGGTTTTGTTAATTTTTGTTTTCTTTCCTTTCTTTATTTTTAAGTCATATTTATAATTTAAGGAATGAATGAATGGCGTAAAGTTCATAAGCTTAATTTATAAATTTAAATTTGGTAGTTACTACATTAAAACCTTTTCCCAAATACTTGGTGTCTGATTTTACTAATTTGCAGTATGGTCAATGAGCTTAGTACATAAATACCAAATAATAAAGTTAAATATTTGTTCAATAAAATTTATTTTAAATTCTAAAGCACAGCCCTAAAAATGTAGTGAAAGTTGTTTGTAATTAAATACTGTGAGTGTGAGGACCCTGAACCCTGAAAGAATATTGTTATAAGCAAGTCATTGTTATACTGAAAAATACTATGAAATTGTATTATAAGCTTATACAATAAAGAATCTTTATGTTTTCATTTTATATTATCTCTTATTTATTTGTGAAAAAACTAGTAAATTGGCATCATTTAATAATTTAATTAATACTCTTTAAATAGAAACTTTGTGATTTTAATCCTTTCCTTTGACAGAATTCAAGCACTACATAAGAAAAATTAGCCATTATTATAGATAGGTGGAGCCACATGAGTCCACACTTACTAGATTTGTTTACAAACACACTCCGACCACTCTCCTCCCGCACATCGCCAAGCGGCCCTAACTCGGGGGCACTTTTGGGAATACGCGTCCCGCGTCGCTAACGACGGGTGCTCGTGGAACAAGGGCGGTTCCAGACCAGATTTTCGGGGGGGGGGGCATGTCAAAGTCGGAGGGTATTACATTCGAAATTTTCAGTGCCTCCAGAAAATGTTTTGAAGAGTGCTTGCTTTCAAGCAGCTTTTTAGGGGTTTATAGTAACTAGAGGATATCCAGGGCCCGCGCCATTGTTTTAGAAAGTGGCGGGGTGAAACATTTTTGTAAGGCCATAATAATACTTGTGTTCGCGAGGTGTTTGGCTCCCAAATTTCCAAGTATAACATAAATAAAATGCGAAACTTTGTTAAAGTTATAAAGGTTTCTTCAGATAATGCTAGCTCGAAAGCAAATGTGGGGGGGTCTGGGGGTCCTCCCCCAGAAAATTTTGTGAAATTTGGCTTCAAATAGAAGTATTTCTACTCATTTTTGTACATTTGGTATCCATTGGATAACACCTAAAGAGGGTAACTTCTTGTATACTCCTAAAAGGAGAGGAGAGAAACAAGTTCAAGGAGAAAACAGTAAATAAGTAACCATGAGAAATTAATAGGGGGTCTGGGGGGTGCCCCCTAGAAAATTTTTGAAAATTTGCCTCTAAAAATAGTTTCAGCTCATTTTAAAAGCATCAAAGCATGTAAACCAAAGAATTTTCAAGGATGAAATTATAAATAGATGCCCAATTTTGGTTGGTTGGTGGGGTTTTATGGCGCAAGGGCCCTATTCGGCCATACCGCGCCAGACACAAGGTTTTATGACTTCAATTTGAGATTTATATGCGTTTTATTAAATTTATATCGATTAGGAATAGGAATACAGATGCCCAATTTTGAAAAGGGCCGGGGGTCCTCTTCTGAAAATTTTTGCAAATACGCCCATTTAAACTATAGTATTACCGGTTTGAGAGGGCTTGAGCCCCATCCAATGTTAGCTGAAGGGGGGCTAAGCCCCCCCCCCCAATATTTTGTGATGTTTGGATATTTTCTGGTTTGGAATCCCCTTTCAAGAGCGGTTATTTGGGGAGAGAGTAACCCACAAAAGGTCTCAGAATGTGTTAAAAATTTCTTTTAAGGGTCAAATTTTAAAAATTTTCTTGGGGAGAGCCCCCAAACTTTGGAATTAAGCTGAAATGCTACTTTAACAGATAAATTTCTAAAATTTTTTCTGGGAGAGATCGCCCAGACCCCCATCTTATTTCGAGCTCGCATTATTACACAAAACTTTTACATTAAATGCACCTCAAAATATTACACCTTGACGATATTTAAAGGGACATGTAACGAAATTTAATCTATACATCTGATACAAAATTAGGTAATTAGGCACGTAAACTTAATGGTTGTTTCTTTTAATTTTATGTTTTTTAATGTCTTGTACTGGCCCTCCCCCCCAATATTTTATAAAAGTTGGCGCCTATGGATGTCAAAATATTACCCGCCCCTGTCGTGGAATATTTTCACAATATCTACGGGGCCTCCAAAGAGCCGAGTGGCCGTAAAACGCAAGGCTAGGCGTAGGTCGAACTTGTTTTTAATTTGTGACGCAAGCACAGGAAAGGGGAAAATACCTTTTCTCTTCGTCCAGTTGAAGGTGGCCTTTCCCCTTTCTTCTTCGTCCAGAGCAGACGGAGCAGACAGACGTCTCGGATACGCTGAAGAAGTTGGGAGACTGAGCATCCCATTGAAAAAGTAGGATCTCTTTTAAATTAATTTAACTTTTATGAGTTGAATTGAAAGTAACAATTTTTTTGTTCATTATATATTCGCGCTAAATAACACTACATTTTTTTTTATTTTAACTTTTATTAAATAAGCGCTAGAGTTAAAAAAAAGTTGGTTATCCTGAAAATAATGATATTGTTGTAGAAAAAAGATAGAAGCTGTAGGATAACCCTGAACAGTTGTAAAAGTTTATGGAAAGCAATAAAGATGATGAGGGTTTTAAAACTTTCTTAGAAAAAAAAATCAAACTCGTCAACCACAACCAGATATTATTAAATTTATTTTTTAAATTTGATATTAAGTTATTTTTAACAGACTAGTTTACATGTTAATTGATATTGTTTCCATGTTAATTAGTAATTTTTAAAAATTACTAAATGATATAACCATACTTTTTAAATCATAACATAAAGCTGACACCTTTTTTAACAGATAGCTTTACTGCAAAGTTTTAAATTACCTAATTAGAGAATAAATCAATTTGTGTTTCTAAGTAGATATGTGAAAAATTACACTGGTCAACTCACATTTTGATGCCGGGAATGTTAGAGCTGTTTTTGTATATATTTGACCTGCTGATTCAGAATATGGTATCCATTTTTACGCAACCAGCTCTAGTTTTTGAGATATTCTAAAATTACGTTTTTAAGACTTTTGCTCTACCTTTTATACAATATGGTAAATAAAGATGTCTTAAAAAATAGATGGTGTATGAAGTTTTAGCCCCCTAAGTTAGTGGGTAACTATAGGGCCCTAAAGTTTGAAAAACATGGGAAAAAATTGTCTTTCTTTTCAGAATGTTTTAAAAAATATTTTTTGAGTTTGCTAATGTGATAAAACTGGCTAATATATGTTTTTTAGAACCTATTTTGACAGAATATAATTATTTTTACTTACAAACTGCACTTTAAAAGACCTTTTTCCAATTTTAAGGCGAGAAATAGGGTCATTTTGCTCAAAAAAGCTTAATATACCAGATGGTGGTTGAAACTAACAAATTTCGAATTTTACAGAAGTCCTCAAAAAAGATGTCATTTGATGTAAAACTGAAAAAAAAATTTAAAAAAGGGATTTTTTTCCACTTTTTTAAAATTATAGGGCGAAAGCTTGGGCAGTTTCTATTGTTATTTCACTGATCTTTATCATATGAAATTTCAGTTTTACATCAAAGGACATTTTTTTTAGGACTTACTCCTGAAAATTTCGAAATTTATTCGTTTCACTCACCATTATTGGTATTAAGCGTTTCTGAGCGAAATTACCTTAAAATTAGAAAATAGATCTTAGGAGGTGCAGTTTATGAGTAAAAATAATTATATTCTGTCTAAAGAGGTTCTAAAAACATGTATTAGCCAGTTTTATCACATTAGCAAATTCGAAAATATTTGTTAAATTCTGGAAAAAAAAAAAAGACAATTTCCCCTCCACATTTTTCAAACTTTAGGGCCCTATAGGTACCCTTAGAATTAACTTAGGGGGCTGAAACTTCATACACTATCTATTGGGACCCAAAGGAATAGGAAAAGCCTAAGGAGTAAGGTTTTTTATTTCTTAAGACACCTTTATATCACCATCACCATATTGTATAAAAGGTAGAGCAAAAGTCTTAAAAACGTTAATTTTAGAATATCTCAAAAACTAGATGCCATAACCTGAATCAGCAGGGCAAATATATACAAAAACAGCTCTAACATTCCCGGCTAAACAAAAAAAAAACACCCATGAGAAATCCTAAAAGCTTTAAATTTTAAGTTTAATGCTAGAAATAATTGAACTAATTAAATTTATAACAACCAAAGATACCTCATTTAAAGTCTAAAAATACGTTCAAAATCAAGGAAAGGAAGGAACTAGAACTAGAAGACATTTTTGAACTGTTTAAACGTGCCCCAGCTTATTGTGGTTAAATGTACCCCATCTACCATCTCAAACTATAGGAGTAAAAAATAGATATTTAGAAATGAAATTTGGGAATCAAGACATTTTTGGACTTTTAATTGATGTCACAATAGAATGCAAGGCAAAATTTTTCTACTTTAAAAAACTTTGGTTGAATTTTCATATGAATAAAAGGAGAAAAAATTTTACTTTGCACCTTCCAAAGTAGGCAACTTTCAAACACTAAGGGTTCCAATAGGCTAACTGCTCTGAAAATTCAGGCAAAAGAGGATACTAATACAGCTAGCTACCTATTGATATTTTTTTTTTCAGATTTTAAAGTTGAATTTAACATAGAGATATGTGGATTGTTCTAATGTGCCACACTCCCCCACATATTTTTTTTAGGAAAAAAAAAACAAGAAAATGGAGAGAATAGCAAAGAATTTTCTGGATAAAACCAACAAGGACGAGTACCACCCATATGAAAAAAATATCCCAAAGAAATGCATAGAAGGTAATTTTTGCAATCAGTATATCCTCAAATTATAATAAATTATTCTTATAAAGGACAAACAACCATAAAATAGTACTTTTTCGAATTTATAAAATTTTATTTTTGTAAGATAAAAAGTTTAATAGTTTTAGGGCAAGAAGAATCAGATGAAGATTGTCATTGCAATGAAACTGATGATGAAAATGATTGTGAATGCCTTAATGAAAAGGAAAATAGTATTTCTGGGAAGGTATGTGTCATTATTAGGAGTGTTTGATGTTATGAAATAATGTTACAGAACAAATCATGTCAAATGAAGACCTTTCAATTCTCTACTCATTTCATATTTAACTGCTACACTCAATCATTTTATAAAATTATTAAACAATAAACCTTCACCAACCCTTTTAAATAATATTTCAATAGATTGGCACGAAATAAAAATTCAGTAAGTAAACAGTGGAGTAATTTTTTTGCAGTAAAATTATTAACATAACATTAAAGAAATCACAATTAAAAAACTTTGGTTGTTATAAGAGACCCCTAGTTTCAAAAACGGACTCTTACCAAAAACAAAATTTTACAGGAGGGAGAAAAAACTGTCATCATGACTAAAACAAGAAAAATTTGAAATTCAATCTATTTGCTGTATACAGCAAATAGATTGAATTTCAAATTTATTTCAATTTTAATTTCAAATTTTTCTTGATTTAGTCATGATGACAGTTTTTTCTCCCTCCTGTAAAATTTTGTTTTTGGTAAGAGTCCGTTTTTGAAACTAGGGGCCTCATAAGATGTACACATATTTTTTTGCACAAGATTTAAAATAAGAATATTTTTGTGAGACCATATAAAACCCAAATAACCATAGTTGGATAAAACAAAAAACTTTCTTAGCACAAAAATTTCTTCAAATATTTTCTGCAAACTAATTAAGTACTTTCAGTCGTTTGAATTTTGAATAAAACATAATGACAGTCTCATTGTTCACATAAATACTGTAATAATGCTTCATAAGCAACAAGAGCAATTTATTTATAAAAAAATTAAAAATATTTCTGTATAATTCTAAAACTTTCTGCACTTAATTTCTATATTATCCAAGTATGTTAATAACATTCAAAACCAGCCTAGGTCTGGTTATTGTTCATTGCTTATCTTACCAGCCATGGCTTAGGGCTGCATTAGTCTGAAATGTAGCAATTTTGGACTTAATTATTTTTAAGCTATTTCTGACAGTAATATGTTGTTTTCTAAACTATATTTTTTGATCAAGTTATTCTTACTGTATACCTTTTATAAGCATTTTTGGTAACACAAAAATACTGTGTGCTTATAGCCCATGGGAAAGGCAATTTAAATAGGACGTTCAACTGTATATATGTTATGGGCAAAGTGGTTAATCGGACATTATTAATAATGCCCGAAGAGGAGGCGGGCAAAGTGATAATTTTCATTGATAAATTCCACTGAATTTATCACATTGCCCGGGCATTATTAATAATGCCCGATTTATCACATTGCCCATAACATATATATAACAGATAAGATGCATGCTTTATATGAACAATATTTTCAGATGTTTTGAATGAAGCAAGCATAGCAAATTCTTTCTGATTTACAAATTTTGTTTCTAGGAAAAAACAACAACAGATTATCTGAAGCAAGTTGGATGTAAGTAAATTATGTTTAAAAGTAATGTCTCTTAATATATTCTCTTTCTCTTCACAGTTATTGAAATAACCCTTCCCTTATTTTTATTTTAAAAAAGTTAAATAAAACTCCCAAAGATGAAAATAACAACTACATAACCTTCAGGATTTTTGGTGATTAAGTACAACCTGCAGGGAAACATACAGTTAATCATGTTTCTTAACAAATATTAAATTAAATAAACTTTAAAAAAATTACTTGCTTTGCCTTTAAAAAGACTTTAATATTTTACAGGGTTTATTGGGGAGACAGCTCTTATATCTGGAATTGGCATGGTTGGCATGTCCCTTCTCCCTTCTTTACTAGGATTTACAACTGGGGGAGTAGCTGCAAGGTCCTTGGCAGCTATGTATCAAAGCAGATATCTTGGAGGTACTATAGCAAAACGAAGCCTGTTTTCAGTTATGCAGAGGGTTGGAGTAAAAGGATTTGCCACATCCACCAAAGTTATTGTTTGTGCTGGTGCATCCATGATGTACTCAATTCCAGCTGCTTCTACCTTACTAAAGAAAAATGAAAACGAAAGCCTATCTTCTAATAGGAGAGGCAATAAAAAGAAATGTACATGTAAAAGATCACAAATGAAAACAAAAAAACTGTGAATGATCCTGGTTTATGGATTATTTTAAAGGAATTTAATTTTATGAAATAATGCTGATGATTCTTTTAACAAGTGTGAAGTAAATATTCTTTTTACAAGTTATTCCTTTAACAATTTATTTTTGAGCAATGAATGAAATAATCTATAGTAATAAATTTTGTCTACCATGGAAATGGAATATTTAATCAGGCAGGTGTAATTGTGTCTAAAAATTTTAACTGTAATTTAATTAACTGTAACTGAACTTTTTTACTTTTAGGAGTTCTCAACTGTATGTCTAATTTATAAAAGTTATTTATCTGCAATTATAAGTAAATCAGAAAAATTATGGCAAACTTCAATGAACTGTTATTTTAATAACAGGGCTCAATTTTTTAGAAAGAGAGTTGCCTGAATGGTACCCTAGAAGTGTGTGTGTTAAAGTTAATACTATATACCTAATAAAAAAATTAAAATATTTTAGTAGCTTTTAGGAGAATATTCTCCAAAAAATTATTACCAAACAACTCTACTATGGCAGGATTCTAAGGTATAATGGACTGGTTTAGAATAAAAAACCCTGTAAGCTATTTAATTTTAAAGTTTTAAACTTTTGTGAAAGGATTGGACATTGTAATAATTAATAAAGAGAAACATACTATTGTGTTTATTTATAAAATCATTAAAGGAGTTTTATACACAATATGTATTGTTGAATGTTTCATTAATACTTCTATATTATACAGGCTTTAGCAAGGAATCAAAATTTGGAAAATGTCAGATTAAGAGAAAAAGGTGCAAAATAGTAACTTTGTAATATTTTTGTGTTTTGATATGTATTTCACCTTTCTGATTAACATCCATTTTTGTCAAAATAAAATATGCCATCAGTTTCTTTTAATGGCTCTTATAATACCTCTTTCGAGTGACCTTTCATTCTCATAAGTAAAATTTTATACAGTAACAATTGTGAGTTAGCTACTACATTGAGCCTTTCAAAGGTTTAAGGAGGGAATTCTGTTCTTCCTTTATAAATTCAATGAAGAGATTATCTAAGTCATCATAACATCGAGCCATTTGATTGACAAAGGCTTGCTTTAAGTCATCTCTTGCACCCTTATTTACACCTCGAGTGACAGCACGCTGTTTACTGGCTTGAAATGTAGGAGTAGATAAAATGTCCAAATTTACGTTTCCTCCAGCAGGTGTGGCTAAATAAGATATTTCTTCTAAAATGTCCACATTTATTATGTAGTTGAAGAATTTTTGAAAATTAAAGCTCTTGGCTTTCTTAATTGTCTCAATGCATCTGTTGAGCAATTCATACTCATGTTCCAAATCATACTGCATAAGAACAAGCATGTATCCTAGAGTAGTATCCTTAAGGGCATCATCTACATTTTCACTTGACTTGTAGAGTCTGAGCAGCAAAGATACACAATATTGCAGAATCTCTCTGTTGTTGTTGCCCATGAAATACATGAATCGCACATGACACTTACCGAGAATGGGCTTAGTCACAGCTGACGTAGTCTCTTGGAGATTAATGATCACGGTGAAGAGGATTCTCAAGCACTCCTCATACTCACCTAAAAAGTAGTAACAACTTGCAATCTGGAGAGCAGTTTTGTTTTTCACAGCCAGGTCAATGGTGTTATCCTGAACTCTAGTGAGATGTTCAATGGCCTCTCTGTGTGCCCTCTCATACATTAGCATGCTGATGTAAAATTCCTGGAAAACAGGCCAGGTCTCCAATTGAACATTTTTGCACAGGGTCTTAAACTCTTTCATCAAGTGCTGGTGGCGATGGAGTAGTTCCCAACACTCAACCGCCGTGACAAAAGAAGGCACGAGCATGCCAGACACATCAGTCGGTGCAGCCTTGCTCACAACCAAGTATCCCCTCTCGGTACGCTTGAACTCGCCACCTACCGATGTATAAGCACCCTCCTGGGGAAAAGAGATACCCTCCATCAGAAAGTAATTGTAAGGTCCTGGAACGGGGCTGGTCAACATCTTAGGAAGTACGAGCCTACCATAATAAAACAGGTAGTAAAAAAAAGTAATCACAAGACAAAAGTAAGCTTCCTCGTACCCAGACATTTCTTCGCGTCGATGTTTCTCGCTGCTCAGGCTTGCAATTGTCTTGTTTTTTCTTTTCAGAAGAGACAACAGCTGCTGTAAACTAAGGTCACTGAAGTTGGACACAAACATTTCTGGGTAGTTCCATCGATACCTTAAGGCCACCATCTCTAGCAACTTAAAAAGGGGCTTCCAGCCCTCTTCTAAGTTGCCATCAGATTGGCCAATGACCTCTTTCCTGATTGCAGCATCCTGGACTGTGGGAAGGGTGAACATGCAACAAATATAAAACTCCATGGCCTTCTGTAAGAGCTGAAAGATAACCTTAAACTTGTAGTCAAACTGTGACACCCTAAGCATCAATGGCAGAGCATCACACACCAGCATCTTTCTAAATAGGTTAATTGGTGTTGGAGTGCTAGCTCTCTCTTCGGCTGTTAAAAGAGTATCAATAATGTTCGAGCCATGCTGGAGTAATCGTGCATTCGGCATCCTTTTGAGAAACAATAGTGTCAATTCACAGTGTTCTTCCATGGTTCTAGCACTTTGAGTAACAGCTTTCATAACTTCATATTTGGTATCTTCAGGTAACTGTTCAAATATCTGTTTCAGGAAGTTATTGGAATCAGAACACAGAGCTTTGGAGATGTTTCTAAGTTCTTGAATCAACACAGGTTCTTTTGGAAACTTTTTAATCAAATCACTCAAACATATGGCACATTCATTCAAGTTTTTTTCATCACATTCCATTTTATAACACTGGAAAAGAACAGCAAAGCTTTGAGGGTATGCAGATTTAGAGAATATCATCCATGATTTTGCTGCAGCTACATCGGTCTTAAGTGAATTCAATATCTGTGAGATCAGATATTCTTCATCAGTGCTGGAACTCATTTTGGAAGTGCAATCTGAAAAAAAAAATATTATGTTAACCAAATTAGATTGTTTAAAATTGCATGCTACCTCCTGAACTATTTTAACTTAAAATGAATTTAAAATTAGGTTGCTGAGACAGAACTTAGACTCACATCTATATACTATCATAAGAAGTTCAAAATTAATAACAATATTATTTTTCCAAAGTAAAATACATAGTTTGAGCTTGATAAAATAATAATTTATGCCTTATATTTCCAGTTGGAATCATTAGTCAGTCAATCATAAGGATGATTGCAATATATAGCTACATAGCAAAGTTATCGAGTTTAACATAGTTTTGTATCAAAACTTTAAAAATTACCTATTACTTTAAGCCTCATGCTGATAAGATTAAACAAATGTGTCATAAATATATCAAAGATATTTATTTATTCAAAATTTATAGAAGTCAGACTTGCCAACCTCTGAAAGTCAAAAATCAGGAGATTTTCCATAGAAATCAGGAGAAATTTTTATCGATGTATTGCCATCGCAAACCAATTTTAAAAAGATAATATGTGCTCAAAATAAAAGTTTAACCGTTTTAAAATCACACAACCATACTTTTTCACAATCGCACTGTCCGGGAACATTTTTCTGAAGAGAGCTCCGGAATGGTCCCCCACATTGATCGGTAAATTATGCTCCAATAAGAATGCTGTAAAAAGGCATTCAGCATTAATTACCGTCTGATCATTCTGTATTACAGAAATCTTTTGGTTATTTTCCACACATTTCGAATTTTCCTTATGCATATTTCGAAAAAAACAGGAATTCCGAAAAAAAAAAAAGAGAAAGCGGGAGATTTTCAGGGAAAATCCGGAGGGCGGGAGAAGAGAGCGAAAATCCGGAGTCTCCTGCCAAAATCCGGAGAGTTGGCAGGTATGAGAAGTAAATATTTTTTATGCCACACCACATCTTACTAAATCTCATCAAGAGGGACAGAGAAGTCCAAATATCAAAAATAACACATGTAACCTATGAATGTTCCCTTAATTTTTGATCAGGGTGATGAAAAAACTTCATCAATTTAAGAGCCTCTAGCTGTCGTATCATACATAGAAGCGGAATGAATAATTTTGGGAGAAGTTACTGTGAGGGATGCAGACAAGAATAGGAAAATGTGGTTGGAGTAAAAATTTTGTAAAACTTCAAACGGCAACACTTATAGTTTTTCATACTATGATTTCTAAAGTGAAAAAACTCAATAGCAGTTACAAAACCTGTAGAACAAAAACCCACCCCTAGATAGAGAAATGAAAAACAACTCTGGAGCTCAGCAGTACCTTATAGTCATTAGTTTTAAATACTTAGGAAAAAGAAAACAATCAATTAGAACAGAGAACTAAAAATTTTTCTTATTGCTTCAAAAATTTACTCACACTACCAGTGTTATTCTTAGGATTTAATAGGTAAAATTTTGCTCTTTTGTATGAAAATTTAATAGTTTATTTCCATCTACATAGGTCACTTGTATCATAAATTTCATCAACATATTACAAGTTTTTCATGGTGTTGACATTTTTAAGAACAGGTATTTATAACACTCAAACGGTTTTTGGTCATTTACTAAAAGTAGAAAAGAGTTTATAAACGTCATATATTTACCTTGAATTGTTTGAAAAGAGCAGTTTACCTTAAATGAAATGAGCTTGATACAATGTTTTTTTTGTGGTGATTAAATTAAAGTGTCACGGTTATGTAATGATAAGTATTTTAAAAGGAACTTTTATTATGATATGAAATTTCAAAACTGCACAAATAAGATCTGGAAGACTAAATAACAGGGTAATATGAGCAAATTTTGTACATTTACCCGTGAATTCATAATTACCTGGGTTGTGCTGTAGGTAAACTATAAAGTAAACAAATAACTTGTTTGACTTTGGTTGCCAGATAAGAACTTTAAATTTGCTCCGCTCTACTTTAAATATTAAGGCTTTAGCTTAACCAGTAGAGTACACTTGATAAAAGGGATAAAAGAGCTGCGGTTCTCGTCAACCCAATTATTCCTCATCTATAATTGAAATTGAATTTGACAACGATTTTGTGGAACATGGCGGAGGGGACGGATGGCCTATTCGGTTTGCTCTCTGCCTTTTCACGCCAGCAGTCTGCGCACTGCTCCGTCGTGAGTTCGATTCTCACCTCGCCCCTGGGTATAGTGACTAGATAAGGTAGTGTGTTTACCGCCCATAGATACCATTATAAAAAAGTGTGCCCAAAAAAGGCGAAAAATCCAGGTGGCGAACGATCGCTAGTTTCCACTCTCTATGAATGCTATTATCTCTGATCTGTGCGGTGCCGTGCCCCGTAAGCGCGGATCTCGTTAAAAAGAGATAATAGTATTCATAGAGAGTGGAAACTAGCGATCGTTCGCCACCTGGATTTTTCGCCTTTTTTGGGTACACTTTTTAAATCCGGTAAACACACTACCTTATTCTAGTCACTATACCCTGGGTATACCCTGGGTGTATTTGTATTTTCCTTCTTTGGGTCAGTAAAATTCTGTTGTGTCTGTCTTACATGACGAAGGTGTATAAGCGGATCCTTGAGATCAAGCACACACATACCTGAAAATATATGTAACACCAACCAACCAACATGGCGGAGTTTTGAACCGAAATGCATCATGGGAAAGGGGCCATCCATAAATGATGTCACACTTTTTTTCAACATTTTTGACCCCCTCCCTCCCCTATGTCACAAAGTGTCACACTTCACCATACCCCCTCCCCCCCCCTTTGTCACGTCACGGACTGCTACCAATAATAATAAGTTTAGAATAAGGTTGGAAAGAATTTGGAACCCGATGTTTTTATTGAAGTTTAAGTGCACCCCTCCTTATAAGTTCAAAGTGAACTCTTATTTTGTTGGTATGAATCTTATAATAATGTCATTTAAGCTACATTTTCCAGAAAAGATTTGTTATTTAGTTTTATTTTTGACTAGCTGATATGCCCGCCGTTCCTCGGGGGATAAAAGGCTTATCAAACTGTGTGTTAAAATAAAGAAGAATTATCGTTTAGATGCAATAGAGTCAACAGTCTTCCAGCTAAGATTCTTTTTTGATGCCATACCACTTCGTTAAGATGTAAAAAAAACCTTTAAAAATAACCACCTGTTTAGATTTAATTGTGAAATCCCCATCCCCGTTTTTAAAGAGTAATTTTTCAAAATAGAAAAAAAATCAGGGGGCCTTCTGAACCCCATTATTTTTTTCTCTTTTGTCCTTTTCTCCCTCCATCCATTTCTGCAATTGGTATAAATGTATATTTGAGGCAAATTTCTCCGCCTTCGCTTCACAATAAAGATATATTATTGAACAGCAATATCTATAGATAAAACTTATTTCCCCCTCATCCCGCTAAATTTTTATAAAATACAAAACAATTAAATATACTACATACTTTTATACTTTTTTAAGATGATAAACAAAATCTTAAAAAACCGGTTTAGAATTAGTGTTTATAACCATTTTTTAATAACGATAATTTTTTTTTAAATCAGGGGGAGACCCCCTGAACCCCCCTTTGCTGATTTATCACCAACTCATTCTCATTCATTGAAAGAAATTTCAAACATGAAATAAAAGTAAACATAATTTGAATCGACACTGAAAATACCTGTGATAAAATATTGTTTAATTTGAACTTTGCTGGAAATACTTAAATTTGATTAAATAGAAAAAAGAATAAAATTTTTCAGTGGAACGGTTTTTGGTTATCATAAAAAAAAATTATTTAATCATTAAAAGTTGTTTCTTTATCATATTTTTAAAAATTCACCTGTTATAAAACATTTCAAAATAAATATTTCCAACAATAGAGGTTTTGCGTGTCCTGGAAAGAGCAATAACCGCAATAAATTTAACATTGAAGGCTAAGCATAAGAATTTAGAAAAGGGACAAAAAAGGCTCCTTGGAATGCTTTGATTCAGAAAATTATTTTTCGCAAACCTTCCTGGTTGTGTAAGGAACAACATACTAAAATTTCATAACAATCACATTAATAATGTGGGTGCTAGGATCCAAAAACTAAAAACGGGAGTGAATATTCAAACCCCAGTACACCCCCTCCAGAATGGAATATAGAAAAATCCAGAAATCACTTTCTTTGAAATTCTCTCAAGAAGGTATTACCAACAGTTCAATTCGTAATATCGATTTCTCGGTATTGTTTTCTTCAAAAATATAAAACTTGGTTTATGCTCAGAAAAAACGGGGTTTTGGAATATTCAGACCTCTTAAAATTCGAATATCCAAAATCTGAAAAATGCCTTTCTAGAAATTGTTGCTAGGTACCTTCCTGCGAAATAACAAAGATCTGGGGTCATTTTGGACGCCGCTGGGCTCAAAAACGTCGAAAACGCTCCAAACCCCCCTGTGGGTCAGAAAAAAGATATTTCGAAAAATCCCTTCTTAGTGCGCGTATACACCATAAGGTCTTTGACCCTACCAAGTTTCGAGTCTTTAGCCCCGGTAGATTTTGCTGTGCGTTGGTAAGTGAGTGAGTGAGTGAGTGGTAAAGCTCTTTTATTATTATAGATTTTCAATGTGTGATGTCACAATTCTTGAAACCCCCCCCTCCCCCCTTGTCACAGATTGATGAACCCCCTCCCTCCCCTCAAAGCGTGACGTCATTTATGGACGGCCCAAAGCCGGGCTCAGAAATTCCAGCTTTGAACCCAGCATCGGAGGTGGAATTGTAAATTCCACGACACGGCATTTTTCCCTTTCGTAAGGAATGCCTGGTTTCCTTTACCAGTTTTCCTGGTTTCCAGACAAACTTTACTTGTTCCCTCTGGAAGGCTGTCAGCGACTTCGTTGCCGCGCAGGTCAACATGCGCGGGTACCCACTGGATATGGATCTCATTCTTGGAAGATAGGGTGTTTAACCCGCGAGGACGCGCGCAGGGCCTGCGAGGCCCTGTCACTTGAATAAACCTTCATAAAAACTCTAATTTTTAATCAAAAATGTTGAAATCCCGTGTATCTGCCTAAAAGGTTTCCACCTATCACCTCCTAAAGTTTAAATAGAGTGGGTATGTTATTTTCCGAGTTAGGTAGTTGTTTTTATTGAATTGCTTCGAAAATTGGGAGGATTCGAGCGAGTTATAACCAAAGAGGTGTCCAAAAGTAACTAGAATCGATAATTTTTCTTGCAAAAGAAGGAAATTTAAGGTAAACAGCGCTAAATCAACAACGGAAATCGGCCCCCCTTTGAAGATAAGATAATCTCGGACACTTTCTCCTGAGTGGTAGTGCTTTTCAAAATAGTCTAATATTTTATATTTGTAAAAAGCAGTCAACTTAAAAATGAATTAGTATGCACTTTCAACGATTAAATTATGTATTTAAACTTTCCGTGATAAAATTTTTGGATTCACTGAACTTTTTGAACGGAAAACGGTGTGTAGGGCCTGAGAGGCCCTGAGCGCGTGCCCGTGTAACAAAAAGTAGCGCGCGTTCTCCCGGGTTAAGTGCAATGTTGATTTTCTACACGGTTCTATGGCGATAAACACACTATTCTCTTCTAGCCACTTGTAACCAGGGCCCGATTTAGAAAATTTGGAACACTAGGCCCGACATAGAGGAAGGGGGCCCCGTTGCCACATTAGGTGCTATTTGAATGTAGAAGCGTGAAAAGTAATTGTTTGCTTATGTGAAAATTCACTATCGTCAGGGAGTCAGGGGAAGACACGTTCTCGGTTATCTTTTATGTTTTTTACACTGCTAAAAGGTTTGGATTTTTATTTTCGATTTAAAAAAGGAATGAAAAAACATTCTAGGAAGTATAAAAAGTTATTTCAACTATAAATTTTTGTCAACTTTTTAAAATTAGGGGGCCCCTAGGCCCGGGCCTAATGGTAAATCAGGCCCTGCTTGTAACTGGAGCTTGAAACATTAGATGCTTTTTTTTAAAAAAACAAACCCAGCAGTGACAGGGGGTTGGAGCGTTAAGACCTTTCGGTCTTCCGTCTCAAATTTAATTTAACATTTTCTTAATACTTTTTTTTTCAAGTATAAAAACGAAAGTTACTTAAAAATATTAAATTTTTAAATAGTAAATTACCTGTTTTTAAAAAGGATGCAGAAGAAAGGCAACAGAATTTCCAAATGGTGATTTTTTTAGTTATTAGAAACAGAGAGGATGCCACTGCACAAGAGGAAACTCCAGATGGAATATTCTTTATGGTTCTGAGAGGATGTAGACTAGCAAGAGAATAAAACGCTTCTTATATAGTCTATGAGGGAGATAGAGTATTATAAGCTACAGAACGCAGCGTTCTTTATTAAATCTTTAAAAATGATGGAGCCCTAATTCCTAAGACCCTAGAGAGGATGCAGAAGAGCAAGAGGGCAGCTTTAGTTCAGAATGAAACATTCTTTTCGTTCTATTCTGCATCTTATATATGTAAGTACCGTAAAAAGTGTCCTATGCCGGGGTTCTCTTACTTTTCTGAATCTTTAGTGCCATAGTATAGCAGGGGTTCCTCGGCCCTTCTGCCTGCTTTCTATTTAAATGTCCGTAAAAAGAGCTAGAGCGTCCCATTTGGAGATTCTAGATTCCTCTTGCTTTTCTGCATTCGCTCAAAGCGCCTTTTAGAAGAAAAGAGGCCTTGCATAACTTTGCTGCCGATTCCCCTATTTAGTCTAGGGACACCAGTGACTGTTAACCAAAAACTTTTTTAGAAAAGAGACCAGATAACTATAATAATAAAAAACCCTATTTTTTGGTGAAATTTTTTGATTGGTATATTAAGTCTTGTTCTGTTCACCAATTTTGAGCTTTATTTTAAAGTGTTTTTAAAATTATCCAATACAAATCTTTCTTTTTGTATCTTTTTTTTTCATTAATTTTAAAGGGGTTCCGATTCATCCCGCGGATATTAGGGGTGGAATTGATGCGTCAGTTAATACTCGAACCTTATTGGAACAAGATGCTAAAAAAGTTACAAGTCAATGTTATTCAAGTGCGGATCCAGTCGGGAGGGGCAACCGGTCAATTGCACGCCCCCTGTGGGCTCGAACCAAAACGAGTTAAACCCCTGCTTTTTGGGTCTAATTTCCACAATTTTCTGGGAGAGGACCCCCCCTTTTGTGTTCATAGCAATATTATTTGCTACTTTTTATATTCAGTTCTTAAAAATGCAAATACTATCAAAAAATTATTAAAAAGCTACATTGAGAACCTATTAGGGGCTATCCATAAATGACCATCGCGCTCGGAGGTATTCAATTTGTGACCATCTAGGGCAGATATCTTATCTCTGCAGGGCCGTATCCAAGGGGGGGGGGTTTAGGGGTTCAACCCCCCCCCCCGAAATTTTGACCTCAATTTTTATACTGCTATTTTTCTTGAAAATTATGTCTCACAAGGAGCGATATCCTCTTCGGGTATAACCCAAAGGGCCTCAAAATGAGTCAAAACCCTACTTTTAAGGGTAAAATTTCCAAAATTTTTCTGGGGGAAAACCCACAGACCCGCTCGAAATTTTTAAATCTATTAAGTATACGGTTTTTCCTTCAAACTTGTGTGATTTACAAGGAGTGGTCCTCTTTAAACCTAAAGTGTCTCAAAATGAGTTAAAATGCCACTTTTAGGGGAAAAATTCAAAATATTTTCTGGAGTAGGAACCTAAAAACCCCCTTAACATTTCGTCATTTATTACAATATACCTTCTTTTAACTTTGAAAATTCGGCCGCTTACAATGAGTGGTGCTCTATGGGTGTAATCTAAAGGGTCTCAGAAATGAGCTAAAACACTCTTTTGAGGGGCAAATTTCCAAAAATTTTCTGGGGGAGGACCCCCCTTTTACTTCGAATTCATATTGTTTATACAATTTTGAAATTTAGTGCATCAAAATTTCAATCCAGTGTTGTCATCTAAAACTTAACAACTAAAAGTACCCGTAAGGAGGTACCTCAGAAAATATTTGAGTCAACCCCCCCCCCCCCCCCCCCGAAACAAAAGTCTGGTTACGGCCCTGTATCTCTGGGATATCTCTCGGAAGACGGGACCTTAAATCCAGTCTTAAAAGTTCACAAATGAGTCAAGAGACTACATTTTAAGGTCAAATCTTAAAGACCTTAGGAAAAAAATTGGGAGTCTAAACAAACCCATCCCGAAAAACTATTATATCATTGCAAGTTGCTTTTAAAAATTGGCAGAATTTTTTTTCAATTTATTTAAATCTTCCTCTCGAATTTAACAACCATATTTTCCTTAGAATAGTATTGTTTTTTGAACTAGTAACACTTTACTTTTTCCGACTCTAAACCGGCTCTTTTCACATGAGATACTAGTCTTGTCCCGTTTCGTAGTGAGGGGTAGTTGCCAAGCAACACCGATGGGAAATACAATCCCTCCGCCAAAACAAACGAAATTTCTCCTCATCAATTTCTATTGCAATTCACATTGATCTCATTCAATATTTTTGTCAGAATTCAATAAACTTCATTTAGAAATAGACAGATCACATTGACTCAAGATGAATGGAAGTTTACCTTTATTACCAGGATTTGCGTTCCGAGATTTAACAGTAAAAATATAAGGTTTCTCGCACTATTAAAGCTAAATTTTGATAAATCTTGAACTATTGAAATTGTTTTGCCTCTTTTTCAGAAAACTAATTATGGATACCCAAGGACCCTTGTATACGACAGAGGAGTGCCGATTTCACAACCACTTGGATCAGCCACCGCAGAAAAGGCTTTAGAACAGCTCAATGCCCAGAACAAAGTTTTTGACAAAGAAAAGGCTGCAGAACTAATTTATGGATCAAAGAAGGAGCCTCAGGAAAAAATCAAATTGCCTCGCTATCTGGCCATGGATAAAAAGGTTCTATTCATTCATATATCTTTCTGTGCAACGAATATTTTTTAAACAAAATTTTCCAAAGAAGCAACATATTACATCTTTAATTTTGACGAAAACTATGGACACTTTTTAAAATTTTTGGGTAAAATTCCGCTAACGTTCCGTTAAATAGCGCCAAGTTTTTTAGACGCTAAATATTACTAAATTTGTACGATTGTCTTTAATATAACTACACACAATTTTATATGTTAATTTGAAATTTTTTAGGATGTTTCAAAAATTTAAACTTTATGCAAAGTTTAAGTTAATTCTTCAATTTTAAAGTACAAAAATATTTACATTTTTGATTGCTTTTAGACAGAGCAAAACTTATTAACCACTGTTGAAAAATGAGTCTTCGCGGTATATTTATTGTTCGCATAATTTAGGTTCTAAGATTCGATGGGTGGTTCCGAGAAGATACTGATGATTACTGTAAAGGAAGCTACCGTATAAGAAGAGTTAAAGTCCTTTACTACCTGCAAAATGACACAATGGAAGTAATTGAGCCTAAAACACCAAACAGTGGATTGATACAAGTAATCAATAATTTTACTGACCATTTCACTATCACACCTGTTTTTAAGATAATAGTAGTAGTATAAAAATTCAGGATTGTAATTTCAATTCAGAATTTACAATTTTAGCAATTTTTAAAAAATATTATAGATACTATTTGAAATTTTGAAACCAGGGTTTGAAATTGATAATTATAAAGACGGAGAAAAAAACTCAAAATCGGATCAAAATTTTTATATTTGCCACTTTTAAAAATCAGGCAGCCTTTTTCATCAAACATGGATCATCGATTATATGGTGATCGCATTTATAATGATTATATGTCAGCATTATTTTTTGTTTTACTTTTCGTAGCGGAATATAAAATCATTTTTGTCGCACGAAAGATCGCCAAAGGAGAGATAGAGATAGAAATAAATTATTCTGAAAAATAAGAGGACGCAACTACTATACTATAGTTTGTTCATTTATAGAATTGGCGCGTTAAACAGGATCAAAAACGCTCAATAATGCTTCATAACGGTCATCACACAACTTCAGTGACCGATTTTTTTTTACAGTATTTTAACTACTTCTGTTTCGGCTGCCTTGTCATTGCAAAAGAAAATGCTTTCGATGATAATTACAATAGTAACTGCTTCTAATACATTTCGTTTCAGGCGCCGCCAGTTCTAAATGAACAGACTACAGAAAAGTTAGATTAGCGGGTTGTAAAAGATATTTTTTTGTCGCTGTTTGAGTTATATTTTTTGAACGATTTTTTTAATCATAAATTAATGATTATTATTTGAAAACCGTATCGCTCAAAAGTAATCATGGTTTTCAATCGAAACCAATAAAACTCAAACTCTGATCATAAGTTCTATTTATGCTCTAAACCCGACCCAATTTTTACGATTTTACTCAAAATTTAATCATTGAACCAGGTTTTGCGATCAAGTGTGATAATTTAATTCAAACCCTGTTTAAAATATTGTAATTTTTTTTGAGTCGGATAAGCTGGAAAGGCATGAGTTCGTTTTGAAGCTAAGATATCGTCGGCTTACAAGCGAAAGGTACTAAGTCACTTTTGGTGAATCTTTTGAAAGCGGGTAGAACAGCGCCAACGAGAGCGGAGCCTTGGAGCATTCCCCCCGCTGTTCGCCGCTTTTGAGGCGGTGGTGTATATCCACCATAACTCGATATGATAAATCAGTCATAAAAAGAGGTGATTTCGATGATTAATTACTTTTCAGGAATAATTGAGCTGGTTAGCATGAAAGTGGCATTAAGTCCACTAAACGTAGTTTTGAGTATATGAAGGTTTTATCTAATGGCAGCCTATTGTTTGTCGTTGTTCTTATGGAGAAGACATTTTAGGTAGCTCTTTCAGGCCAATCATTGATTCTTTGACCTGGGTGATTGTTGCATTTGGTAAAGCATCTTAAAAAAAATCTAAATTCATGATTTTTTCAAATTTTGTATTTTTGGACTTATGCCACTTTCATCCTGAGTAGCTCGATAGAATTTTTTTTTACAAATTAGAGTAGCTTGAAATAGGTTTTAAGCATTTAATTTAGATTATTTGTTAAAGTATAGCAAAATTAAACCTTTTTTTATATCCTTGGAAATAAAATATTTTAAATTTCAGGGAACTCTGTTCAAAAGACATGCATTCCCTCATCCCAGAGGAAAAGGACGATGTTACCTCTGGAAGGATCTCAACTTGGGCGTTAATCTCATTGTGTATGGCAATGTAATTCGATTAGTAGACTGTGACCAGTGGACGAGGGTAAAGGAGTTCAACTATCTAACATATTTTTTACCTTCGAAAAGTTACCAAAGCCTGTTTATAATATAAACCCATGAATTCTAACTTGTAAATTGTATAACTAAACTAACTTATACAGTAGAATTTACAACAAATAGTTCACAAAAATTTTCCCTAATTTGAAGATCATTTGTACAATCGTCAATTTTTACAAATTTTCTCTAAAAGAGACACTGATGAGCACCAGCCACCACCTGTAAATATTATGAAAAGAAAAAAAAATCTCTTGCATTCCAGGAGTACCTCATCGACGCAGGGATTGAACTGAACGATACGGAGGTCATGCCTCCCGACCCTTACGAGATGCAGAAGGAGCAGATGGGAACGAGAAAGGAGGAGCATCTAGAAAACCACCAGAAAAAACACAAGCTGAAGCAGTTCTTCGCCTATGATCGAAAGATCCTCCGCTTCTACGGCATCTGGAAGGACATCCTATCTGATCCCCCGGACGTGAGGAAGGTCGTCTTGCTGGTCAGTCATCACACACTATTCGTTTTTTTTTTTTTTTTTTTTGGGGGGGGGGTCGAATAATAGTTTTTTTTTAAACCATCGAACATCGTATCTTAAATGCTCCGCTTCAAGCACGTTTCTTTAAACAAGTTTTACCGTTCAGTTATGGTACGTTTCATGTGAACTTGTAGTCTAATTAATTTAAAGTGAAAAAAAAAAAAAAAACAAAGTTCCAAACGAGATGAAAGAAAAACTAGCTAAAAATAGGAAAAATCTCTATTGTTATTATTTTAAATTTTAACAGCTTGATACAGAATTCTGGCTTAAACTTATGTCTTTCGACTATGTTTTATAACTTTTATTCAGTTAATCAAATTCTGCCCAAACCTAGTGGCCTCTATCAAGTGATGTCCATCTCCGTTTCATTAGCCCTCGGGTCTGGGGTGCTAATTACTTAGCTTGTGTCCCAGGTTGAGTGGCTAGCGCCGCAACGCCCCCAGTTCAGCCCATCAAGCGAACTTGGAGCTCGACCCCGGAGGGATGAAGGGCTGCTGAGTTGACAGTTGACCCAAAACCTGGGGGAGAGAGATAGCAAGTCCATTGATTTCATACTATCAAACTAGAAACAAATTGGTAATCTACTCTCTTCGACGTTTCAACGCGTTAAATAACAAATGTACATAAGGGATTTTTGATAACTTCCCATTTCACGTTGAATTAATGAATAAAATACCATCCCTGCTAATATTCTAATAAAAAGATGAGTGTTAAATCAATCTATCACTTTAGTACTACTTGGTGGATGATTCTTTGGAACTCTTGGAAGACCACGCACCAAACGATGGCCGCATGCCTAATAAAACCATCATCAAGAAGCAAAAGGTGCCTAAGGACAGGGATGCACTAACAGGTAACCAGAGTAACGTAAGAAATATTCGTAAAGATTTGAATGAACATGTTAAATAAACAAGAATAACAGAAAACAGTTAATATTTTCATTCTTTCATATTTCATTCACCTTCTCTTGTTTAGGAAATTCGCACTAACTTTCCAATAAATTGATTTCTATAACACCTTTTAACATTATTCCGATAAATATTATTTTAAAAATTAGTTCACTTAAAGTCTTGCTTTCATTACTATTAAGATCCCTCCCATGAAGGAGGATATTAAAACATCTCTTTCCAACACATTTTCAGAAAACTTCCCGAGGGTCTACCAGGAAATAAAAGATGAGGACAACGTGAATTGGTTTCAGGCTAAAGATTTTCGCACAGGCGAAGACTTTGTGTTATTTGAGAAAAAAGTGTTTCTTTACGACTGCGACGAGTTCACTCGTCATTTTTACAAAACACGTTTTAATACAGACATGGAAACCATTGCAGTTCTCAAGAAGCCAAAGCCACAGACTTACAGGGTAACAGATGTTTTTTAATTTCAGTAAAATTCACGTCACGGTTTTTTAGTTCTCATGCTGTAAAATTCATGTAATGAGTCAAACCACGGCTTACTAGATACTATCAGTGCTGAAATTGGAGGGGGACGCGGGGGGACGCCGTCCCCCCAAATGATTGGACCGTCCCCCGAAATATTTTTACCGTCCCCATTCCTTAAAATATTTGTTTCCACGAAAAAAAAATATAAATTTAACGGTAGATTTAAATACGAAAGCAAATTTATTTTTTTCTGACCTAAATTCCCATTTGAATTGATTGAGTGTTCGGATTCGCCTACAGCGTGCCAGCAGTCTCCCCGTATTCCGATTTGCAAATATATTTATAATTCGGATTTTTAGGGTAAAATTTCCAAAAACTTTCTGGGGAGGACCCCCACCCCCTGTAAAAATTTCAATTTCTATTACTCACCATTTGCTGTACAAAAAATTATTTAAAACCCTGTTTTAAGAGTCTAATTTCCAAAAATTTTCTGGGGGAGAACCCCCAGACCCCCCTTTTCGTACTTGGAACTCGATTATTCATAACATTTTTACATTAGGTTGAGCAAGATGATTAAATTCGATTAACAAATTTTTAGCCCCCGAAACCAAATCCTGGATCCGCCACTGCATGGCAGCACAAAGTTGAATAATGTTTTTCTTTTCTGTTTTTTTCTTGCCATCAATATTTGTAAAGAATTAAATGTTATATAGTTTTAAGGTTATAAAAATTATAATAACTGCTTTGTGCTTTTATTATAGCATTTAAAAAATGGTCCATTAGCCCCCACTTTCCCCTAACTATTATGCAATTTTATGTAATCTATAATTTGATTATCAATTCGAGTAGGTACCAAAAATTAGTCATTTTACCCTCCATCAATCATCTACTGTGTAAAAAGGTTGAGTCCCCCCAAATATTTTTCTCCAATTTCAGCACTGGATACTATACAGGCTAGCCGAGTACGGAAATCATTAAAAATCCAGATGGCAATACTAGACAAACTGGCAAAGCATATCCACAGTGTTGAAGGCGGTGGGTGATATAGGTAAGGTAGGACTTGTGGCGATCCAAGCGGGAAAAGTTGTCAAATGGTTTTCATTGTTTAAAACTCGGCTAGCCTGTATAGTATCTAGTAAGCCGTGGTCAAACAACGAGTTGAAAAGATACAATCGAATTAAAGAAATTAAATATGGTTCTTTGAGAAAGCTCATGAATGAAAAATATTTTCAATTATAAGGAACAAAAATTGTTAATAATTGTTCAATTATTATTAGAAAAATAAGACAGTATAGGATACACATAAATAATGAATATAAAAAATACGAACAAAATTAATATATATTAGTTCTGATTAGCAGTCGAAACATTCCGAAGAAAACAAATCGACAACATAAAATCTAAATAAAAATATTTTCTCTGGAAAATGTTATGATTTGATGTTAAATAGAATCTTATCTTAAAATGCTTTTAACAGTTATAAAGATACTAACTTAAAGGAATTATTCTACCCTCACCAGGTAATACCTCCTCATACAGGCATCGGAAACTGGGATGATTCTATCCAGAACTGTTTTTCGCTGATTCCTAAACCTCAGAAGAAGAATTTTATGAAAGAAATGGTTTTTGATGGTATCATTCTACGTTACAAGGGTGTAACGGTAATAATGTATTTATTTAAACTTGTTGAAATACTTAGTCATTACAACTTTATAAAATTTAATCCCTGGATAGTAGTAATTAAGCCTATATAAGAGATGACCGCGGAAAGACACCTATAGGGAATAGAAAGGTTCCCTAGCAAAGAGTAAAAGATCCTCTACAGCAGAACATGGACAGTGACTTTTAAGAGGGACTTATAATTATGAGCCGTTCAAATAGTATGAAAGCATGTTTTTGGTTTACCATTTGTTTTTAACTAAACAAATGGTAACCCCATCCTCCCTAAGGTGCATCACAATTTGAAGGACCCTTAGGGATATACTTTTCATTAAATCCGCAACAGACAATACAAGGCTTTTTCTTGCTTAATTTTTTCTTTTGTCATCACACAATAAACGAATATTTCTTTTTGAAGATGACCAGTGATCGGTTTCTTAATAAGAACATGAACAGGTCTGAGCTTAAAGAATTAGACACTTTCATGAAGCTACACAATATAAAAAGTTAACGTTTATGACTGTATTTATAACAGTGAAGTTATCGAAGAAATTTGGCATGGATATAATATTAGCGTCATTTTAATCTAAAATACTATTTTGAAATAAAATACTGTTACAAAAAATTCCCAACTAAAACTACAATAGAACATTGACAAATTTTGAATATTTAGTTTAAAAAAGGGCTCTTAAACTATTAATATGCATTGTTTTGCCAAACATCCCATAAGTATTATGAATACATTCCTTATTTATTTAGTTTCTACTTACATAATCCAATTGTTTTATTTTATGCTTTTTCTTTTAGAGCCACGTTTCAATGTAGATTTGGATTCCCCTCCTCCCAAAAAAAAAATCTTTTAGGAAAATCTAGTTATTCTACAGCTCAGATAAGCTCACACTTCTCGCCACTAACTAAAGCCTATGCTTCCAGCGGTCGGTGGTAACCCCACAAATTAATAATACTATATTTCTCTTCACAGATCTCACCCATCCCACTGGACAAGTACCGTAAGTTCGTGCTGTCCTTCTTCCCGTGCGACGATACCGTGTCCATATACGAGGAGGTCATCCCGAACTCTGGATTCTCGGGCGGCACTTTTCTCAAGCGGATCCGGCTGATGAAGCCAGAGGGCGATCAGAACTCCAATCCAATCTACTACGAGGCTAAGGACTTCTACATCGGTGCAAAGATACACGCTTGCGGCAAGATCTTCCACCTCACCGATGCCGATAGGTTCGTCCTGGGCTTCATGCAGCAGCATCCGGAGATATATACAGGTGAAGGGATAATTTGAATTTGAAACATACATTTTGCAAATTTCATTTCTTATCGGTAAAAGCCAAGGAGTAGTAAAAGGGTAACGAGCTCTTTAAAGACGAGGCGATTATTTTTGTTGGTTGGTTTTAAGGCAAAGAGAGCGATTATTTTGGAGGGGAGAAAGAAAGCCGAGATAGTTACTTGAAACTGAGGTAGAGACATTTGAGAGGGCTTAATATTTAAGGTTTGGGTGGTTGTATGAAGTTGCGGCCCAAGATCCCGGGTTAGAAAAAATTGCGGAGGGTGTTTTAACCTTTAACCCACCTTTGGATATAATCCTTAAAGGGAACTACATCAATATCGGTTATATATAATTCATTCTCTAAGGCTCTTGTAAGTATAATGAGTATTAGTTAAGAACATTTGCTTAGTTACGGCGGCGTTAAAATAATGAATGTTATTAAGGTACAAAGAAAAAAAGAAGGTAGTCATAAAATTAATTTTTATGGTAACGTTGAAAAGAAAAAATCAATTTCTTTAATTCATAAAGCTAATTAGCATTTTAGTGCGCCAGTTATTTCATACAAATATTTTCTGAATTTATTTTTTACACTTCATAAGCATAATTTTAAGCAGCGTTCGAAATTGGGGCGGTTTGCTGGTCCGGGACAACTAAAAAACGGCTCGGACCAGTGGAATCAGAAAATCACTGGTCCGTCGGACCAGTGTGTGTGTGGCAGTGGCGGATCCAAGGGGGGCACTCAGGACAGTGCCCCCCTTGGACCCAAAAAAGGTTCTTAAAATGAGTTAAAACCCTACTTTTACAGGTCAAATTTCAAAATTTTTCAGGGGGAGAGCCCCCATACCCCCCAGTGGTACCACAAGGGGATCATGAGTTATACTTTTTAGAAAATCTCCCAACATTTTGTGTCAAAGGGTAAAGATGATGGTGTGGAAGTGCGCCCTTGAAGCCGTGCTGGATCAGCGCCTAGTGTGTGGTGAAAAAATGTTTCTCGAGTATGTGTAAAAATATTTAGATGAGTTGTAATACAGTGATAGCGGTATTTTAAGTACGTTTGATGATTGCATTTGGTGAAGCAAGTACATATTTTTGACAGAACCAGAAATGTGTCGATATGGGATATGGGAGCCCCCAGCGAAACAGAAAAGAATATTATTGAATATGTATTAATTTTTAACACAACTATGTGGTTACTCATATTCAGTGTAATAGTTAATTTATAATATTTAAACCGGTTATTTTTAATTTTTCGGACCAGTGATTTTTGTTGCGGACCAGTAAGATTGGCAAAGCACTGGTCCGCAGGACCAGTGGCTTTTTTCCCCAATTTCTAACGCTGATTTTAAGTCAGCATTATTGTTAGTTTTATATATTAACAAACAAAATCTTGATTTTAATTTAGAGGAACAGATTCAGCGCCAGAAACAAACTACGGTTGAGGATAAAATGAAGTCTGAAAGTATGAAGTGAGTACCTTTTGGCTTTTGAAAAAAATTTACTAAATAAAATTATCTTTGTTTTATTACAAGGAATAGTTTCACAGATGAAAATCACGATAAAATTTATTATTTTATGTCTTTTCTTAATAAATAGCAAAATTAGAGTTTCTTGGCTACTTTCAAAAAGCTGTAGTAGAGCGGGTAACAATTTACTATGAAATAAGTGTAAAAAATCATATACTTTCTGAATTTCAGGATAGATAAATGCAAGTTGATGCAATCAATGCGAGAAGAGGTACTCAAACGTTACGGGGCTGTCCCCTATCCCATCCCCAGTTGCCTTGAGCCAGCAAACGACCTGCAGTTTAGAGCGATACTGGATGAGGAATTATACTGCGCAGACATGCCCATACCAACGGATTACTTGCATAAGGTACAATTTTCTTAGAAAATGGTTTATGAATTTTAACGAGTGTTGTTTTGAGTCATGCTATTTACACTGTAAAACTTGAGTGAACTAGAACGAAAACTGTGAGGGAAACCTGACTCATAAGAAGTGCGAACGAGGAATGAAGCTTAATTTATTTCTTTAAAAAAATATATTGTTGAAAATCTTGTTACCCCCATTAAAAAGATTTTTTGCCATTTTTTTTAGTACCATGATATTCTTTCATTTAGTACTTATCTATCCATTTTAGATTAAACTTAAACGAACGCAGATTAGAGGAAAGCGAAAGGTATTGGGTAAGAAAAAATATCTTTTAAAGACATAATTTATTTTAATCTTGTTACACTTTTTTCAGGTCGTTGACATGTGTACAGATGACAACAACCGAACTGATATGAATGAAGTCAGAAACATACTCTTGCCAGTTTTGGGGCATGACATCAGAAAAGACGCAAAATGAAGTTATCAGATTAAGAACTAGGAGGATAAGGTTAAGATAGTGAGTGGTACACAGATGCAGTTGTTAGTCGGCACTCCTTTTTCATATATAGTGTTATTTCATAAAATATAATAAAGTGCATCAAGACATTTACTGGGCGTACAGCCCATTACTTGAAAACGGTTTCTCACTTTTGATTTGCTCTTAAAATGGGGGGGGGATGTTTATAGGGGAAATATGTAAAAAAGAAATGCTTGAATAGACCATATGTTAAATTACACTGGGGAAATTACAAGTTAATTTTATTCCTTATTTGAGAAAGTAAGTTTGGCAGCATTAAAAACGCAAGTACAACCTTTTTTCAATCAGATTTTTAAGCTACATAAAACATGAATTTAAAAAAAAATTGTCTCGTGTTATTGAATAAATAAGGAAATATAAATAAACTAGACAATAAAAATTTCTACTTTTATGTGCATTTAGAGCAGGGGTTCCCAAACTTTTATTGCCCGTGGACCCCCTGACGACCTTTTTCATGACCCGTGGACCCACTGTCTTAGGAAGCATTCAAAAAGTAGCTAAAAATCTTATGTTTATGATACATATTTCTAAACCACTCATAAATTTTGTAATTTTTTTTCAAGTGTTTTTTTTTGTGCATTGATAAGCATTTGATTTCACACTTTTACATATTTTTTATAAATCTTTTTTTTTATTATTGCCATTCATATGGTTACACAATATTTTTAAGGAAATTATAACAATCAATCATTTAAAAATTTTGAAATAAAAATAAATCTAAACTTTTAATATCACTACATTTTGAGACTCAAAAACTTAATTTTAGCAATAAGTTTTGGTCGCAAGCTTGTCAAAGTTAATGGCTCATGAGTGAGTTATTCATTCACCAAATCATAAAATTTCAGAAATAATTGTAATTAACACACCGGATTACAATTAATATAAGAGCAGTGGCGTGTATAGAAATTTATTTCGGGAGGAGCCGAAAATTACTCCTCAGCCCCTCCCACACATATTTAATAGGTCCAATGTAGCTTTATTTTAGGTGATTATTTAAGACCTGACCTAAAAAACATAATTTAAGAAAAGTTGTGTTAACAAAATAACAAGTACCAAAAGGGGGTCTGGGGTGCTCTCCCAGAAAATTTTTGGAAATTTGACTCAAATAACAAATTTAACTAGTTTTGGTACACTCAGTCCGAATTTTGGATATACATTTTTATATAGGATTTGCATTTTGATGAACTTAATATTAAAAAAGTTATGAGTAATAGAGTTCCAATTACAAAAGGGGATCCTTCCCGTGAAAATTTTTGGAAATAACTACTCTAAAAACAGATTTTCAACTTGTTTTTTATATACTTAGTCCGAATTTTGGACATACATTTTTAGGTAGGATTTGGATGAACTTATAATAATAAAGTTGTTTATTATAAAAGTTCCAAGTACAAAAGGAGGGCTTAGGGGTCCTCTCCCAGAAATTTTTTTGAAATTTGACCCTAAAAAACAGGGTTTTAACTTGTTTTGGTACACCTAGTCCGAATTTCTGGAGGGGGCAGGGCCCCCTTGACACCCCCTAATATACGCCCCTGAAAGACTGGATGCACTCGCGGCCCGCGGGGCTGGTCGGGGGCTCTCCATAGCGATGAGAGAAAAGATTCCATCGCTCCTGCTCGCGTTGCGAGGACTCGGTGATAATAAAATTTTCATATTTATAAAATTTTATTAAATACAAAATTTTTGAAATATCAAAACTTTTCATTTTAATGAAATTTTTCCCGTGGACCCCCAAATCTCATTTTCATGCCCATGGACCCCCTGGAATTCGCTGTGGACCCCTGGGGGTCCATATGGACCACTTTGGGAACGGCTGATTTAGAGTTAATAAAAAATATTTAAAGCCATCAATGTATACATTAATATTGGTTGAATTTAATTTCACTACTGAATATCGCTCATTAACAGTCTTCTTTATAGGATGTAAGAATTTCAATACGTAGTTTTCCTTTTTCTTTCTCAGTACTGAATTCTTTTACTAGACTGAATACTTTTTGAATGCATGTTTGTTTGAACCTAGTTTTGATCCTAGAGGCTCTTTAGCTGAGACATACGCTCGTGTTTCTATATTTTAACTCTTTTTACGATAGTCCTCCTGATGGCTGGAAGTTCACTAGTCATTTATGCTATGCTTAAAAAGTTAAAAAATTGCTTTATTCGATTTTCCAAATTTCCTAAATGTATGAATATCTTCCTCTCTATCACAGAACGATGGCTAGGATGACTCACTCATACAACGTTGTTCTATACAAGGTGTTTCTAAAGCCGGGAAACGGACTTAAGAAATACCTTGTTTGTTGTTATAGGACGCCCCTCTCTCCATTCCACATTGACATTACATTAATTAATTACAATAAAATTATTTAACTAGCATTGTCCTAGCTTACTAACCATGAAATAATCAATCAAAGCAGGAGACTTAAAGGAGAGACCTCAATTGCTTTTCTTGGGAACTAACATCGGTAAGTAGGTTTCTCTGTATATTACTTACCCCCCAGGAGAAACTTGTTTTACAGATGTTATCGAGTATTGCAAGAAAAAAACCCACCAGGCCCGGAGGAGATTCAGCCAATAAAAAAAATATAGACCCGTTTAAGCCGGTGAGGGTTAAAGGCTCTTTTGTCTAGTCCCGTTCTCTCAGTTGTACAGGTGCCATATTTGTAACAGAGAAACTGTACATGATACAGCTTTTCTACAATTACTTCTGAATACCCTAAAATAAGTTGGAAATGGCCAGTCTCATTTTTGTTAGGGAGAAAAAGTTGAATTTGTCGACTAGTGTTATTAAATGTGAGTAATTGTCCATTAAAAGACAATGTATCAATGAAAATTTTCATTTTTAACTTTTTTCAACAGAAACTTCACTTTTGATTCATTTGAGTTTGTCAGTACAGAGAACAGATTTTTGTACCGAAGGACACTAATTTATCATTATTCAAAATCAAAATTTTAAAATTAGAGGTAATAAAATTAAATAAATTCAGAAGCAGTTAAATAGGAACTTTTTTTTTACCCCATACCCACAGCATGTTTAATGAAGTAATGTAATTCAGCTGACAATATGGATCACAGCATAAATTTATGCAGGTATCCTATGCAATGGGTTGCACCAGGTTTAAGAATGAGTCTATGAATTCTCCTCTTTCTTTTAACTCAATTATGTTGAACTTATGTGGACATTTGGAAGGACAGTGTGAAAAAATATGTCTATGTCAATAAAATCACATGACAAAGTACTGTGCATAAAAACAGCTTTAACTGTAATTCTTCAGTATTATCCTTTGATAGTGAGAACAACTATGTTTGTAAGATATTTTTACATTGACATTTAACTGCTGCATTCAAAGTGGGTTTTTGATGTCGCTGAATTTTCTCTCTGAGAATTGTTTCTTATCATTTGTTAGGAAATATTTTAATGACAGATTTGATTAGAGGATAACAAAATGTTTTTTTCATTACATGAAATGCACACTTTTATATTTAAAGTGATACAAATTTAACCAAGGATTTAAAAATAAATTTGACATAAAATTTTAATAGTACATAGTTTGTTTTTTTCCCTAACTTACATTTATCTAATCTATGTTTTATATAGCTTAATTGAAAAATCCTTATGGATAAGTTATTCTTCAAATTTGTTTCCTAGTACAATATTAAAAATAAAACAGAAATTTCAATATTGTTATCAGTGGTCTGTCCAGGGCAATTTTACTACCTTTTTGCAGTAACTTCACAGATTCACTATTTGAGAAATAGGTACTTTCAGTTTTAGGAAAAAGGTACCTTCACAAAATACATTTTCAAAAGAAAGTTCTCCAGTTAGCTATATTCTCTTAGTAGTGAAATTTTTAGCCATTCTAGACTAATTTTTTTTAAGTTTAAAAAAATTATGTGCATGTTATTATCTCAATTTTGCATTTAAATTTTCACAAGTTAGCTCTAAATTTTCACAAAACAGAACCCTTGTGACTATGTTCAAGTTTTACGGAACCCCTAATATATAATATTTTGAGACTTTAATAACAACAGGAAATAAGTAACTATCATAAGTCGTTTGTTTTGAAATGAATGCAATCGGTGCATATAATAAAATATAACAGCTTGATAAAGAAATTAAATAATTATTAATTACTCTCTCTCTCTCTCTGCACGGCTCTACAGCCCCTGGTGGGCCTTGGCCTTCTCTACTATAGAACGCCACCTTGCCCTCTCTCCTGATTTCCTTTTCCAATTTTTTATTTTCATTTTGTTTAGGTCTTCTTCAACTTGGTCCAGCCATCTTAGTTTAGGTCTTCCTCGTTTCCTATTACTATATAGTTTTCCACTCATAATTTTTTTGCACATGTCAGTTTCCTTCATTCTTTCCACATGTCCAATCCACTGTATTCTCATAGCTTTAATGTATCTTATAATATTTTTCCCTTTAATCAGCCTTTCTATTTCATAGTTGTACCTTTTCCTCCATGTGTTATTTTCGTATATGGCTCCAAAGATTCTTCTCATTATTCTATTTTCAAATGAATTATTAATTACTACTACCTACAAAATGCAACTCAACCTAAAAAAATGAAACATATTCTAGAAAGAAAGAGTCAAAACTGAATGAATTGTAAAACTGTTGGGCATTGATAAATGATTTTTGGTTTGGATTTTTTAATTTTGTGGAGAAATACCAACTAGTTTTCTGCTTGGGGGATACTCTCAGTTTTATTTCACATATTGTATACCTAAGTATTGCAGTTATACTACTTATTGTGATTCAAAATGTTAACTTTTTACTGACTTATAAATACCTATATAGTTGATTAATGAAATAAATGTATTATTTAAACTGGATTTTATATGCTTAACCATGGCTGACTGGATACTAGTATACAAGCTAACTATCAAGGGCAGATTTTCTGAGGGGGGCATTCTGGGGGCAAACAAGTCAAGTAGCTAGAATTTTTGATTCAAGGGTGAAAAAAAACCCTTTTTTACATTCAAATCCATAAAAGGTTAAATGTAGATTTTTGGAACATGAAAAGATATTATTTGAAACTGAAAGCATTGTTGTAGGTTAACACTGAATCCATGTAAAATGGGGGAATGTCTGGGGGTTCTCCCCCAGGAATGATTTTGAAATTTGTGTCCTAAAAACAGAGTTTCATTTGTTTTTTAAGTGATATGGAGTAGTTCAGCTACATTTCATTAGAAAATCCTCCAAAATTTGTAATTGCCTTCGTATTTTATCAAATGGACACCAGTTGGGTGTGCCCCAAGTTGAAAAAAGCTGATTTTTACTACCTAATATACACTCTGTATATTTCCACAGGATTAACCTTCTTCCAGATTACAGAAACTTTTTCCAGAAATCAAGGAGTGATTTTTTTTGGATGGTAAAAAAATATTTTTATTCTAAAGCAATTTTTTCTCTCCACCCCTAAAACTTCTGCTGATTGGAAAAATTTTAGATTTTCAGCATGCCAAAGAAAAAGTTTTTGAGCTACTTTTGGGAGCCATGGCCCCATTTTTAAAACCCCTCACTTGTTTTATTTAATGTGTAGACAGACCCCAGAAAAAATTTCAGGACACGTTTTTAAAAAAATTTCAGGACGAAATAGAAAACGATGATGGAGGGCTTATTTAACGTTATAATTATTAACATAGATTTTATAAAAGATTCAACGTGACCCACCTCATCTTTAACTAAGGTAATAAATTTTTTCTTACACTAGCTTTGACTAGGGTTAAAAAAAATTCTAATCAATACTAAAAGAATACTTTAACACTGGGGTTCTCAAACTTTTGAACACCACAACCCATTTTTTATGAACAGAATCTAATGTGACCCACCTCATCTTTAATTAAGGTAATAAATATTTTTCTAACACTAACTTTGACTAGATGGGTAAAAAAATTCAAATCAATAGTGTTTCTCAACCTTTTTCATGTCTTTCTCTTCCCAAGTGCATCAAACTTTCACCCACCCACAAGGGCTGCAATAGGGCATAGTGAGGTTTGGACCTCAAATATTTTACTAGCAATAATTAGATGCAAATATTAGGTTAAATGTACTTTTTGTTGAAAATTAAGCAATTTAAGCATCATCAAAGTTTTAAGTTTTGTCTGCAACTGACACAGGGCTCACACTCGCTTAGAAATATTTGTAGCAATTTTTGTAGCAGATAAAAATGAACTTTGTAGCACAAAAATTTTTTTTCGTAGCATGTAAAAACAAGTTTGTAGCACAAAAATTATTTTGTAGCAGTCAAAAAGTAAGTTCTGAGTGAATTCATCACATTTAAACCAAGGATGTCGATGAAATCAAAAAACCGCAATAGCAAATCGTCAAGTTGTTTTCTCTGTCTCATCGTCAAAATACCAACTTTACAGGAAAACTGGAAGCATGATTGAAAATTTGGGATTTTTCATTGAAATTCCGGCTGCTTATACAGTTTTTTTTTCAGGACTTTAAAAAGCCTTTTACAAATTAAAATTCAGGGAAAAATCTAAGAAAATTATCAAAATTGGCGCAGTTTTGGAGCAGAGACTGCTAAAATAAGCAATTTGTAGCAGCATGTAGCAGAATTTTTGTTTTGGAGCAATTGTAGCAGATGTGTGAGCCCTGCTGACATTGATTCTCATGGTAAAAAAAGGGGGGGGGGTCCTCTCCCAGGTAGATTTTTGAAATTTGACTCTTAAAACAGTGTTCCAACTCGCTTTATAGTAATCTGAGGGTAGTTTTTAGTTACATTTCTCAAGATAATTCCATCAATAATTAACATCACTTTATTGTCACTTTTAGAAACGCTGATTTAATATATGAATTTTTTGAATCTTTATAATATTTGAATGATTACTTTGCATTCACCAGTAAATTTAAGTGACACAAGTTTTTCTTTACTTATATTGTTACTACATGGTAAAGCCAACATAATGTTCTTAAAAAATAATAAAATATATGTATTCAAAAAATTATAGCAACTCTGTGACCCACCAAAAATTAACTCGCGATCCAGTTTGAGAACCTTAGAATAGAATACTTTAACAGAAATTAAGTAAATATGGAAAATTCAGATACTTGCCCCTTAAAAATTTGAGCTACAAATGAAAACTAAATGTATAATAGATAAAACAAATCTAGAGCATCAATGTGAAAAAGGAAAAACACGAGGATTATTACAAACCTTCCAAGTTTTTTTTCTGCAAACCTTTATTGAAATTTAGAACTTTTGCTTTTTGAAACCAATAGCCAGGATTAAATCTCATGATTAGCTTGTTTGCATTTGTTTTAATCTCTATCCAATCCAAGGAATTTTTTGAAATCAAGATAGATATGGAAATCATACCACTGAAAATTTAATGAAAAATTGGTGATTTTCAGGACGTTTTTTAAACTTCAGGAAATTCAGGTCTGGGTAGATTATACTCGAAGATTCTACATGATATTTTACTTCAAAACCTTGGAGTGCACAGCAGACCAGCCTTCTCTTATAACTTCTTAAAAACTTTCATTAAAATATTTTTGCAAAACTGATAATGGGCTGTTATACTACTATTGAAATTTATGGGTAAAAAGTTGCTGGTTTATGTTGTCCCTTAAGGATCACCTGTGGTCTGAGACACCAGTTGACTGACCACTGCCATGTTAGGGAGTCTCTAGGGGTACTCCCCCAGAAAACTTTTGATTTTTGGCAGGAAAAAAGGGATTTTAAGTTATTTCTTGGAGATTCTCAAGTGTGGGGGGCCATGACCCCCTCTTGATCTGACATTGCTAACCATAATAAAAAAATCACTAAAGCGATAGATGGCAATAGCTAATTTGTGGCAAAGCACAATGCATGTACAATATGTATTATGTATGTGATGTTATAGGTGAGGTAAGGGGCAATCCTAGCATGAAAAATTGACAAATTTATCCCAAAATTCAAGAATTGGTTAGCACGTATGAATCTAGTAAGTAGTTGTTTAACAGATTTAAAGTAAAAATTTTTAAGTACATAGTAGCACATTTAAAGTTTTTTTTTAATTATATAGGAAAAATGCGAACAGTTTTTGGCATCAAAGGTAAAACGGCCTGCATTAGGTGAAATCGTATTATCCATAAAAGTATTACAATAAAATATTTTGAACAATTGAACAGGAACTAAAGTAGGTTAAAATTACCTAAAAATATTCAAAATTTAAATTGTCAAAATATTATTCATGGATAATTCCCTGTATTTTAGTATTTCCTGTGTCTTTCTGGATTCAGCAGTTTGGAAGGTCTTTTAATATGAATACTTTTACCAATACAGGTACAAGGGCATCTAAAAAGAAAATTATTAATCGTGACAAAATCAGGGTAACTAAATATTATATAAGACAATTATGAAATGACTTAAAAATCAGGTTCAAACAATAAAAAACATTTCCAATTTTATGAAGTTTTTCTTGTATATAAATATTTTATTTTAAGCAAGTTGTTCAAAACTACTTGGACTTTTCACTACAGCTGTCACTGTTTTTAACAGAATTTCATTTATTACTAACTTACTTTCAAGAAGATTTGAACAACTTGCATTACTTAAAATATTAATACATTCAGCAAAAACTCAATAGCATTGCAAATATTTTGACCTGATATTAAGACACAAAATTCCTGTAAAACTGTTTTCCACAAGGCGAGTCCCGAGACTGAGAAGTTTCCAGCAAGGAAGGGAGAAAGATCAAGAAGAAACCATTTGAGGAGAAATTTACATAGCTTTTATTATTTCACTTTCATTTTTTCGACAAAAGTGCACAAAGGTACTCTTGACGAATTTATTTATGAGTAGTATTTTTTGGAAAAAAAATCCTCTACACTGGCCATTGTTTGTAAAATCCAGAGACCATTGTGAATTATGTTCATCCAATAAATTGAATCAATACCACTTTTTCAATGTTCTTTGTGCAAAATATTCCTTTGTGTAAATGAAAAGAATTTACACAATAAACATTTTTGTTTAAAAAACATTATTACACACTAAAGGATGGTATTTTAAAATACAAATTATGGAGTGAATTAGAAATGAAATATTTTATTTTAAATTACACAGAAAAGAAGTTTTTATTATATCCACTAACATTTTTAAAACTATGATTTAACTTTTTTTATGTTTTACTCATAAAGCTTTGAACTGAAATGTAAAATAAATTGTATTGTAACAAAAGGTAATGCAAGTTTTTATTTTTTAAAAACAAATAAATTTTTCTTTCAACTTCAATCAAGTTATTTTTTAAAATGTGAACTATGCATTAATTGTTATAGTTTGTATTATTGACAACCAATACTTGGAAAAATCATGTGAGACATGTTTTTTTTTGTTGATTGAAAGTTAAAAAAAAATGTAACCTGTGTAAAGATACAAATTTGGTTCAATTAATTTAAAGCAGTTAAAGATATGTAGGGAAGTGGGGTAGGATGGGATATTTTCAATAACACTTAAAAATAAATTATTTTTAAATTATGAGTCATCTAAGAGTTAGAGGCATCATTGTTTCATACTTGTTGCTGTTTATCATTTTAGCTGCAGCACATACACTCCAGAAAGTATTCTCACACCCAACAAATTTGCAATAGTATACCTATTACGGCTAAATTACATGTGCAAAATCCAAACAAAAATTATCCTAACATAGTATGTTATTCTTCATTATAATCTACCAGAAAAAAGAGAAAGCCTTAACAAATATTCATACAGCCATAGACTTAACATGGGATCATTGCATTTCTGAAAAGCATATTTTGTTCCTAATCCTAATTTAAAAGCATGTGCATGCAATTTTTTTCTCGAGGTTCATAATACCATTAGCTTTCAAATCACTTCAATTTTTTAAACAATTTTTTTAATTGTTCTGATAGTTTTTTTTGCTCTCTTTTTGGTAGATTATAATGAAGAATAACATACTATGTTAGGATAATTTTTGCTTGGATTTTGCCTGTGGAATTTAGCCATAATAGGAGGTATACTAGTGCAAATTTGTTAGGTGTACCAATACTTTCTGGAGTGAGTGACAATATGAGTTTGTGAATGAAAAAGTTTGTTTCACTAAATCAAAAGTAAATAACTATTCACACATTTAAAGTAAATTTTCAATCTCATTCTGTTTTGATAACCTAATTATTTTTTGTGTTTTGTTAACTCAATAATATATTCTTTATGAATGAACAGAGAGAAAGAGTTGAGTTAAGCTAAAAAGCCATGTGTTTTTTGTAAGGACCTATATTTCAAAAATGTTACCCTTGGGGTAGGATGGGATATTATGACTTGAGGTGGTAAAAGGAATTTTTTCCCCACAGGGTTTAAATAATAATACATTTTTTGGTGCTGATTTTAGAACAAGTAATGAAAATTCAATTTTTGGTTTTTATGATTATTTACCATAAAACATTATTTTCCACATGGATTATCTTTCCTGCTTGCATCATCCTAATGCACCATCATTCTAACATGGCAAAATATACAGAATACCACTCTGTGACACCTCTCAGTCGTCATCCCTCCATCCCAGTTGAAATCTCTCTACAAATAGTTGTGCGAAGTTATGTGTAGTGTTGTGCATACGCTGATGCAGTGACAAATGAAACCCCATCACAAAACAATTTGAACCTGAAAGTTTCAAATTTGTGCTAGCAAAATTTAATTAAAAAATATTTTCATAAAAACTGGTCTATCTTACCCTGCTCTCCCCTACTACTTATGTAAGCAATATAACCTCTTGGTGACGATCACCTTCAGTTTCAAGAAGTAGGAAGTAGTTCAGAAGGGGTAAACTTAAGTTCAGATGTGGATTAATTAAAATATTTTTAAACTATTATAGTTAAAAAACTAAAACAATTTATTCCTATACCAAATACAAAATAAAAAGTTACACATACTATTAAAATTAAAAAAATACATCTGTTTCACTTTTTATTTGGCCACACTTTAATTAACAGTTAGAAAACTTTTTTTCATGCATGTTGAAGGCTCTTAGCAATGGGTGCAACTATTCAAAAATTACAAGACTGAACTTTGAACTATCTTTTGAATCATTTCCCCCCATGGTGGATTTTATAAATGGCAGAAAAACACATAAAATAACACATGAACAATTAAATAGGTACTAAAATGTTATAAGTTAAAGCTGTATCTGGGTGTAAAACAGGATTATTTCTTGGCAAAATTAGTTATATAATTACCGAAATTAAGTAAACAAATTGCTGCCGATTTTACTTTTCATATTCAAAACAGGACAGAATTCCGTTCACAAAACTTTTAAAAAGGCAGAATTCTGAAGGAGGACTGAAGAGTGGCACCCATGCTCTCAGTAAATTTTTCAGGGTGGCAAATATAAAATATCGGACATTTTTGATATTTATTCAATATTTTCATATTTAAACTAGAAAAATACTGTTTATTAGAAGTGTGAATACTTGTTTAAACCAAAGGTTTACTATTTAGAGCATTTTTAATTAATTCTTAATTACCCAGAACATATTTTCTAATAATTACGAGAAAATATCAATTTACAAAAGAACTTTATGTATGTGTGTATATTATAATTACATTTCTGCCTTAAAGAAAACATTTTGTACTTATAAAAGTTAAGCTTTAATGTAATTAATAATTTGAAGAACAATTTATTCCTTCATGACTTGGAAGATATCGGTAGTTTATTTAAGTTATCTTTCATTTTTTAAAAGATGATTGTTTAGCAATTGTTACAAAATCAGACAAGGTTTCATAAAATTTGATACTTTAACTTGATGATTTTACAATTTTATAGGTATTAAATTGTATTTACATGGTTAAAAATTTTTCATAGCTTAATTACCATGTCAACAAAGTACTCAAAAATGAACTTAGGGAGGTTTTAGCTTGAAAATTGCGATAAATATCATGATTATATATATTGGCCAACTCTGAAATTTTTACCAACTGAACCAAAGTACAGTAACTAAACTAGTCACTTACAAAACAGGGGTCATTCCAGGTTTTATTTTTTGGGGCCCATTTTTGTGAAAAACTTAAGACAAATTATATTTTAATTTTTCAAATTATCGTAAAAACATATTTTTGATTTGAAACAAACAAGATTTTAAGAATGTTTTCTTGCAAATAATAATCATTAAAGCTAATTTGAATTTTGTGAAAGGGTTGTTTTTATGAATTTGGTGAAGGGGCAATTTTTAGGACGGAATTTTGTGAAGAGGTAGCAAAAGGGCCCCAACACCTGGATCAACCCCTGCATTAAAACTTAACTTACTCATAAATATTGAAAAATACTTCCAAACAGTGGATAATTTGAAATACTTCCATACTTCCCTTCTTAATGCTTTGGGTTCTTCCTATTCTTAGGATTGTTTTCAGATAAAAATTTCAATCCTCTGTAGTATTGTTTAATCTAAAAAATGATATAAAGTTATAAATCTTTTAACAGACAGACAGAAGTAAAATTTTCTTAATTGATTCAGAATACAAGAAAAGCTGTTCATTGAGTGTTTGGAATTTCAATTTAATTAAGTACTTACTAGGTTACTTTCAAAATTAAATCTAATTAATTAGAAAACACAGATATAGGTCAAAATCTAGAAATCAACGTTCAAGGAGTAATATCCAGAAACTTTACTATTGGTATATAGCACATATGTGATACAGGGGCATAGCCAGGATATTCCTTTGTGGGGGGCCCAGTGTTAAAAATTTATTGAACATAAAAAGTTTTTCCGTAATTAGTGAAATTAATTTTTCTCAAATTATTATAAATACACCTATATATTAATTAATTGTTAATAATTTATTTTAGTAATTAGTACAATAGTGAATATTAAGTACTAATTTAAATCTCTAGTTCTATGCTAAGTTTTCATCGACAAAAAAATTTGTTTTTCTCAATGTATAAAGTTTCTTTAAAAATATTATTAGCTTAATGTAAAAAAATTGTGGTTACTATAGAAATTCAAGTACAAAAGGGAGGTCCTCCCTCAGAAAATTTGATCCTTAAAAACAGCATTTTAGGGCCACCGCACAGTAAAACTGAAAAATCTTGTTGAAAATACCTCCCATGAAGCCACGCGTTCCCATCTCAGCCTTCCCAATGCAAAGAGAGGGGGTCGACCAGGGGTCGAGAGCGTCTTAGTTTACACGACTGTCCAGGAGGATAATTAACGTTCTCAACCCCCTCTCTTGTATTGCGAAGGCTGCGAGGGGAAGCGTGCCGGGCACCTGTTTTGGATCGAGTTTCACACTGAAAGATTTTTCAGTTTTACTGTGCGGTGGCCCTTAACCCATGGTATCAGGGATTCCCCCCCCCCCGTACATTTTAAGAATTTAACATGCAAAAGTGTTTTTCAGACGCTTTTAAGGGGCATGAACGCGCACTCTCTTGAGTGGCTAATGATAATTATAAAACCTCAATTAGGGTCTAAAAATTTTAGGTCAGGCCAAAGGGGGGGGTCTGGACCCGGGGACCCCCCTTCATGGGCGTCCATACACAAGGGCAAAGCCCCTTGGACTGGAGAAGTTACATAAAATCTTCCTTTGACTATGATAAATCAGCTTTTATTAAACTTTTTTTCATTTTAAATTTTGAACTGCATTAATCTTTTTATTATGATTGTAAGGTAATTCAAAAGCAAAATGTAAATAGTTTCTAATGATGTTGACCACTATTTATACACTAGTTTATTTCTTGAAATTTTGTGGCTCGGCATTGGAGCGATCCTATTTTAGAAGTCACCCAAATGAGCTAAAACACTACTTTTAAGAATATAATTTCAAAACTTTTTTGGGAAGGACTCTTAGATACCCCCTTTTATCTTGAAACTCTAGTATTCTATGCAAAATTTTTTGCATTAAGTACTTGTGAGGAGCCCCTTTGAAATAATTATGAACCAAACCCCTCTTAAAAAAAGATAGTACTCAAGTCTAGTTACCAGGGATGAGAATGGCTAAAAAGCAAAAAGTCTAAAAACTTTTTCGAGCACGTGTAAAAATATTTAGACGAGTTGTTCAGTGATAGCGGTATTTTAAGTGCATTTGGTGAAGCAAGTACATATTTTTGACAGAACCCGAAATATTAAATATGTATTGATTTTTCTATTTGGTACTCACATTCAGTGCAATAGTTACTTAAAATATTTAAACCAGTCTTTTTTAATTTGTCGGATCAGTAAGATTGGCAAAGCACTGGTCCGCAGGACCAGTGGGTTTCCCCTCAATTTCTAATGCTGGGTATCAATGTAAAAATATTTAGAACAGAAGTAGGCAGGGTTGCTTGATTTAAATCACTTGATTTTTTAAAAAATCTGTTGATTTAAATCAAAAATGTTAAACTACAATTTAAAGGAATTAATTAGTTCTATACTTTTTTTTGTCGTGTCTATGATGAAATACGTATACAAATTCCGAGACAATAATATCAAATGTTGCCATGGGCATTGATGACGGCCCTGGCGATCTTTTCAATTTCCTCGTCATACAGCTCCACAGCAAATGGCAATATCCCCATCTTCCTCAAATCCGCACTAATGGCTGGGTAGGCAAAAATGCGAGTCTGGGTTAGATGTGTGTCTGGGCAGTTGTCACAATTTCTGTATGTTCTAATGTCCTCTCTGTCCATTTTCATGCCCTTGTAATGGCCAGTTCTGAGTCTTACAATAGTTTTTGTCACTAGTCAATCAGTATCCATGTTGCAAAGCTGGTGTTTATCGGTTTCTCTCTGAGTTTAAAATTTGCTATTGCATTTACATCTAGTAGGGGGTTAGCATCAAGCTAGCCACTCCTCAGCTGACTGTGACAAAGTCACACGTTCTGTAACAGTTCAGCTCATGGCCTCACCCAGTGAGGCTAGTTATACTGGAGTTTGAAGGTCCAACGACCTAGGTACTCCCTCAAAAACCCCCCTTGATTTTGAAGGTAGCATTTAAATTATTGTTGTGATTATTGAGACCTCTGGCCTCTTTGGCAAGGTTGTTCTATACTTTAAAAAATGGTTTTAAAACTTTATTGATGGTTAAAAATGCAAGGTTATTTGCATTATAATTTTTAAATTCTGCTAAATATGTAACTGGGGGAGTTACTCTACATAAAATTGCCTGCAATTTCAAGAACAAATTTACACTACCATTCTGTCCCATTTTTTTGTGGAGTGTCTGTAACTTTTCATAGTATTTTTTGAAAGTTCACCTTTTAAAACCGGGTCAAACTTATTTTCAGTGTTATTTGATTGTAACACAATTTCAAAATCAAATTTTCTGTTTTAACTAGTGCTGTAGTTGGGAAAAAATATTTTTGGGAGAGAAACTCTCCTTTTTTTATTAGAAACAAAATATTTTGCAGAAACGATGTTCCCCTAATCTCAGCACTCTCTGTTCTAAATCATGGTCGATCTGTCCCCACCCTCTTATATACGCCTCTTTTCTTATGTTAGGTACAGACTTGCCAACCTCTGAAAGTCAAAAATAAGGAGATTTTCCATAGAAATCAGGAGAAAATTCTATCGATGTATAGCCCATTGCAAACCAATTATAGAAAGATAATATGTGCTCAAAATAAAAATTTAACAGTTTAAAAATTTTTTCAGTTAGTTATTGAAAAATATAAAAGTATAGAAATAATATATGTCACAATACAAAATGTTTTTTTTAAAAAAGAAAGAATTATCTCTATGTAAAAAGTTGAATAAAAATTAATGTATGTTGAGTTTTATAATGCTCGTATACCTTTTACTGAAGAACCTTTCTTTCCATTGCACTAATCTTAATAGGAACATGTATTGAAGTCCTTTCCTTTGAAAAACTTCCACAAATTAAATGCTGTAGCTTTTAATCTACCTTATTAGATTTTTTAAAAATTAAACATCTTTACTGTTAGAATTTAAACAAATAATTTCTTGAGTAACCATTGATTAAATACTACATAAATTAACAGGGAATGCTCATGCTCATCTCTACTGAACTTTCGATCCTTTGCTTCAGCGGGTTGGTTGGTTCGGGCGGAATTTAAAAAAAAAAAACAGGAATTCCGAAAAAAAGCGGGAGAAAACCAAGAAAGTGGGAGATTTTCGGGGAAAATCCGGAGGGCGGGAGGAGAGAGCGAAAATCCGGAGTCTCCCGCCAAAATCCGGAGAGTTGGCAAGTATGTAGGTACCATTGGTAAATTGGCACCATTCTTTATGTTCAAAGAAACACACATTCAGCAAATTTTCGGTTTGCCTCAAAAGTTAAAAATAAAGTTTTTCATACAATGTTCCCAGTGCTGAAATTGGAGAAAAATATTTTGGGGGACTCACCTTTTTACAGAGTAGATGATTGATGGAGGGTAAAATAGTATGACTAATTTTTGGTACCTACTCGAATTGATAATCAAATTATAGATTACATAAAACTGCATAGTTAGGGGAAAGTGGGGGTTAATGAGACATTTTTTAAATGCTAGAATAAAAGCACAAATGCTGTAATTATATTTTTTATAACCTTAAAACTATGTAACATTTAAGTCTTTACAGTCAAATATTGATGAAAATTAAAAACATTATTCATCTTTGTGTTACCATGCAGTGGCAGATCCAAGATTTGGTTTTGGGGGCTAAAAATTTGCTATGAATCATCTTTCTCAACCTAATGTTAAAAAAGTTGTGAATAATTGAATTCCAAGTACGAAAAGGGGGGTCTGGGGGTTCTCCCCCAGAAAATTTTTGGAAATTAGACTCTAAAAACAGGGTTTTAACTCATTTTTATAGCAAATCGTGAGTAATAGAGATTAAAATACTTAAAAGGGGTCTGGGGGTCCTCCCCAGAAAGTTTCAATATATTCATTCATTTATCATTATATTTACCATATATATCATTCGAAATCAAATGGAAATTTAGGTGAGAAAAAATAAATTTGCTTTCGTATTTAAATATACCCTTAAATTTATATTTCTTTGTGGAAACCAGTGGCGTAGCCAGAAATTATTTTTGGGGGGTGCACGATGATATCGAAAGAAAGAAGAAAAATTTAGGTTTTATATTACCATAAGGAAAAAACTTGCCTTGTAAAAAACTGCCTACTTTTTTGATCGTAGTAAAAAAATAATTATACCAAATATAATTATAATTATACAAAAAAAAAAATACAATAACAATAAATAAATTATTATATTAATCTTAGGAAAATATCAGTATAAAATAAATTTTATAACTCTTTGTAAAACGAAAAATGAGGGGCTCATGCATTACGTATTTAATTCGCCGGCTTCTCTTAGTATTCATTCTGTATCCCTTTCATTATGGACAGTTTCAGTAGCTGAGGAATTATCTAATGAATATTAAGCCCCATCTTTTGCGTTTTACAAGGAGTTACAATTTTTTTGACATTTATTTCACATTATTTTTTTTATTTTTAGTTTTCTTGAGTATTTATAATCAAACTAAAAAAATTAATACTGAATAATTTTACCTTTAAAAGTATCACAGCTACATGCTACATGACCCTCTGTATTATATTTAGGATCATGATAGCAACCGATAGCAACATAGCTATGTATATTTTCGTTAAAATTACTACTTATGCAGATTTTACCTCTCCCGTTAATTCAGATAGGTACAGGTACAGGAATTTTTTTTAAACACTAGCAAAATTAATGTTGAGGTAAAATTTTGTTGTGGAACATAAAGAAAGAATATTAATAGTTTAACAGTAAGTAAAAATTTGTTTCAAATTATGTAAAATCAAATTTTGACAATTTATATTATAGATTCTTAAACTCATCCTGAATTTGATGAGTAAATTTTTTAACCCCGAATGTTTATGTAACTCTCTTACGAAATTTGCATGAAATATTCCATCCAGGAGATTCCCATCCATCTAGAATAAGATAGACATACATTCTTATTCGAGTATTATTATTCGAGTTATTCTTATACTACTCTCATACATTTAAAAATCAATTGCAATTAAACTACAAATATGTGTTTCCGAATTGAATTAAGTATTATTTATATATTGGACATGATACTACTTGTTAATACTGGTAGCTCTAAAAAAGTGTTATTCCATTTCTAAAATTATCAAAATAATTATCTTTTAAATAGAAATAAATATTCATATTCAAACACACTGCAACAAAAACTGAATGTTTAAAGTATAATTAAAGTTTGAATTCTTTCACAGGTGTTGGATTAACATACTACCTATAATTATAACTCGTAAAAGTGGTACAGATTTACATATTTGTGTCATAATAGACAAGGAAAAAAATTCCATATCAGAAGTTAATATTTCTTTTAAAAAACGAAAAATGGAGAGGGAATAATAAGAAAATAAGAAACTGAAAAAGCCAAAGGATGACGCATAGGCTGGCACTAACACTACATAGCTACCTTCAAAAAGTATAAATAAAAAAACTCTTCCATGTATAAAAATTATGGTCCTATATATACAGCTAAAAATTCAATATTTTTTTTATTTTTAAATCAAATTGCTTCTTTTCCTTGAATATAAATCACCATTAATTTAAACAAAATCAAAATTGCATTAAGTCATTAATTAAAGTTATTGGTAACCTAAAATACCACTTACCATCTCTGTAGAAGAATTAATAACGCATCCATGGCGTCTTTTTGGATCAGGTGGTCTTTCACTTAAGCTGTTGTCATTCACAGTTGTATTTTTAGAAAAAAAAATCATTAATTGTTCGTTTGCGATTCATTTTAATAAGAGGACCATTTTATCTCAAGCTTGAGATAGGATAAAAAATACGACTACCAAGCTTAAACTGATACCTTCTGCTGACCCCTTCCAGAATTTAAGAACTAGATATATTATTTACACTTACAAATACAAAATTTAAAATTATTTTTGATATCTGAGGGATCAGAGCTCCAAAGTCTGGTGTGGTCGCCTCGATAATCGGTTCTAATTCCATTCTCTTCTCTCCCTCGTCTCGAAGAGCGTTCTTGTTTATATCACTCAAGATACGAGGGGGCAGAAAACCTAAAAAGTTCCCGCCATTTGTGTGGGTGTCCCTCGAAACCTCAGTTTTTGACAGGTTTATGAGGAGGGTGTTAATGAAAGTCACGCAGCTGGGAGAGAGTACCGCCGGTGCAATCCCATTCTTAGATTTAAAAAATATGTATTACAATTATGTTAGGGAAATAAAAAAGCTATTCGAAAATATTTTATTTCACGAAAAAAAAAATGTTTGGAAAAAGTTTGGGGGGTGCAAAAGACCCGTTGCACCCCCCCTGTCTACGCCACTGGTGGAAACCAAAATTTTAGGGAACAGGGACGGTAAAAATATTTCGGGGGACGGCGTCCCCCTCCAATTTCAGCACTGAATGTTCCTAATTATTATGGGGGATGCGTCCCCTCAGGATCCAAGCCCGTGCTCAACATAATAATTGATAAATAAATATATTGCAGGGGTCGATCCAGGTTATATTTTTTGGGGCCCTTTTTTGTGAAAAAGAAAATATTCTTGTGAAAAACTGAAGTCAAATTACATTTTAATTTTTCAAATTATCGTAAAAACCCCCCACACTTTTGATTTGAAACAAACAAGATTCTCTGAATGTTTTCTTGCAAATAATCATTAAATCTAATTTGAATTTTGTGAAAGGGTCGTTTTTATGAACTTTAATTTTGTGAAGGGGCCTTTTTTAGGAGCTGGAATTTTGTGAAGGGGCAGCAAAAGGGCCCCAATTTTCGACAGGATCGACCCTGTATTGATAAATGCAAACACTCACTGTGCTTTAAAATTTCCAGAGCTATTGAGCAGTCCAGTCAGGTTACGTTCTTCTTGATGATTTTTTGGCACTACTCCCAGGTGTCATAACCTACTATCCGGTATTCCTGCTGGGTTGATAGAAAATAAATTATCTTCCTAATAGGTAACAATAAAAAAAATTAAAACCAAGTGACACCCATCTGTACGGACCTGGAAAAAGTTGTAACCTTCCCCCGAACCTATTTCTCAAAAATATCTTCCCCCAACCAACCTTTATAGTTTTCCCCTAAAATTCAAAGCTTCCAAATTCTCTATAAATAAAAATTAGCATAAAGTATTACAGTTAGAGCACATTTTATTTCTAGTATCATTTACTGTCAGTGGTAAGTATATAGAGAAATTTATTTCGGGAGGTGCCCAAAATTATTTTTCAGCCTCCCATGCATATTTTATAGATCAAATCTAACTTTTTAATACATTTTTAGGTAGAATTGATGAACTTAATATAAAATAAAGTTGCAAATAATATAGTTCCAAGTACATAAGGGTAATTTGACCCTAAAACACAGGGGTTCAACTTGATTTGGTACACCTACAAATGGCTCTTCAACCCCATTCTTTCATTCTGATTTTTAAGAAAACTTTATTTTATCTCCTTAGGGTTTCCCCTTCCCCCCAAAATATTTGAAACTTGCCCGAACCGTATGTATTGCACCTATGGAGCTGCCGGTGGCTTCCCCCGTACCAGGTTCGGGCACTTTTTCCAGGTCCACATCTATACCATGAAACCTTCTAGATAACAATTGTTAGCTAAATTAGTTTAAGTAAATTTAGGCTTACCAACCATACGCGCGGGGTTTTTAGAGCTGTTTGGGGACGCAAAAATTTTTAGGGTTTCATACATTTAAGTAGATTAAATTTGCAGAAAGTATTTTTAAATAATTTAAGTTTTTGATAAATTAATTGATTTTGGCACAGCTTCGACAAGTCCTCCAGGCGCCATGTTTACCCATAAGCTCAAATGATGACAATACTTAAGCATAATGCTGTGGAAGCTGCGGATAAACATAGCAGCTGGAGGACTCTTATCGAAGCTCTGCCTTTATTTTTCGGTTCGATTTCGTAAGAGTTCCTGCTAAATACCGCCCGGTACTTTTGGATACATTATATCCAAATATCAACAAATTTTACTGACTTTTATGAATAAACTGAATAGTTATTGTTCTAATTAAACATTTTAATTCAGGAGTTAAATTCAGGTGTTCATGAATATTTCTACTTTTTGTTGTCTAAAAGAACCAGGCGATATTTAGCGGGAACTCTAACAAAGTTGTACCAATTTTTCTTACTGTTGTTGCTTATTTATGAAGCATTATTACAGTATATAGCTGAACAATGGGACTGTCATTATGTTTTAAGTCGAAATTCAAACTACTGAGGGCACTTAGTTTGCAAAAAATATTTGAAGAAACTTTAGTGCACAGAAAGTTTTTTGTTTTAAATCTAACTACGGGTACGCCTAGGTAAACTGCACACAAATTTAAATCTTAGATCCCTTTTAAACCCTTCAATTGCATTTACATCTAAATAGATATCAGATTCTACGAGATGAACAATTAAAAATCATGAAATACAGAAAGTGCATGGGACATAGTAGTACTACATAGAATTGCAAATAGGTTTTTGATACAAATAGTTATAAAATGCTTGTAGTAATTATAAAATTATCACAATTAGTAATATTACTTAATAAACAGTTAATTCAATTATGTTTTTAATGATGAGTAAAGTGTTATGATTTTTTTATTTAATTATAGCTAATTGGTAAGGCATATTAAGATCAAAGGCAGGAAAAGTCAAAAAAATATTCATTTTTTATTTTCACATATTTGAAAGGATATCATTGCTTGCATCATGGTGTTTTACTCTCTATCAAGAGGTTATTGTTTGATAGAGCAATATTGACTGTAAAATAATTTAAAAGGATCTTTGAAATACTGAAAACTTTTACCTGTCACTTTATACACATGCTTAAATTTAGCAGACGTATATCAATTGAATTGTGATTTTGTACGCATTGAGCGTTGTGATTGGTCGATCGATTCTGACGTCACGCTCACACAGCACCAGTCGCCCTCTCGTGACGGTTAAATTTCTGTAATCAAGATCTCCCAGATATTTACAGCACTCAAATATGATGATATTTTTGTGATGGTTCTTTCTAGTTTTAAGAAGTAAGTACTACTGGATAATATTTAATTTAAGTATTCTGTTAAAATTCTGCATAAGTTTGAGGCATGATTTCTTTACACGTGTATTATTGAAGTGTTTGAAGTACTGCAACTCCTAAACAACGTTCGTTACAAACATGGTCTTCTTCTACTCTGAGGGCGCCACTTCATTTAAAAATAATATTTGAAACTGTGGCAATTATGCATTAAAAATACATTTAAAAAAATTATTTTGATAAAGCTTAGAAATATCACCCAAATTTTCAGCATAATACTATTGTTATATTGCGAGGGTTAACGTTCGAGATATTCCTTATTCGGTTGAGGGAAGGAATTCATGGCGTCTAGGCCTAAAGTGGCGTTGTTGGAATTGAAGAAAAAATAACTTGTAAAATTAGAAATGAAAGACTGATCGAAAAAATGATTTCGATTATGATCGGGTTGTTTTGGGGGGAATTTGTGATACAGTGTAAACAATACGATTTGGGCCATGTGGAAATTTCATGGGAAAATTACATGATCAATACAATATACACGTATCTATTGTTTATAAATTCTTATTTCCGGTTTAAGTTCTCATAACGACGAAATTTAAAACAAATTAAACAAAGAATACACAATTTTACTGTTACTTACGAAACAAGTTTATTTGAAATGTTGAGGGTCTAAATTTGTAAACAGCATGTTTGCACACGATTAATAGAATACCAACTACATTTATTCCACAATTTCATTCCGAGGTATAAAACGGGATGAATTCCTTTATAAACTTGTATATAATAGTAATCGTAACCGAATTTTAATCAGATTATTTTCACTTTTAAAAATTATCGGAATCGGAAAAAATAACACCCCCTAAGTTGTTTACAAAAATGACATTTCGGGTTCGAAATTTTTGGCGGGCTATGGAAATGATTCGTAACAACATTTTGTAAGAATAATATCACTGAAATTCTAAGCTCTAGATGCTACTCTTTGCATTGTGATCGCTGCTTTTAGAATATTTTGTTTTGCATTCTCATTTCTAGCAGTTTTCTTCTTTCCACCCAAAAAAACCTTAGTCTGTTGATTTTTTTAAAATTATGAAGAATTAAAAATTGGTGTCAGAATTGCAAATTTTTCATTTAGTAAAGGAATTTCATTACCTCGTAAAAAGTGCTAGTATATAATGAAAAATACTTGGATACATTTGTTTTGCCAAGTGTCTATTGATTATGATTTCCATTCAACTTAAGGGAGTTTTCTTTATTCATCCTAGAACCAGAACCTATTGTACCAAAAGGTAAATTGCTTTAACTACCAGCTTTATTTAAAAATCTCTGGTGAATAAAATACACGAGAACTTTAAATCTTGTAGCCTGATGTTTAGAATTAAGTAACTTGTTAATTTTTTTTTCATGTCCCTTTTATGTAAATCACTGGTCACATAAGTAATTTAACCTTTGTTATAAATTCAGTTTTCTGAAAACCATCATTTTAGAGCAGACATGGGCAAACATTTTTAGGGGAGGGCCAGATAAAATAAAAAAATTATCTAGGCGGGCCGGAAACAAAAAATTTAAAAACACAAATTTTTATGAGTGATAGTTTTTAAAGTTGATTTTTACATCACACACAACTTATATTATATGCTACAATGGTAAAAAACTTGGAAAAAAAAGTTACAAAATTGATTGTTCTTTAGAAGAGAATGAAGACGCATGTGACAGATGAAACTGTGATACTGAACTTCTAAAAGTTCTTCATAATTTGGTAGAAACTGGGATGAGCTGATTCGCAGAAGTGAAGTTAAATGATGGTCTTATAAAGAACATTTTGTCCTATGTGTAATTGTAGTGGTTATTCAAAACCATGCCGCGGGCCGGATTGACTCGTCCGAAGGGCCGCATTTGGCCCGCGGGCTGTACTTTGCCTATGACTGTTTTAGAGCATAGGTTCCCAAACTTTTTGGGACCACCACCCCCTTTACAAGAAAGAAAATTTCAAACTCCCTCTTACAAACTTTTGCTCTTAATTTGCTTATATTTGATAGAGTTTTATATCAACGTTTTGTATTTAAATAGACTGTAATTTATAACCAAAATGAAATTTTCTTAAGCTAGTACTACTATATGGACAATATTCAAAAGTTAAGTTTTCTATGTATCATACTACCTTAATTTGAAATAATTAGTACTATAATAATTTACCCCTACCTTTTCATAAAATTTGATTATAAAATAATTCTTTACCTAATTCTGAATCTCTTTGTGTGATATCCAGGGCGTACCTCTGAGAATTTGGAATCTCCTCCTGAAAATTTCCTGTTTTCATCTTAAAAATGACTAAAATAATTAATATCTCAATCCATAGGTAAAGGGGGGTTCGGGGGTCCTGGAAATTTCCCCTGGAAATTTTGGCATGATAAAAGTGATTTCCAGTGAAAAGTGAGTGAAGAACCAGGCGATATTTAGTGGGAACTCTTAACGGAATTGAACCTAGAAATTTATGGTTGAAAACTTTACTATAGTTACTGCCAGTGTTCATATGCCTCCTAAAAAACTTCTGACTCCTAAAATCTGCTTTATTTTTTTTTGAGCCTTTAAAACTCCTGAATATTGTGTAAAAAAAGTTTTATTATCGATATGGTGGAAGTAATTCACAATACCACTAATATTAGACCCTATTTCCACAATTCTCAAAAACAAAAAACTGAAAAAACTCATTTAACACTTACCTCAAATATACACAATTTTTTTATCACAATTTTTACAACCTGACATTTTACAAAAAGTCTCGACAGACCCCTGTTATTGTTTTTTAATTCCCTGAATTTTACTTCATTAGATAGATTATGAACCTTGGAGGTTGGAGTCTGTAATATTTAAAAAAATTTAAATTTTGCTTCAGTTCAATGTGGAACATGTAAAGTTACATTTAACTATTATTTTTTTTCCTTGCAGGTCTTGAGTTGTAAGCCATTGAAGAAGCAATGTCTAAGGAAAAATCACTTGCCACTTCTTCAGTTGAAGAAGATGTAAAACCAGATATAAGTGGTTTGTGACTTTAATCCTCTGTTCTATAAATTTATTTTGAATCTTATCTTTAAACTGCTGTATGAATTTTATATAGTTTGAGGTGTGTCGTTTTTGTTAAATTTGTTCAGGTACCACCAACTTTTTGACATTTAACATTTGGTCAGAAACAAATTTATTTGTTACTTTAAATTCTTCTTTTGTAAAGATAATAAGATTGATGAAATCAAATTAACTGAGAAACCAGTTTATAAGAAGCACAACAAGGTCGTATAATTCATTTAAGATATCTCGGTACTTTTCTAGAAAAGGGGCGCAAATCTCGCCAAGCGATAAAGTTGCCAATATGATGCAAACAGCGCCAAACGGATAATCACCACTGGTAACCCTCTGAAACCCTTTTTGCCTCCATATTCCACAATTTCAACGGGGAAACCGCACCTGCCTTTTCGCCCGATGATCTTCATTTGAAAACGAAACCCAATAACAGCTGCACATTAAAAACCCAAGAAGAGAGTGATATCAACTTTTGCCTTTTCATGAACAAAAAAGAACTGACTGAAGTTACAGATGTTTCTGTTCCTTTGTGCCTTATGACTAATTATGTGAACTGTTTGCGTCATATTGGCAACTTTATCGCTTGGCGAGATTTGCGCCCCTTTTCTAGAATAGTACCGATATCTCTTCTGAAAGAAAACCTTTTGAACTCCGCAGCATAATAGAGTTGCTTAATATTTGAGTCATTGATTGATATTAACACGCTCAAACCTGAAAATATAAGACTTCTTAGTAAAAAACTGCTCAAGGAAAACTGTTTAGTAATTAATATCTTAAATCTGAGGAAATCCATGAATTTTTAAAAGTTTTAAATTTAATTTAGAATTTAGAGTTTCTGTAATTTATTTGCATATGATTAACGTTTTGAAAAAGTGGTATAAAAATAAGTGATAAGCTATTACTGAGTCCATATTTAATTCATTAGTTTTGTCTTTATGACACTAGGTGGTGTAGTCAGGGGTTGATCCAGGTTTTTATTTTTTAGGGCCTATTTTTGTGAAAAATTGAAATCAATTTATATTTTAATTTTTATTTTAAATTATTGTAAAGACATTTTTTTTTATTTGAAACAAACTACATTTTGTGAATATTTTCTTGCAAATAACCATGAAAGCTAATTTTAATTTTGTGAAAGGGTTGTTTTTTCTGAATTTGAATTTTGTGAAGGGGTCGTTTTTAGGAGGTGGAATTTTGTGAAGGGGCCGTTTTTAGGAGGAGGAATTTTATGAAGGGGCAGCAAAAGGGCTCCACTTTTTAGCTAGATCGACCCCTGGTAGTGGTAGTGCTTACCGCTCCTATGTCACAGGTCTGTGGTTCTTGGGTTGGGTAAGGTCTACTAAACCTTTCATCCCTTATTTAGTTGCAAACTAAGAACCAAACATGCTTGGGAATTAAAGACAGGGGTTCTCGCATTAGGCTGACCACCTATCCTGGACCTATGCCTTGGTCCTGAAAATAAGTTCATATTCATTTTCACACTACCAAGAAGGGGACGGAAGTTGTAAGTCTTGGCTATTATAGGCTGTTGAGTGTGTGCCAATCAGGTGCAGAGTCAACACTGCTCTCTTTTTCAGACCTTTACCATTTGACACAATGTTGGGGATTTCCTAAAATGTATCACTCAAGATCCACTTAATTTTGAAATTTGACCAGTAAAAGTAGGGTTTTAACTCATTTTGAGAAACTTTTTGCTTTTCATGCCTGGTGCCAATGAGCTTAAATTTTTTTTATCTTAGTTCTCTTTATATTCCTTTATATGATTAAGTATTCAGGCTTAAATATTCTTTCAGATATCTTAAGGTGTGGAGCATGTGAACAGATATTTTACAATTTGGATGATTTTGTTGCCCATAAAAGTGATAACTGCAATCCACCTGAACCAAAAGGAAGCTCTGGTGAAGAAAGTGAAATAGAAGTGATTCGTCACTCACCCAGTAAGTGTCTCTCTTCAACTTATTTTTTTAGATTTATAAAACTTACTTGTGAGTTATATTGATTTTCAATTTTCCAGGCAAAGTTAAAAAACATGGAAAATCTTCAAAGAAAACATATGAGGATTATGAAATGGACTACCATACCTACTATGGTCATAAATCAAAAGCAAAACATGGCGATTATTATCTTTCCAAAAAAGTAAGGCATCTGTTAAGTTTTTATTAAAAAGTTTTTTTAACTCTTACAACCTTCAGATTATCACCATTTATTCTTTATCGGTTTGAAGTTTGAATTCAAATCTAGTATTTTTGATTTGATCTAATTGTTTGTGTTTTTTGTTTCAGGAAAAGAGGCACAGGTATAAAGAAAAGAAAAGCTTGTATGCAGACATTCAAATCAAAAGCGAACCAATGGATGACTATGAAGAAGCAACTTACTGTGGAATCTGTGAAAACTGCCTCAGAACAGAAGATTGTGAAGAATGTGAAACTTGTTTAGTAAGTATTAAGATTTTTTCTTTTAAATTTTAGGAAAATTTAGGGGAGGGGGGAAAGAAATTGTCCCATTTTATTTAAATTATTCTTTGCTTTTATAATAAAATAGGGTTATGAAATGATATAAATATAGCTTTCAAACAATTGATTTTCATTCTGTTTCACTAAGACTTTAATTATCAGTACTTGGGCATTATCCAAATGCAATTGGCATGTTAGGCAACTTTCATAAACAAAACAAAAACAAAAAAAATCACAAAAATTTCATTAGCACTAAGTATAAGGTTTAAAAGAACACAATCAAAATAAAACAACATATTCGCTTAACACAGTAAAATAAGTAAGTAAATTTGAGAGACAATGTATCGAAAAAGCAACATTTTCTATATTTGAGCTTAAGGTGCTAAATACTTCCACTAAGTTCCCCTCCTTTTGGCCAGGCTGGATCCACCTCTGTTTCTCTCTGTAAAAGAATACTGTTTTATTTTGTAAATAATGATTGTAAAGAATATATTGATCTTTTAAAATAATCCTCTAAAAATTGACATGATTCCAAATGGCATCAGTTGAAGGCAAATCAGCATCTCTTACTTGCCTGCAGATAATATGTTAGAAAAAAACTTTTGTTTCAGGTCAAAATTAAAAAAAAATATGATTCTTAAACAAGTTTATTTGTATTTTTTATTAAATAACTTACTAGAAAAGAAATAAAACAGTTAGAAGTAGTTAATACTTAGTTTGATACTAATGCCATCTATTCATAGAAAAAAGAATTGCTAAAAAAGTACACGTGTTTTAAACAATATATTTTTTTTGCTTTGTTTTAAACATATTTAAAACAAGTGTTTTGAACAAGTGTTATATTTATGCATTGAATTTCATAGTTTTTTTAATGTTTCACTCACTAAGTGTTATCTGCTGTAAGAATGTAATTTTAAGTGTTCTTTTTTTTCCCTCCATATAGAAAAAGAAATCTGGATCCTGGAAGTATGCTTCAAAAAGGTGTCTTTTAAGGCAGTGTATTGAAGAAATTGTAAGTAATCAATGAGTTTTCCATGTTATTCATTGTAGCACCATTCATATAGGCACTTTACCTGAATAAAAGATGAGTAAAACCTTTTTTCTACCTCACTTTCCTCTGTTGTCTTTACGAAAGGAGAACCTTTTTCATGCTTTGTTCTTTATTTTAAAAGTAGGCATTATAATCAGAGGTTAAAAGACCCCATTAAAAAGTACTTTGAAGTATCACCTCACCTAATTATAATATCATCTAATATAACCTATCTGTAAATTATCATCTGAATTTTTATTTTTTGATTTCAAAATTATGTAAATAATTTGTCTTGGAAAAGTAATAGCTACTGCTTTTGTTGAGTTGTAATTCATAGCTTAAAAAATCCCTGTGTTTTTTTATTTTGTGTTTAAATTTGTTTTGTATTTTTTACAGAATGGTCAAGTCTATCAAGTCGAAAAAGTTCTTGATAAAAGAATTGTTGATGGGAGAGTTGAATATTTCTTGAAGTGGAAAGGCTATCCTGAGTAAGTTTAGTGAAAATTCTTTTGATTCATAGTTATGACTTAAAACAATATTTATATTCAAGTTACTTATCACTTATATTTATTGTATTTTAAATATTTTTAGGGATCAAACCTATTTTACCCCGAGTCATATTAATAATCAATGGTCTGTTTAGGAGAAATTTGGGTCCATTTAAGTACACTTTGCTAAATACAGTCGACTCCACTTATTGTGATTTTGATCTTAGTTAATGTTATCAAAATTGACAAGTCCCAATCACTCCTATTTAATTTTACACAAAATCTGGTGAAACCCCCTGAAAAGCTCTTTTATTTCCTGTTTGAAGGCCAACCAAAGGAATCATTAATTTATTAGTAATATTAATATATGTTCCACTTTCATATTTTTCTTTAAGAATGTAAAAGTTGCAAAATAGTAGGTAATCATTTTAATACTTCAATTAGTACTACATAGTTGTGATTTTAAAGCAAACACTCGTTTTACTGTTTGAAACTTTCTAGTATCAAATTGCTTGTTATTAATAGAGTACTTTTACAAAATGTTTTAGCTTAAAAAAAGGACCTGTCACAAACAATTTTAGCTTAAAAATGCACCTTTACTATTTTTCTCTCTAAAAAGATTTTTTTTTTGCTTTTGTTTCATTATTTACAGTGTTAATTATTTTTACATAGCTGCCAATTCTTTCGATTTAATTGGAAGTTTTCAGTTTTTTTATTAACAAATCTTTTAATATTTATCTATAATTTTTCTAATTATTTTCTGTTACTGGTGTGTCAAGTTTCATATTTTTTAACTCAGTCAAATTAGAAAATTAAATAATTGGAAATTCATATTGGGAAAATTCATTAAAAAATGGAAATCTTATTGCTTAATTCGAGGAGTTGGCAGTTATGTTTTTAAATTTTACAATATCCCCAAAACAGGACCCTGTTTTCACAAAAGGACTCTGGTTGTAAGACCCATTTAATGTTAATTTTGAATTCACAAAATTATTAATTGATTTTCACAAAAAGTCTGGACAGACTACTGATAATGCATTATGTAATTAAAATACTGTATCCTGCAGTTTAAAAATTTACGTGAAATTTAAAAGTTTGCATTAGTAGCTATAAAATTGAGTGTTAATTCTCCATTTTCTAAAACTTGCAAATTGATGAATCGGTTTTTAGTTTTGACAACTGTATTTTAATTTTTCAGCTCTCAAAATGGTTGGGAACCAGAAGATAATATATATAGTAAAGACCTTATATATGAATATGAAAGGAAGCAAGAATTAGAAGAAAAGCGTCGTCTAGCTGCTGTGAAACGTTCTTTACAAGACCCTGGCCTAGGATCAGCAGCTAAAAGAATAAAACTAGGAAATGATGTAATAATTTTTTCTTAATAATTCTTTAAAGTTTATAAACAAATCTATGTTAAAGTATTTTAATAGAATTTATTTAGTTAGACATATGTTTAACAGATGTCTTGAATAATATTTAGTAAGATTGGCATAAAGTAAAATTAGACCTAGCAACTCTCTTGTTTTTTCTTCAACTTCTAGTTTTTAGGTTCATTCTCTGGCTTTTCCCTACCCAGTCTGCCTGTAGTTTGTGTAATCATATGTACAGTGTATAAAACCCTTAGTATTATCTTATATGGCATTTGTATATATATGAATTGTTTCACAATTGTTACCGATTTATTAAAAAACATTGTATAAAGTCTTTTTTGTAGAAATGTTAAGGTTGGTAGGTCTGTTAATTCCTTTAGTATGGGGATTTTTCTATTAATTGGAATATCAGTTTAATTAGGGTTTGTGCAGGGGTCGCAGACCTCCTATTTTTCCTATAAATCCTATACTTTTGAAAAATTAGTAAAAAACCTCCTAATATTCTCCTTTATTTTAATAAGCTTCCTATATTTCCTATAATTTTGTTTGGTGCGCTGAAAACGTTCCATTCCTTAAAGAACGGGGAAGTTTCTCCCTAAAATCCGGAAATCCTATAACGGTACGTAATTTAAATAAAAAATCCCGGATTTTCATACATGCTTCCGGACGTTTGCCTGTAAAGTTGGCTTTTTGACGGCGTGGACGCGGGCAGAAAAAACAACTTGACGGATGCGATTTTCTTACTTTGCGTCAGTAACCTTGGCTTTAAATGCTTGTTTTTGGAGAAAGTGTTCAGTAATTGTAGTTCAAATGTGTCCAATAATTAGCTGGCAAATTGGAAAAATTATTAGAGGAATTTCTTGTTGTTTGCAAGAATGCAAGTAGAAATTTATAGTTGGAAATTGATAGTTTTAATATCAAATAAAGAATTACAAGGTGTGAGGTTAATAGGGTATATGAAAATTTTAAGGTAAATAATATTATTTAAGCATTATTTAAATTTATCAGAAAGAAAGTCTTACAAAATCTTCCATATGAGTAATTTTTTGAGTTTGAAATTAAACTTCTCGGGCTTAAGTTTTTTTACTCCTGTCAGTGTTTTAGTTTTTCATTTTCTGCCCAATTTACACATTTTGAACCAGACTAACTATTGATGATTACTTACAGTTTTATTGAAAGTATAAGGTAGTTTTTTTTTAATTTAAATCTGTTAGGTTCATTTATTTAAAAATTACAGAAAATATTTTGTTGATATAATATAGCTTAATTAAATTTTTATTCAAAACCTTTTTTGTAGCTAGGAACTTATACGAAAATTTGCTGTTATTATACTGTTTAATAGATAAAGTTGCACAAAATGAAACACTAGTATAAAAAAATGGTGGTAAACAACATCAGCCAGCCTTGAATTTTTCATCTGGTAGAATGGAAAAGTCCTTGAAAATCCTTGAAATTTTTTTCCTCAAATAAAGCTTTTCCAAGTTTTTTTTAAGACTCCTATGTATTTTTTTTAAAAATCCTATATTTTTTAAAAATATCACTGCTACCCCTGTTTGTGGGTTTCTTTCAAATTGTGTATGAAATAAACTCATTTAATTTCAACTGAAAATTTGTACAATTCCAGGAATTGGTGTCTGGTACAGTTGTTGCTACTGATTCCCTTTTACAAGCTTTGGGTCTACAAGTGGGAGGAACAACTGATAAAAATGAGGGAGCCAGTAAAACACTTACAGCCAATAAAAGTTCTGCAGGTGCATCTGCAATTTATTTGCCTAAGCCTGGAGAGCCAGGAAAATATATTCTTGTTATGGGAGAGCAAAGTGAAATTAACTTGCTTGGCCAATCTAGTTCAGATCCTAAAGTAACTAAAAAAGCAGGTACTGAAATAATTATCAATAGAGATGGCACCAGTTTTGTCCCTAACATAAAAATAGAACAGGATGATGATGAAATCCAAGTTATATCTCATACTAAGAAGCCTGGAAATATTTATGGCTATATGACTAAAGCTGGCACTATAAGAAAGAAACCTGGAAGACCTAAGAAACAAAAAGTGGCTGAACCTCCAGTTTTTGTTCCACAAGATGAAACTACTACTGATTCCCAGCAGAATCTTGATAATGAACCTGGTTCCGGTAGACGCAGACGAGGCAAACTGCCATCTAGGTGGAATGATTACATTGTTGAAAATTTTGATGAAGCTATCACCTCATCAGCTCCTAAGCCAAAACTAGGAAAGTTTTCTGAATCGGAAATTGATCTTTCTGGAGACAGCAACTTTGAAGAAGATCTGTCTGGTACTTTTGAAGATGATGATGACGATATTGATGGATCACCACGTAAAATCAACAAAAGCACCCCAAAGATGCCTAGACCTATGGTAATTCCCATAGGTGATCAACCAACTTCCACTGGGGATCAGCTTTGGAAATTCCCATCTATGAAAAAACGTGGAAGGCCTCGCAAGTTTGAACCTCAGCGCCACATTATTGTACAGAACTTGCCTCCTAGCAACTTCACGTCTCCAGCTGGCATAAAATCCGAATTTCAACAGAGGACTTTGACTGTCACTCCCATATTCAAGACGAACACAGTTTTGGCTAGGCCCATCCAGCCCCGTCCACCCAATCCTGATGCATCCACACCTATGAAGACAGTTCAAACTAGCTCTGGAGAGAAGATTCTCATCCCAGAATCTGGGGATGATAGTTCTATGCATGCTGATAATGAGAGCACTGTGAATTCATCCCTTGATGGAAGCATCAACTTCCGTGAGTTGATCCAGGATCCTAACTTCAGCCCTCTCAAAAGGAAAAAGTCAGTTTTTATTACTGACTCTCCTCGCATGACTAGTATGCGAGGAAGAGGTGGCTTTCAAGGCATGAAGAGGAGGCCTGGACGCCCCAGGAAGGAAGACCAATTGAACCGTCTTACCAATGGAGGTTACTTAGGGGCTACTCTAAGCGAATTGATGACCAGGAAAAGTTCTATTGTCAGCCGCAAGATTAAAGAAGAGAGGGAAATAAAAAAGAATCGAGTTTTTGTTGTCATGCAGGATGGAACTATGGTGGAAGTTAGTGGAAATGACCGACAAAAGGCTGTAATGAAAGCCACTGCGAAAGTTGAAGCAATCAGACGAAGTGTTGGAAGGATCAGAGAAATTGAGAAAGCCAAGTATATGGATGAAGATGAAGACGATTTTGATGATCCCAAAAAACCAGGAGCTAGATATGCTTATGCTGTGAGTACTATTATTTTTATTTTCATACTCATGCATAATGAGAGTTATTCTCAAATTATGTGAATCTTTTATACTATTTTTTTTAAATTCTTACCTATGATCATTTAAAAATATTTAGCAATCCTCTCTTTTCATTTCATAAATCATAAAGATAACTTACTTATTTGTTAACTAAGTAATAAATTTGCTTAATTTAGAAATTTAAGGGTAAATTTGGTTTTTATTTCTTGAAAGAAATTGCTAGATGCATTAGCAAGAGAAGTGTTCATGAATATTTATTTCTTTATTTTTAGATGAAGAAACGTGGAGATACAAGGCCTGCTCTTGAAGATTGCACACTTGAAACTATTGATGATTACAATGCCATGATTTTGCCTAATTCTGTACAGCTTGTTGAAAGTGAGCTACCCTTAAGTGAAGCTGATAACTGTGACAAATTATCTGGCATGTTCTTATTCAGGCAAATATTTTCATCTTATGACAATACACTGCAGTGTTTATTTTGTCGAAACAAGTATTCTCTTCGATTCCCTGCTGATCTAGAAAAGCATTATCATGTTATCCATGAGCTAGCTGTCCATACTAGCAAGGCAGAATTCAATGAAAATATAGTGTTTGTTTGTGTTCCATCTGATGTAAATGAAGAAACCACTTTGAATTCAGGTTGTCGCTTTTGTGAGACGACATTAAAGACTTTGTCTGAAGTCAGAGACCATTACCCTAATGCTCATAATAAGACAGTCAGATTAGTTCCTGAATCAGATGTAACTGAGATAGGCAATTTCTTCTACTGTGGACTTTGTGGCCATGCTTCTGGGGATTTTCCTAACCATCACACACACATGAAAGTGATGCACAGAATGCAAACCTATGTATGCCGATATTGCACATATTGCACTTCCAGGCCCAGTCGCCTGAGGACTCATGTCAAGCAGAGGCATTTGCAGGATCAACCTGGGCCACATTTGCAGTGTTCTGTATGTTCTGTATATGTGCATGGAAAAGACAGACTGACGAAACACATAATGCTATCTCATGCTGTTCAGACAGGTATGTAGAATAAAATGTTACATAAGGCACTACTTTGTAGTGATTTTACCTTATTAGTCATAACCTCATTACTAATGTCTTTGTCTAGGTCCAAAGACATGGTCTTGTGCTAAGTGCCTTTATCCTTATGGAGATCCTCATGAGTTAATGAATCACATACCAACTTGTCCTAAGTTGCAGATTAACTCTGAGGCCAAAGCAAGTGAATCTGTTGCTAGCAATCCTACTAACATATTTTATAAATGTAATCACTGTGCCCTAACCTTCTCATCTGAAGAAGAAATTAAGGTATGTTTAATTTCATTTCAAAGTATGATTTCTTGGGTATTACATAACTTATTCAATTAAAAGAATCTTGTATTAAAAATATTTTTGTCAAATCCTGCATTTTGAGATTAATCCCTTTTCTCCTGGTTGATATCATTGTGTTTCATATATCTCCCCTAAAAAAACATTATTTTTCCTCAAAACATTGCACATTAAAATATGTAGTTGTAGTGTTCCTTTGTACTACTCGTCTAACTGCTTCTAAGAGTGATTTAAATTCAGTTCATCTTGCATTATTCTATTAATCACAGAAATAACATACAAGAAATTAATAAATATATTAAGAATTGTATTACTGTAGGATATTTTTAATTATCCTTAACTATCCAGATTAAGTGTATCCTAAATTGTAGATCTAATTGAATTGTGAATTTGGGTTACTCTTAAATGGATGCTTCAATGTCCTTTTGGTTTAAGTTGTTATATGCTTTTTTTTGCAGAAACACATGGCTGCTGGAATTCATGTTCCTTCTACTTCTGAAGAGATAGTTACATCTGATGCTAATCACCAAGAAAATTATGATCCGTCAAATTTCGATCGCAATACATGCTTCTTATGCTGCATGCGGTTTTCTACTGTTGAAATGTGCAGAAAGCATCAGCATCATGTGCATATGAGATGGGTAAAGAAAGGAGAGGAAGATTATTCAAAGTTTGAATATTCAGGTAGATATGAACAATGATCATAGTCTGTAATTAAAGTTATTAAATGTCATTCTAATAACCTCACATGGTTATATTTTTTGTTTCTCAGAGTAAAAATGTGTTAAGAAGGCTGTTACATATTTCTTTTTTATTATAGGTATTCATCCAAGTGAAAATGAAGGGGAGATAGGCCAAGCTATCCAAGAAATCCAATCCAACTCTGTTCTTGAAATGTCACTCAACCAAAATGACCCATCATCTATTATCAATAACCTAGAACACTTTGAAATCAATATTAAATCTCAGATGAATGGACAGCAAATATTTGCACAAGGCACAACTGAAACTGCTGAAGGAGAGCAAGCAGTCACTGTATCCATCAAAGACACTCTCTTAGACCAGCAGGGAAGTTCAGACTTCATTTCCAATGACTTGAGTGACCCATGCAAAGAATCCAAGACATTCGAGGCCATGGACTTCTTGGATATAACAGAAAACAAAAATGAATCTGAAGGCGATAAGCTCAATGTCATTGAGCTGGATAGAACAGTTGCAAAGGAAGAGTCTGAAGTCAGCAAGGAGTACAAGCGTCTTGGTGATTTTGACATTTCCTTGGATGACCTGCCCGAAGATAAGGAGCTAGCTGAAATCGGCTTTCCATCTAAAGTCGGCCACTTCTGTCACCTGTGTGACACTGTCATCAAAAGCTACCGCCTCTATTACCTTCACATGCACAATTTGCATCAATTGGAGAAGAGGTTCCAGTGCATCATCACTGCATGCAGCAGAACATTCTCCCAAACGTTGGCATTTCAGAAGCATGCTTTGAGCCACAATCAAAAGAGCGAGCATTATTGTAGCATGTGTGATAATGTATTTGGAGATGATGAAGAGTTACAAGATCATTTAATTAGCTCTGATCATGCAAACAAGTACATGCAAGTTCAGGTAAGCACTTTTTCACTCACCCTTTTGTCGTAGATTAAAAATAAACTATTGATATTTTGATTTAATAGGCTTTTTGTTGGATAAATTTCCTTTTTTCATGTTTCTCTGTATCAAATTTAAAGCCTATTCAAATGATGACCTCCCATTTTTCAGGAAAAGTATAACAGGACTGAACCTCGCAATCATAGATGCAAGGTATGCCACAGTTGGTTTGGTCTGTTTGCTACTTTTGTAAAGCACATGGAAACAGAAGGACATAGTTATCAATGTCGAGAATGCGGACTACTTTTTGTTCAGCCTGGACCAAGGCGTAATCACATTCAAAGCATTCATCCTGAAATTGCTAACATTTGTGAGGTATGTTTTAAATTAAGTTATTCAACTTTTTATTGCACAATTATATGAACCTGAAATAAAACAAGTATAGTTATAAAACTTCCATCCCAATCCTAAAATTTGAAATACCATTTCTTGTAGATTTTTAGTACTAAAAATTTAGTCAGAAATGTTTAAAACAAAAGAGAGCAAAGTTATGCACAGCTTTGATTGTATTTTTATTCCTTTACCTGGCAGAGCATAAAATAATCTTTACTTTTTTGTATCTTAAAATATTTTTATTAAGTTATTAAAGTAGAGAGACAACTTTATGAATTATAATCAATACAGCAGATTAATTTACCATATTTAATAAAATCAACTTTTTAAAAATTAAAAGATGAAAACTAAAAGAAATGGGGTTCAATTTAAAAAATCTAGAAGGGGCTGTGCATATCGATTTATTGCCGCCCCCCCCCCCCTGTATTTCATTTTATGTTTCAAGAAAATGTGTAGATGGGGGTCCCAAGAAATTTTTTGACATTTTCCCCTTTAAACTAGTGTTTTTATATAATTTTGAATCTCTTTGTAGGAAACACCCGAAGGGAACCGCTTCTTGCAAGTGGCAAAATTTCCAAGGGGAAAATACTGTTAACTGACTTCTAAGTTTTGCAGGGGGGTCTGGAGGTTCACCTCCAGGAAGATTTTTGAAATTTGACCCTAAAAAGTATTGTTTTTACTCTTTTTGAGACCCTTTGGGTTGCACCCGAAGAGGATTTCTCCTTATAAGTTGCAGAATTTTCAAGGGAAAAACAATATAAAAATTGATATCAAAATTACGGCCCTGAACTGGGAAGCCAAATGATACTATGATACCCAAAAAACTATTACTTATTCTTCACTATGAATTATTTAAATTTAATTTTGAAAAATGATAGTCAACAAAAAATACAAAAAAACTGTTAACTGCCGCCCCCAAAAAATTTTGCCGCCCTGTGCTATAGCACATGTTGCACGTGCCTAAATACGGCCCTGCATGTAATCCAAAAATGTGGATGAATAGATATTATTCATATAATCATTTTTGAGTACTTCAAGAGAATGTAATTTTTCATGTGCAAATATTGACTCCTTTAAATTCTAAAACACCATAATATATAATATATTCCTTGAATTAAAGTTTAACTAAAATCAGAGTGAGAACTCTGTTCTCTAAGGATGGATTTGTATTATTCATTTTTGAAATTACAAGGCATTAAGCAGTAAAAAATTGCTCTTGTTTGATTATGTATTAAAGAAAATATATTGTAATTAAAAAATTTTTCTGTTGCTTTATCAGAATTATTTATTTTTCAGATATGTGGACAAAAGTTATCAAACTCCCAAGCTCTATGGAGTCATCTTTCAGTTCATAATATTGTACATGAGTGTGTAAAATGTCATAGAAGATTTTTACAAAAAGAACAGCTTGTTGCACATTCTGAAGTGCATGCGTAAGTTAATGATTATTCTGCAATGTATTTTGAAGCTAATAAATATTTATTTACACAAAATTAAATTTCTTTTAACCCTTTCAGTCCTAGACTGCCTGAGATTGCCATTAGATAATATATATAATATATAAAAATTGGGGCGTCCTCAGGACTGAAAGGGTTAAACTGAATTTAAATACATAAATCATATTAAAATATATTGCATGAACCTTGTATATTTTAATAATGCATGGTGTTGCTATTTTTATATTCCTAACAAAAAACACTTTAAAAGGATGTTGAATCTGGACACTATTTATTTATATTTAACTTTGTGCAAAGTGTTAAAGCAGTAATGTGTTCATATGTATGAAATTGTTATTAGTAAGCATATCCATCATTAATTTATTGGCAATTTTGACTTCAGTTATTTTAATTGTTAGTTAAGTTACAGAAACAATTATTTAAAATGGTACTTGTCTAAGTTAGTTATATTGCTAACATTGGGCATTTCTGGATATTTTCAGGCCTCCTACTCCTTGTCCTTGGGAAGGATGTAATAGAAAGCTTGCTACTAAAGTTGGACTCTTCAATCATCTACGCATGCACAGGGGAGATACAGATTTCAAGTGTTCCGTGTGCCAAAAAGGTATGTAATTTGAAGGAACAAATGTATGAAAAGAAACTGGATTTGTTCTTGAAAAGTGTACAGGCTAATTTCTTTGAGGATACTTTTCTGTTTTTCTTCACCATATCTTAAGGTCTTGGAGAATGCCTGTGGGCTGCAGACTACCACAAATAATGGACAGTTCTAATATTCATATTTTTACACAACAGGTTTCTTCAAAAAGAAAACTTTGGAAAGCCATATGAAAGTGCATGATGAGAGAGTTTCCATGCATATGACCCCTGTGCGAGGTATGTTTTAGTTACTCTAAAATATTAATGGAAAAGATTAAAGCATTCCCTTTTCTCAAGATTGTTATAAAGAGTTAATTTTTTGAATTTTTTTCACTCCTTGATCTAACATTAGATGTAATTATGCAAATATCTTTAGGTCGAAAGAATGTTATGGTAAATCGGAATCAGCTGGATTTGAATCAGCAAGTAGAAACAGAAGTCCAAATAGAGCAAGCAGAAGAGTCGATTGATTCCACTGCTACTGAAACAATTCAGTTGGTTTGTGCTGGATGTATGCGTCCTTTTGAATCAGAAAATCACTTCCAAGCCCACATTTGTACTGGACAAGCTACGTAAGTATTGTAAAATGAAGCTATTTTAACATCCTTGAATAATTCAAAGTGATGCTATAACTTATAGATACCCAAAACTGTGTGTGTTTGAACCCTGTGTTGAAACCCTGAATTATTTTAAATATTAGCCCTCTCTCCTGATGCAAAACAGTGTTCAAGTAAAGTTCAAAATTTTTTTATCTCCTTCTTTGTTGGCAATGAAACTATTAGTTTTTTTTCTCTGAGACTCTAGAATTCTGTATAGTTGTGTTGAAAAACCATCTATGAAGTAAAATATTAGTTTTGTTTTGTTTCGAACTCAATCAAAAAAATTGGTGTTATTATACAACTGGGTGCCACTATTGTTGTTGGGGTATTGTTGGCATTATAATCCACTATCCAGTATAACAAACAAATAAACAAGTGGCACCCGGTTGTATAATGAAATTTTTAAGTACAGAAAATATATTTTCATTTTTAAGAGATGCAATATAAGTATATTAATACTTTTAAAACTATAATTGGAATTTTTTTATTCCCCTAATTACAGAGCCGATAGTCAGGGACAAGTTGTGGTAACCACTGGCCAGAATATCTTTGGACAAGATCATCAAATCATTGTGCAGACTGGAGATGGAACTGATGGCGTAATCGATCCTGATCAGTTAGCTGCACATCAAGTACTGGCAAACTCATTGAACATGTCATCGCAAGAGTTTGCCGAACAGCTTGCCAGGGTTGTAGCTGAAGCTGCTGGGCCAGGCCAGGTGACAGTCTCCATTGCTCCCAATGCCAAGCTTGATGAAACGGGTACAGTATCTGTAAGCATTCCTGAATTTGAAGACTCCCATGGGTCGGCAGTCCTTTCCGAAGGAAGCTTGGCTGCACACCAGCTGGTTGATACTGTAGAACAGGCTGAACTCCAACACATTCAGGCAGACGAAATAATCACTGACGAGCAAGGCAATCAGTCAGTCTTGCTAAAATCTGGAGAACGCATCATGATCCAAGAGAATCCTGACTTGATGGAGCAGGTCAAGGAGGAGGATTCCCAACACTCCACCGAGCAGGCCATCTTCACAGTAGACAGCGAGAATCAGCAAGTTCTCGTCTCAGTCGCCGACACCCTTACGACGCAAGGCCAAGCCATAGATTTCCAGAGCGAAGCCAGCCAACCCGATGCTGCTGAGGAGTTTGTGGCCCAGATATCCATGGGGAGAAACAAGGCAGAGGGTGCTTTGGGCGAAACCATTCAAGTGGAAGGGGATGGTCAGCTGAATTTGGAGTTGGGTCAGCTGGATGGAGAAGACTCGCAGGAGAACGCTCAGATCGTTATGATGGTGTCGGAGGACCAGGACGGCGAGACGCAGCAGGTGCCGATCCAGCTGCCGGGTGACCAGCCTTACGCCAGTGCCGCCTTGCTCAAGATCCCCACTGCGGACGGTGGCCACCAGATGATCATCATCCCCATCAATACCAATGATAATGGCAACACTGTCCTGACTCTCCCACAGGGCTACACCCTCGGGGGAGAGGATGGTGATGGCAACATGACCCTCGCGCTGGATCCCAACTCGCTGCCCCTGAATGAGAATGGCGAGCCACAGCAGCTTATGCTGCCTGTCGATGCCGACGGCCAGGTGAACCTCGAGAGCTTGTTGCAGAATGCGACTGTGGATGGACTGCAGAGTGAAGGCTAACATGTCATGTGTAGATCTCCCATTTTTTGTATTATACTATGAATATCATTCAAACCTCTGAGGCTTTTTTTTTGGAGAGGGTACCATTTGATTAGACGTGTTATGAATTTATATCTGATTATTTAAAGATTCAGTTAATATCTTCTGTATTGCATTGTTTTTTGTTTTTTTTTGACTGAAGGATTTTTGTTCTGTGCATCATTTCCAGTTAAGCTCTTTAGTTAAACTTAAAAAATAATTTTTAATTTATTGTTTCTGTGTATCTCATTATATGTTATTGCATCTTTCTCATTTCAGTATATATATAATTGTAAATAATATATCAGGTACAAAAACTTTTAACACAAACCATCTGAAAGTTGTTTTGGACTATATGAGTTCTGGTATAGTAGTTTATAGCACTCATACATGTTTTCTGCACTGACTGCTTTTTCCTTTTTTGCTTAATAGCTTATTTCACTACCTTCCGCTGACATAGTTAACGATTTTGTATTTCCTCAAATAATTTGTCTTGCAATATTGAATAAATAATGTATATATTATTGCCTCTTTTTAAGTGATGTTTTTTTTTCATTCCCTGTTGGCCTTTCATGACTTGGCCATGGGTTGTTCCAGGTCAGGTGAACCAATGGCATTTACCTCATCATTTTTGATTCATAATATGATGTACTACTACATTAAAAAAACACTCCATGGTAACCCTGAAAAATCTTTTTTTAACAGCATGAATCTTGAAATTCCGGGTTTTATAGAAAATTTAGAACTTTACAAGAAAGCGGAAAACTTAGGTCCAATTGAAAAATAAATGCAGTTAATGCGGGTGCATTAACCTTTGTGAAGAATCAGGTTTCACCATCAGTTCTAAGTGCAATTGCAAAGTAGCTATGTCATTCCGAAAAAAAAAATTTGCTGCTGTACCTACAATTGAGTTGTGTTTACATAAGACTAGTAAACATTCCCAACCATTCTGTCTCATTGGTTCATCGGGCACGCAGTACGTTTAGTGACAAAAATATCTTTCTAAACAAGAATTTTTAATAAAAATCTGTAAACATTTCAGATTTTGGATTTAGGGATTCTGGAGAAAAGGCTCGTCACTAATAGTTTTCTGGGATTTTGAGTTGGAAGTCAGTACTACCCCTGCATAAGATGGAAGAAAATAAAAATTCAATTTTAAAGAGGGTTGGGGGGTGTTTAGGGGGAGAGGAAATATTTTATGTTTTTTTTTTTTACTTGGGTAGCCGTGAGGTATCATTTTCAAAGACTTGGCATTTGTAGCTTAAATATTAAAAAAAGCTGCAAAATTAAATAAGTCATAGCATGTAAAGTAGTGGTAGCCTACAATTATTTCAGATAAAAAAACTCCCCACTCCCTAAAATTTCCCACACCCCTTTACATGCTGACTTCTTAAATTTTGCTAAATTTTAATACTACTAGTTTAGGGTGCAAAAAATCTTTGAAATGAAATGATACTCACATCTAGGGTTTCTTTCCCGGGATCCCGGGAAATAGCCAAGTTTTCCTACATTTTGTAATCCCAGGAAATAATCTTATTTCCCGGGAAATGAAAAGATTAAGAAAAAGAAATATAGATATAAGAAAAATTTAGATCAAAGCCTATGGATGTATTAATGGTGTAAATATACCTTAAATGGGAAAGAATTATCATTTTTTACATTAAAAAATATGCTTTGGTATAATTTGTCAAAATTTTGTTTTATTTTCTCGTTTTTTGTACTTTTTTTCGGCGTTATTTGGTTTCTTTTGATACAAGTTTTTTTTATAACACCTGAAACTTCAAACAAGAATTTTATTACAGAAATGAATCATAGTTCAGTTGTTTTACTTAAAATGTTCTATAATACCGCTTAAAGCATACTACCTGATCTACTCATCCGGGTAGAATCTTTTTAGTTTATTTTTGGAGATTTATGAAGTTGAATATCTATCTTTTTTGTATTACTAGTTACCTTTCATCACGGATTAATTAATTAGTATTAAAAAACATGTGAAATGTGGATTCTGTGGATTACTTCAAATTTTATTAACTAATAGTAATATTTTTTTTCAAAAGTTACCTATTTAAAGTACTATACATTCTTTTAATACTCCCATTTTGCAATTTGCAATATTTTTTTTCATTAAAGCATTTGCATTTACCCAAATGCTATATTGAGAGTATTGCAGTGAGGGGGGCATTTGGGCAATGATCAAAACATATATGTTATTTCTATACATAAGAATTCTGCAAATCAATATTTTCATCATAATAATGAAAATACAGTAAAAACTCACTGTGAGCAACGACCACTAGGAAAGGAGAGAAACAGTCCCTTCAATAAGACTTTTAATAATTCATTAAACCACCTATTCAAATACACTTATAGCCATATTCATAGCCATCAGCGTCGGTGTTAACTAGCAGCTAAAGAAAGAAAAATTAGCTTTTCGCTGCCTCTGATTGGTGGAATCCTTTTTTGACCAAGGATTTAACACCGACGCTGATGGCTGTGAATATGGCTGTTAGAATACATTCATTCCAGCATTGAAAGGTCCCCTATGATGCCTATGGGATGGTTTTGAAAGGTTTGGTATGGTTGGTGCAAGTTTTACGACTAAATCAAGAGTCGGAAACTGGCAGACCGCGTGCTTATTTCCTGGATTGCCAAAATATTTTGAAGATCATTAATATGCATTCTTGGACACTAAAAATAAGTTTGATCTTTTTTTAAAGGTGGAATTTCCTAGGGGAAACCCCCAGACACCCTTTTTAATATAAAGCTACTCATAAATTTACTAGTTTTTAAGACAAAAGTTCATTCAATGGTTTCAAATCTTATAATTTAGGAGATGTGCTGAAGTACATGGCTGAAATGTAAAAAGTTTATTTCTTTGTAGTTTTAAGGTTTTGCAAATGCTTCCAGGAAAGGATCATTCTCTAGCTGACAATGCCTAATCATTTGAGCAATAGCTTCATCAATGCCCTTTAATATTTTATAAAAAAATAAGAATCTTTTATAGTGTTTCTGTAATGTGAAAAGGTTTAAATGACAATTAAAAACACTTTTATTTAATATTAAATACCTTAATTAAATTGTTATAAGTTACATATTTAGTAACTTGTAATAATTTAATAAAGAAGATAGCGTACACGTACACTACTCATATTACATTTGTAAAAATGTGCATCTGAAGACAAGAATTCAAAGTATCTAAATACCTTTTTTTTTCTCAGGACCTCGATAAAAATTTTCAAAATTATTTGGACTCCTCGTAAAATTATTTTTTTACCCCTGCTCTAAACGCTCTCTATTGAAAGATTTTATTATTGGCGGAAGTGTCTATTTGGGATGCAAAAACGGCAGTTGGCGCATGCGCCGTAGATCTCGCGGTTACGTTGCAGTTCCGGCGCTCCAATCAGAACCGTTGCCGGGTAAAAAAAAAATAGTTTGGTTGTACATTTGCCGGCCAAATAGACAGTGCCTTTATTGGCTGGCCAACACTCCCTTCCCTTTTCCTTACCACATGTGGTTTTATTGCTCCCTCCCAAACAATTGGACATTACTCGAGAGAGAGAGATTTACAATTCCATTATTAGACATAAAACCTGGGTGTGTTTACTAGGATTTTGAAAAAGATTTTTCCTCATTTTTTAGAATGTAATATTTATAATGTGTTGGAATCCCACCTATAATAGTTTGAAAAATATTTCGATTACTTCGTAAAGCAGTCCCTTTCCGATTTTAAGGTCACCCCTTCTGAGCAACCAATTATTCTCTGAATGGAAGGTGGTCGCTCAAGAGAGGTTTTGTTTTTAAAATAAGTTATATTTTGTAAAGCAAAAGTAATATAAAAGAATTTTTAAGAGTTACTATATTGTTTCATTAATTTGGTTTGGGATCCTGGTCACTGCGATTTTGCCTGAATCGAACTTGCCGATATAGCTAAAGAGGCTACACAACTACCCCATATCGGCCCAGAACCATTTTACCCGGTCTCATATCTGACCGTTAAAAAAGATGTAAGAAACTGGATAAAGAATAAACATGATGGATGCATGATCCTAACAACAACTGTGTCCATTCTAAAATGGTCCTTGTTATACTCAACTTATCAGGAAAACTAATACACCTCAGTAGATCTTACTTACGCCAGGTTATTCAAGTAGTTACCAGACATGCTTATTATCTGGCTAAGCACCTGCACAAATGTGGTCTTGCTGAATCTCCTCTTTGCCCGGTGTGCGGAGAAGAAATGCCAATCCATTTTCTGGGGCGATGTCCGGTGTTTTCCGTGCCTAGAAACAAATTCTTTCCCCCGAATCTGGGATCTTTTACTAATATCATATAATTAGTGGCAGTTTGGGATCCCACCTATTTATCGTTACCTCACTAAGACATTGCCATTTTAAACCTTCAGTTTTCAATGATTTAATCGGCGGTAGAGCACAATGGGCATTAATGCGCCTAAGCTCTTTTCCTTCTACCCCAAAGAAGAAAGTACCACCATTGTTATGTTATGTTACTATATTTATTAATAAAAAAACATGTACGATATTGAGGTATTTCACCAGGTTCATTTAAAGTATTTTTTCCCTTAGAACACAGTAGGTCATTTTACGTCAAGTGAAAAAAAATTTCAAATTTCATTCATTTTTACCTTGGGTCCTTCAATTTTTTTTGAAATTTGCACACTTGTTCAAAAGGTATAAAAACTTGCAGGTAAAAAATGCATTATTTCTTCCAGGTATGAATTTATAAGGTTTCAAAGTTTAAATATTTTCGTAAAACAAGTCTAGGCAATTCTTCAGATTTCCATACAAAAATAAAAACTATAATTCATAATAATAAAAATATATTCTGAAAATAAGAATTCATAGAATTTTAAAGAGGGTTAAGGGGTTTTGAGGGGTGAGGATTGATTTTTTTTATTTGAATAGTTAGCCCAGGCAACGAAAAGGTATAGAGGGAAATTCTTGGAGCACAATTTTTGACTTCGGAACTTTGTTTGGACTAGTTAGGAGGTGAACATATCAAAAGTCCCCGCCCGTAGCCCTGCCGCCAAAGTGAGGGGGGTGTTTGAAAGTCTCATTTTTCCGTTTTTGGCTAATTACTCTTACAAAATGCATCCCCATGAAAAAGTTTCAATTATCTCTTTTAAAGTAGATAAAATTTGCAACAATTTAAGACCATTCCCAGGTTTATACGTCCAATTGATCCCGAGTTACATCTCTTCAAAATTGAGAAATTTTTCCCAAAATTCGAAAATTTGAGAAAAAGTCGTTTTTAAAGCAATTTATTGGCTATATTACCCATATAAAAGGAAATTAAAGGCTATAACCTTATAAGGCACTTATTTAGCTTTAATTTAAGCCCTGAACAAAGTTTGTGAAATCAATAGTTCTCACGCTATCTGAAAAAACAAATTGGGAAAATTGGATTTTCCCAGTAGTGCAGCCTACAGGTTTGAAATAATATAAGACTTCACTAGCATAATATAAGAACTCAAGAATAACAAGAATAATATAAGAACACACTGAAAATTTCAGAATAGGCTCTCTATGATGTCTATAATCAACCCTGAAAAGTCCCCTGAAATCCCCAGCGGGCTTCATTCCAAAATGGCGGATCAAAGATGGCCGCCAAGCAATCAAGTTTTTTTGCCATATCTCAGTCAAAAAAAAAATATTTTTTAATTCTGTAAAAAGCAATATACTTAGCAATAGAACCTCTTTGAGTTTCACTCACTTTTCCCAGTGAAAAAATCGTATAAATATGGTTTAAAAGGGTGTAATCGACGCCAAATGAATTTTTTTTTGTTTCTTTTCACCTAATTTGCCCCCTACCTTCACCCACATAAAAATCCCCAAAAGCAATCGATATAAATTCATAAGTACTATAAATAAGGATTATTTCAAAACAAAATTTTTTAAAATCTGCTTATAATTCTTGCTTGCTTGCTTGAAAACTTGATTGCTTGGCGGCCATCTTTGATCCGCCATTTTGGAATGAAGCCCGCTGGGGATTTCAGGGGACTTTTCAGGGTTGATTATAGACATCATAGAGAGCCTATTCTGAAATTTTCAGTGTGTTCTTATATTATTCTTGTTATTCTTGAGTTCTTATATTATGCTAGTGAAGTCTTATATTATTTCAAACCTGTAGGCTGCACTACTGGGAAAATCCAATTTTCCCAATTTGTTTTTTCAGATAGCGTGAGAACTATTGATTTCACAAACTTTGTTCAGGGCTTAAATTAAAGCTAAATAAGTGCCTTATAAGGTTATAGCCTTTAATTTCCTTTTATATGGGTAATATAGCCAATAAATTGCTTTAAAAACGACTTTTTCTCAAATTTTCGAATTTTGGGAAAAATTTCTCAATTTTGAAGAGATGTAACTCGGGATCAATTGGACGTATAAACCTGGGAATGGTCTTAAATTGTTGCAAATTTTATCTACTTTAAAAGAGATAATTGAAACTTTTTCATGGGGATGCATTTTGTAAGAGTAATTAGCCAAAAACGGAAAAATGAGACTTTCAAACACCCCCCTCACTTTGGCGGCAGGGCTACGGGCGGGGACTTTTGATATGTTCACCTCCTAACTAGTCCAAACAAAGTTCCGAAGTCAAAAATTGTGCTCCAAGAATTTCCCTCTATACCTTTTCGTTGCCTGGGCTAACTATTCAAATAAAAAAAATCAATCCTCACCCCTCAAAACCCCTTAACCCTCTTTAAAATTCTATGAATTCTTATTTTCAGAATATATTTTTATTATTATGAATTATAGTTTTTATTTTTGTATGGAAATCTGAAGAATTGCCTAGACTTGTTTTACGAAAATATTTAAACTTTGAAACCTTATAAATTCATACCTGGAAGAAATAATGCATTTTTTACCTGCAAGTTTTTATACCTTTTGAACAAGTGTGCAAATTTCAAAAAAAATTGAAGGACCCAAGGTAAAAATGAATGAAATTTGAAATTTTTTTTCACTTGACGTAAAATGACCTACTGTGTTCTAAGGGAAAAAATACTTTAAATGAACCTGGTGAAATACCTCAATATCGTACATGTTTTTTTATTAATAAATATAGTAACATAACATAACAATGGTGGTACTTTCTTCTTTGGGGTAGAAGGAAAAGAGCTTAGGCGCATTAATGCCCATTGTGCTCTACCGCCGATTAAATCATTGAAAACTGAAGGTTTAAAATGGCAATGTCTTAGTGAGGTAACGATAAATAGGTGGGATCCCAAACTGCCACTAATTATATGATATTAGTAAAAGATCCCAGATTCGGGGGAAAGAATTTGTTTCTAGGCACGGAAAACACCGGACATCGCCCCAGAAAATGGATTGGCATTTCTTCTCCGCACACCGGGCAAAGAGGAGATTCAGCAAGACCACATTTGTGCAGGTGCTTAGCCAGATAATAAGCATGTCTGGTAACTACTTGAATAACCTGGCGTAAGTAAGATCTACTGAGGTGTATGAGTTTTCCTGATAAGTTGAGTATAACAAGGACCATTTTAGAATGGACACAGTTGTTGTTAGGATCATGCATCCATCATGTTTATTCTTTATCCAGTTTCTTACATCTTTTTTAACGGTCAGATATGAGACCGGGTAAAATGGTTCTGGGCCGATATGGGGTAGTTGTGTAGCCTCTTTAGCTATATCGGCAAGTTCGATTCAGGCAAAATCGCAGTGACCAGGATCCCAAACCAAATTAATGAAACAATATAGTAACTCTTAAAAATTCTTTTATATTACTTTTGCTTTACAAAATATAACTTATTTTAAAAACAAAACCTCTCTTGAGCGACCACCTTCCATTCAGAGAATAATTGGTTGCTCAGAAGGGGTGACCTTAAAATCGGAAAGGGACTGCTTTACGAAGTAATCGAAATATTTTTCAAACTATTATAGGTGGGATTCCAACACATTATAAATATTACATTCTAAAAAATGAGGAAAAATCTTTTTCAAAATCCTAGTAAACACACCCAGGTTTTATGTCTAATAATGGAATTGTAAATCTCTCTCTCTCGAGTAATGTCCAATTGTTTGGGAGGGAGCAATAAAACCACATGTGGTAAGGAAAAGGGAAGGGAGTGTTGGCCAGCCAATAAAGGCACTGTCTATTTGGCCGGCAAATGTACAACCAAACTATTTTTTTTTTACCCGGCAACGGTTCTGATTGGAGCGCCGGAACTGCAACGTAACCGCGAGATCTACGGCGCATGCGCCAACTGCCGTTTTTGCATCCCAAATAGACACTTCCGCCAATAATAAAATCTTTCAATAGAGAGCGTTTAGAGCAGGGGTAAAAAAATAATTTTACGAGGAGTCCAAATAATTTTGAAAATTTTTATCGAGGTCCTGAGAAAAAAAAAGGTATTTAGATACTTTGAATTCTTGTCTTCAGATGCACATTTTTACAAATGTAATATGAGTAGTGTACGTGTACGCTATCTTCTTTATTAAATTATTACAAGTTACTAAATATGTAACTTATAACAATTTAATTAAGGTATTTAATATTAAATAAAAGTGTTTTTAATTGTCATTTAAACCTTTTCACATTACAGAAACACTATAAAAGATTCTTATTTTTTTATAAAATATTAAAGGGCATTGATGAAGCTATTGCTCAAATGATTAGGCATTGTCAGCTAGAGAATGATCCTTTCCTGGAAGCATTTGCAAAACCTTAAAACTACAAAGAAATAAACTTTTTACATTTCAGCCATGTACTTCAGCACATCTCCTAAATTATAAGATTTGAAACCATTGAATGAACTTTTGTCTTAAAAACTAGTAAATTTATGAGTAGCTTTATATTAAAAAGGGTGTCTGGGGGTTTCCCCTAGGAAATTCCACCTTTAAAAAAAGATCAAACTTATTTTTAGTGTCCAAGAATGCATATTAATGATCTTCAAAATATTTTGGCAATCCAGGAAATAAGCACGCGGTCTGCCAGTTTCCGACTCTTGATTTAGTCGTAAAACTTGCACCAACCATACCAAACCTTTCAAAACCATCCCATAGGCATCATAGGGGACCTTTCAATGCTGGAATGAATGTATTCTAACAGCCATATTCACAGCCATCAGCGTCGGTGTTAAATCCTTGGTCAAAAAAGGATTCCACCAATCAGAGGCAGCGAAAAGCTAATTTTTCTTTCTTTAGCTGCTAGTTAACACCGACGCTGATGGCTATGAATATGGCTATAAGTGTATTTGAATAGGTGGTTTAATGAATTATTAAAAGTCTTATTGAAGGGACTGTTTCTCTCCTTTCCTAGTGGTCGTTGCTCACAGTGAGTTTTTACTGTATTTTCATTATTATGATGAAAATATTGATTTGCAGAATTCTTATGTATAGAAATAACATATATGTTTTGATCATTGCCCAAATGCCCATGGCATGCTACCTAAAATTAATATTTTTGGAATTAAATTTATTGGAAATTCATTGTCCCATTACAAATTAACCCTGAACATTGATAAAAGTAATTAAATTACTTAACTTTTATCATATTAACAAGGTTCCCACGGGCCAGGGAATTTCAATTCGACCAGAATATTCAAAAGATCAGAAACTTAAAAAACTTGCCTTAAACTTAGAAGATCATACAACATGATTAATTTTTTATGTCTGTCTCATTTTTGGATCTGAAAAAGAAAAAATATACAGGGTAGTACACTTTTGAAAATTCCATAAAAATCCGAATAAAAAACGGTCTTTAGGCATCCTGAGGTTTTTACTCATGTGCATGCGTTTGCGTGTGTATGATGATTTTAGTATTTTTTCTTTCCATTCTTTATTCGCACTCTATGTTAATCTTTAAGTCCCCCTGGGGGTTCAGGGGAATCAAATTTAACCGAAACAACGAGATAATATCGCATTTTTATCCAGATCTGAACTATGTTCAAAATTTCAAATCTCCACCTCATCGGGAAGTTTAAAATCGATTTCTAAATTCCACACGAACAGACATGATTGAAAGCGAACTTATAAAAACGTGGTAAAATAGCCTATAACCGTATCATAGGTCTCGATTACTATTTATTGATTTTTGAAAAATTTTTTTGGCCATTAAAAAAAAAAAAAAAAAAAAATTAAACTTCCCGTGGACCGATTTTGTCCGATTTTTAGTATGTTATTATTGAGGTCATTCCCAAGTGAAAACGTTGAAATACCAAATGTATCAATTTTTTACCGGTTTGACCCCTTTTTTTCAGTAGATTTACTGGACTACTATGAAAATAGGCTTGAACACACTCTGTTCATTGCAGAAACTAAAGCCCTGGATAGCAAAGCTTCAAGCAGTCAAGTACAAAAATAATTTAAAAAAGTTTTCATGAAGTCTACTTTAAGAAAAAAAAATGCTATACACCTTCATAAAAACGTAATAAGTTGCTAAAAAGTTTTTCCCATTTTTCTAAAAAACCCCCCAAGAAATTTGGTTTTTGGCTAAAATAAACTATTCAATTGTAGAGAGCAATTTCTGCTCCAAATAGTTTGAATAGTGCAAAATTGACTCTTTTTTTTTCTTTGCTAACTCAAATGGTAAGGAGGAGGTTTGATGATGGTTGTATAGGATCTTAATTACGAGTTTACGAGAAGACAATTTTACGTCTACCATATTAAAACCTTCAAAGAAAGAAATCATTCAAAAAGGCAATGACTTTATTTTCGAACTTTACTTACAGTTATGAAAACAGTTAGAAAAACAGTACAGATTTTAAAAGAAACAACAGTAAATTCAGACTTAACTTTGCGCTCCTCATATCTGAAAAACAGGAAATCACACTTCTTAAACAAAAACAGTCTACGTAAATATTGTGCAAAATTGGACATCCTTTAAGTGGAATATCGGTGACTTTTTCACGCATTTTATGAAGACTTCCAGAAACTTATTCGGAAAAGTCTAATCGATGTTTTAGAGATCAAAATTATTTGTTTTGGCACACTCATGAAAAATATTTCAACAACTTAGAGTAAAATATTGTTTTGATGTTTGATTAATCTATTTTCTATAATACTATTGCTTTTTTTATAAAATACTTTTTTTTGTTGTATAGGTACTCTTTTAATTTACACTAAGGGTTTTGCCATTTTTCCTTTATAAAAATGACTGTGTGTGACCAGATTTGCATGCAAAATTTAGTAAACCTATTGTCAAAACGTAAGAAGACAATTTGTAAAAAAATATAATCGACAGTGAAAGGAGAACAATAAATGAAACCTTCCATCCAAGTTAAAATCTCATTTTTGGCATTATTCCAACCTGGAGCTCAGTTAAGCAAAGAAAATACCCCCTTCAAAATATAACTAAGAGGGTGTTAAATACTGAATGCAAAATTATATTTTGTACTATTTTTGTTATTTTATTTTATTGATTGCATCTGAAAGTGTTATTACCGGCAGAACATTAACGTTCTCCGAGGAATAAAGGCTCTCAGTCGCATCGGATAAAAAAAAAATTCCTAGGCAAAGAGTTATCGAGCATTAGTTCCCTTTTAAGAAAACATTCTTACGCCTCCTGGATTAGAATAAACGGTCTGCTTCAATTTAAAAGCGGAGAAAAGATCAATTTTCTAACCGTTTACTTTCGCTCCAGTTCTTTAATTAAAATGAGTGGAGAACATTTTCTTGAAAATGCCGGTTTTTTTTTACAATTCATGAAAAGAGGACATTTGAATCAAAACTTATTTGATGTTAATTTACTATATTGACTTTCAAATTAAACCCTTTCACATATATTTATTCTGGATGCACTGATGGCTATACAATTTTTTATGTTCTATGTAAAGTTATGTGCTCTGTTGTAAAACTCTTCATTTTAAAATTAAGAACATTTGTATGATATAAACATTCATTGCTCACAAAAAAGCGACTTTCCCTATTATTAATATTAATACCGGACGTAATTAAACTATTGAACAATAAATTTTCATTTCCCACAAATATCAGAAAGTTTTTTAGAAGATCTTTTACATAAAATACGATACAATAAAAAAAATTTTATCTTTTTAAATCAAAATTTTAGTTTTATAATTTAATTTCACGTTTAAAATGCGTAAAATCGTCACCGACACTACATTTGATCCCGAGCTTAGTTTGGTCACACGGTATAATACATATTACGAAAGTCAGTATCAAAAATTATAAAAGTAACAAAAGTACATATCGCCACATCGATATCAACTGTTATAGCTGTGCAAAGGTAATTAAAAACATTTCGTGCGATGTACACATAGAAAGATAGACGAGTTAGAAACTCAGTTTAACAGCAGTTTCAACCGAAAGAGCAACTGTATGGAATTTTTTGATCAAACTTTAATTTAACATTAATTTGTATGTAAAGAATTTTCATTTCAAAAGTTTCAAGAAACTTACAATTTATAGTTTTCTACTCTTTGTCAGGAAATTGAACAAGAACAAATGCAGTCTTTTACCAGTTGCCCCTTCGAAAGTTTAAAAATTAATCATGTTATGTTACGTACAGAAAACAGGTAATTTTAGCCTAACAGGCTTTCATTTACCTAGGAAGACCTAAGTCATTAACAAATACATTTGTAACACTAATATATATACAAATTTGGCCATTTGTTTTGTTATGAAAAGTGGTTAACATAATAAAAGAAAGGAAAGTAAATTCGGTTAAAGGCCTGTTACATTGTTAAAATGAAATTTTAAGTACACAAAAAAGGTATGACTTTGGAAGACTAGGATGTTAATTTTAATTCAATTAAAACAAAAATATCAATCAATATTTTACAGAATGACTTAATTTTAAATTCTCTATCCATATGAAATAACAGTTTTTTAAAAAAATTATTAAGATTTTTTGTTACTTACCATTTTTTTGCCACTAACAACAATATTTAATAAACTTTATAAAAATCAAAATAGAGTATGTAAAACTAAGCAAATACAAAGTTCATTATAACACATTAACAAATATATATTCAGTTTTCAGCATTGAAATTGAAATATTCAGTAACATCAATAGCAACAATTCTTTTCCGAATGAACATGTAATTTTAATATAGTCAATAATTGTAATTTTAATATAGTTTTCACATAGGTGAAAAATCCCTTTATAAAACAGCTTTTTTGCTTTGCGTATAACCATGTCAAGTAAATATAATTTCATTAAAATCTTAAAACGTTAAATGAACCTACCGAGAGCAGATGCTAGAGTTTTGGAATACATTTTGTTTAAATAATTGAAAACTAATTAGAAATTTACAAAATTTTAAGATGATAATTCTCAATGAGTTAAAGCTATATTCTTACAAAATCGGTTAAGCTTTTGATTACTTTACGATTAAGTATTACAATGGAAGTAATTTGGATGAGAAACTTTTGTACTGGTGGTAGTAGGTTTGGGAATCTGAGAATTAAGTAACAATAATATAGAAATGCATCAAGTAATACGTTATCATCACAATTTGATAAAAGATGTATAAAAAAAAAATAGAAATATAATTATTAATATAACTTAAGAATGAAGCAATGATTTTAAATGCGAGCTTTGAAGAAAAAAAAATTGTTTAACTCAAAATAATTATTTTGATGTCTTTTCTGTATTGAAATAATGATTTTCCGACAGTAACGTCTTCTACGGCCAGTTTTTCAGAGGACCATCAAAATACCTCACAGGAATTAAACTTAACACAATTTAATTTATCAACATACGTCATATATGTTTCTTTAAATGTAGAATTTTTGTTTGGGATAACTGGCAACTACTATTTTTGAGGCTCAACTCCATGAAATTTCTTAAATAACTGCGCAATTTTACAGTATTTTTCCGAATAATGTAGAAGATCAATGTTAATATTTTTTTCAGATGACTTAGATTAGAGTCAAATTTAATAGTAATTATTAAATAAATATTAATACGCTGTAACACATGTTTTTTAAAATACATATTTAGTTCATAAAGAAAAGAAAAGTAAAATGAAACTAACTATTAGGTTTTATTAATATTATCCTTTCTTGTAGAACAAAAAAAAAATATTTTATAAAAAGAATTTAGCTCTAATGAAGTATTAAATTATTCCACATACACAATTTACACCGGTGAGTGGATATGTAACTGTTTCTAAAGTCCCTTTCTCAGATAAAGAAATTATTTCTTTACCCTTTGAAAACACACTTGCACCATTTTGATATGGAAATATTACCATTCGTATTTATTATATGGGATAATTCGTACAAAGTATTAAAAAAAATTCATTAGAAATACTCAACTCATAGCAAAAAATGAATAAAATCAAACTAATACATATTTTGCAGTATTTGCGTTTTATAACAAGAGAAGGAAGGAGAACGTTTATATTGTTAAAAGAGGAGTTGAAATGTAATTTTTTTATGGATCAAATTATAGATGTTGTTAACCACTAAGAAGTAATTAACTTAAAAGCAACAAATTAGTTCATGTATGTATTTCGTCCAAATCACTAGGAATCTCCTGAGAACGAAATTCTTGAGAGAGGAAGACAGCGTGAATAAATAGGACCTGAATAGAGAATGAATAGGATCTAGTTAGAATGAAAGGGGTATAAATGTCCACTAAACGTAATTTTTAGTAATTGAAGATTAAGCCACTATAGTAGGGGAGCCCATATGATGCTAAATGTGGATTTACTCGAGCGCGTCAGATAAACAAAGGGGGGATACCTTGCATGCTTTTGAGTAACTCCACCAAATATAAGCTCTCCATGTTGGTGGGTTTGTTTAGAACAGCCCGTCAAAATTTGAAAGAAAACTAGTTACATGGACATACTCGAGCGCGTCAGATTGGCTACCAAGACAGTTTACAACTAGTTGAGCCTAGTTTCCTGGCTACTAGTCTTATAAACATTTTGTTTCGTACACTTTTCTCAAAAAGAGCGATAGCGTCTTACCGGTCTTGGCTTTACTTTGCAACTTTGTAACCCTCCCGCTCCCTTACCCACCGCTCAAATCGGCAGATTTTAGAAAATGTACACTTTTTAGCTGGTAACTAACCTACCTTATCTTTATCTGACCCGCTCGAGTATGTCCATGTAACTAATTTTTTTTTACAAATCTGACGGGCTGTTCTAAACTTACCCACCAACATAAAGAGCTTATATTTGGTGGAGTTACTCAAAAGCATGCAAGGTATCCCCCCTATGATTATCTGACGCGCTCGAGTTACTACCCAAAAACACTCTGGGCTCCCCTACTACTACCACATTAGGTGAAGGATCTTAACAACACCATCTTAACCGTCCAACCTTCTCTAGCTACAGAGGCAACGCCCTGCAAAACCCCCTCAAAACACATAAGCCACACAACAAAAACAACTTCAAAATGAAATCCCCCTTAAAAAAACCCTCACTGGAAGATGTCCACGGAAAGACAAGACGAGCACATCAGACGCCTCACTACTCCACCAGACTCTGCCTCTGACCGGAATCGTCCGCTGCCATGAGGGCGGGATGTTGTTGCTGCTGCTGTTGCTTTTTGACGTCCCACGGCGCGTCGTAGCCGTCCTCGGGGTTGAGGATCCCCACGATGGAGGTGGACACCACCACCCCTCGCCGTGAGGAGGGAGGGCTGTAGGTGGGGGGTCGGATGTAGCCGTCCCGGTGGAGGGTCAGTTGGCCGTCTGGAAGGTGGCCTGCTAGCTGCTGTTGGAGCACTGGAAGTAGAGGGGAGATATTGGAATTTACGCTCGCTAATAATAATAATAGCTTCTTTTAGGTTTAGAGAGTAATTTAGTTTGATCCAATACCCACTGAGAAAGTGTTCTGAATAACAGGTGTGTCCTTCATCTCTTTCTGTCAATCTCTTTTGTTTCTTTTCCTCTTTTATTAAATTTCTGTCTTAATCTTTCCCCCCCCCCTCCACTTATTTCTTTCTCTTTTCTTCCCCATTTCCATTCTCTCTCTCCCCTATTCCCTATATATCATATATTTTATTCTCTCTTTATCTCTCTTAATATTCCTACTCTATACTGACTTTTTATCTTTCTAACTCCTTTTTTAATTTTATCATCCCTAAAGTAAATAAAGGCTGTTTACTTAGATCCACAAACACATAAGTTAAGACACAGTTAACAAGACATTTTGGTCCAGTTATTTAAAAAAAATCCCCTTAGATTGAGATCCTTTCGGACCCTATAATAACTTTCCCTGGTTGTCTAAGTCTAGCTTTCTTAACCAATTACGCATGATTCTCATAAAAGCATTAAAAATCCTTTTTGTTTATAAAAAGGACAAAATTTTTCTCACATTTTAAAGAATGTCCTTTAATTATGAGTATGTAATCAATTATTTTAGGCAAGGTTTTTAAAGCATTGATCCTTAACTGAATTTTTCTTTGATCCCAATGCAAATGTAACTTAAACTTTTAATCTGTGTTTGTTAGACAAATTGCGGGTATAAAAATAAGGAATCTATTCACCTAAATGCCTGTGCTGCCTGAAAACCACCCTCTTGTAGCAGACCCAGGCGAAGACCACCGTAGTAACGATGACAACGATGGACGCAGCCACCGGAAGTACGAAATAATGGCGGAAGTAGAAGGGAATATCCTCCTCCGAAGACCGAAAACCAATATTCGTTTCTGAAAGGGAGAAAACAAGCTACTATGTAGAAAAGCTTCAGCTACACAATGGAATTTGTTTGCATCATTAAGTTCTATACTTCTCAGGGTTCATACGTAAAGCGAATTAAATACGATAATGAGAGAGAAGTAAAAAGGGGACTATGATTGTTATCAACTGCTATATACCTCAAGAGAATAGCGAATGTGTTCCACAAAGACGCTTATTTATTTACCCACTGTTTTATAGCCGACTATTATTCACTGCTACCTGAATAGCGGTTAACCAGAAGTTATAGAAAGAAACGGAACTCTTTGCAGACTTTGATTGGAGGATTACTCTGCTGGTTAACCACTGGTCAGGTAGCAGTGAATAAGGCCATATGACTCTTGTTCCCATCCCCATCTGTTGTTTTGGGACGATATTTTGAAATAATAATGTAGTTTCGCTTTTTGTACAATATCATCACCAAAGGTTGCGGTATTTGAGCATCGATAGCAAAAAAAAAAAAGTATAATATCCTACACTTAGCCGTATTATTTTGAGTTTTTGCATATCTACAATCCTGTTCATATACGAAAAAAGCACAGTGACATATTTACGCGGAAACAAAAGTGCACTCAGATGGAAAAAAAACTTAATTAAAAGAGATAAAAAGGGTAGGAACCAGTGTACTAATGTGCAGAGCAATGAAGTTTAATTTAACAAATGCGAGGGTTGTTTTTTCTACTGTTAAAATGTGCCACAAAATAATGATATGATTAGCAAAGGGTTTTGTAAAAAAAAAGAGTGGATGTGTGTAATTTGACTACTCAACGTTTTTTCTATTGAGAGGCCATTAGCTCTCGCTACTTCTTGTATCATTTCCCTGTAAGATTTTCTAGATTATAATTAACTTCCCAGTCTTCATGAGAGGATGAATTTTGGTTGGTTTATATCTTCCTCAAAGTCTCATCCCAGTGCACTTATTTCATTGAAACATTTTACGAATACCCTCGGAATATTATAATAATTTAGACCATTTTCTCGAAAATGCGAGTGAAAAATCAAAACGTTTAAAGTACTTGAAGTTGTTGAAATATGGTATAAAGATTTCAAAGAAATATTTAGCATTGGGTTTATTATTTTGGTAGATTCCATCAATTGAATTTTCCAGCTAAAAAACCGACGCATCTAATCAATTTGCTATTTTAGGATTTTGTTAAAGCTTTTTTTTTCCTCCATATGGTGAAGTTTTTTTTTCTCTAGTTTAAACCCTGGGATGCATGATCTTATCCAAAAACGCATGTTTCAAGATATTCAAACCGTCGAAATCACCCTAAAAATGTAAATTTTGGACTCCAATAAAAGTTTTCAATTTTACTGATACAGGGTCCGAAATTCCACTTAAAGAGGTTTTTAGGGGTCTAGCAATTCCACTTATCCAGGTTTGACTGTACGAGTTTTAAATAATGAAAACCCTTTGACATCTTTTCCCGCTTGGATCTCCACAAGTCCTACCTATACCGACCAACCAATAGGATAATACACTGACAAATAAGGAAAAATAAAGGCGTATAGTATAGGTATAGTATCTGGTAAGCCGTGACCTACCTCTTTCCGTGGTGGTGAAGGGCAGGGCGCTGGAGAACTCGCCTCGGCCGTGCTCGTTGTAGGCCGCCAGCCGCACCTCGTACGTCATCGAGTTGTCCAGGCGACTTAGCTGGAAGGAGGACTTGTCGCGAGGCACGTGGACGGGGCTCCACTCCTCGTTCTGGCGGCGGTACTCCACGATGTACTCTGCAACGGCATTAGCATATACTTTCTTTCAGTAGCAACCGGTTAGTTTAGTGTAAGGAACACAGTGAGTGTACTCCCAATACTTAATATTAAACTTATGCTTTTTTTATTAATAGAAGATGCCCATAGGTGAAGAGACCATCTATTTTTATAGGTGTTTATGCTTCTTTATATCTCAGTTAAAATCTAACTTTTCTGAGCCATGTTCCAAGCCCAAAGTTACTGCAAAGATTGTGTTGATTACTTATTTTAAGATCAAGAAAATATTATCATGCGGGTCAGTTGGTTTTATGTGAAAATGATAAATGCTGGAGTCGAATGATTTTGCTGGGTTTTAGTTCGGTCTTAAAAAAACCCTACACAATAGTTGTTTTTCTAAATATTGCTAAGTTGAAAGCGGATTAGTTTGTCATAGATAATATTTTAAGCATTTCTTTTATTTGTTTTTGTGCATGGTAAGTAGAATCCAAAAAATAAATGCTCATTTCAACGTTATGAAAACCCCCCCAAATTATCCTAAATAAAATCCTTTATAAAACATGGAATAGAAGTTTCTTTTTTAAGTCACATTTTCATCTCATTTATTGAAAAATGTAATCGGTTGGGATTTTATAGTTCGAAAATCAAATGGGTAAGCAATATGCAATATGGATATAGTTCAAATAATATCTAAACATGGCTATAATATAAGAATTTAATACACCAGTATATGTTAGCTAGCAGAGGCTTTACGTAGTTTAAAAAAAATGTGAATAGAAACAGTCTTCAAACTTATGACAACTATAGAAAAAAAAAATGCATCAGAAAACTCAAGGGATAATACACAAAAAACTCGTGCCATTACACTCCCTGAAGGACCAGTCTCTTGGGGAAAGTGAACAGAGCACTTCCTGAGAAAACATGACAAACCTAATGGCAGCGAGTTATACTTCGATACTTTTCAGTCATACTCCAACAAAACGGCCAAAATAAAAGCCACTGGTCTGCCGCCCTTATATTAGATGCTTTTTTTGGGCTTACAGAGGCACTCGAAGGGATTATGTCCATACTTACGAAGGACAGGGGACATTTCTTCGGATTTCATCTGGACAAGAGCACTTGATGACGTTACGTCGGTTATCACAAAGCTCGGCGGATAAGGCGGGTCTGCGAAAAGAAAAAAAAACGAATGTCAATTTCCTTCAGTGTCTTTGGCATAGTGGAACATAATTTCTTTCCGTGGAACATTTGTTGGCAAGGACGACAATAGTCTTTTATTCGATTTTTTGATACGTTGAAGTGGATGAAGGAATTAGTTTAGTACTTATAAATAGAACACAAAAGTTTGTTGCAGCTTGTTGAAAAAAAGTTATAATAAAGATGAATAACGTAGGTTTAGATTAAATTTAATATTTTATAAGCTTTATTATTAAATAATTTATATGAATTACTTTTAGTAATTTTCTATTTATATTATAATCTAATATTTATTTTATTATACTTTTAATACCTTAAATTCTGATCTTAACACGTAACACAACATAAAAAGTAATAATTTTGCTATCTAGGTTGATATTGATATGTTAAAGGTTGAGAATCTTTGTTATTAGGGGTCGATAATTACATTTTGAAGCTAAATTTTAATTTTGAAGACTTAAGTTTTTAGGACTTAATTTATAGGTTCATTTTGCTGAAAAAACGAAGACTGATGCTAAATGCACATATTTTGATAAAATTTGAGTACGTTAATACTTTTAAAATTTTGATTACTATTTCTCAACATTACCAAAAACATTGTCTTGTCTCAAGAATAAGTTAAACCTTTAAAGTCTTAATTGCATGGAGAAAACTCGTAATAAGAAAAGTTTGGGCATATTTTCGTGTGGTAGAATCAATGCCCTGCTCACCACTCTCCCTTGTCTTGACCTCAATGGGCTGTGACTCGGGTCCGGACCCCATTCCGTTGTATGCCTTGACCACTATGCTGTAGGAAGTGGACTTCTGAAGCCCCTTGAGTCGGAAACCGCGACCGGTCAACTCTGGCGTGGAGTGGTACACGTACGCCACGGGGGAGGAACTCACCTTGTAGCCCAGGTAGTACCCCTTCAGCACCCCGTGCCACGAGTCCGAGGGAGGGGGCTGGAAAAAATGATCAACCATTTCAAGAATTTCGAGAAATCAAGACACAACAAAATCATACTTACAACTTGTAAATATCACGCAAAATTACCATATTCGGAATAAAACTTCAAAAATCCAATCTAACGATGCAATAAAATTTGCCTGGATCGCGATCCGTTTCCAGAGCTTTTTTCAGCTCTGTAACAACAATGAAAAAAAATCGGTTTTATAATGTGCTGACACAAACGTTTGAACTCCCCCTTCTCATATTGCGTCACACATGCAAGATCCTCTCCTCCCCCTAAAACTGCGACTAATTTGTGAACGGAGCCTAATTGCAGCTATTCAGAATTGGAACACTTATACAAATCTGTTGCGTCATCATGGCAATAAGTGAGACCAATAGACGGATGAAAGAGAAGTCCTCTTGAGCTGTTTCACTGAGATTCGTCTAGTTTGTCTCGGCTCTGGTAAGTATTATTAACACTCCTTAACATTTGCGCATTTCTATTAAGTCAGCAGACACAAATGCAAGAAGATAGGAAAATTATATGAACAGAAAATAATGACAAACACAAATTCTACAGGATGATCGGAAAGTCCGTAGACATTTTAAAAATTCATAAAATCTAGAAAATGCCTCTTTAATTTTAGAAATATTCATTCCCAATTGTAATTTGATAGGGACACAGCCATGTTAGGCGTATATTATGAGAAAATTTTAAAGATAAATAATTCCCTAAATAAACAGAACGCAAAAAAAAAATATTTTAGCATATAAGAGCTAAATTTTTAAAAAAATCGAAACAAGTGACAAATCCATTGATATTGATAAATTTTCAAATTTTAAACAATATAATTTATAACAGCCTTACGAGACATTTTCAAACGCACAAAAATAGGATATCAAATCCCATTATTATACTGTTTGAAAAATTGTGTGTATGGATTAAATTTTTATTAGATTTTAGGTATTAATGCAGAAAGTTGTTTAAAAGATTCAATTATATGAATTAGGAAGTACCTACGTTTTTAAAAATTAACTCAAATTCGAAATTTTTTAAACAATAATTAATGATGCCCTCTTAAGTAATTAATACAAAATTATGTAAAATTAAAAATTCCAGTTTTAATCAAATATTGACTAAGAAAATTAAAGAACAATCCTGAACCTGTAATAAAAAATATGTCAACCCCACGTCTGTCTGGGTTGAGAATTTATGTTTGTCCAAGACATTAGTTATGAAAAATACGAAAAGAAAAGCCCTCTGCATATTGTTTTTCCATGTTTGCCACTCCCTAGATACTTATAAAGGAATTTAATTAACATTTATCCACTGGTGATTAATTATGAAAGGAGATTGAAAAACAACGAAAGCATCTCTTGAGTACGAGAAGGGAAAAATGCTGCTCTCTGCATTTTAAATGAGAACCATTTTTCAGTGTAATAGTTCTAGTTAAGAGTTGTAGCATATGGAGTCATTTAGTTTTTACTCTATCTTGGGAAAAGTCTAAGGTTTAGAGTTGTAATTTTCTCAAGTTTCACTTGACATTCCCGTTTGAAAAAGGAGAAGTTTGCGTTTTCTTAGAGCATACATGGGAAATAGCCAAATTGAACGGTTTAAGTTCAAGGAACGAAGGAAAAGTTATTTTCATTCATTGAAAAATGTTATGCGTCAACAGAAAATTAAAATGATTTTCTCAGAAATAAATTTTGCAGAGCATTGAAAATTATTTAATAAAAATAGGTAATATGGTAACAAGAATCAACATTTTTCTTAAGTTTTTCTATAGGAATTTATAAAGGTTCTTTCGTGCGAAAAGAGGGATACACCGAACACAATTTGAAGAACACAAGTTATGTAATAGTATCTTTTCGTTTTTAATTATATTACCTTATACCTATATTAACAATTACCTAAAACCTATACAAGAAGAATTAACTAAATTGATTAATTAGATTGATTATACGTATGGTTGGTAAATGCCATTAAATGTATAAATAAAATCCTAAAATTTTCAAAACCTTTCAATTTTTAAAAAATAAACTTAACTTGCCTTTTTTATTGGCATTTTTAATTACACTAGTACTGATTAAGTATTAAATTTCAGTGAATGGAAACTCTTTACATTCTATGTACTTACTTTCCATGTTACTTCAATCTGTTTTGACCCTATTGGGTTCGCATGCACGTCAGTTGGGGCACCACTGGGAGCTGAAAAAAAACAAACTTAAGTCACTAAATTTACTGTGATTTATTTCTAAATGATCCTAGAAAGGTTTTATGATGAGATTTTATTAGCAACATTATAAAAAAAAATATTCACGTCATAAAGACTTATTCTTTTTGACACATGATTCACATGCAGGCCAAGTATTGGGAATTCAATAAGAAATCTGACTTATTATAAATGTGAATTACAACAAATGGCGAAATTCCAATAAATACTTCCCGTTTAAAGAAACCAAAATAATTTGGAAGCCAAGTAATTAAATGTCGACAAAATTCTATTGTTGTCAAACAGTGTATTTTAACAGATTGGTTTGCAACTTTTTTGGCGATATCTCAAATCCTTAGGGTTCCAAATAGGGAAAATAACGGGATACATAAAGGAAAAGTACCTAACCAATTAATTACAAGTTATTACATGTTTTATCGAGCTTGAATTAAATATACATACATTACATTCTCCGTTCTCTACTGTCAATGTACTGCCCGTTCCCTCAAAAATTCTTCTGGACATACAATAACTATTTCCATCTTCATCAAACTTACATCAAACTCTAAACTTCAATCTTCTCTCAACGAAACAATTTATTACGAGATTCCTCCGGGAGAACGAGGTTCCTAGAGTAAGACAGATGCAAAGCCCTCCTCGATAAAAGCCCTGTTAATTATTCCTGCATTGCAGCGAAGGGGGTTGTATTGATCCCGATTGAAAGCAGACGCGTGGGAGTTCAAATACCGGTACCTTTCACTCAAATATTCAAAGAGGACCAAACCAGGAGAATTTTCAATGGAGCAGTAGTATTTTTGTGAGTTGGTTTTATGGAGTTTTTTAAAAAGAGAAATTTGCATGTTGTTTTCTCGGTTGTGTTTAGTATAAGTTGCATTTTAAAATTAGGAAAGAAGTAGAGAGGTACTTAGAGAAAGTTAAAATAAATATTTTTATTCTTTTTGAGAAAGAAAAGAAACATTTCTTTATATAAAGTATTTGTGAAATGTAGGCTTGTATATATTAGATTCAATGAAAGAAATTTCAGATATAAATAAAAGTAAAAAGAGGAAAACTGAAGATATTATTCATGAACATTGTTCTAGAATCAATAAAAATAATAATGAAAAGTATTCGAGATAAGAAATATTCATCAATTTCAATTTAAAAAATTTATTACAATTTTATAAAACCTAAACTTAAAACTGGAGTCAAAACTCAGAACTAAGATCTGAACTAAATGATTATTAAAGACTAATATTTTTCGGAAATTAACTGTTTTTAACAAAATTCTTTTAATTTTGGAATATATGTTTCGCCTTTTTTAAGGTTTTTACAGTTTATTACTATACATTTAGGTTCGATTTCGTTATCTGTTGCTAAATATCTCCAGTCTGTTTTGAACGCAAAATATTAAAAGTAGTATCAAAGACAACAATAAAAATTTGGCGTCTAAAATATTTTGACAACTTTTAATGGTACTGATAATGGGATTTAACCCATATTTATAATCACATATTTAAAGTAGTAATTGTATTCCTGGATTGAAAAAAAGTTTGAAAAATTTCGTATTCTATGACTTAATCTTTTTTTAAGTCACTTAGAAAGATATTGTGTAAGTTGAAAAAATTGTAGTACCCCATTATCCATTAGTGCATAATTTCAAATTACGACTATGCACATATAACTTTGAAGCTAATATCCCTCAATTAAAGCCACTCAATTTTTGCTGAAAGAATTAGGAAACCGTTATTAACCAATCGATATTGTAGTTTTATCTAAACCACCGTCTTTTAAAATATCATGCTATGAACAAACGCGGAGATCCTTTTCATCCGGAAAAGAAAACGTAAAAATATCTCTTGCTCCATTGCCTTAGAAAACAGGAGGGAAGCACCTTAAGAAAGAAAACTTCCTAGAAGAATTCAAATAATCTTCATGTTGGGAGCTAGAGAGAAATATTTGATGATGAAAGAATATTCGTGATTTTAAAAGCGTGTTTCTACAGGATTCATCTGAATAAGATTTTGTAGCTCGAAGAATTTCAGGGAATAAACAAAGATGATTCGATGTAGTGGCAATAAAGAAGACTAAATAAAGAACTTCAAATGGATGGACACGCAAAAATATTTGGTTTTAAAGAAAAAAATAATAAATACGTACACATAGCTATTTAAAAAAATGAAGAAATGTCAAAAACACGAACTTTCTATTTTTAACGGGTTATTAAGCATTGAAAAAGGAATTTAAGATAATTGAACTTAATTTTATATTCCAGAATTAAATAAAATAGTAAACACAATACAAAATATTTTACAATTCAGACAGTTTACTCAGAGTACGTTTTTGCAAGCATCGGTAAAACACAAACTAAGATAATAAAGTAAAGAAAAATACTTTCACAAGATTTTATACATCTCAGGGTTCTATTCATTGACGAAGAATTTTTTTTTTTCATTTTATGCATGCAATGTGTAAAAACTCCAAAACAAAAATATTTACTAATCTGAATTATACAAAAGAAAATACAGTATATATCTATTACTATGATTCTTAGTAATAACAAGAATAAATTAAAAACATTTCTAAAATTGGAAGAGAGTTGAATGTTAGTAATAAGAATAAATAAATTCTAACTGTAAAAAATTAAGTTTACAAAAGGTGGGGCTAAAATTCAATCTTTTAAGAGAATGAAAAAACCCTCTTACCTCGTGAAGTTGACATCACATGTATTAAATGATCAAACAGATCGAATTTCAAGAAAAAACAATTGCAGAAACCCCTGAGAGTGTAACATTAAATGCTTTTAACGGAAATTCGATCTACTCAAGGGGAGTGCAGTGGATCGATTTTACCCCCGTAGAACCAAATAAAAAATAAATATCGAGTTTAAAGACTTAGCTCTAATCTTTGAGAAAAAAAAACATTTTTTGATGAATTCCTTTTGTGAAGATTCGAGAAAATATTAATTTACGTACAAAACCTTAGACTCGAGTTTTTATTTCAGTTTATCTGAACTTAATTTAGTCAAAAATATATCTTTTGAAACGTAAGCGGAATATTTTCGGTCTCGAGTATAAAAACTGCTATTCTAAGCAATGCGAAAGAACTTAGGGGGAAAAAAAGAAAAGGTATTAATTAATATGTGATACAAACTGATTTAAAAAAAGGAAATGTTTCCTAATGAATAGTAATGTTTTGTTTAGTTGGAAAATATGCAAGACTAAAAAAACATAATATAATCGTGAAAAATGTTGAATAAAAACTGTTCTGTTAAGATTTCAGTTTACGAATTAATGTGAAAAATAACGCTATTAAAAGAAAATGGTGTATTAAAATAGCTCTCATATTACTTTATCTAAAATAATTTTCAATGGAATTTATTTTAATACTCTTTATTTTCTCGATGAAATTACATTCATAGTGTTTTCCTTTTTAGGTACGAGAAAGGTTGAATATTTAATCACTGGAGTAGCATTAAAAATGAAATCGTAGCTGTATTGGCTAAAGTAGATTATCGTGAAATAAGGTTATGAAACACTATTTGTGGAAATAAATTTACTTGACTTGATATTAAAAAAGCCGGTTTTAGCATTTTCTGAATGATGGGAAATATTTTACCACTATCTTGGTAAATTTACTTCAAACCATAAATAATCAGTTTAAAGTTCCAAAAAGAAGTTGACGTTTATTCACATACTCACAGGTTATTCCTTCAGTTTTTTTCGTAGGATAACGAAAGAAAGTAAGATGAGTGTAAGTTTGATGAATTCCCTGATGAAGTAATTTATCATCCACTTATGATCTTTCCCGTGCAGCTGATGTTTCTCGGAGAAAATTTCATTTCCTGTAAGACTGCTTTTCTTCTTTAGGTTAGGCAAGAAAAATAACTTTAACTCGTGCAAGGTATTGAATAAGCACTTGGGAATGGTGTTGATGTCGAAAATATTTTTAGGATGTGGGTGGGGGTTGAGAAATGATTTTCCGAAAATTCCGTTTATTTTTTACTTTAGGCTTTAAATATATGTAAAATAAATTTAAATTATCTTAACAAAGAAGGAATTATCTGTCAAAAGTTGCAAATGTCATTCAGAAAACAGGACCAAACAAGTTTAAACGTGTTTTAAAAAATATTACACCGTTTTTCTATTTTTATTATTCTAATAAAATATTTGCAAAAACATAAAAAATCAACATGGGTATTCATATTCAATAACCTTTAATAATTTAGCGATAAAGACTTATGAACAAAAAATGTTGATAAAAATATGACTCGACACTATAAAAACCTATTTACCCCAGGCTAACTAAGTCCATTATTCTAATCTTCAGCATAAAAAAAATTTGGAATTATTTTTTTTAGACTGAAAAATAGATAAAGTGTTTTACTTTCTCTTAAGAAGTTAAAACCAGTGTTATGAAGGATGCCATTCTATCATAATTTTGAAACTCAATTTTGGGTCTAACGCAGATTTATTATGAACGCCGATTTTGGGGAACTGTTTGCATAAATCGCCCCATTTTCTCGAAAGAAAGAGATGATGATCCCATCCCATTCACAACCCACAAAAAAGGAGTCATAACCCTCTCCACCATCCCTAATTTCCCCACAGATTACCTCCCTGAAACGATAACGAATCATCAGCAACCACCCAAAGCGAGGGAAAAAAGATTGAGAAAAATCGCACCCCACAAATCTCTCCGCTAATGACTTAAAAAAGAGTCCCTCAATCGTTTCTCATCGTTTACGTACCTTCCTCCTTGGTCTGCACTTGCCTCTGCTGAGAAGGTTCGCTCAGTCCCACTCCGTTTTCTGCGAGCACTTGGACTGAGTAGGAAGTCCCCGGATGGAGGTTCTCCAGGTAGGTGGAGGTCTCGGATCCGCCCAGCACGACCTGGTGGAGTTGTTTGCCGGACACGCCTGAAACAGACCAACCATCTGAAAGCACAAGGGAAAACACAAATAGTAAAATTACGGTATGCAGGATTACCGAAGACAAGAAATCGGCTTCTAGGGAGAAATATTAGGAAATGGGAGATAATGTTCAGACTTTACTCCGATGTGTATGTCATATATTCAAGCATTTAATATGTTGGTGAGCACATTTCCACATTGGTAATCAAAGATTGAAGGAATTTCAGAAAGGGAAATGAGCGTTGATAAATTTGTTAGGCATGTACCCAAGCAAAAGAAACGGAGTTGGGAACCTTGCCAAGCAAATAAATAGGTACGAGGTTTGAAAGTATACAGTCTCAGAGGGGGGAAAATTAAGTTTGAATGTCTCTTTAAAACCCCAAGTCAAATAATTAGTTCCATGCTTATCTTTTTTCAATATTCAATTTTATATCCTATCGTAAGTCTATAATTAGCTGTATTTAGTGTTTCAATACATGAAGAAACAATGCCAATCTACATCAACTTCCAGAAATAGCATCGGGTTTTTCGTCCCAACCATTAGAATTCACAAGAACTGTTTTCAATATTTCCTATTTAGTACATTTAAATTTAACCAAACGAGAATTCGCACAACAATCCATCGATGAAATATGGCCCTTCCCTAAATCAACACAACACTCAAATCTCCTTAAATAATACCATCGCAACCAAGTCATCCCAATTCGCAATAATCAAATTCCTCGACATTTCCACACGTTAAACCCCACCCAGTCAATCTTAATTCAAAACGACGCAAGTATCGATCGAATCACCAGAATATTCGACAAATAATAACCTCTAACCAATATTCTCCGTCACCCGACATAGCCTCGACCCAGCAATCAATTCAACTCCCAAACACCAAACTAAAAGCCTCCCAATTTCCAATCGAGAACAAAAGCAGGCCTTCTCAATTCTGGAACGGTCCGACGATTTGTTCCACCCCGGTGATTCGACGGACACTTCCGGGAGGAGGAAGAAGAGGACGGAAGGAACGTTCTTCAGAGGGGCTGTCACCCCCAGGTGCTTGCGCATCGTCAGCCCTCTTTCTCATGCTAATGCGGATGTTTGCTCAAGACTTGGAATTAGAGCCGATAGGGGTTGGAGAGCGTGAGTGGAGGATGTAGAGAGATCTTTTTGGTTCTATTTTTTTTCTGTGGGAGAATGTTGTGTCTTTTTTTTTAAGGGTTTGAAGTATGGTGATGTGGGGATTTTATTCATGGGGGTGGTGTGTTCGATGTGTTTGGGGATGTTTCGAGTTTGGGAGAGAGAAAAGAGAGATTCGGGTTCTTTTTTTTCTTCGTGTGCTCATTTTGAGCTGGGAACTGATTTTTAATGATGTTGATGGCGGTGTGTTAAATGATGGGGATATCCTGGTTAGAAAAAAAAAAGGATTCTTTCGAAGGATTTGAAATCAAGTTGTAGTAAATGAGAAACTATTTTAAAAATTTAAATAAACGTCCTAACTATCTTTAATGAAATTTCTAATAAATCTATCCTACTTCGTTTTTACATTGTTGATTTATGCGCAGTAAGGCTCATAAAAATGTTTAAATTTGCTACAGATTACTCTAATAACTTTTTTATGTGTTGAGATCAGAGAAAGTAAAGAGGTTGGGTAGATTTATCAAAAAATATTACATTTATAGTACTTTTAATCTAACAGTACCTTTTAACGGTATTAATTATAATAGAGATGAAATTTAAAAAGAAGTTGAGATGAGGTTCAAGATAGCTTCCATTAAAATTATTTACAGTTTTCCCAATGCACGTCCACTCCATTAATTATTGTTACATACTACCTCAAAAACAAAATACCTTCAACCAAAATCAAAATTATAGCATTGAAAACGAAAAACAACAGACGAATTTAAACATTTCAACGTCTTATCCTACCTCAACAAATTACCATTAAAAATACAAAAAGAAACAAACGACACACGATACTCACGCAAGCAAAGCAACACCCAGAACCTCAATTAATGAATCAAGACTCAGAACCAGCAATCTACCACCTCACCGGAACCAGTTCAAAAAGAAGCTGAGGAGCCGCCATATGTTCTTCTCACAACCAGCAGTTTTCGCTACCAGCTTATTAGTGTCGTCCCTCAGGCGAGCGGTCCAAAGGTTTCATTCCGCCCAAACAAGGTGGAAAAAGAGGGAAAACGTCATTATTCTTAATTAATTTCCCCCTTTCCATCTCTGGACTTTCATGTTCTTTCCGATACACCCGTTTTCTCTTTCTTTTTTTTCCTCCTTTCGATTTCTCCTTCCGTTTGTTCCGATAAATAATTAATGGAAGCTTGCCGACGCTTTGAGAAAAAGTGGAATCCCAGTTTTGAAGGGATTTTCTTGTTGGGTAATTTGGGAGTGTTTTTTTGTTGTTTTTTTTTGTTTTTTTTAGGTGAGAAGAAAAGTGTGGAGGTATGTGTTTGGCGTTTTCATGTTTAACAAATATCCAGTAAAATATTTTTTGTTCATGGGTTTTATACTCGGTCTCACGTACCGAGAAAGTTTGGTGAATTTTAATAGATGAAAATGCATTTTTTCTCTGGTACACTTTCAAATTATAAATTAAATTTGGTTGTGGCCAGTATAATATTTTATTCATAGTTTGGAACAATAATTTTTTGGGGGAGCAAAAATGATTCGCTTAATCACTAGTGATAGAACCGGAAAAGTACAGACTCACGTTTCTTAGAAATCTTATAAAACTGCATTGGTAGTGATTAGAAATTTACTTACGCCGCCTTTAAGATGCTATATTGTGATTTTAGTTTTTTTTTTTATCTTATTACCATAATTAAGTAAAACAAGTCATTTTGCCATTTTTGATGTTTATTGCTCTCTGAAAACTAACCCATTCAACCATAAAAATTGTTCTCCAGTTTTGAGATGCTAGTTTTATTTAAATTATAAATCTTAAAAATATGTAACTTTTTAATAGAAGCTCGACGTAGAAAAGCTTTTGAAAAGCAATAAATATTTTTGTTTTTTACTCTAATCGCATACCTTAAAAAGCCCAAATATAATGATATATTGAAACAATGTAAGATGAGGTACAAAATAAAAGGGATCTCTTACCTCCATTCTTCCAGTACCGGACGTGGTACTTGAGGACGGGGCTATTGCTGGGGAGGGGTGGTTGCCAGGAGACCCTCGTGGATCTGCTAGTGATCTCCGTGATGCGCACCCCCCGAGGAGCTGCTGATGGCTCTGCAAAACGAAGTTGAGAAGTCAGTCAGTAATGGCCCCCTTTGGGGTATTATGGCTCTTTAGCGATTTTCCCCTTGAGAAATAATGATTTTTCCATTAGTATGCAGTGCTCCATAATATAATGTAAACGTGACAGGCATCGCACCTCAAAGAATCCAAAAGTGAATAATGAAATAAATATTTTTAAGCTTCTATAAGCACCACTTTTACAATGTAACAGAAAACTCCCGATACAACGATGTCTTGGAAATCTTTGTAAGCCAAAAATTGTTTAGTTCATTTTTTTTATTTTTATATCTCGAAGATTGAATAGAATTTCCTAAAAAATTTGTCCTTAGAATAGGGAGATATCGACACTATATGTAACATAAACTTGTAGAGTGTGAATAATATCACACTCTATTACTTAATATATTCACTGAATATATTAAGTAATACGGAATCTTAGAAAACATTATTATAAATGAAATTGAAAACATAGCTGGAGAAAGATTTTAGAAAGAATAATCATTCAGGATGAAGCATTGAAGCAGTCTGTAGAAGTCATTAGGAGAAAACTATGTATAGACTGAATCTTAAAGCTGCATAATTAATACCCCATGGTTATAGTAAAAGTATATATATATGTTTGATACATTTTTCCAATTTTTCCTTTTTTAATTCTAAAACTTTATTTGTGCAGTTATTTAAGCCATTTTTCTTAATAATAGTTACAAACTATTTTTTATCCCAATTTCTCAATTTTGCCAACTATACGGGATAAAAATATCAAAGTAGAACTATCATTAAATATTAAACATAAATATTTATAAAGAAATCTTAAAACCTTGTGAATACCCTTTGTTAAACTATTTTTGAAAGAATTGCCTTATGTGGGAAAGAGGAGCATGTTTTATTTATCAGAAAAAGTTCCTTTTTTGCGAAAAACTAAAATGTGACAGGATTCATTTTAGCGGAAACATCGGATTCTTGACATGTGTCTGTGTCCAAGGAAACATTTTAAGATAAAACATGGATAACCGTTTGAAAAGCCCCCTAAAAGAGATTCACAGAGCTTTTAGGCTTCCAAGATTTAGACATAAAGAAAAGAACATTTTACGATTAAATTCCCTATATAGAAGCTAATTAAATGAATTCGACCTAAATATATGACTTTTGAGTTATTAAATATCTGTTGAATTATAAGCTTTTTAGTATTGTATAGTTTTGTTAACTTTTAGATACATAAACTCTGAAATAAAAAATACATATTCCAGTTCCTCTCGTATAGAAAGGTTATGGAATTAATGGAATAGTAATTAGAAATAATAACTTGGATAAGTAATTAATTTTAGAATTTTTCTGGTTTTGTTTTGAAATTATTTTTGTTATTTTTCAAAGAGTTAAAATATATTTAAATTTACTTTTGTTATATAATACATGGAAATATTACGAAAATTTTACTGTTATTTCATAGTTTCTTATTCATATCAGTGTAAATTGGTGTCCTGAATATCATCATCTACTTTTAATTAATAGAAATAATCTTGAAAGGAAATATCTAAACGTTTAATACATCTTGACTTAACTATATACATAAACACTATTTTACATGGCTTTTCAACTTCATGCAATTAAAAATATTCTAATACATATATACAAATACAGTATTTTAATATAAGTTTATATAAATGCGCATAACAAACTAATAAAACACCCACCAATTCTTATTAGAAACTTTTGATGAATATCAAATGGTTAGTCTCATCTTATATGCAACTCATTCAATCTATCGAATCACCAATGAAGATATCTCAAAGAACCCACCACCCACAACTACTATGTGGAGATAAGAAAACAACAAGCAGTAGTAACGAGAACATAGAGCAAAACCGACATTTTTCCATCTCTATGGCCATAGAATCTCGGGAATGTCGTGTTTACCCACACACACACAAAGGGGGAGTCCGCCTGTTCTCTGTCAATGAATGGTCCCGAAATGTCAGGGAACATTTTATCTGGCAGGACGGAAATGAGAGTTCCGCAGAAGAGGGTGTTATGGAAAAAAGATGGCGGTCGGGAAGATTGCTTATTTTTCTCGCTCAGTGAAAGAAATTGGTTTTCGGCTTCTCTGCTGGGGAATATTAGTTCGTTTCCTGATAGGAATCGAATGGGTTGTGATTGGTGTGGAGGAATATTCAAATAGATTCCCTGGGATGGGAGGTTATTCTTGTAAGATTTCATTTTGTGTATATTCCTTTTGAGGTCTCTCTGGGCTTAGGCAAGACCATCCTCTGCTCTGAAAAATCCAATAAAAAAAGTCTATATGCTTCCTCCGCATGGAGGAGACAATCTCTATCTACAGTTTTCGTTTTTTGTTATTAAAATTAGATTTAAACAGTATATCATGTAATGTTTTCTGATTTTCAAAGCATTAGTATGTTTTATTTTTAAAAAACCGCAAATTTAGCCTGTTGTAATAGGGTTTATGAGAGAATTAAGAAAACATAAAAAGTAATAATAACTTAATTGGTTATCCTGAAAAAATTTAACATTTGTGATATAGTACTTTTATTCCAGCTTCATTGATGTGTTATGCTTTCATGTTTGAAAGTGTAATGTTTTTATGTGTTTTAAAATACAGAATTTTTTACGAATAAAAGTATTTTATTTACGGTTGTCATCGTCGAAAACATATCTCATACTCTAGTTAAATATGATTATTGCAAGCGATACATTTTTCATATAGACGACCAAAAGAGAATTTGCAGTGCCATTGATTTGAATAGCATTCTTAGTACAGAAAATATTTCCCGTTTCGTGTTGTGAAATTAAAACTAGAAAGATAAGGTATAGGGCAGAAAAAAAATTCTATAGACTTATTTTCTACTTGTTATAGGTCTTAGATTAATTTAAACTAACTAACTCCTTGGCATTACAGCCCGTGCTGGACTATGGCCTCTCTAACAATTTTCCCAAAGTCCTCTGTCTCTTGCCTTTTGTTTCTAACTAAGGACTTTTAGAACTTTAAGGTCGTTTTCAACCTCATCCAACCATCTTTTAACTGGCCTTCCTCTTTTCCTTTGTCCCTGGCACTGGCCTTTAAAAATCTTTCTTGTACCCCTATCTTCCTCCATTCTCTCGAGGGGTCCCAGTCATTGTATTCTTTTTGCCTTTACATAATAATGATATCTTTTTCTTTAAATAGTCTTTCAATTTCACAATTAAATCTTTTCCTTCAAAGGTCCAAAAACAGCACTTAGAATTTCTTAGATTAATTTTAAATAATATTAGATAAATTTACAGTAGTTTTTTTTTTATAAATCTCATAACTTTATCACAATATTTATTATTTTAATCATGATAACATAAAACAGATAATTATTCAATCCTTTATGTTATAGGTACATATTTTGAAAGTTTACAATGAAAATATTATCTTGGGAGAAATTTACTTCAACAAGTAACCTATTTAAAAGTACAACAGTATTGCGAACTATATCCGACGATACTCTTGGATGCTTTATTTAGAACAAAAAATTAAAAGCCTTATTTTTAATACTATGGAACATTTTTCAATCATATTGAAATTGTTTTTACCAAACAGAAAACACAATAAAAAAAGTTGTTTTTCAGCCAAAAAATTACGTTGCTTCTTATAAATGTTTTGCTTGAACGAAATTGGAACTCGTTTAGTGAGAGAAAAGGGAAAAACGGAAAACACATACAAAAAACAGGTTATTTCGAGAACATTTTGGCTGATGGATCTACCAAACTCTTTCGGGTTCGTAATTTATTTTGCGACTACTTTAAAGTAAAATAAAAATACGTCTTACATCGGAATAAAAAAGGACGTTTGCATCTAAAAAAATCAATACGCATCCAACAAGTTTTTGAGTTTTCTCCCTACGGGCGCAGTAAATTGCATTGTGAAGAAAAGTGCTGAGAACGCTACAAGTTGTGTCCCCAATTCTTTGAAGACTCTAAGCCTATTTTGGGATCAGGATTTTACTACAAAGCATCTTGTTATCATTTAAGAAATAAAATAGCTTTTTTCTAAAAATTTTAATGAGAACAGAATAATTAAAAAATGTTTACTCCAAAAATGATTACTAACTTGAACAAAAAGTGAAAATAGAGATTTTTTAAAAACATTTTAGCCTGTGAAATTAGTTCTTTCGAGATAATAAGCTTCAGGTTTTATACCAAAACATAGTTTTCTTTTCTTTCAATATATTCAAAAATAATTTTACTGAAAAATATTCTAAAACATCAAAAGTTTTCTGAGATTCCAATTATAATAACATAATTAGTATGATGTATTTATAAAACCACGCATCTCTAGTTTTGTACCAAAATTTGAGGTTTGTCCTTCATAATGGAAACTGGCAGAAAAGTTCCTGAGTGTTTAGCATAATTATCCATGAATATACTAGCATCAAAACATGAAATAGAATTTAACTTTAATAAAAGACAGTTAAACATATTAGAGGAGTAGCCCAGTTTGACAGTTTCACATAAAAATTCTTAATAGATTTGCAATTCGTATAATTATTCTTTTATAAATGATTATGTTTTTACTGTGCTATTAATATTGATTCATTAAGTATAGGATGTTTTCACTTCATTTAGTTTAATCTAATAATAACTAAATAATCTTTTAGTAAACCCTGAAATTTTTCATTTTTTCGGTATGTTTGCGGTGCAGCAATACAGCGAGGCCGATTGGACGAATCACTTTGAGACAGCTCAATACAGCGTCAACGTTGTATCCCTGTGAATCGTCCAACTGGTCTCAACGGATTGCCGTACCACAATAGGTTAGAAAATAAAATTTACAATACTATTTAATTACATTTATTTAATATTGGAACAATAAGAGAAATTACACATATGGATAAACTGCAGCGGTAAATGAACTAATTTTTCTACACGCACGGTATGTAAAACGTTCATTAGATATGATTAATTATAGTCCAACTGCTACGAGAATAACTTTGAAAAGAAGTTCAAATCTAAAAGATAATCATACAGATTTGGCACAAAACGTTTTTTTTTCTTCAGATTTTATGAATTAATCATCACCACTAAAATTGAGGGGAATAATCCGTTTCCATAAAAATCGCCGCAACATTGTACGACTTCAAAAGTTTTTCTCGTGGCGGTCACACTGACACTCACCCAATACATCGAGCGTGACGTCTCCCTTGTGGTCCCCATAGTCATTCTTGGCGACGCACGAGTACGTTCCGCCGTCCCCTTGCTGACTGTCCCTCACCAACAGTTCGAAAGTGTACTGCTCATGCTTCGAGTAGCTGCTGGAAGGGTTTACTCGCTTTTGGTTGGCTTCAAACCTGTAAGACGTCAGAATTATTCAAAATAATATACATTATTAGACAGGCAAGTAAATAATAAAAATATTAAACTGCATTTTTTGAAAATCACTTAAAATCGTTAGAAACATAAAATTAAAAACTTTAAGATAATTTTATTATGGAATAAGTACAATGGAATAATAATTAATATAATTAATATTTATATGGTTAAGATAAATTCATATGCCTGTAAAAGTAAAAAAATTGGTAAATATTTCATGCTCCACTTTTTTAAGCTCAAATTTTAAAGCGAAATCGATTATCTCGGAAAATAAGAAGACCTCATTCTTGAAATCTTAGGTGGTTATTGAGTGCAACTTTAAGAGCAGCTACATTGTAGTTTCATTCGTTTATGTTGAAAAGAGGAGTTTCTGGGAATGTTTATACACAAGTGTTCTCTCTCGTGTGCGTTCTGTCGGGAATCTTAAATTTTAAAAACTAATTTTCTATGATCTAATTATGAGGAAAATGAAATCGTAATTGTTGCTTTTCCTTTCTGCAGCGAAACCAAGCTTACCTGTACATGCTGCTTTTCCTTCAGGATCGTCTTATTGCCGGAAAGCAAAATCAACCACTAAATAGCCTGGCTTTCCTCGGAAGGTGGCTAGGTTTTGCGAAACTTTGTATTGTGGAAGGCACGCTTTAGAGTTACATGAACCGCCTTCTGAGTAGGACAGCAATTTATGTTTTCAGGTCTGTTAAGGGGGTTATCTTTTTATCTGTGATTAACTTAATTTCTGTTCAGTTGATTTAAGAGCATGTTTATTGTTTCATATTTATTGCTCCTGCCTTACCGATTCTATTTTATCTAAGGGGCTTATTCAATTACCTTTTTAATTTTTTCTTTATCCTGAATACTTCCGTGGTTGAATAAAGTTAAAAGTATTTTCTTTCTCTAAAAGTACCCTTCTAAGTGGTGCTTCAACTACGGAAAAATTCTATTTTTATCCAGAACCCTCGACCAAAAGCGAACCCTCCAATTCATCATCCTCTTCCAGCCAACCGACTCCAACTCCCAAAAAGACACACACACAGTAAATAAAAAAAAACCTCGAACAAAACTAGCTCCTCCAAATTCAATCCCTCGTCCTGTTCTAACTAATACCGGGCTCAATCCCTCATTGCTTGCGAGCAAACGGAAAGAAAACCCTTAAGAACCGAGGGGGCTTAAGGTAAAAGAAGAAAGAAATGGACTGCTCTCTCTCTACGCATCATCAAGAAGGGCCGATCTCTAATGCTCCGTTACGGCAGTGCTTTATGAATCTTACATGATCGTCGGCTGCCTGCTTATCTTTGTTCGTGGAAGGTAGGGGGATTTGGAATATTGACTGGAATTCCGATTCCGAACCGGGGACGTTGTTGTCCCGGATGAAGGACGTGTTGTTGGGGATAAACGGGTTTAGGGGTTCGTTTAGTGGGGGTGGTTCGTTTCATTGTTTTGGGGGTTGTTTGTTTATTATGGCTTATTTCAGTGGACGTGCTTTGAATTGTATGGAGAAGGAATCGAACTTTTGAATTCATTTCTAATCATTAAATAAGACTTGGGTAGTATTAGTAAATTCTTTGATTGTTTTGAAGCATGCAACTAATGGTTGTTTTGGGTTAATTAAGGTTTAGAGATCCAAAAGATTGTTTCGAGATGAGGAGCTTATTTTAGAATTATCTATTGTCTTGTAATTTCGAAAACGAATAGATTTATTTTCATTCACAAAAATTCCTTCATAAATCAGTTTTATATCCATATAGGTTCCCCAGAGAAAATTTTAAAGGCAGTTTTGTAAAACTGTTACACAGTTAAAATGTTTTTACTTTATGTTAATGTTATACAACACAGGAAAATTTTAAGAAAAAGACTCGACATTTATGGAAATATGTTTTAAGAATTAGAATTGAAGAAAAATGATCTTAAACGCGTAAAATCTATATATAATTCTCTTACGTGGCTCACGAATTTGGCTGTATTTGTTACCCGTCGTTGGAAACGATCGGTTTGTTTACACTTTGCGAATTCATGCTCTTATTATTGTTGTTATAAAAAAATCATTTGTTGTGGTCATTGTAAGCTCTATTTATTTTATTTATTTTAACCAATAAATTTAGTTGGTAATGAATCTCAGCTAGGCTGTACCAGCGTATGGCGAGCGAGCGTAGCGAGCACAGGATTGCGAAGCAATCCTAGGGGAACTGCGTCAGCAGTGAGCAGGGGGCGATAGCCCCCTAGTATGATATAAATAACCCTAGTAATCATAACCTATAGCAATTATCCGGTTCAATTCCGTTAGAGTCCCCGCTAAATATCGCCCGGTTCTTTTAGACAACAAAAAGTAGAAATATTCATAAATAATTTCAAACTCCTGAATTAAAATGTTTAAATAGATCAATAACTATTCAGTATTAATAAAAGTCAGAAAAATTTGTTGATATTTGGATATAGTATTTAGCAATTTGGTTATTGGCGATATTTAGCGGGGACTCTAACGGAATTGTACCAATTTTATCCTTATAAAAAAAACTAAAACTGAGTATAATTGCATACTTTTTTGTTCTTTTTTTCGGAGTTGAATAAACATAAATAAAACATTTTTTATAAAAAAAACCATATATTTCTGCTATTGCTAGCTTTGTTTGAGATTTGGAAATGAGTATGCCATGAAAGCATAAATTTATAAGGGATTAAAAAAATAACCTCTAAGGGTTTCTAAAACATCAAGACAATGTAATTTTATAAAAACGTATTCAAATCATATATAATCAAAATTGTATAAAACATATAATTTATTAAACTAACAGTAGAAGTTTCGGAAGAAACAATAATTCGTAAGAGGCAGACCAGAGGAAATCGAATTTTCACTTTTGACCACAAGACAATGTCAATCGATGTGAATACATACCTTGATCCAGGATGCGTTTCAATGACGTTTTGTTTCTTGACCCACTTGACAGTGATTGGCCCGTTGCCAGTGACGTCACACACGAGTCTCGCAGCCTCCCCCTTGCGGATGGCGAGTTGACCTTTGGGCACCGACACCTTCGGGGGCACTGCAACGACATAGAACGGAACAATCTGAATGACCACTCTGAGTTCGACTAGAGCCTAATGGGGGTGGGAGGGGATCGGTGATAAATGAGGAAGTCGTTCATTTGCTTCCGGAGTTTTGAAATAGACTCCTGCAATTTAAATGAGAGGGGGTGGGTGATTATGATCTGGTTGGTGGAAGGGAGATGGGTGGTAATATGTATCGAAATAAAAGCAAATATTACCTGGAGGTAGGAAAAGTTTGTGAATATGTTCTACTCTACACAGTTTTAAAACGAAAACAATACACACGTGTCCAAAAATTAAGGATAATTGGATTTTTGGAATAATGACACAAATATTAGTTCCTTATCATGAAATTGGTGCTATATGATCCTTTAAAGTCAGGGATCGAATTACCGTAACAATAGTTTAAGAGGGGTACGTAGGCCCTCCATTGATAAAGAAGTTACAAATACATTTGGAACTGTAACAGAAAAGTTCATGTGAGAGTAATTTAGCAAAAAATTCCCTGTTATTTGTAAAGGACATGATATTCCAGAATTCCATGCATAATATTAAGTGCATGGGATATCTTTAAGTATGATTTTTAGACGATATTTTAAGTGACTTCTCCACAATCTTCATTTTAGGTGGATTTTAACTCATTGATCCTTTATTGGCGGGTGGTAATCTTTTTTCTTTCTTTTTTTTGAAGCTCTCTTATGTGTTTGTTTCGATTTATCTCTGGACAGCCTGAAAACTACAGATTGCAGAAACTAAGATTTGTGCCATTATTCCCCCTAAAATTATCCTTATTTTTTTGACACGAGTGTACTTTTATTTTTAGGTGTTATTCGTAAATTACTGTGTAATACTCCTTTTTCGATGTCATTATTCAGTACCCCTTTCTCCCGTTGGTATGACACAATTTTTTACACTTTTAAGTTATAACTAACAATCAGGTTCTTTATACAAACATACCTATTTGATGTAAAAACATAAATTGAAACATTCATTAACATCAACTTTTACCTTTGAAATTAAGCCATTTAGAAAATAGTTTCCTTTACACATATTTTGAAGAAAGGAAATTGATGTAATACTAATGGATAAAATCTATCTTTGTAAAGATACAATTTCAGAAAACAAAATTTAAAAAATACAATATTGTACGAAATGGAAAAAAAACCCCAACTGTTAAATTTTAACATGATATGTATATTTACAAATGATAAGATGTTGAAAAACTTCTTAATGAAGCATGTTGAAAAAAACATAAACATGATTTTTATTTAATGAACGAAAAATCCAAAGTAATATAATTATTTTATTTAATTATAAAGTAATTAGAACTGGAGATAGTAAAGCTCTAAAAACAAATTCAACTGAAAGAAGTAATTCCGGGAAAGATCAAATAAGAGACCTTTCAATTCCTTTTCTGTGTCAAACATGTCATATTTTTCAATGCTGAAAGAAATCAGATAAAAACAAATCCTAAAATAGCCCGTTACAGATTGAAAAGGATGAAAGGAGAAACAAACATTTTTTGACAGTTCTTTGAGGTAAAAAATTTCCAAACAAGATATTTTTAACAGTTTATTTTGAAACGATTGCTACACTGTTGAAAATAATTTTTTGTAATAAATTACTAGTAATTATAATTACACAATGTATAATAGGGGACCATTATGTTTACAATAAACAATTTCACCAGTCATGATTGAACTACCAACTTTAGGTATAGTAATGAAATAGTTTACCTCAATATATGGTATACCACGATAATTTACTATCGCAGTTTGATAGTAGCAAAATATTTTTTCAAATTCAACCTATTTGGTAGTTTATGTATAGAATTTTTTGGGTAAAAATATAAAAAGCAAACAATATTGAAAGAAAATGAATCACTAATAAAAACAAGTGACTTTTTTTCGGTACCATTTAATTCTATTTCACTAACTCATGGATTGCATTCTTTATTGATGGAAATTTTAAATACGCTGACATTACTTACGATTTTCTGTGATACATTGTTTTGTCGCATGTATCATGGGTAATAAAAATGCAATAGAGAAACGAAAGGGATAAAAAGAAGGGCTTTATTTGCATGTATAATACATAAAAGATTATACAAAGTAGAAAATGTTATCGAATATAAAACGAAAGATGAATATAAAATAATTCCCTCTAGGGTTAAAAAAATACATCGATTTCTACCTATCATAGTTGTTTTAGGGATAAAAGTAAATTATTTGGAATGTAAAACAAAAGGGATAAGTTTAATTGGGGACTTATTAAATTGTTTTAATATGAATAAAACATTTTAAAGAACATCTTAAACACATAATTAAATGAAAACTTTTAAGCAGGACGTTTTTAGTTTTTCTTTTAAATAATTTTATGCAACTTAAGAAATTCAGAGTGAAGAAAATTTTTTTCTGTAGCATATAAAATTAAATTGGAGAGAAAGATTATTAGGTACTACGTATTCCCATGAGCTTCTTTATCTACATCTTACCATGAAACAGACGGCCTAATTATCCGTAAGCGTCTTCAAATGTAATTAACTTAAAGCAGCATAAAATTAAGCTTTAGAATATTCTGATGTTAACAAAATGTATTCTATATTTTTGCTTTATTCAAGTAAAATGATTTAGCTATTAATTTTTTTTCGAAGATACTTATTCTATTCAATAAGTTATAGTTTATAGGATACCATTTTCCACTTATATAAGTTGCAATTATTAAAATTCATTCATAGTTACATTAAGCTTTCATTACTTTATAGTTCCGTTTTTAAAATGATAGAATGGTTTTATTTATATGTTTTGAAATTTGTTAATAGTGAGTTCGAAAGGATAAAAAGGGGAGTTTTGATAGTTGAGGATGAAGCTTTTACCTAGAGTCCAAAAAATGTACAATATTGGTAAGTTTTTTAAAAATAATTTTAATAGAAGTAAAATGTATAGTTTAATTTCCGTAATTGTCATAGTAATTTTACTGGCGGCTTAAAAATGTAATATTTGTTAAGTCACGCTACATACCAAATAAGCGTATACACCTATAATAAAAGAAAGATATTGTTTTTGGTTTTCATTACTATTCAGTATTCAGTCTAGTTTCCTTGCATCACTGACTTAAGATGACAAAGAAATTCTCTGCAAAATTTTATTGAGTATATAATAAATAGAATTTTGTAGGTACTTTTACGGTTTTACTCCTTTATGATTTGCAAATACTAATCTGTTGATTCCCAGCGATACAATTTTAAAGGAAATATCTTGAGGGCCGTTTAAATATTGCGTAATTACGTAAGCATTTAAGGGGAAGGGGATGGGGGAGTTTACCATTTGCTTATCTATCTTTTCTGACATTGGAGAAAGTATATAAATTATGTTAACGAAAGAAAATAAAAACTCTTAAGTTCCGAAAACATCTCTTTACATGACAAAATCAATATAAAAAATTTAATTCAGTAAAAAAACTAAACATGGAAAAATTCCTTGTTCTGAAGACTAGCATTTAGATTACTCAAAACGGTTATAATAACGATACATAGAACGATTGTTTAAAATTAATTATTTTAATGAATGTGTTGTACAGCGAAAATAGAGCGCTGGAGGGTGGCAGTTTGCTTAAAAAATTATAAAAGAGGGATTTGCGATTTGCTTATTTTTGATGACAAGGAGGAAAGGTGGAAATAATGATCAAAAACTTGCTTACGACATTTTTCTGAACAGCCATAATATAGGAGGGGAATGTTTTGTTCATAACAGATTAATGATGATAGGGAGATTTATTAAGTTCTATTGTACCTGCTTTTAGAAGAGAATAATATTTGAACGGAAGTTTGAGAAAACACTACAACGCATTTTTCATTATTAAATCAACCTCAACTCCAACTCATCAATTATAAACGCATTTCCGCGCCATCAGTTCTAAAAATCCTAACTCAATTTCCCAACTTCGATCCCCCCCGAAAACTGCCAACAAAGACACAGTCCCGTGGAAAACCCTTCGCTCCAATTAAAGCAACCCCTTCATCTTCAGAAAGCCATTACTGCCCCAAAAGGATCCCAAAGTCTCGGCGCAAGGAATTCAATAATTCCGTCCACTTTCTCGATTCGTTACAGAATAATGAACCCTCCCAAATTGGGAGCGACAAGTCGCTCAGCCCCCAGGATAAATTTCGCTCTAATGGCCGGGATCGATAGAGATCCGGAGCGCAAAAATCGGGATCCCTGGAGGAACCGGAACAACAGTTCGGCGATATTTATAGAGAAAGGGTTCCCCTGCGGATGGTTCGAAGAGACGTTATATAAATAGTATCAGTCTGATATAACGGAATGGATTTTGTTTGGAAGACTAGTGATTTTGGAAGAGATGGATATGAGTGTCTTGAGGATTCTGTGTTGGGACGAATGTTTAGATGTATTCCGACACTAACAGTGGGTAAAATATAGAGAACTTGGGAACAAATGGAATAAACTGAACTTTTTTCCAAATACCATTATGTTCAAGTTTAGATGTTTAATTGTTGAACTAAATTTCTTTATTATGTATTTAAAGATTAGGGATTTTAATGTTTCTTGTGTATTGAAGGTAATAATTTTTGTTGTATCAAATTCAAATCATTGCAGAATACTTTTTATTGAGTAAAATTAGTAAAAGATGGAATTAGTTTCTTGATATGTACAGATATTTTTTGAATTGTAGTTGTTTTATAATGCAGAAAGAAAGGAGAAGAGAGATAACTACTCAAATCTTAATTTCTAATACTCTTGTGACGACCACACTCACTACCATAAAGTTCAAGCAGTAATTTAAATTCAGTATAAAGGTCAATTAAAACAATTAAATATAATTCCGTAGTATATAATACTATTGAAATGAGTTATAGACTACAAGCCTGTGTCGAAAAATGATGGGTCATTTGAACCACCAGAAGACCTATATAGAATGATATAAGGGCATAAAATAATAAGATTCAGCACTATGCCGTCACTTGTAAGCTGTCCAACTGAGTGCAGGTGAGAATTCAAAAGCACAGGTAGAGTGAGTAAATTTTGGTCATGCATTTTTGTACGGCATTCTTACCATCAATAGATCCATGAAAAATAATGAGAAAACGCGCAGTGCCGTACAAAAGTAGTGCGCCACAAAGTCGGAAATTTTTGTTGATTTTCCGTCGATTTTTAGGGTAAATTTGGTCATTTGATTGTGTACGGCATCGGTTCCATACAGTTTCAATACCTCTTCTAATCCATAATTCCGCAACGCCGTACAAAAAATCATGCGACAAGGGGGGAAAATCGAGGGTTGCAATCCCCTCCCTTTCAGTGGTCTGGGGGGTGATCTGACACAACATAAAATGAATTTATTTTGAAAGTATTTTATGCATAGATAACAATTTCTCACATGCCGTACAATTTTGTTGGTCCAAAGGTCAGTAGGAGTATATGACCAGGAGTATACAAAACTGTTTATACTGCCATTGACAGTTTTCAATTCTTGAATATATTATACACACTGTTTCACTTCAGGTAGACGGCATAATGATTAATGCATATTATCAATTGTTCTCTTCAAGAATATGTGAATGCCGTATAGTATCAGATGACCTTAAAGTACCCCTGAAATGGTAGTGCCATTTTCATCAGCCTGAAAATATGGTTTGCATTAAAATGTACGGCATCATTTTTTTCTGAATTATTTACCTGAATACTATTTAAAACCACGATAATATGTAGAAATTGCAAAATTTCATTAATCTATGAATATTGAAACTTTAGAAATAATTTGAAGAATTTCACTTTCTGTATTTCTCTCTATTTATTTTTAGAACAGTTTCTTTTGAACGGCAATATCATATAACAATTGTATTTAACTATATCATGTTGAAAAAAAAGTTGCCGTACAGGATCAAATGACCTTCCAGCTTTATAAATCAAGTATATGATGAAATTGAGATAATTATTGATATACATTCAAAAAGGGACATTAATTTTTTGACGGCATTAATTTTAATAGTACATTTGAGTGCTAGATAATGTTTTGGAACCGATGCCGTACTTTTTCAAATCACCCCCCAGACCACTGAAAGGGAGGTGGTTGCAACCCACGATTTTTCCCCCTTGTCGCATGATTTTTTGTACGGCGTTGCGGAATTATGGATTAAAAGAGGTATTGAAACTGTATGGACCCTATGCCGTACACAATCAAATCACCAAATTTACCCTAAAAATCGACGGAAAATCAATACAAATTTCCGACTTTGTGTCTCACTACTTTTGTACGGCACTGCGCGTTTTCTCATTATTTTTCATGGATCTATTGATGGTAAGAATGCCGTACAAAAATACATGACCAAAATTTACTCACTCTACCTGTGCTTTTGAATTCTCACCTGCACTCAGTTGGACAGCTTACAAGTGACGGCATAGTGCTGAATCTTATTATTTTATGCCCTTATATCATTCTATATAGGTCTTCTGGTGGTTCAAATGACCCATCATTTTTCGACACGGGCCTGTAGTCTATTACTTTCGGATTGGCCTATCTCAATAGAAACTACGGTCGCTACACTCTTTTAGACATTTTTATAGAGCATTTTCAATCACATGATTCGGACCTAACAACGGCCGTAGCAACAGGAGTGTTACAGTTTTTTTGCCCTACAGAGGTTAACAGTTACAGAAAATGACTAGCCGTGGAATTCTTCTATTGGAGCATTTGCAATCACGTGATCCCATACCTAAAAACCGGCTTAGCAACAGATAAACAAAGGCCTTAGCAACAGTTAAAAGCCCTACAGAAGGTACACAGTTAAAAGAAAATAACCGGTTGTGACGTCACCTGAAAACACTCTATAAGGTTCAGAAAAAAGAGTATATTATTGATATTCCTGGGGTAAAATAAGGATTAATTGTGATACGAACTATGTATCCGATTAATTGTGTATCCGAATCACATGTTTGACAAAGGTAAATACACATATCAGAAATCCCCATAGATTTGACGTATTTGAACAATAAACTGACCAAAGAGATAAATTTCAGAAACATGAAATCCCTTAAACTCAAGCTTTAAGGGAGTTAAAAAATGTACAAAAAATACTGTTGCAATTTCACCAATAGTTTCTCTTTGCATTACAGCTACTATTTAATTCTACGCATAAATCTATTCCATCAGAAAACAACTAACTTGCATCCAGAAAAAAAGCTATAAAAACAAAGAAAATATAACACCAAAAATAAAGTGGTATTTAATTCTGAATTAGATTAATTTCTAATCGAAAAACGGGCCAATTTCGTAACTCCTTCTACTCTGTTCGTAGTTTTTGGATCTCCAAACAATTCTAAAAAAAGAGCAATCGTTTTTAGAAAACAGACGAGGAAACCGGGAGATCGACTCGAGTTTCTCGATGCGGGCTTTGATTAATTTTCCATTCGTTGCTTCGAAACTAATTAAAAGATCTAACTAAGCCAATTACTGAGACCAGTTAATCTAATTTATTAATTCGGAGTTTAGAGAGAGTGTTCAAAAGACGAAATAGAATGAAATTAATTCGCTGGGACTATCAAAAGTAATTTAAGAGGATAGGAGTATCTTTGTATCTTGAAATTTTTTTGGAAATATCTCTCTTTTAATATCATTTGGAAATATTCAGTGAGGATTATACTTAAGCATTCTCCGATTTTATTTATCTTTTGTATGAAGAACAAAAAAAAATATTTCTTAGAATAAATTAATTCATTTTTAGCAGACGGTTTTCAAGCTTTTACTTGTTTAAGACTTTTTATTTTCTACTTTTCTTAAGAGTGTGTAAGCTTGCTGCAGGGATTTTTTATGATCTCTTACAATTACGAGTATTATATGAAATATTTTGATAAAGATTTAAAGTAAGAATGGAAAATGAAATATTTCACTATCAGTTGATACACAATTTATTATATTTGGTAGGGTATTGTAATAATTAATCTGAAATTCAAACAAATGTGAACAAAATAAATTTTTAAGATCAGATTTTAAAAATTTACTATAGGGGAAAGGAGGGTAAGAGTGAGCAGTCGGCTAAAAGTACGCAGCGGTTTTTTTCACTGTTGGCAACAGTATAAGGGGGAGAAAGTATGATCACATAGACACATGTATATTAATCCTAAAAGTCTGTCATTATTATGTTCATACATTCTGTATTTTTTAACAGGCAAAATATGGTTTCTTTGAGTTGGTATCTAATTTTTCTGCAAAAGAGTTTTAATTTTTTCGTGAATAAAAAAAACAAGGATTGCTTTCAAGGTACCAATGTGAGGTATACTTCCTTATGAACAACTTGGCATCGTTATAATTTAACTGTAGTGAATTTTACGGTTGATTCAAGGACAATTTATATGATTAATACTTCGCCGTCTAGGAGTACGCACAGATAAGATAATTGAAATTTTTGTAGCGAGAATCATATAATTAATGTTATTATTTACCACATAAGAGTTATGTGCTACATTTGACGAATAAATGTTTAATTTAACCTTTGAAAGCTCACAACCCCTCTAAAGCTGAAAACTAACTTATATAAAATCCTAAAATCCTGGAAAAGCATGGGGAGGAATCTTCCAATCATAAAAGGAGTAGTGCATTTTTTTTTTTGCGATTCATGCCAAGTTTTCAGCGTGCGTACTCTTGACCACCCGTACTATATTTTTTATTTTCTTTGCGATTTGGATATTATTTTTTGAAGGTTGATTTAGGAGTTTACGTACGTTCAGTAAATTTTTGAGGCTCTAACATTTAAATTCTCGATTTTATAGTCCAAAATAATTTTTGTGCTTACTACTACTATACCTCTTAATGAACGGTGTTTTATTCATAATAATTTGTGAAATATTTTTTCTAAACTTAGTTACTATCAAGTTCTCGGTTAGTAAATTTTTATATAAAATATTCGTAATATGGGAACTTCCCAATGGTAATTCTAGAGGAGGTAAATAAAAATATATAGTACTTTTAGAAACACACTTTCTTATAACGAATAGTTTCCAATCCTTATTTTGTTCGTAAACTGGGCTATGCATTGCATAAATAAAGTTTCCGATTTCAACGACGATTTACAATTCTTATTAATGTTACTACATATTATTTTTTTTTAAAGTAACCATATACACGCTGTTTTGGAAGAAACATGTAGGTATTGTTACGACCTTTCCTAAAAGATACTTTGAAATACATGAAATTCAGATTCAAACACAGTATGAGTAAAACTGGAACTCAAAGAAAGACTACTGTCGTACCGCGAGGAGAAGAGCTTTTGACGTCATACGATGATGCTGCGGTTGGTATAGAAACGGATTATTCCACTGAATTTTGGGGGTGGTGGTAATTCACTTGGCGCTAAAATAAGTGTTCCGAGCCAAATCTGAGTGGGTATCTTTCAGCTGTGTACTTCTTTCGATTCTAGAGTAACGAATTTTGGAATTTCCTTTCGCATTACATCTGATTTGATTAAATATTTCTAATCTGACCTTTTTCAACTGATCTGATCTATTTTAACTGATCTGATCTTTTTCAACTGATCTTAAATGTTTCACCGAATCTGATCTATTTTAATTTGATATAATGTTATGCGATTTACATCAATTTATCTGATTTTATTTTGGATATTTTATAATTTTTACCATGTTCATTAATCCTTCTTTTTGAACTCTCAAGTCGCTTATCATTTATCCTATCAAGTAGTTACCTTTAATTTTATTGGATCTGATCATACCTTCTTTTAAAGTAGATGTTAATTCATGAAAATTAGCGTTTAAATTATCTTTCATCTTTTTAACCCCATCCGATCGTTCACAATCGTCTCTGTAACTTTTTTTTTTATTCGCCCGACTGTACAAAATATAAGAAGCGATTATTGGAAAAAGATGGGTTGATCGAAGATATAATAGACGAATTAGTGATTAATTTGTCGGAGAGCGATTCGAATCTTTGTCAAACACTGACAGTGACTGCAGTTCTAGTGACAATGAATTGCATTAGATTGTATTTAAATGTTATAAAATATTTTTAAAAAATTAATAAATATTTCTATATTTTGTCTCTTTACAAGTTTCTAAAGCTTCATTTAAATTTCGAGTATGGTGATTAAATTATGAAATTATTAATTTAAGTGATATGAGCTATTTTATATAAAACTAAATATAACTAATTCACTCAAAATAGCAATATTAAAGCATACTAAAAGTACAAAAATGTTTCAAGCCTAAAGGTATTTTCGATTACGAGAAATTTCAAAGATAATCTATATTTCAATGCAGTTTAATAAAATATGATTATCTTATTTTCATTGGCGAAACGCGTTTTCTCATTCGCCAAATGTACGCAAATGTACGCTGCCGTTCAATTCATACCAGCTTCCCTCTTCTTTTAAACTCGTCTACTCACGGCAACCCTGTTCAAAGCTCTTCTCCTCGCGGTACGACAGTACCTTTGTGCTCGCGTGTATTTTTATGCAAATATTTTTATTTTCAGAAACAAGTAAAATATTTTCCTTCCGTAAAATTTAATCTCGGAACTAATATAAAATTCTGGGACTGTTTCTTTCGCAACATAAAAAAAACACCAACAACGAGGGAAAAAAAGGCATTTCACAGGCTTCTCCCTCCGAAATGCACTTACAGGAATCAAGACGCACGCATCCACATAAATAATGCAGCATCAGGACACAGAATAGAGACATTTCCAAGGCATCGGCATTTCTAAGATCGAAGGACAACACGCAGGGAAAAAAAGGGGAGAACATCCCCCAAATATTTCCTATATTTCTCTACGAGTTCCTCGTGTTTACGATCATCGGAAAGAAACGCGAGGGGAAAATGCGTTTTAAACCATTTATTCTTCCCCTCCGATGGGGAAATATTTCGCCGCATTTCGTCTTCCGAGTGCTGCAGATATGTGAAGCAGGAAAGCCATATTTCGAGGAGAGTTCGCCCTCCATTGACAGATAGTCCCTGAAAAGCATCAATATTCCAATGCGAAATTCTTCAAAATTCGCAGGTTTCTTTTTTTTTTCTTCTGGGCCAAGACCCTCTCTCTTTAGATAAGGAAAGTTTTTTTCTTCTTCTTCTGTGAGATTTATGCTTCGCTCTTTTGGATGGAGGAAAGCGTAATCTGAAGGGGAATTTGGGGTTTATGCCGGCGCTTAAGAGCTTTGTGACCCGTAATCCACAGTGAGATTCACTAGGCAACAGCAATTACTTTCCTTTTCAGAGTTTTTTTTTTGCTTTCTTTTACCAATTTGTCTGTTTTATATTCGCTTTATACTAAGATTTTGTCCATAGTTGTATTTTTTTTAAATACTAAAACTCTAAATATAAAATATGTTGTACTAAAATGTCAGCAACTTTTTTTCCTAAATGGGTTTTATCCTAAAATATTCGATCCATCAAAATTCATAGAACTCCGCTTACCTATGGAAAGTAAAAATACTATTTAAGATCCACTTAGAAAGATCATGAATGAAATAGCATATTTATAGGTTAAAATCCAATAAAACATTTTTTAAATAGCTTATTTAAAAACGCGAAGGAACTTTCTTTTATACAGAATGACGATGATATCAACATCAGAAGTTGACATGACACTGTGCCAAAGCTTTTAAACTTAGATCAATTGTAATCATTAAACTCAGTAGAAATATATATTTATGTTGAGGGTTGTAACAACAAAAAATATATTAAAAAATCCAGTTATCAAATCACGTTAAAAGTATTGAAAGACCATCAGTTTTTAAGGTTAACCCCCAAAATTAAATTATTGGATCGATAGACACCGTGGCTCGCAACTTACCCCACCATGTTTAAAGCATTTAAGAAAAGATTTTGAAGGAATAATGAAAAATTGTGGATTTGTAATCTTATGCAGCAAATAGAGCTAACATATTATTCAGAGAGTATTTTCCAGATTTCTAATTACCTCGGAGAAAAGCAGCAATTTTTCACAAGAAGGAAAAATTTTTTGTTTCACTCTCACTTTAATGACAGGCACAAAACTCCAAAAAGAGAAGAAAGAAGACCCCTTCCCAGCGATTTACTCCCGTATCAATACAGTTGCTCAGCAGGGCGAAAGCAACATGCACTTAAAGACCATAAAACCCATCAGGAGGTTAGGTCTTCCCCTTTCCCTTCCTTATTACATTCCCAAGAGGTGAAACTGTTTCCCTCCTATTTCCTAATAGCCCCAAGTACTAACTGCATTAGCAACAAAGAACTGGAACAGATGGTGTGTTTCGCAGGACTCCGAATGGTCATTTTCTTTTCGACTTTATCTGAGGTTACTGGATGGTTCCATTGTTTAGCTCCGAAGGTATTCATTCACGTGAGGTTTTCTGAAAATATTTTGCGTCTAAAAATAGCAGAGCTTGTTATAAGGTATGGTATGTTTGTGATTGAAGGTGTTGCGGTATCAGCAACTATAAACCTACTTGTTCTGAATTTTTTTATGGAGATGTTTGGCATATTTCTGAGAGGTATAACACAGTTTATTGGAAGAATTTATTTTCTTATTTATGTACCCCGAAGAATAAAATTTTCAACAAAAAGGGTAAAAAGTTGCTTAAAATTATAAATCTTACGGTAAATGTGCTAACACGTTAAACTTTGTGATTCAGTCAACATAAACATAATGTAAGTAGAATGTTTTTCCTATTAACGAAAGATGAATCTTCCGGGCTAGAGGGCCGGGGTCTTGGAGTTGGGATAGAACTGAACGTTTCGACTTATACAATCGAATCGAATCAACTTCTACTTCGAATCCTAGGTCATACTCAGCCAGGTAAAAAAAATCATGAGTTTGTTCTCAGAATCATCATCCGCAGTTTGATTTTCCTATTGGTTATGTATTTCTTTAATGTATACATTACTGTTTACAGATAGAAATACACTTGAAAGCATGGAGCATAATATAGCATAACAGCATAATGACTGACATGAATGGAGCATGATAAACTTTCCTACAGACATGCATCTTGGTTGCATGTGGACAAATAGCTTGGCAAACAAACTGACACTGTCTTTAGATTCTTTAAAAAACCCTTTTGGAAAGAGTTGACGTTAATGGCTAATGAGGTGTTCGATTATGCAACACAATCGAAAAATAATTCCTTTTCTAAAAACATGTATTGAATTACTCTGTGTATTGAATCACCTATCTTCATGATAAGAGAGCAATTCGAATTTGTGTCATGATTCAGCAAATAAATCTTTAATGATCTATGTTTTGATAGACGAATAATGAATAGTAATCAATCATAAATAAATCACTAAGGCTAGAAAATCTTTCGATACAATCATGTTTAACTTTTGAAATCGGAATGATCACGTTTAAAATATCCTACTAAAATTAAGAAATACATGTATCGTAATCAACAGTTATTTTACTGTGGAATAAAAATATTAGAAATCGATTCAATTTAAATAAAACCCGTTTGAACTATTAATTGTCTCTTTTAATTTGATTTTAAATCTACGAAAATAATCCGGAAATTATTTGAATGATGATTTATTTCTCTCCTTTTTAGAACAAGATTTTCCAAATTCTAAATTCATGTTTTTAAATTGCTAAAATCACAGAGTAGCTAAAATGAACAGTGATTCACTTATAAATTCATCCAAAATCCACGAGCTAATTGGACGTTTAACTGGATCTTTCTGGTCACAATGACTACGTCACTTGATTTCAGGGTCCAATCAAAACCGCAGATTCTCCCGCTCGCCCGAAATCTCCTGCCTCCTGCTATTCCACAGACGATATAGACAGCTGCATAATTATTTTTGTTTCTCCGGTCGCCATTTTTTTGCTTAATAATTTTTCGAATGTGGTAGTTGTGTGTTTCGGAGCTTACCACCTATGGATATTCATTATTTACACAGAGATGTCTCTACGCTTTCCATCAACATCGAAGTGGACTTCACGGGAATTCAGATAAGATTTAAAGCAGTGGCTCTCGACCTTTTTAATAATTCTTTTAACTTTTAAATTCATTTGGCCATTGATGTAGAAAAAGTTGTAAGATTAATAGAAATTTTGCTGGTCGAAAACCACTGAGTTGCTTTTCTGTTATTGTGCTTTTCTTCCAAAATATGTAAATTCATTTTCTTATGATTTCGTATAATTCATTATTATATTAGTGTTTCAGTGAATATTTCATGTGAAACAGAATTAGTGCATGTTAGTTTCAATTTTACTACTTCATGATAGTCCAGAAATTTAATGGCGCAATATGATCATACTTGATTTCGCCATAAAACGCTAAACCGAATCAAAAATTTAATTTATTTTAATATTTTGCTTCGTTTTTTATTTGTTGGGATTTCTTATCTTCCTAAAATGTCTGACGAAGTTATACCAGTTCTATCATATCTTTAAATTCATAGAAATGAAAAGAAATATAGGATATTGTATTAATATTATAAGTGCTACTGGATAAATTATTATACATTTACAAGAATGCTTTGCATTTTATGCTACTATTAATGCGTTTGTAAGTTACAAAAGTTTGAAAGTTACAATTATTTCCTCCCTTTTCAATGATAAATAACATGCGTACTGTGTAATATTTGGTATTAAAAAGTATTGGTCTTAGCGATTATCAGAGTCAGAACCTTTGAATGCACATACCTAACTTTTAATTTTTACACCTTTGCTAATTTTGTCTTGAAGTGTCATATTTTATGATTTTCTTTATGTGTGCACATTTACATGCTACCAGTCGGTGCTCCAGTAGAGCTTTCCATTATGCAAAAACCCAAAATTAAAACGTGCAAATTTTAAGAGACATTTGACTTAAGTGACAGAGAAATAAAATGTACTGATTTGTAAATTAGGTATGGTTAAAAATCCTTTTAGAGCTAGGAACATCACAACTGGCACTCCAACTGGTATTGTGTAAATTGGAATACCTACTAGCTTGTGTAAAATGCTTTTTTTTCAAGCCTGGATTCTCTCTATTCATAGTTTGAAATATAGAAAATTTTGTAATAATGCACCCTTCACCCCTTTTTCTAAAAACGGTCCAGACTTGAAAGAACATTAGCACAGTATGACTCCGTTTCAGCCCATATGGCACCAATTATTTTTTTGCCCCATATTAAGAGGAGTTTCTTCTTATTCAGTCTGCCGTGGTATGTCAATCCGGCGATATCAATTGGACCAAACACAGAGAAACACATGAAAAGTCATCTTTAACCGTTTCGCTGTGATTCGCCCGATTGGTTTCGCCGTATTGTCCTTCTACAAATGAGTGGAAACTCTCCTTTGCTACATTCATGTTTAAACTATATTATCATTCATATTTTCTCCTATAACGAAAATGCATAATCAGTATAACAGTACATTAGTTATCTCTACCAGAAAAAACCCGCGAAAAGTTGGTTTTCCTTTTTGACCATCAGGTTTTGCTTTTGACTTCCGGGTTATGAGCTTGTCGACCTCGTGCACGGACGCTTTTGGTTTTGGCATCGAGGGGTATGTATTTAGGGGGTCGTTGAGGGGGAAATGGACTCGGGGTTCGGCAGTTTCCTAGTCTGCGCCAACAGTGTGGGGCTGAAGAGGGATCGAAAGGGAATCACGAGGGCAGTTGGGATGAAACGCTTGGTGGTCGCAGCCTCTAGAAATCGGGAAATAGGCAAACTATGCAGAAGAGAGAATGTTTTCATACTTAATACATGCTTGAGAGAATTTATTTATGCATTGTTGGTGTCCACAGGGTGGTCTAAAGTCACTAGGCCATGTCGATTAGAAAAACTAATAATGTATGAATAATACATTTGACATTTTATTTAATCGTGCCTAAAATGTATACTTGATGAATTTCATACGATTACTATCCTGTCTATCCGTCCAGACTTTTTTGGTAAAAGTTCATGTTTTTGTGAAATTGTGAAAATCAATTCAAAATTTTGTAAATTCAAAATTAGCTTTAAATTGGTCTCTTTCAGTCAGTTCTGTTGTGAAACAGCGTTTTTTAGTGATATGCAAAATTTAAAAAATAGCTAATATTATGATGGAAAATCATAGAAAAAGGAACTGTTTTAAAATGAAAAATATTGAGAATATTCATTTAAAGCTAAAAGTATTTTGAACTGTGCCCTTTATTCAGATGTAAATATTTTTCAAGGGTCCTTAAACGGATCAAAGTTTGTTCTAAACGTACTGAAACCTGGCTGTTAATTGTTTTTGCTAAAATGAACTTGAGAATTAACTTTGAAAAATTGCTCTTGCAGTAGTATTTTTAAGAGTTAACCAATAACTCTTACAGCCATATTCACAGCCATCAGCGTCAGTGTTAACCAGGAGCTAAAGAGAAAAAAAATTAGCTTTTCGCTGACTCTGATTGGTGGAATCCTTCTTAGACCAAGAATTTAACACCGACGCTGATGGCTGTGAATATGGCAGTTAAAGTATCCCATCGTTAAAATATTTAAATATGGTGCAGTTGAATCATTTATGTTTTGCAATTTAATTTGTTAATCAAGGAGGCCTTAAATTGACAACAAAAATTACCATCTCAATTAATGCTACCAACAAAAGTAAAACGTATCCTTTTAAGTTATCAAGAATTTTGATGATCTAGTGACTTTCAGGCCACCTTATTATAATTAGTGCCATCACTGTTTACCAATGAAAGTGAATGAGCAGCTCTTGATTTACAAAGAAAATTTCGAAAAGATTTTCTATAAATTCGAATTTACTAGGTGCAATTATGAGCAAAGTATAGAACTGTAGTTCGTCTGATTTCAGATGAATTATTTTGAAAATCAAGCTTACCCCCCCATTATTCTTTACCTACTATGAATTATTCATATTTAAGTAGTGCATCATAAATGGAAGAAATGACTTCATTTAGCCTGTAACCTTGACTACAGTAAATGGAGAGTTTTTTTTAATATGCTATAAATTTCAAACTTCAACTTATAATATTATATCCCTTATACATAACACCATCCTCTCTTTAAATCTGTGACATGACTTCGTAAAAAGATATAATTTATTGTTGGCCAATTCCTTGTTTTAGGCACAAATACTTAATATTTCATCATTTTGTGGGTAATGCTAAATACATGTCGGACAAAGACCCTCGTATGTGCTATAGCTGTCTTAATGACGAACTATATACCCTATGTTTTTAATAATAAAACTTAAAATTCCTTTGAACTTATTTAAGCAAAAATTAATGGAAATTTGAACTAAATATATATATAGCAAGACAAATTTAATGAATATTATAAAATAAAATAGAAGAGGCCCTAGATTTGGATTACTTCAAATAAATCATCCTCACAGAGTACATAAAAAACTATTCCTTAGAAGGAATTTAAGTTTATTTTTCTATTCCATGTTTCTTCAAGTATTATATTTTTTCTGGTAACAAGTCAATTTATATTCTCCGAAATATTTACTTTATTACTTTAATACATGGTTTTTGGTTAATAGGAAATTTTTCCATTAAATTAATTAGCCATAGCCATAGCCTAAAGTTTTTTTTTTTTACCTTGAAAACGAATTTTTTGATGGTTCCTAGTTTCGATTAATGAGCACTCCAGTTTGAAAAGAAGACGCATTGTTTACAAAAAGAAAGGGTTGAATTAAATTATAAAACTATAAGTTATAAATAGTACACAACATATTTTATATTTTTTCACTAAAATAATTCTAAAATTCTTTAATATGATCTAAAGGAGTTGTTAAAATTATATAAATAAAATATTTAAAGAATGAAAATGTGTTTTCTTTAAAAATATTTCTGAATTTTCTTACTAGAAATGCTATTTGAGGTAGCCTCCGAGGGGAAGTAATAAATTAGATGGCATAAAAAATTCGGTACTCAAAATATTTTTTAATATTGAGGTGAATTTCTAAATTAGTTTTGAATAGGATATGAAACTTGTGTTTTAAGTAGAAATATCCAAACTAAAATTTTTAATCACCATTTTTTCAAACTTATGAAAATATTTTGAATGTGAACAGGTGTATATAAGGAATATTTTGAGCGAAAACCACAATAGAATGCAAAAAAAAATATCTTTTAAAGATTTTTAATGACCTAGAAATTGTGACATCTCTAAAAAAAATAATGGCAAGACTAAAACCATTTGTTCGTTTGCAAGAAAATAAAGGCAGTTAAACGCAGTTAAAGGCAATATTTAATAAAACGCAGAATTTCAAGACAAAACTAACTATTTAATAATCAGCATTAAAAATATTACGAAAATAAACCCCAACGTTATGTCTCCTACCAACTTAATTCTGGTCACTTCTTAAACTGCAGCACATTTCTTTCCTTTTTCGTTTTTAAAATAAGCACAACATGTTTCGGGTCCCTTGGTTTTGTGTTGATTAACATGATGATTAGATTTCTCCAAACTTACTATTTTTGGTTTCAGATTCGTTAAATTTATAACATGAGAAAGTAATATTGTCAAATAAGATTTTTATGCTTAAGAAGTCTGCAAATTCCATTAAGATTTGAGTAGCATTAATTAGAAAATCTTTTTATGTATCCCCTCTTAAATTTTATGATGGTTTGCTTTTTTGAGGAAATATAAATGCCTTCATTGTTGATATGATGCATAGGCTCAAGTGGCATACTTTATTGTTAATCTATGAAACCTTTAAGCCAAGTTTCAGCAATAAACATGTGGCAAAAGAAATCTCAAAATTTAGTGCCTATTAATGTTTTGTTTATAAGATTTGGAAGCATAAAAAAATTATGTTTTAAAGACCCTGTTTTATAGTTAGAACCCAAATCTCTCTGAAGAATATGCAGAATGAAATTAAACTAATTTGGGAATAAATCCTTATAAGTCGATATTTTTCCTGTAAAATAATTGATTACAACTGTAATTAAAAAGAATTGTAGCTTTACTGTGATGTAGAAAATATTTTAGGTATTAGAATTTGGAATGGATATTTATTAGGTATGGACAAGTGAAATTTTTAAATGTAAAAAAAAATCTGGCTTGATTCTAAATAATAAATTTTCAAAATTATTTGTTGAATTTTTTTTTAAAGATTAAATCGTCACAAATTATAGAAATTACTCCAGTTACCAAAATCTTATTTTGATTTAACCTTACAAAAAGAATGTTTACTTTTAACTTATATATATATATATATATATATATATATATATATATATTTGAATTTAAGATAAAAATATCCTAACTAACACTAAATGTAAAAAGAATGTCTAGTTTTAAAACATTATGTCTTTTGGTTGAAAAATGCAAGATTGCAAGAGTTGTTTAGGAATATTTTTTTTTTTGCTTTCTTTCTATTAAATGCTGACTACTTCTGATGTTTGGTCGTAGTTTATTAAGTAATTAAATTTAATGTTACACACTTACCCGATTTTAAAACAACCTTCTACCTAATTTATACCTAATTCCAACCTTATTTAATGGTAAAAAACCTTACTTATATCTGTTGGTTCTTCAATATAAAATTATATGTATAATTTAGGGATACATCTTTATATGATACCATTTTCCTCTACTAAATAAGTACGATTGATCTCTGAAAATATTCGAACGTTATTGCAATACCTGAAACATTTTAAGGTCAAAAATATACTTGATACACTTTTTAAATAAAAAATAAAATCAAAGTACATTGATGTTTAAATTTAAAGTATTTAGGGAGCATATAAACAAGATGAACTTAAGTTAAATTGAATTGACTTGAGGATTGAATAATTTAATTTGATTTTCCTTTTGATGCTCTGCTAACTGATTTAGTTAAATTTAATTGAAAGTTTTAGAAAATAGAATAGTCACAGAATTATAAATAACATATGTCATTCTATTTAGAATTTTTTATCCTTTTTACAAATTTAAGCGAAAAACTTTGGAAACTTATAAAAGTTTTTTATACCCCATTGAACCTTATAGAAATACATAATCAAAGCTTGAATTTTGTTTTAAAAAATTGAAATTTTACTAAAGGAATCAATGTTGTTTCTATTAATTTAAATCAAGGACTTAATCCCCTTGGGTCTGTGGTCCTTAAATTTAACTTTGTTCTAAAGAAAACTCTTCAACAGAAATAACTTTTGTGCTAATGCCCAAATTACATGTTTAAAGGGCATGTATTTTTTTAATCACTTTCAACTTTGGAGAATATGGGCTTATTTCGTGGTTAAATGGATTTATAGTATCTGACACTAACGAAGCAATGTATGGGGATTTTTACTCTATGAAAGGCACGACCTGAACACTGTTAGTGCATAAACCTAAATTTAAAAATTTTAACCACTTTCCATAGAGATAAAAATTAGATGAAGCCACATACAAAGTGAAACTTTAAAATTTGAGTCCAATATCGGATAACTAGTTGCCTAATCCTAGTCGTTTCTAAAGAAAATGATTGTGATGTGATTAGAGTACCCCCACCTTCAATGCTGGATGAGAAATAATTTGGTAATTAATATAAAAAATGATGCCATATATAAAATAAACTGGTGTCTTAAAACTCCCAAACTTCTTCGCAGTTCGAGTTCCTGGCTAAAGTAACTGAGTGTTCAGAGTGCTATGTGATGTTGAAAGGGGGGGTCAGGGTGAATACCACTGGCCTTTCTCTTAGTGTTGTCAACCGGTCAGTGCATGAGGAATGTGCATGTCCTTTGTCCGGAACACTGACCGCCCAGGGTCACCTCCGGGTTCTAATGTTAACTCTTAATGCCGGATGGTTAGTGACCGGCTCCTACTTCCGGGGGAGCCGGCACGTAGTACCTTGGGGACAACCAGGTGATATGAATTTGGAGGATGGTGCGACTCCGTTCGACAACTTGGTCGGAGGAGACGAAATGTCTTACATAGACGAACTTTTTTTTTTGAACGAAATCCGGAAGGCCTCTCTGACCCGTCGTCGGAGCCCCATCCTCACCCTACGATGCCTCAGAACCGGATTGCGATGATAATGTGTGGAGTTCTCAAAACAAAATTGAGTCGTTGAAAAATATCGTTACCTTTGTTGTAACTTGTAACAATCGTTACTGTTTGTTCAATTCAAACTGAAGGCATTTTGGGTAATCGGTATCTCTTGAAAAAAAAAAAAGAAACACAATCTGATAAAAGAAAACGACTACGATTAGGGGAAAATTATAAAATTAATTAATGTAAAACCAAGGCATTTTTGTCTTATGAAGACATTCTTTGAACAAAGCATTTATGTGCTTCCTCTATTTTTATCAGTTATGGAAAGTTTGGTTGGGATTAATTTTCTATGATTAATTTGATTGTGAATGTGATGAACACATTCTTTAAGTTTAACCACGAAATCTACCGTACTGTTTAAAGGGTTAAGTGATTAAAGTTTTATTAAAATGTTCTTGAAGTGAACAAATCGTGTAAAATATTCTGGACTTCGTTCAGAGTGAATTTAAAATTAAAAAATTAAAAGTAATAAAATGTTGGTAATAGAAACAAACTTGATTTTAAAATAAGTAAAATTTACAAAACCTTTAATACGGCGGGTTAAAGTTTTTTTCCCTGCCATTTATCTCTTAAGAATACTACTAAGCACCTTGTTTTTTCTGCAGAAAAGGATAAAAATTTCTAATGGGGAATGAAAATACTAAAATTATTTACAAATAAAAACTATTTGGATAAATAAAATTTATCTTTAAATATTACTTGAAAACATTTATATAATTCTTCTTTCATCCTAAAAAATTGAAAAAAAAAAAGCACCAGAGCATTTTATTCAAAATAAGTTACTCAATAAAAAATAACTTTGAGCGTATTGAAATAACTCATCAAATAAAGTGACCAGAAAACTAAATGTTGAAGTAGTATTAAAGGTTGGAAATAGATATGTTTTTGGTTGTTTTACTTGAAATTGGGTAATTTGTGAAGTAACTTCAGCAAATTCTTTCCTTCCTTAATATCCAAAGAAACATATAGTTACCTGTAACTAAGAGTTTCAACCACTATCTTCAAACCATAAAAGAAAATTACAACAATAAACTAACTAAAATGAAAGTACCTGGAGTATTTCTATATTTCGAAAAGTATTAAGTGGTTGAATTTAAAGATTTTAGGATAAGAAAGGAAAATATTATGCTTTCTTTTTAACTTATACGATGGACAACTAAATATCCTAATAAGTATCTTCCACTTCCATTTTTATTTTTTATTCTATCTACACCAGTCTGCGCAATTCTGCCATAAGTTGACGAGTAGCTTTAGTAAATGAAGAGAGTAAAAAAAAAGAGGATATACATTAGCATCCATACAAGTTGCCAGAATAACTTTAAAACAATGGGACAGTTCTCTATACCATCCATATCACATTGGTGGTATTAAGAGCAACAAACCTAGTCCTTGACTTCTATGCGATATGAAATTTAAATATTTCTGGCCATTTTTCTGATCTTGTATTTCTAATAAATTTTAACATCCCTATAATGTTTTTCAACAGTAAAAAAAGTGAATGTGTGAATCACGAAGGCTAAATTAAAAACAAAATTGAGTTTAAATCTAAATGTTTAAAGGAATTTGCAGAATTTCTTTAATTTAAAAGTTTGAAGTTTGACTTTTTAATTTTGTTCAGTTGAATTTTCACTTTTAAGCATTAAAAAAGCAGTTCCAAACAAATAAATCTTGGAACACATAAATCTTTCACACGCCTCATTCGTACTCTATTATAAGAATACTAACTACAAAGTCTTTCATGTATCAATCATTAAATTTGAATATTGAAATGAAATCTTTCGTTTAATTGAAAAGCATCTTTTTTCGAATGTTACTTCTACTGGTAATTTTTTCTCCAAAATGACTTAGAATAATTAATAATTCAACTCCTTGAATGATGAAAATACCTAAATATTTTAAGTGGTGATCAATTGTAAAATTTTAAGGTTCACAAGTTCCTAATTTCTGTACCAGTTTGTGATTTTATTATTTCACTTTCATTAGATTTTATTATTTTAGGAATTAACTTTTTAAAAAGCCAAATTATGTAAAAAAAAACCCTACAATACCTTTAAAACGTTAATTGTACACCATTTTTTGTTGGAAGAACCAAAATATACTGATCATTAATATTTTTAAAATATAATTTATTTTTTGAGACAAATATTTAGAGTTTATGATATTATTGAAGTGCTGAAATAACCTTTGAGCCTAAAATCAATACATTAATCTAAGCTTGGAACCTCTACTACAGTTGTTTTGTGGTGTTAATTTAAATGCTTGATATCAATAAATTAAGGGTAATTGATATTTATTGGAAAGAATAGTATGTTTTTAGACACAAGGTATTGTGGTAACTTCTCTGAATTTTTTTTGAAGTTCGAGTTTCTGATTTAAAAAAAAATAATATTTACAATACAAGTTCACATCAAAAGAGTGTCAAACCGCCCACCATATCTTGGGTGGTCTTCAAAGCCAAGGGGTACAAATAGACTGCTAGATAACTTCCATATACGAGATGGATGTTTTATATACATTTTTTTTTTGGCTTGCGGGCTATTTTTGTAGTAGTAATAAATCATAGAACATAATATCAAATCCCAGAGGTTTATGAAGTTAATTTTTTAAGTATTCAATATTTTATTCACCTAGCATTGTGAACTTGTCGCGTTTACCACCTTGGCTTCCCACCCACTCCAATCAATATCCTCCCAAGAAAAAAATTGCTTAAATTCAGTTTCAGTGGGATCTCTTCTCTTATCCTGTAGTTGCATCATAGAGGGTCTTTTGTCTGCTTTCTTTTCCCACCCGACTCTTGTTAACTCTTCTAACATGCATGCCTTTTCTCTCAAGCAAAGTGTATAAACTTCTCTTTTCAACAGTATTTCTACTAGAGATTGAACAGTGGAATGATGCGTGTATATGTAAAGTTAGATTTCATTAGAAGAATTTAGTTCTCTGGTGTAATTTTGTTTAAATCTAAAAATTCTTCAAATAAAATCTAACCTTACATATACACGCATCATTCCACTGTTTAATCTCTAATGTTTCGCCGATTCCCCAGTTTCCGGAGACTGCGACGCAATCGTTTCGTCTCGATCGCACTCGTCGTTCCCTCTCCATCCTCCTTCAGAGACCCCGCATCTGTTTCCGCAGACACTGCCGATCCTTGCGCCCATTTCTGCCCTTCGCTACCCCCTAAAGACAGAATCCGTCGGTGTCACAACCACAAAGCGTTCGTGCACGACGTGTCGGTACACTCTTAGCTCGGGATCAAAAGCAATTGCTGATGTGTCAAGGGAAAACCAACTTCCCGCGTGTTTCTTCTGGTAGCAATGAGATGATGGGTGTACTGTTATACCCTATCATGTACTTTCATGTAGGGGGAAATATGGATGATACACATAATGTTGGTACCATTATATACCCAGCCTTAGTATCAATTTCTGACCACCTCAATTATATAGTGTTGGAAAAACTTTATAAATAATTTGTAATTGAGGTGTTTAGAAACTGGAACATCCTCAAGATTGGTGCACTCTGCCCGGTGGTTGAACATTACATTTTTTTCTATTAGTTGGTTCAGCAATTAAAAAATTCATTTGTTCTTTAATTACTTAACTTTTAAAATCAAATGCAATATTTTAATTGTTGGACCAACCCCATCGAGCTGTCCTGATTAAAAGTGGTTTAAGTCCAAAACTTTAATAAATTTAGGTTAGCATGGATTTTGGGTATTTTATTAGAACTTTTATTTCTTCTGGTAATTCTCCTAATAAAGTAGTTAGACTAAATATGCAGTCCAAAATGTACCAACTCCATAGTAGTAACACAGGTTCAATAGGTAAAAACCTTGAATTACTCAACACTAAGTTCTTTGACTTTAGACCACTTTTATTCTGAGCAGCTAATTTATTAGCAATTTGTGTGAATTTTTATACTTTTTCTTTTTGAGTACCTTAGAACAATTTTATTTTACAACTATTATTTCTAAATTTACAGATTAGCAATTCATTGGAAATTTTACTCTCAGTATTGGTATCAAAATTAGCCAGATACTGTAAGCATAAGGTACTGAAAAAGAAAATTTTAGGTTATGTCAGGAACCAAAAGTCACAGGGTTCCCATAGGGTCAAAAAAGTCTTATAAAGACCCTAATTTTACTTTTGGTTTTAGGTGCCCCTAAAAGGTCATATATTTTTACAAAAGCCTAAAAAAGCCATATTTTTAATCCAAATGGTTAACTTTAGTCTCATTTCTAATACTAAAATTTTTTTTTGGCATTTTTCTTAAATTTGCCTTATGGATTATATAGACCTCGAAGCCAAATAGTGTATATTTGTTTACTTAATATTAAGTATTTAACTTATTAGTTGGAATTTCTTTCTTAATTTTAAGTATTCTTCAAATTAATTCAGTTGAAAAGTAAAATCTTTTTAAAGAGCTCTAAAATGTTCTATAAAGGCCCTATTTTTGGTTCTAACAGAGAAGGAACCCTGTGGCAAAAATTTTTAATTCATACTTTGTATCTAAAGTATTTTCACAGAATTTTTCCACAAATCTTGTGCCTTTGGTGTAAGAACCTGGTATCTCCACTTTGAATTCAATTTTACTTTAGATGATATTTGGAGGTATCTTAAACGTTGGTGTGCTTTAGGGTTGCTGTGTAAATTTTGCGTAGGTTATATATATGTGTCAGGATTAAAATATATGTCAGGATTAAAAAAACTTTAAAATAATTCCTAGTATTTCTAAAGTTTATCTTTTAAAACATTAAAAGCATCACTTTTTTGAAAAGTTCTATAGAGCATTCGCACATGACGTCACTTGGAGGACAAAATCAACGTTGCTAAGGCTGTTGTTAGGGGTGGGACATAGAAGTATCCAATAGCAGCATTAGCACATGATGTCACTGGAGGAATAAAACAACGTTGCTAAGGCCGTTGTTAGGCAGAGTCATGTGATTGAAAATGGTCTATGTTAAACTCTAAAAAAAGAATATTGTTTATTCTTTTTTATTCTGTTTTCTTCTTGTGTTTTTTATGTTCTATGAAGGTCAGAGATGCATCAGTGCAATTTCTGATTCAAAAGAACTCATATTGTATAAATATGAGCGTTTTTAAAAATTACCAATTTAACAGTTTATGAAAGCACATTTGAAAAAATGTATGAGCCTGTTTAGAGAAAATGTGAACTCTACAGATTTACAAATTCCATTTTGTTTTATAATAAAGTTTTTATGAAGGCTTAGCTAAAATAAATTGTGGGCTCGAAATCTAAAGGTTTTGGTCAAATTAAAAAAAAATGTCTCAGAATTAAAACATGTTGGGATATCAATTTTCTAAATTTAGTATCAATATTTATTAAATAGTTACTCAAAGGTATGTTTTTAAAAGGTTCAAACTCTGATAGAAATTAAGACCTCAACTACAAATGCTCCCTTAAATCTCGCTCTGTTTTGAATATCCTTTTTCTTACGAGATTCCGAGATAATCCCTTACTTTTCCCATCTCTCGATTTTTCAGTTTTCAGCTGTGAACAATATTTTCTCTTGAGATGTCACGTGTGCTATCTATTATAACTTATTAAACTGCGTCGTTCTCGTAGCAGCCAAGCCTGACAATTGTGTAAAGTTATGCTTTTTGGATGATTTCACAGTAATTACTGATTCTAATTATAAAATTTTCGAAGTTCTCTATAATTTGATGTTACACTATGAGGTTGGTTGTTTCGATATTATCCTCTAAAGGCCAATGTCGCATAAGCAGTATGAGTTTTAGTGAATAGAGGAATAAAAATACAATGGACGGTTTTACAATTCTTGAATTAGACAACCGGAACTTACTTGAACGAACAGCGGCGGTATTAACTTCTAAAAGTGTAAACATTTTACAACTGCTAAACAATTTTAAAAAGGAAAATCATCAAAGGATAACTTAAAAGATAACACTGGGCAACAATTTTTAACGAAGTTAGTGTAAACATAATGTTATAGATCAATGATTCTCAATGGGGACGGGGAGAGGATGTTTAGAGGTGGTACTGAACTTGTATTAGGCAGTAGGTGTATGAGCATTCAGCACGTTTTGGCATTCCAACTTAATTTTAAAACTTCTAAAACATAAACGGAAATGCCATGAACTTAGAAGTCCTCTCGGTCACAACTCCCGGGATTGTGTGGGATTGTGTCATGGGCGACGAGTTGACAATAGTTAGGGTGCCAAGTCACAAAAAAGGTTAAACAAGTTTATGGTTTCTGATAGAGAACAAAGTGTAGATTTCAGAACGGATTGATTCTTCTCTCTAAAGAGTGGAATTTTTTTTTTACAAATAGGGCAGCGGGTTTATCAAGAGGGGGGACTAAAGGAAATAGCTTTTAAATTCATTTTTTTTCGCGTTAAAAATCCGAAATTTTCTGGGGAAGAATCCCCAGCCCCCCCCCCTCACAATGGCACTGGTTTCAATCTGGTGACCACAGGTGATTCCCGAGAGCGTGGTCTGCAAAATACTATAGAAAAGAAGTTATTGGAGGGCAACATTCACTACCAAATTTTTACCATTAACTTTCGCTACTTAAAGCAGCCCATTATAAGTTAGTATAGAGTGAGAACACGCAAAAAGAGAAAAAAAAACATATACGTGTGTAGAATTAAATGTTATTTACTTGGAAGGGTATAAGAAGAGGTCTCCGAGTTCAGAGTTCAACAAATTTGGGTCTTAAGATTTCTAATAGTAGTATACTAAAATTCATTTTAACATTTAGTAATCTCCTTTTCCCCTAACCTAAATAACAGAATTTTCTTAGGAGGTCGTTGAAAAATGTTCTGCACTTCAGAGGGGCGGTAGCTTTCCTCATCATTATATTCGCTTTGAAAGGAAAATGTATTCCAAATGTCAGGGATATAAAGAGTGTGACCATACATAATACTGTGCTCTCTTCAACTAATGTGCTTAGAAACATATTTAAGTACCTAGAAACGAAAAAAAAAATCTGAGTACTTGTGATGACATTGCCTTTAATTCTCTTTGAGAATATATTTCTGTAGTATTGTATTTAGTTTAAAAAAATCTAATGACACTCAAAATATTCTTATAGGTGTGAAAACACCTCAATTGTTTATTTATATTTATTAGAAAGGGAATATTTCCCTTGTCTGTTAGGGAGGTTACTGTTTTTTCCTCCCCGAGAGCACTGGAAGTTTTAGACTTTATATTTAAAAGAAATATGGTTAGGTTAGCTTCCATTCATAATATCATCATTTTCCCTTTTAAAGGAAAACTTATTCCAAATTTCAGGGAGATCAAGAGTGAGACCATCTAGTCCAGTGCTCTCTCTAAGTAATGTGCTTATACAGTACAACATACCAGAAACGGAAAAAAAAATCTGGGTACTTATGGTGAAATTGTCTTCTATTCTCTTTGAGAATATATTTCTGTAGTATTGTATTTAGTTTAAAAAAATCTAATGACACTCAAAATAGTTTTATAGGTGTGAAAACACCTCAATTGTTTATTTATATTTATTAGAAAGGGAATATTTCCCTTGTCTGTTAGGGAGGTTACTGTTTTTTCCTCCCCGAGAGCACTGGAAGTTTTAGACTTTATATTTAAAAGAAATATGGTTAGGTTAGCTTCCATTCATAATATCATCATTTTCCCTTTTAAAGGAAAATTTATTCCAAATTTCAGGGATATCAAGAGTGAGACCATCTAGTCCAGTGCTCTCTCTAAGTAATGTGCTTATACAGTACAACATATTTAAGTATCCAGAAACGAAAAAAAAAATCTGGGTACTTATGGTGAAATTGTCTTTAATTCTCTTTGAGAATATATTCCTGTAGTATTGTATTTAGTTTAAAAAAATCTAATGACACTCAAAATATTCTTATAGGTGTGAAAACACCTCAATTGTTTATTTATATTTATTAGAAAGGGAATATTTCCCTTGTCTGTTAGGGAGGTTACTGTTTTTTCCTCCCTGAGAGCACTGGAAGTTTTAGACTTTATATTTAAAAGAAATATGGTTAGGTTAGCTTCCATTCATAATATCATCATTTTCCCTTTTAAAGGAAAATTGATTCCAAATTTCAGGGAGATCAAGAGTGAGACCATCTAGTCCAGTACTCTCTCTAAGTAATGTGCTTATACAGTACAACATATTTAAGTATCCAGAAACGAAAAAAAAAATCTGGGTACTTATGGTGAAATTGTCTTTAATTCTCTTTGAGAATATATTCCTGTAGTATTGTATTTAGTTTAAAAAAATCTAATGACACTCAAAATATTCTTATAGGTGTGAAAACACCTCAATTGTTTATTTATATTTATTAGAAAGGGAATATTTCCCTTGTCTGTTAGGGAGGTTACTGTTTTTTCCTCCCTGAGAGCACTGGAAGTTTTAGACTTTATATTTAAAAGAAATATGGTTAGGTTAGCTTCCATTCATAATATCATCATTTTCCCTTTTAAAGGAAAATTGATTCCAAATTTCAGGGAGATCAAGAGTGAGACCATCTAGTCCAGTGCTCTCTCTAAGTAATGTGCTTATACAGTACAACATATTTAAGTATCCGGAAACGAAAAAAAAAATCTGGGTACTTATGGTGAAATTGTCTTTAATTCTCTTTGAGAATATATTTCTGTAGTATTGTATTTAGTTTAAAAAAATCTAATGACACTCAAAATATTCTTATAGGTGTGAAAACACCTCAATTGTTTATTTATATTTATTAGAAAGGGAATATTTCCCTTGTCTGTTAGGGAGGTTACTGTTTTTTCCTCCCCGAGAGCACTGGAAGTTTTAGACTTTATACTTAAAAGAAATATGGTTAGGTTAGCTTCCATTCATAATATCATGATTTTCCTTTTTAAAGGAAAATTTATTCCAAATTTCAGGGAGATCAAGAGTGAGACCATCTAGTCTAGTGCTCTCTCTAAGTAATGTGCATATACAGTACACAACATATTTAAGTATCCAGAAACGAAAAAAAAATCTGGGTACTTATGGTGAAATTGTCTTTAATTCTCTTTGAGAATATATTTCTGTAGTATTGTATTTAGTTTAAAAAATCTAATGACACTCAAAATATTCTTATAGGTGTGAAAACACCTCAATTGTTTATTTATATTTATTAGAAAGGGAATATTTCCCTTGTCTGTTAGGGAGGTTACTGTTTTTTCCTCCCCGAGAGCACTGGAAGTTTTAGACTTTATACTTAAAAGAAATATGGTTAGGTTAGCTTCCATTCATAATATCATCATTTTCCCTTTTAAAGGAAAATTTATTCCAAATTTCAGGGAGATCAAGAGTGAGACCATCTAGTCCAGTGCTCTCTCTAAGTAATGTGCTTATACAGTACAACATATTTAAGTATCCAGAAACGAAAAAAAAATCTGGGTACTTATGGTGAAATTGTCTTTAATTCTCTTTGAGAATATATTCCTGTAGTATTGTATTTAGTTTAAAAAAATCTAATGACACTCAAAATATTCTTATAGGTGTGAAAACACCTCAATTGTTTATTTATATTTATTAGAAAGGGAATATTTCCCTTGTCTGTTAGGGAGGTTACTGTTTTTTCCTCCCTGAGAGCACTGGAAGTTTTAGACTTTATATTTAAAAGAAATATGGTTAGGTTAGCTTCCATTCATAATATCATCATTTTCCCTTTTAAAGGAAAATTGATTCCAAATTTCAGGGAGATCAAGAGTGAGACCATCTAGTCCAGTGCTCTCTCTAAGTAATGTGCTTATACAGTACAACATATTTAAGTATCCGGAAACGAAAAAAAAAATCTGGGTACTTATGGTGAAATTGTCTTTAATTCTCTTTGAGAATATATTTCTGTAGTATTGTATTTAGTTTAAAAAAATCTAATGACACTCAAAATATTCTTATAGGTGTGAAAACACCTCAATTGTTTATTTATATTTATTAGAAAGGGAATATTTCCCTTGTCTGTTAGGGAGGTTACTGTTTTTTCCTCCCCGAGAGCACTGGAAGTTTTAGACTTTATATTTAAAAGAAATATGGTTAGGTTAGCTTCCATTCATAATATCATCATTTTCCCTTTTAAAGGAAAATTTATTCCAAATTTCAGGGAGATCAAGAGTGAGACCATCTAGTCCAGTGCTCTCTCTAAGTAATGTGCTTATACAGTACAACATATTTAAGTATCCAGAAACGAAAAAAAAAATCTGGGTACTTATGGTGAAATTGTCTTTAATTCTCTTTGAGAATATATTCCTGTAGTATTGTATTTAGTTTAAAAAAATCTAATGACACTCAAAATATTCTTATAGGTGTGAAAACACCTCAATTGTTTATTTATATTTATTAGAAAGGGAATATTTCCCTTGTCTGTTAGGGAGGTTACTGTTTTTTCCTCCCCGAGAGCACTGGAAGTTTTAGACTTTATACTTAAAAGAAATATGGTTAGGTTAGCTTCCATTCATAATATCATCATTTTCCCTTTTAAAGGAAAATTGATTCCAAATTTCAGGGAGATCAAGAGTGAGACCATCTAGTCCAGTGCTCTCTCTAAGTAATGTGCTTATACAGTACAACATATTTAAGTATCCGGAAACGAAAAAAAAAATCTGGGTACTTATGGTGAAATTGTCTTTAATTCTCTTTGAGAATATATTTCTGTAGTATTGTATTTAGTTTAAAAAAATCTAATGACACTCAAAATATTCTTATAGGTGTGAAAACACCTCAATTGTTTATTTATATTTATTAGAAAGGGAATATTTCCCTTGTCTGTTAGGGAGGTTACTGTTTTTTCCTCCCCGAGAGCACTGGAAGTTTTAGACTTTATATTTAAAAGAAATATGGTTAGGTTAGCTTCCATTCATAATATCATCATTTTCCCTTTTAAAGGAAAATTTATTCCAAATTTCAGGGAGATCAAGAGTGAGACCATCTAGTCCAGTGCTCTCTCTAAGTAATGTGCTTATACAGTACAACATATTTAAGTATCCAGAAACGAAAAAAAAAATCTGGGTACTTATGGTGAAATTGTCTTTAATTCTCTTTGAGAATATATTCCTGTAGTATTGTATTTAGTTTAAAAAAATCTAATGACACTCAAAATATTCTTATAGGTGTGAAAACACCTCAATTGTTTATTTATATTTATTAGAAAGGGAATATTTCCCTTGTCTGTTAGGGAGGTTACTGTTTTTTCCTCCCCGAGAGCACTGGAAGTTTTAGACTTTATACTTAAAAGAAATATGGTTAGGTTAGCTTCCATTCATAATATCATCATTTTCCCTTTTAAAGGAAAATTGATTCCAAATTTCAGGGAGATCAAGAGTGAGACCATCTAGTCCAGTGCTCTCTCTAAGTAATGTGCTTATACAGTACAACATATTTATGGAAAGTTAGTTTTCTTCTTTTGCTAATATTATTGCTTGCAGTTCTAAACTGCAGCATTATGTAAAAATGTAAGCATTATAACACATTTTCCAGTCTCCATAGCTATTGTACCATTTTAAGGTTGTGGAGAAGTTTTATGGAAAGTTAGTTTTCTTCTTTTGCTGATATTATTGCTTGCAGTTCTAAACTGCAGCATTATGTAAAAATGTAAGCATTATAACACATTTTCCAGTCTCCATAGCTATTGTACCATTTTAAGGTTGTGGAGAATTTTTATGGAAAGTTAGTTTTCTTCTTTTGCTAATATTATTTCTTGCAGTTCTAAACTGCAGCATTATGTAAAAATGTAAGCATTATAACACATTTTCCAGTCTCCATAGCTATTGTACCATTTTAAGGTTGTGGAGAAGTTTTATGGAAAGTTAGTTTTCTTCTTTTGCTAATATTATTGCTTGCTGTTCTAAACTGCAGCATTATGTAAAAATGTAAGCATTATAACACATTTTCCAGTCTCCATAGCTATTGTACCATTTTAAGGTTGTGGAGAATTTTTATGGAAAGTTAGTTTTCTTCTTTTGCTAATATTATTGCTTGCAGTTCTAAACTGCAGCATTATGTAAAAATGTAAGCATTATAACACATTTTCCAGTCTCCATAGCTATTGTACCATTTTAAGGTTGTGGAGAATTTTTATGGAAAGTTAGTTTTCTTCTTTTGCTAATATTATTGCTTGCAGTTCTAAACTGTAGCATTATGTAAAAATGTAAGCATTATAACACATTTTCCAGTCTCCATAGCTATTGTACCATTTTAAGGTTGTGGAGAATTTTTATGGAAAGTTAGTTGTCTTCTTTTGCTAATGTTATTGCTTGCAGTTCTCTAAACGGCACCGTTATGTAAAAATGTAAGCTTTAAAATACATTTTCCAGTCTCCATAACTATTGTACCATTTTAAGGTTGTGGAGAAGTTTTATGGATAGTTAGTTTTTCTTCTTTTGCTAATATTTTTGCCCTGTAGTTCTAAACTGCAGCATTATGTAAAATTGTAAGCTTTACAAAACATTTTCCAGTCTCCATAACTATTGTACCATTTTAAGGTTGTGGAGAATTTTTATGGATAGTTAGTTTTCATGTATTTAGTTCTTTCTCACATTAATTCATACTTATCCTTGTCTTTGCTGAGAACATCCAGAGATGGCTTCCTAAGGCTTCAACATGTGAAATTTACCCATGTATCCTTAAGCAGCGTTTACCAATTTAAGGTTATGAAGAGGTTTTGCCAATGAAAGTAACACAGTTTTATACTGTTATGAAATGACAAAGATTCTTTTGAATGGAGACTTTTTATAGGAAATTCCATAAATAATATAAGTTCATATTCGAAATTTAGAAGAAAAAAATTCTCTAAGGTTAGGAAAGTTATGTTTCGTAGTTACATGCAGTAAATTAACGTTACATATATTTTTATATTATATATTGTGCTATTCTATTGGTATGGAGACTTATTATGGATGGTCACACTCTTGTGTTTTGGGAGGTGGAATTTTCTCTTTAAGAATTCGGAGCAGAACATAAAAATTATTTCAGATTATTAATCTCTAAATTTTATCTCCTCATATAAAGTCAAACTTCATTTTTTATTAAATTGTTTATATATCATACTAGCGCTTTCAGCGCTAGACCCGGCGTTGCCCGGGCCCAGTAAAACTTTATATTTATACCTATGGCGAACGCGCTATCCCAGCGTTGCTCGGACATTAATGACGGGCTGCGCCCGTACTAAGTTCCTTTGACAGAATCTCATACACTTTGTAATAGTTGGGAAGTCATATTTGTTAAAAAATATTTAAACTTAAGGTGCAATAGATTTAACATTTCCCAGACTGCACAACAAAGAGGCCCGCTGCATTACCGTCCATAAAAATGGATTAAAACAGTTAAATGAATCTATTCGAAGAATTAAACAAAAATCAGTAAATGTATAAAAAGCCAGAGTAATTTAAAGGCACAGCTTTGATAAGAGTCCTTCAGCTGCCATGTTTAGCCATAAGCTCAAATGATGACAACACATAAGCATATTGCTTGTGGATAAATATGGCGGCTGGAGGACTTATCGAAGCCGTGGCAATTTAAATTATGTGTAACAAATGTACGAACAACCTCAAAGAAAAGGAAGCCTGATCTGTGCCTCAAAACCAAAACCGTTCAATTGTTATCTGTCCCGATGAATATCGCCAAGCTGTTTAGTAGCTATAATGATTAAGAAAAAGTGTATAAAATGCCACTAATGTAATATTTAAATAACTTAAATTATGTGACTAAACACAAACAATTCCCACACAAATATAAGACTTAACTACTTTAAAAACCAAAGTGAATATGGTGAATTTGAAAGTGTGGAAGAAATGCACAACTGTTATCAAAGTGAAGTAAACTGCTACATGGATTTTCTTAGTGTTAAAAATGCACACAGAAAAGTACGCCTAAAGTACTAAGTAAGATTCAAAGAATGAAATGAAAATCAGTTTCAGGATAGTACAAAAAGCACTTAATGAATTAACGACGAACATCATAAGAGCCAAACATAACAACAAATACAGCGTTAAATAGAATAAAAAGGAAATGTATGTACGGAAAACGGAAGAAAAGTAATAAATCAGAATAGTAAGAAGCACTCACTAAATGAAGAGGAAAAAAACACCGTTCACCCTTCGCGGCCTCTCAGCGAAGTAAATCGGATGTAAACAGCCAAAGCCATGTTGCTTAACAATCGGCGTTCGAAAATGAAAAGCAATAACTGAAAAAGCTTTATGCAATCCCCACAACAGAATGCTATTAAAAGCCAAAAGAAGTAAAGGCAAATCAGTTTCTGGATATAAACCGATACTTGCACCTAGATCACGATGATTCTTAGCATTAGGATATTTGACAGGACGAATCCTAACCACTCCGAGGGTAGGAGAAAGAGAGTTTGGACCAATCAAATACGCTGTAAGCACAGCGCGGACAAATAAATAAACAAACAGACAAACAGCGGGTTTCTATTTTATTAGTATAGATTTGTCTGTCCGAAGAATATTCTAAACCTCGTGTTACACTAATTTTCAAATTTGTGTGAAGTCTGCCTTTTCATTCTTCTTTAATAGAGTAAACTTATTTAACAAAAGTGATTTTTTTTGTAGTTTTACCAGGGGAAATGTCTATTAGGGAAGTAAAATTTATAGTTTGTAGGGGTTATGGTATTTTGATTAGTTCCTATCCAAAACTTCTGCTGGGCATAAAATTTTAGTCTTAAACTAAATTAGTTTATCGTGTCAGTCTAGTTTGTTTTAAATTTTGTTTACTACAAAGACTGTAGTATTTCTTAGGATATTACGACGCATTGAAACAATTGGAAATGAATCCCAGAGACCGTGAAAAATCATTTCACTTCAGTGAATAAAAATGACGTATGAACGTCTGACGTATGACGTCTGAAGTGACCTACAGAGGTTAACAGTTACAGAAAATGACTGGCCGTGGAATTCTTCTATTGGAGCATTTGCAATCACATGACCCCATACCTAAAAACCGCCTTAGCAACAGTTAAAAGCCCTACAGAAGGTACACAGTTAACAGAAAATAACCGGTTGGGACGTCACCTGAAAACACTCTATTTCCTTCAAATAGAAATTTGTACACCTTAGATTTTTATCAATTAACCTCATGCGCTATGCCAACTTGCTGAATGCTAGGTAATCAGCCTAACTAGATGTAAAAGTTTAGGGAATTATGATTAAATTATTGAAGTTGGAATTAATAAATATTCTTACTTTTAAGAGAGTGTTATTCATGGAAATGACCTGAGACGTATTTTTGGAAAGTTGGTTCACTTTTCTTCTGCTAAAGTTTTAGCGGTCTATAGTTTAGTAGTTTTTCTTTTACTTACATTTACATTATGTTTAATATTACATAATTAATTAATATTACACAGTTTAATATTACGCAATCTGTCAGATTGCGTTTGCGCTGGCAATTAATTAAGCTCATGGCCAGACTTTTGTCAAACCAGGAGAGTATTTTGATCGAAATTCTTTGCTCTTTGAGCACGGCAACCATATAAAACCCTTTGGCAAGTTTGTCTGGATTAAAATTCAACATCGTCCGGGTCATAGATAAGGTGAAATATTCTTCAATTAGGAACATTTTTTTACGCCTGTTTTATAAAGTGAGTAAGTTCAGTAAGCTGGGTTTTGTGAGGATTGCGAAGCGATCCGAAATGTCCTGCGTAAGCAGTTTACGGGGGCTGGTGAGCGATAGCGAGCAGGGGTCGGTAGCTCCCCAGTTACTAAAATTATATATATTTTTTTCATTTCAAAGAATATGTACACGTTTCCTCTACTTGCACATCTTGACTTTGTTCATGGGTATAAATGTTCCCATTGTAAGAAATGCTTTATAGGACCCTCAGCCCTACTAGTTTGTCTCATTTAATGCTCTATGCCCTGATGTAGGTTTTACACCATAAAAATACAATCAACCAACCTCAGCTATTCTACTTGAACCATATTAATCCACAGACAGTTTCACAAACTTGTTCAATGGTTTTATTTTCTTTATTTTTTATAAAAAGCCAAATAAACATTGCAGTATAATACTGTGTATCTTAATAAGTAGTGTTTCATCTGAAATTTCCGAGATGTCTTGGTTAATTGAATTTATTTGACGAATATATGACGTCTTCTAAAATAAATGTATACCACTTACGAAAAGTTAAATAAGAGCACCCGTGACATCTCAAGTTACGATTTGTTGTAGTAATTTTATAAATTGCTGAAAAACCAAACTCAAAAGATAGTTATTTTGTATTCCTTCCCTAAGCTAATATTTTAGTAAATACATAGATTGTAGTTATGCAGTGGTATTTTTTTTTACGTAAAAGCCTTCTTTCGTTATAATTATTCAATCCTGTTTACTCTTACTTAGTTGAAAAAAATAGAAAATATGCTGAATAGTTTAACCCGGAGGTTCCCAGACTGTGGGTGGCAGGGTCGCGAAATGATTTTAGATTTGTTTAAATATGTATTTTTATAATTTTCACTAATGTGTTGTTTGCTTTACCAGATGGTAAAAAAGAACAAACCGTGTGTCACTGTGTTGGTGATTCAAAATATTTCTTCGAATGAAATAATATAAAAATTCAAAAAGTTAATTTAAATCAGAGTTTCTAATCGTCGGGAACACAATCTACCGGGGCTAATTACAAATTTTGGGAACTTTATTATGAAGTGCTGTAACTGGAAATTACCTCCAGACTGTTAAAAAAATGTTGAAGCACTGTTTTTAAGAGTTAAATTTGAAAAAAATATTCCTGGTGCAAGACCCCAGACCTCCCTTTTTAATTTTATGTGTACAGTGTTACATACAAGATTTAAAACTATCATGGTGAGGTTAAATTTGAAACATTTGATTAAATTTGAAAAAAATATTCCTAGTGCAAGACCCCAGGCCTCCCTTTTTAATTTTATGTACAGTGTTACATACAAGATTTAAAACTATGATATGGTGAGGTTAAAATATCACCTCTTAATTTACTAAAAAAAACCCTCCTATAATTAATCTCTAATTCTTGAAGACCTGGGGGAGCAAGGCATAAAAAAGGTAGAGATGCACTGATTTAAAATTTCTGCCCCCGTAAAAAGTTAGTTTCTAAAAAAATAAATACCTTAACTAAAAGATGAAGAAGGGTATAGCTATAGATTTTGTTTAAAAAAAGTGAGTTGTGATGTTCAAAAGTTTGGGAACCCCTGGTTTAATCTGTAGGTGGAAGTTTGTATTTGAGGGTATATTTATGATAAAAATTATGGTGTAAACGGAAGAGTTTAAAATTACAGTTCATGTCAGTTTAAAAAAAGGCTATGTCAGTGATTCTCAACCATTTCATACCCAATTAATTATTGCCAAATTTTAAATGCATTTTTGTTTGAGTTTCTTTGCATGAGCTTTTTATACCGGAAGAACATCGAACGTTGCTTGAAGGGAGAGCTGTCCGGACCATAGGCCAATCTTCCAACTCTAGTACAAAATCAGTCAACGTATGGAAAGAGAGAAGGCAGTGGGCAGAACTGAGAATAAGTATCATTAAGTGAGTAGTTTACATTTTTTTAATTTCCGAAAATAATTTGACCTTTAAAATAAACGTTCTTAAAGGACGTTAGGGATGATTGTGTCCGTGTTTCCTCCAATATTTTTAGAGTGATTTTAATTCCTTTCCTTTATGAAAACAATTCTCATTCTTATAAGATAATTGAAAGCAGTGTGGTCTTTAATACTCAAAAAACCCTCGAAGAGATTTTCGTGATCCCCGGCCTAAAAATAGGATTCTTAAAATCAAATTCAACTGTCATTTTTAACGGAAATTTGTTAAACCCCGTCTTTAATGGTTCAATTTTCCGAAAATTTTTCGGGAAGAATCCCCGAACAACCTCCATTGAAGTAAAAGAGATCAGCATTTAAATGGTATGGGTAGAGACTATGCTTTACAAGAGATAAGTAAGGCTATGTACACCAGAATTCATACAGTAGTTGATATTTATTAGTTATGTTATTAAATGTGTTTCTACCAGTGGTAATTTCAGAAATGTCCCTATCCAGGGCTAAAATTGTCCGTCTATAAATTAAAACCCAACTTTAAAAAGCAAAATTTTCTAAACTATATACTACATCTGAGAACAGACCTAGCCCCTATTTCTTCTTTTGATAGTTAAATTAACAATAACTGTCTGGGAAAAAACTAAATCACTCTTGGAAAAATGTTTAGTGTGAAAAAAAAAATCCCTCTTTCATTTTCAAAACGTTGTCAAGTGCATGAATATAAATTTTAGGAAAATTTTCAAGAGTATGCATGAATTTTTATAGTTGAATTATAAATGATCTTTTGTTGAACAGATTAATATCTCAGTCAGAGGTTAGCGAGTATTCATTATACCCATTTCATGATTTTTAAAAACGTGATGTTGGCTTTACTAGATCGTAAAAAAGAATAAATATGGCTATAAGTAAAAAAACTCAACTCAGTACTAAAAGTAAAAGATAAGTTTAAAAACACATGTCGCTTTAATGTGTTGGTGGTGCAAAATATGCATTTTCAAATAACATAGAATTGCAAAGAAAATGATTGAAATCATTTTTTCTAAACTCAGGGCGCACCGCACACCCTAAACGGAGGATTTTGAAAATTTTCTTATGAAATTATGTAACTGCTAATTACCCCCAGATTACTAAGAAACGAGTTGAAACGCTGTTTTTAAGAGTCCAATTTGATAAACTTTGTGGGGGAAGATCCCCATGACCCCCTTTAAACGTAAGACGCAGTATTACACACAATTTAAAACTGATCCGCTGAGTCTCAAGTCCCACCTACCTCTCTTAATTTTCTAAAACTTCACTTCTAATGCTTGCATGTAATTTTTCAAAAGAAAAATACCTGAGGACCAAACATAAATAAGTCTGGTTGCTGGGCGTTAAAAATTGGATAGACTATTGGGGCAAGGTGTGAAAAATGTTGAGAAACAGAGATGGAATCAGTCTTAATTTCTCACTTCTTAGGCTTAAAATCAGTCATGACCTGACTCTAGCTTTTAATATTAATAAATTACGATAGAATTGATTAAGCATTTACTGAAATTTCATCTCTTAAATTGGTTTTACTTAATAAATTCCATAATCGAACGATTTTGTTGGTTTTAATACAATTTTAAAAGGTTACGTGGCAATCTCCATTGGGGATAAAGCAACTTCCTAAGCCAACTTAAAAAAACCCTAGGTCGTTAGGGGTGCATTTCCGACCCCCCCCCCATTCCTATATGATTCTGAGACGTCTAAGTGTGCCCTCTACCTCTCCTAGAAGTTCTGAAACATCCTGGACATTATACATAAATTAAAACCAGTCGTGAAAATGCCTTTAAGTTAAAACTCTTTCCTAGTAGATAGTAATAGGGAGATTCTTCTATTAAAAAAATTTTCTTCTATTAAAAAACAATGAATTATTTTGAATGTCTTACAGGCTCATCGAGGAATTCGTTGTGGACGCCTTTGAAATTCGGCTTCTCGACCTGTATCAGAGGTAAATAAATTTTCTCGATATTCAGCAGGAACCTCTTATTTTGGAAATCGCTAATTTTGCTATTCAAGGAACCTCACCTACTAATTAAAGAATTTTGGTTACAATTGTAATGACATGCGGTGGAGCTAAAAACACGAATTTCGGAAATTGAAAACGCTTTAGTGGCGAATAGCTGTGGACTACCTTACTTATTGATAATCCAAAATATGAGCTCAATCAAATAATATCTTCAGATGCTGGTTTCACTTTGAAAATTCGAAATTTTGCCAATATTTTTGCAAAATGACTACAGCACATCATAAAAAAAAATTATTTAATACCATGGGGAGATGAAATAAACTTATCTAAACGTAAAAAAATAAGCTTGACTCTTGATATTAATTTTGGAGTTAAAATTTTGCCCCTTTTTTAAAGCGCCCAACGCGCGTCTACACGCCTCTCAACAAACCTCCCAATGCGATCCCTGCCAATACGACTCTAGACTCTTGTCATGCAGCTCTTCGCTTGTTTTCATTATGAAAACAACCCGGAACTCACCACGAGGAGGTAGCTACATATCGAGTTCCCCCCTCCCCCCTTTTATAAATTTACAACCCAAAAAAAAATTAAAAGTTACTTTAAAAGTGGTTCATATTGGTTTTTTGTTTCAAATTTTGGTAAAGAATCTCTAGATTCGATTCTTGAACGTATGAATCCATCTCGAGCCTCTGTCCCACACACTGCACTGGATGCTTCAGTGACTAATTTCACAGAACGTTCCACAGCTTGTGAATGACAAGGGAAGTCAAATAAGGGACTATATTTTGAAAAGTTTTGAATCAAAGATTTAAGATCATCACTTGAGAGAGACATAGTTAGTGGTGGTTCTGTGATCGAAATGGATTCCAAATAAATCAGATTTATGTAATCCTCTGCTTCAAAGTTTAACTTTGGAATTCGAAACACCCGAACATTATTTTTATATTTTTGTCGCAATTCTAAAATACGACTAACTCCCAATTCTCTTACTTTTTTTCTGTTGTCAGCTAACATAGCCAACAGAATATTCTCTGCATGGGCATAATATACATTTCGTTGCAGAGTTGAATCTATTACATTTTTTAAATGCAGAGGTTGACCTTGATTTTTTTACAATGTTATAAAAATGTACACTCCCGTACTGGCATGAAGTCTGGCATTTAATATTAAACCACACGTTTGAATATACCTTTACAACATATTTAGTTAATATTTTCAAACTGTCGGTGGGACTTTCGGTAGAAACATACAGCCGTAAAATTCTATTCAATTCTTTACAATTACAGATACTGATATCAAACAGATTTTTTTCGGCCCATTCCCTGAAAGATGTAACTTTTTTTGACAAATCTAGTTTTCCAGTATTTTTAAGAGATTTTTTTAACATTTCTATACTTTCTATAGTAAATTTTAAACATATTTACAATGCGAATGTTGGATAAAGTTGGAATCGAACTTTTTTCCCATACTCTTGTAAGCTCTTTTACCAAAAGTGGAATTATATCACTTAGACCAGTACGTTTTTACAATTGTTTTGTAAATAGAGATAATACCTCATAACATTTGCATAAGTTGAAAGCATATTTGGCTTCATTAATTCAGCCATTCCAAACACTGGACACACATCTTCTGATCGTGTCCGAGGCATTTCAACTTCTTCACAGACACGGGCCGAAATCAGAACCCAAATAAAACTGAACTCAGATTAGACTGACTGATTAAACATTTTTGGCATAAGAGCCTTATTAGGCTATATCACGCCTTAAAAAAGTATAACACTTTTAAATACTTAAAAAAAATAATCGTTTTTAATCCTTTAAATAAAAAGGATTAAAAATTCTAAAATTGGGAATGAAATTACGAACCAAAACCGAATACGAGTCGATTGGAGCAAAGAACCACGATAGACTTGTTCGATTGAGCGCTTGGAATATTATGAATCCAATACTAGATATTTAAAAAAAAAGAAAAGAAAAAGGTGAGCATCTGAAGATAGCCAGATACCCCCAAAAAGTGAAATACGAGAAGTTTACCCCCTTATAAACAAGTGATGCAAGGGAAAAGCCGATGCACCAAGCCGCATACGATCCCATTGGGAGGTCTATTGAGAGGCGTGTAGAGTATAGACGCGCGTTAGGCGCTTTAAAAAGGGGCAAAATTTAAACTCCAAAATTAATTTCAAGAGTCAAACTTATTTTTTTATGTTTAGATAAGTTTATTTCATCCCCCCATGGTGTTAAATAAAATTTATTATTTTTTTTGGATGCGCTATAGTCATTTTTGCAAAAAAATTGGTAAAATTTCGAAAGCGTTTTCAATTTCCAAAATTTGTGTTTTTCGCTCCACCCTAAGTGCACAATTCGTGAATTTTTTTTAAAATTTCTTGGGCAACGTAGGAAAATTTAAATTTTGTTACATCCCTTCGCTATATTCTGAATCACTTAAGCTCCACGATTAAATGTCAAATTATCCAATCTTCTAAGTGAGGCCTGCGGACCCCAAAACTGGCCCAACAACCTATGCAAGAAAAAAAGAAAAAGTGTAAAATTAGGAGTATTTTCCTTAGTTTAGTTTAGAGCAGGGGTTCTCAAACTTTTGAACATCACGATCCACTTTTCATGAACAGAAACTAATGGGACCCACCTCATCTGAAGGTGTATTTTTTTCAGAAACTGAAAATTTCTAAAAATTTAAATCCGTGTCTCTCGTTTTTTTTCACACCTTACTTCCCAACTAATTTTTCCTCCACTCCTCTACGGGGCCGCAAATAAAACATAGGTTTGGTCCGTAACATTTTTTGAATATAATAATAATTAATAACAAGAATAATAATGCAAGTATAGGATGCAAAATGTAACTTTTCAAAATATTGGGAGGTAGGTAGGATTTGAACTTAAACACATAAGTCTTTAGTTATATGGAAAACCAAGTCTGGCGATAAAACCCCAGAAAATTTTAAAATTCGACACTGAAAAACAGCGTTTAAACTCGTTTTTTCGTAATTTGAGAGTAAATTGTAGTTACTTTATTTCATAAGAAAATTACCAAAATTTGTAATTTTCCTTTCGACACAAGAGTGTTTTCTTTATTATTGCTATTATATTTTTCTTTTTGCGATCGTGGAGCTTAAGTGATTAAAAGTTTATTTATTTGACTCGCGACCCACACTTTGTCCCGCGACCCCTCTGGTTTAGAGTATTATGATTAAAACTATTTAATAAAACATGGCAGAAAAAATTTCCAAACGAGAGTTCCCTCCTATTTTATTACTAAGCAAACAAGCATTCTTATAGTATGATGGGGAAAGGTTGTGTACCTCGGTCCTACACTGTTAGCTAAACTTTTTGCAGTATGGCAACACCACTACACATGTGGTTAGCATCCTTGCAACCAGAACTCATAGTCTATACTAGACAGCAACTTCAGTTGATCCTACGACGTCACTAAGAAACAAAGTAGTTCCCATCGCGGTGTCTGAATTTTGAGAGAAATGAAGAACGTCAATTTAAAACTATGATTATTTCGTTAAACTTATATATATAGTGCTTTTCAATCACGATTTGCGTACCAAAACTCCTCCTAATATCAACCCAACTGGCTTCGTGTTTACCGATTTCTCCTTCCGCATTTGTGACGTACTGGGTTCGAGAAACGTTGCAACCAAGTATAGCTAATTTTTTTTCCAACAAAAATCAACAACTTGAGATAATACTAGATTGAAAACTGATTTTACCCAGCCCATCAAAAGTAAATTTTCTAAGTTTGGTTTCTAATTTATAGTTAAAAAAAATACAGATTCTGTGTTTTACAGTGAATTTTATATGTTATAGTGTAATGTTTCAGCTATAATATTTTTTGCTTAAAATGGGGCTGGGGAAAAACTAAACCTGGAGATCAGACATTTTTCAGTAAATGATAAAGTATTGTACCTTGGATCTAAGGAGAGCATTTTACCTCGGACCTATTATATCCAAAATATACTTAACTACCTTGAGTTGCAAAAAAAAATCACTATACTGATTTTTAATTTAAATTAGTATTTTAATTTTAAAAGAAAAGTAGGATTTAGTTTCATGACTAACACTAATTTTGAGTGAAATCTATAATTTTGTGATAAAAAACAAAGCTTTAAATCTTTTATGCTGAAAAGTGCTCCAACTAAATCAATAAGCTTATACATCTGGGTGGTTCAATGAACACTTTCTTGAGTTTTTCTCAAACATTTTAATATGTTAAGGCTGGGCGCGCACGAGTGACTAAAGTCACGGCGACCAGGATTACTAGTATCAAAAATATCACTAGAAAACAATAGAGCATTTTCAATCACATGACTTTACCTAACAACGGCCTTAGCAACGTTGTTTTTATCCTCCAGTGATGTCATGTGCGAATGCTGCTATTGGATACTTCTATGTCCCGCCCCTAACAACAGCCTTAGCAACGTTGTTTTTGTCTTTGTCACCGTGACAAAAGTCGCCCGTGCGCGCTCGCCCTAAGAGATGCAACTAAAGTTTCTTGACATAAGTCCAAGGTACACTACCCTTGAAACCAAGGTACAATACCGAAGTTGTACCTTAGACTTATTTTCAGTTTTTTCTTTCATTTATTACGTACTGAAATATTTCAATTAAAATTCTCAAAAAATATATGTTGTGTATGAAAGGCTAAAAAGTATCGAGGGAAAGTTGTTTTATCAGTTTATTTTCAGTAAATAAAAAAAAATACAGGGTAAAAAGTAAAAATAGAGGTCCGAGGTACACTACCTTCCCCTATATGTTTTGGCACTCGAAGTTTAAAATGTAGTCTAGTGTGGTTCGCAGGATAAAAAGTTTATTAAGAAGTGTTTGTGGTAGGGAGGATGGATAAGGGGGTGATAAGTAAAAGGATAGATGAAAATGTAGGTGAAAGGGAGGGATAATGATGAAAGAGTAAGAAATGTGTGGAATAAAAAGGAAATAAGAATAGAAGGAATTGATATAAGAGATGGAAGGTAGAAGATGATAAGAGGAATGCTGGGGATGGGATTTGAAACGAAATGAAGGATGAATTAGAGGGAAAAAGGATAAGATGAATGCTTCGAATAAAAATGGGAGATTAAGAGGAATCCAGTAGTGCTCGTAAGTATTTTGACAAACACTATTTTCTGGATTTCAGGAGAATTTTAACTTTTTTAATCCAAATTTTTCTTTGAGATATATTAGTATATAAATGAAAACCCTAAAAACTAGTGCTTTGAACAAAGGGATTTTCAAACTGGACCTAAAAATGCATCAATGGGACTCCATTGTTCTTATATGTATTTTTTTATATTCTTAAGAATTACTTGAACATTTACCATTCCTGTAAAAAAGAAACTCACAAAAGAAACTCCAAAATTTTGCATATTTGAAACAGCCTATTTATCTAGGGCCAGGTAAAGTGTAATGTTTTTGGGATGGTGATTTTATTGGAGGTTTAAGAAAAATTAACAGGCCAAAAAAACGTTACATTTTATAAATGTAATGTGTTAAAATACCATTTACGTCCTATTTTAATTATTACCAATACTTCATATTTTAATCCATTTTACCTCGCTATAATAATTTTACCACAACCGACCCTATACTGAAAAGAGTTTAAAGAGGTATCTAGTTTTGGAAAAACTCGAAAATTTAAATTTGTGTTCCTTTGGGTATTACTGATGAAACTTGTTAGGATTGTTTCCGTGGTGTAAAGCAAAACATCCTATCTTGAGTTGAACCAGAAAAAAAATTATAAAATATTTGTCTCCTCATAAAACATTAGAGATTTTTTAAACAAACAACAAATTTTATTAACTAAAGAAATACAAGTAAATAGAAAAATAAAACATATGTGATATGCAAAGGGGAAATAAAGAATTTCATTTTATAAAACGTAAGTCCAACCTTCTCTTTCTTGAAAAACATTAAGTACCTTTTAAACCAAATTATCTTATTCGTTCGTGGTATCCTCTCTAGAAGATGTTATCAAATTATGTACTTCTAAAATACCCACATTTGGTGGGTATTTTAGTTCATATTTGTTTACAGTTGGCAAAGTAGAATGCTTGCAAAAGGACAATTTTGATTAAATTAACCAATCATGTTTTAAGGGCCATTTTGAGTATTATAACATTCGGTAGATCGACAGGATTAAAAAATACGGACTTTTTTCTACAATTTTTATCTTGAAGGTCAAAATTAAATTTTTGTACGATCTTCTTCTATATTTACTGCCCCATAAAACAATATTTAGTCTTTAAAATGTATATCAAACCAGATTATGAACAAATTGTACATTAGCATTAGAAATTATGCACGAAAAAAGAAGGAATTCGTATCCTAATTTTTTTTCTGTACAACGAAAACATACTACTATGTCAATATACTTTTAAACGCAGTGGAGTACCATTTAAGATCTAATTAAAAAAGTACTTGATTTAAATTTTAAAGCAGCACTAGTTTTTAGAGTTACTGAGTTCATTTACTAACATCTCATAGAAAAAGTTTTAAAAGAGTAAAATATTCTTTTGTAATCCAGAAAATGTGTTTGTCAAAATACTTAAAAGCACTGCTGTAAATTTTAAATTGTTATTCACATTCAGCGATTTCAGGTGCAGGCGGATTCCCTTACGTAATTCTTAACTTATGTTTAACGTATGATTCGAGTGCACGCGTACTACATTGCATTATCAAATAAATGGTCACAATTTATTGTATAAAAACGCGTTGTATATGAGTTCGCGTTATACGAGGATGTCAATTTTCCTTTATTTCAGTACCTTCTAACACGGGAAAGTCAAAATATTATTATCTAGATCTTATTTCTAATTATGTATTTGGTTTAGGCTCCAGAGGAATATTTACATACCTTATCTAGAGCTAGTTGTGAATGATGCCTTATGATTACTGCTCTAATACGTCACCAAATGCTTACGGTATGTTATTTAAGTAGATTATTTCTAACACACTAATAGTTAACTACAAACTGAGTCTGGGGATCCGATATCAATTTGTGCACTTATTTATTATTAAATTTATGTTGTATTTGTTTATAATTTACATGATGTTTACCTTTTTGACACTTTAGTTGAAAGATGAAGACAGCTGTGCTAATGATGAGAATTTTAGATAGATAAATTTTATATCCATGTCATCTTTATTATTAGTATACCTGCATAGAAAGCCGTTTATGATTTAGTTATGAGATAATTCAAGTTTATAATGTACTTTCATTATTTTTATTTAGTGATGTTATATTCGGCTAGCAGGGTTTAACTTAAGGTTAGCTAACATTGATAAGGCATCCATAGTTTTTGTAAATGTATGTCTATTTAGAAGATGACATGGATAAGGCTAGTGATTTATTGTTGTAACCCATCTTGATGGGCGCCGGTAATAAAGAGAAGGCTGCAAAGGAAAGTTGTTTGATAATACAACACAAACAAAAACACTTATGTTCTGTGTTCAAGCATCCTTTTTGCAGTAAGTGGGATCTTACCCCCATCGGATCCCCGATTCAATAGTCTTGGTCACAAGAAGATCACAGACTAATAATTGAGCTATTATTAGAATGGACAGAGGTTGAAATCCATTTAACTTATTTTTGAGAAGTTGAAGGTTTTCTGTAACGACGCCTTTGATCTTATGAGGAAGGCAGTTTCGTAAAGGGGGTTTTACGTACCAATTTTTGATATTAAAACTTGGCAACTATAACACTAATGAAGGATCAAAAAAGAAATCCAAATTCATGGGGGGCTTAACTCAAATTTGATATATTTGGATTTTGACTTCTGGCATTCTGAGAAGTTCAATTTGAGAAGCGGTTCCCAAACTTTAGAACATTGCGACCCAATTTTTAAAAACAGAAACTAACGCAACCCATCTCCTCTTCAGTTAATTAAGGGATTTAGTAATTTTCAGAGACTAACGTGGCTAGTGAAGAACATTTAAATCAGTGTTTCTCAAGCTACCCCCTAAAAGACTCTAATTTTCCCCCTCCTAAAGGGCCGCAACAAGATATTATTTTCTTATGACTATTACCTGCAGAGTGCAGAGGTTAATATGTAGTTCTTCAGGAATTTAAATGGTATTATTTGACCATCAATGACTCCCGACTCACAGTTTGGGAACCTCTGGCTTAAGGTTTTTAATGTTTTGACTAACTTCAACTTACATTTTGATGATTTTTTTTCTGTAATTCCGCTTATATTACTTAAATCAGTGCGGTCCAACCCGCGGCCCTCAAAGAGATTTTGGCATTCGGACACAAAATTAAATACTTATTCAAACTAAATAGATATGTAATCCACATCTAAAACCTGATTTTATGGGTCAAATTTAAAAAAAAAAAAAAAAAAAAAAAGTTATACCATTTTAGAACCCCTTTCAACCTCCTTAGAAGTGTGTTTGGCTTAAAATTTAGAAGAGACAATTGCATCAGTAGGAACTCCATGTAGGAGAAATAGTTTATACGTACATTTTAAATTGTATCACCATTTATGGCTTTATCATTTCAGCAAATTAATAGTTTTCTTAAAAAGTATATAATACATCAAAATGAAAGGAGCTATCAAATAAGTAGATTCTGTGAGTTGTATTTCACATTTCATTTAGAAGTGTAATTTCAAAAAAGTTCAGTATAGGTACGCAGTTGTCTGTATGTATTTAGAACTCGGTTTTGTAATTTTTCTAACCTCTTGAAAAAAGGAATCCCCGACCTCTTCCGAGTGAATTTAGCAATAACACTTTTACCTGTAAAATTGTAAACACTTCTTGCTCTTTCATTTTCAAAACGTTGTGAATTGCGTAATTTCTTAGAAAGGTTTTATCTTTACTTAATTTTTTACTTTAATAACTTATCTTCAATTTGATTAAAAAAGGAATAATTTATTTTAAATTTGATTTAATAAATGTAAACATCAAGGAAAATAGTTTAAATTGAGTTAAAATAAGATAAACATCCTTACATTAAAATTAAAAAAAAAAAATTCTTTTAAAATTAAAAATAAAAAAGTTTTCTCTTTTTACTCTCTCTGGCCCTCACCTCCCTATAAAATGTTTATTTGGCCCTCGGGTAACTAAAAGTTGGATCGCACTGACTTAAATTAACTGAAAAGCGAAGCGGAACATATGACCGTAAGATGTGGAAGGGAAACTATGTGTGCATAATATATGAGTATAACCAGGCACATATAAACTGCATTATCAGGGCCGTATCTAAGAGGGGTTAGGGGTTCAACTTCCCCGAAATTTGGACAAATTTTTATACTGCTTTCCTTTTTTTGAAAATTATGTGCCTTCTAATAAGACGTACCTACATTTTAGAGCAACCAATAGGATAGCGAAATAAGAGAAAAAACATTACTTTTAAAGGTAAAAAGTTACAAATTCTTTTGGGGAAAGACCTCCAAACCCCCTTAAAATTGAGAAATCTGTTTTGTACCTACTGTTTTACCTTGAAAATTCTGTGAGGCCCTCTTTGGGTGTAACCTTAAATCTTAAAAACGAGTTTAAACACGTTTTTTTTTGTTGGGAGGGGGGGAGGCAAATTCCAAAATTTTTCCTGAAGGAGGGCACCCAAATCTCCCCCTCGATATCTTGCCGTTTATAGTACTATACTGTCTTTTCCTGTAAAATTCTACCGCTTACAAGCAGTGCTCACATTGAGTGCAATCTAAATCAAAATGAGCTTAAACACTACTATTTTGAGTGGGAAATTTGCACAAAAAAAAATTCTGTGGTGGATCCCAAGGCCCCAAAATTTTTATTCTTTATGACAGTGATCTAGCATCTTCCCCCACAGACGGCCAACTTGGTAGCAAACATCGCATGTTGACAACCAGGTTGACCACCAAGTTGATCGTCTGTGGGAGTCTTTACAATGATGAACAAGGTAGATATTAACAACGTTTAACAAACAACTAACGTGGGTAAAGGGGCAGTCAGTTGTTTCGGGATTCAATGGATCCAATTGACAATATTTAGCACTGACGAAGGGGATCCATTAATCCCCTAAACAATGGACAGTTTCCGCATTTTTGTATCATTAAGTTTTTGATTCTGATGTTTGATTATTTTTTTATTTAATTTCAAAGTTCGATTTTTGAAAAGGACGCGAAAACAGTTGTTACGCCAAATAGTTGTGTGACGTCAGTTGATACAAAAAACACTAGTAACAGCTAATCAAGAATGGCCTTTTAAAGGGGTTGTGCGAGTGATTGGTATGTGTGGCTCGGGTAACAGTACCTCACCTCTGTGGCTCCGGTCCACAGGTGCTAGCTAGGTAACGCTAAGTAGGTACTTCTTAAGGCAATTCGGTGGTCAAGGATAATGTCCAGAAGTACCCATTGGAAAAAAAAGAATAGCCTTTTGGCGATTTTCGATGTTTGTTTGCATCAAATTACGTTCAAGCGCTTCGAGGACAACAGAAATTTAGCTTTTTTTATTTTCAAATAGGTATTTAATTAAATAATTTTTTTGAAACTTTCAATGTTTATGTTTGAAATTAGAACCGTTTGGGAAAAAAATAAGGGAATTTTCCATTGTCTGCTATTTTACCCACGTTGATTGAAGCTACGTTTGGGGGATTTTCGGAGGTTCTTCAGAAGGTTTTGCGGGCCACACAAAAGGGCACCGCGGGCCGCCAGTTCAAAATTCCTGCTATATATTTGGGTCGTTCCGCAAAAATTTCTATCATATATACGCCACTGGACCACAAATTATTTCTTCAAACTATTTAAAATCTTGCAGTTGCATCCAGGATTGTACAAAAATATAACCCGTTTTTACCGACTTCAAAAAGGAGGTTATCATTAAAGGTTAAATTAACCAAAATTTTTAGGGGAAGGACCCGCGAACCCCCTTTAAAGAAAAGTGTTCAACTTCACTTTACATACAAATCCACCGTGGTGAAGAAATATTCATGATTGAAGAATAACTGACGTCCCAAATCGAAGACGTCGCAAGGTCGGCAACCCCCGGTTAAACTTTACACAGAGAACAAATTTTAGGGGTTTTAGGTATAGGAAAATTAAAAACTCTTTTAATTTTGAATTTAAATTTTTAATTATACATTGCACGCCTTTAGAACACAAAGTTAAAATGGGTTGACGCCTAGGACCCTTACTAGAAGACTATATGGTATCGAAAGTTCCATCAATTTTTTAATGCGAAAATAAAAAAAAGGGGGTGACACCGAGAGCTTTCGTCTTAAGTCCTGGCAACGCCACTGCCAATGTGAGCCCCAAGTAAAATGAGGTGTCCGGGATTTTGAAAATTTGCCTCTCAAAGTAGTGTTTTCCCTCATTTTGATACTCTTTTGGTTAGACTCGAATAGAACCGCTTTTTGTAAGCCAAAAATTCTTAAGGAAATTTATATAAATAGGTTTAAAATTTCGAGGGGTTTGGGGGCCCTCTCCCCCCAAAAAGGTTTTTGAAATTAACCTCTTAATTAATTGAATTGTTGAGGTTAATTGAATTAACCTCAATGAACCCATCAAAGAGGACAGTCCTTTGAAACCTTTCGAGTCCTTTCGAGGAAAAAACAGTATTAATAAACGTGAAAATTTCAAGGGGGTCCTTCCCAAGAAATTGTTTGAAATTCTACCCTTATAAGAGTGTTTCAATTAATCCATTTTGAGACCTTTTGGGTTACATCTGAAATGGACTTTTTGCAAGTTGCAGAATTTTCATGGAAAAATAATATAAAAAATTATGTCAAAATTTTGGGGAGGGGGTGAGTTCCTAACCCCCCTTGGATACGGCCCTGATATCTATGTTCGACTTTTGAAAATAAATTACATGAACATAACGTAGACTCTGAATACCCTATCCCCTAGCCTATAATTTGAAAAGACTACTTCATGTTTTCATCGTTTTTTCTTAATAAATTAAATGGCAAATATGACTGAAAAGGAAATTTCAATGCCAGTAATATCTTAAGTTAACGAAAAATCCGGAACCAATATCGAATTTTTGCAATATTTGTGTTTAGCAGGTTGAAATTATATATGAAGGGTTTACAGAGAAGCACAAAAGGGGCATCTCATATGAATAGGAGAAAATATGAATGTAAAGAATATAAACGGTACGTGTATGAAAGGAGAGTATAAAAAGGGGAGAGAGTATGAGAAGAGAAACGAATGAGAAAATATGATTAGTTGGGGTAAAGAGTGTGAGAGCAGGGTGTATGAGGGGGGAGTGAATGTAAAGGGAACATGAGAGGAGGAGAGATAGGGAGTCTCAGTATAAAGTGGTTGAGAGGGAGAAAGAATGAGTGGGTGATTGAGAAAGTGTGAGGGAGAGAGAAAAATAGAGTATGAGGGAGGGGATAGTAATGAGAGGAGAGTATGAGGAAGGGTATAGTAACGAAAGTGGGAGGGAAGATAGAGTATAAGTAGGGGAGAGTGTTTAGGGAGAGTGAAAGACTACGAATAAGAGAAATCTTGAAAGAGGTAAAGTGAGGGAGTATAAGAAGGGAAAAAGGACAGGGTATGAGAAGGAGAGAATATATAATAGGTAGAGTAATCGGTAGGGGTTGGAAAGGAAAGTATAAAGAGGGAGAGAGTATGACAAGGATAGGTATGGGATGGAGAGTGAATGAGAGAGTATGAGAAGGTCGGTGAATTAGGGGCAGAGTGTATGATAGAGAGAGAGTATGTAAGTGTAAGGGGAGTGTGAGAATAGGAGTGGTTGAGAGACAGAATGAGTGAGTGAGAAAGAAAATGAGAGGTAGAGAAGCATAGATTATGAGGGAAGTAATAGTAATGAGAGTGTGAAGGGGATAGTGTAAAGGAGGAGTATAATGAGTGAAAAGGGACTGAGTATGAGAGAAAGAGAATATGAGGGTAGAGAGTATAAATGGTAGGGGTATGAAAGAAAAGTATAAAAAGGGTAGAGAGTGTGATGGGGAGAGGTATGAGAGGGTGAGCGAATGAGAAAGTAAGATGAATTAGGGGGATAGAGTATGAGAGCAGGGTGTATGAGAGGAGAGTGGGAGAGTATATAAAGGGAAGAAGAGAGGAGGGAAATGGAGTGGGATATGAAAGGAAGGTATAAAAGGGGGAGAGGTATGAGAGGGGGAGCGAATGAGAGAGCATGACACGGTTAGTTAGGAGAAAGTGAGAGGGGAAGAGTATGAAAAGGGAATTAGAGAGATGGAGTGAGTTTAAGTGGACAGAGAGAGGGGAGAGAATGAGTGGGTGATTGAGAAAGTATGAGGGAGAGAAAAGGATAGAGTATGAGGGAGGGAATAGTAATGAGAGGGTGAGAGTATGAGGAAGGGTATAGTAATGAGAGTATAAGGGAAGATATAGTATAAAAGAGGAATATAAGTGGGAAGAGCGTATGTGGGAGAGATAGAGTGAATAAATAGTAAATACTAATAAGAGATATATTGAAAGGGGAGTGAGAGAGTATGAGGAGGTGAGAGGGAGAGAATATGAGGGTAGAGATCATAAATGGTAAGGGGAATGAAAAGAAAGTATAAAAGGGGAAGAGAGTATGACAAGGAGAGGTATGAGAGGGGGAGTGAATGAGAGTATGAGACGGTGAGTTAGGGGCAAAGCTTATAATAGGAAAAAAGTATGTAAAAGGAGTATGAGATGTATATAGAATGAGTGGGTGGGCGAGAAAATATGAGGGGTAGAGAAGGATAGAGAATGAGGGGAGTGGGTAGTATTGAGAGTATAGCCGCGTTCACAACAGCCATTCTTCCAGAGGAAAGGCAGAGAAAACCGGTTCTTCTTCCACCGCTCTCCCTACGCAGGGAAGAAATCGCCTGACTATCAGTTGGAAATTATCTCCTGGGCAATAGCAGTAGGAAATGTTTTAATTGGATCAACCTCCTGTAGAGGGCGCTCTCGTTCGCTGCGCAATGCATTTCTACGAGCTCGCTCGCTTGTCACGTGATTCTTTCTACTGGTAAGACGAGTACGCTTGTGAACGGGCTATTCTATTTCCTCACGGCTGGTTTTCGGAGATCCCGTTTCCCCTACTTCTTTTGCTCCTTCTCCGGTTGAACAAGTTGGCTGTTGTGAACGCGGCTTGTGAATGGGGATAGAGTGTAAAGGAGGAGTGTGAAGGGGGAGAGTATGATTAAGACAATTATTAAATGAGGGAGAGTGAGAGTATAAGGAGGGAAGAGGGACTGAGTATGAGAGAAAGAAAAAGATTAAATATAAGGGGAAGAGAGGGAGAGAATATGAAATTATACAGTATAAATGATAGGAGTATGAGAAAGGAAAGTATTTAATGGGAAGGGAGTATGATACCATGAGTAAGGGGGAGATAATGCAAAGGGAATGAGAGAAGGAGAGAATGATGATAGAGTATGAGGGAGGGGATGGTAATGAAAGGACAGTGAGAGAGTATGAGGAAATGTATTTTAATGAGGATGAGTGGGTAAGAGAAAATGAGGGGTAGAGAAGAATAGACTATGAGGGAAGTAATAGTAATGAGAGTGTGAAGGGGGGGGTAGAGTAAAGGAGGAGTAGTATAAAGAGTTATAAAAGTTACTGAGTATGAGGGTAGAGAGAATAAATGGTAGGGGTATGAAAGAAAAGTATAAAAGGGGTAGAGAGTGTGACAGGGAGAGGGGGAGCGAATGAAAAAGTATGAGCTAAGAGGATAGGGTGTACGAAATGGGAATACGAGAGGAGGGGAAATGGAATGAGTATAATTGGTTAAGAGTGAGAAAGAATGAGTCGATCATTGAGAAAGTATGAGGGACGGTATAGTTATCAGAGTGTGAAGGATGATAGAGTATAAAAAGAGTATGAGTGGGGGAGAGTGTATGAGGGAAAGACTGAATAAGAGAAATCTTGAAAGGGGAAAAGTGAGAGAGTATAAGGAGGGAAGAGGGACTGAGTATGATGGAAGAGAGGGAGATAATATGGGGGTAAAGAGTATAAATGGTTGGGATATGAAAGGCAAGTATAAGAGGGGGAGAGAGTAGGAAGGGGAGAGCGAATGAGAGAGTATGAGACGGTGAGTTAGGGGCAGATTGTATGAGACGGAGAGAATGTAAGGGGAGGATGAGAAGATGAGTGGGTATGAGTGGTTGAGAAGTAGAGAGAATGAGAAGGATGGAGTATGAGGGAGAGTATAGTAATGAGACTGAAGGGGGATAGAGCGTAAAGGAGGAGGAAGAGAGAGATAGGATAAAAGAGTATAAATAAGAATAATTGAAAGGGGGAGAGGTGAGAGAGTATAAAGAGAGAAGAGGGACGGAGTATGAGGGGAAGAGAATATGAGGTTAGAGAGTATAAGTAGAAAAGAGGGACGGAGTATGAGTGGAAGAGAATATGAGATTAGAGAGTATAAACTAAAAGGGGTATGAAAGAATAGTAAAAAACAGGGAGAGAGTATTAAGGGTAGAGGTATGAGAGGGGGAACGAATGAGATAGTATGAGACGGTGAGATAGGGGGATAGAGTATGAGGGAGGGAATATTAATGAGACTGAAGGGGGATAGAGTGTAAAGGAGGAGGAAGAGAGAGATCGAATAAAAGAGTATGAATAAGAATAATTGAAAGGGTAAGATAGGGGGATAGAGTATGAGGGGTATAATGTATGAGAGGGAGAGGGAATGTAAGAGTATGAGAGGAGCGATGGAAAGAGTATGAGTGGGTGAGAAAGTACGTGTTGGAGAGAAAAGTGTGGTCTGTGGATAAATGTATTGAATATGTGTATAGCATGACTTTTACGGAAGGCGGTTAGTGTAACCACGGCTTACTAGATACTTATACAGGCTAGCCGAGTACGGAAATCATTGCAAATCCAGATGGCATTATTGGACAAACTGGCAAAGCATATTCACAGTGTTGAAGGCGGTGGGTGATATAGGTAGGTCTTGTAGCGCTCCTAGCGGGAAAAGTTGTCAAATGGTATTCATTGTTTAAAACTCGGCTAGCCTGTATAAGTATCTAGTAAGCCGTGGTGTAACCCTAAAACGTGCCTTCTACAGGGTGATTCAGAAATAATCATCAATAATTGAGGGGGAGGTAGAGGGGACCTAAACTAGCATATTTCGAAACATCATGGGGGTCGCAGATGCACCGTTAAAGAGCTAGGACATAATGTAGTGCAAGAGCGTTGCAAAAGGCAATTTTCCCAAGGCCAGTTTAACGAAACAAAACATAATAGAATGAAAAAAATTATTGCATCAGATACAGCAGTATTCGTACTATTTACACCATAAATTTGATAGAAATTGGACCACTTGCTAAACCGTGGGATGAGTTTTAAAATGTGCAATATTAATCTTTTAGCCAAAGAATGAGTTCCCTTAATGGTATTTAGAAAAATGATGATAGGGGAAGGAATTTTCAATGATCATAGAGTTTCAATGATCAATGTGTGATCATTGAAAATTCCATTCCCGATTATCATATTTCTAAATACCATTAAGGGAACTCCATTCTTTGGCTAAAAGATTAATATTGCACGTTTTAAATCTCACCCCACGGTTTAACAAGTGGTCCAATTTCTATCACATTGAGGATTTAAGTAGTACGGATACTCCTGTACCTCATACAATAATGTTTTTCATTTTATTATGTTTTGTTTCGTCACACGGGCCTTCTAAAAACGGCCTTTTGAAACGCACTCGCACTACATTAGGTCCTAGCTCTTTAACGGTAAGGCTGCGCCCCACCATTCCTATGCAAAATATGCTTGTCTAGGGCTCCTCTACCTCCCCCTCAATTATTGATGATTATTTCTGAATCACCCTGTATAATACAAAATTGCGCAATTCTCAATCTTCCGAGGAAACACAAGCGATAGGAGGGTATTGGGATGATGTGTGAGTAATGAGTATTCTAGACCAACGTAAATGTAGTTAACGGTAGTGTATTAGTGTCTGTGGTTGAGAATGTAATTTAGATTATGCAGATTAATGAAAGATCTATTTGATTTCAGGCGCAGAGGCCTTCGAGTATTGACGGATTCTTTTAGAAGGTGGACTACATATAGACATGTATTTGTGGATTCTTTGAAAAGTATCTACCAAACACACAAGACTAAAACTTTGTATCACTGCATGCACAATTATTCTATGATTTTTATTTCGTAGTTTTAAAACTTGTTTTGTATTTGTATGCAAATAAATTCAAATTGATTTTCCGAGGGGAGACGAAATCTTCCCTTGGAGGTGTCCGTGGAATTATTTAGAAACAGGCAGTAATACACCAAACACTTCCGTCTAGAAAAATAATTGGTATAATAAGCTTTGATGAATAATACTCGAGTTATTCTACCTTAAGCTGTATTAAGGTAGTATGTAATAGAGCATTTGCAATCACGTGATTCGCACCTAGCAACCGCATTAGCAACAGGTGTGTTAACCTCCAACAGTTAAAAGAAATTACCTGGTTGTGACGTCATGTGCGAATGCTCTATTCACATTCAAATGCAGACCGAGACAGGGGAGCTAATGACTTCAAAGTAGTGAAACCTTTTTCCGGTATCTTAAATCTGGATCAAACCCCGTCATCTACTGAGTGTTATTTAAGTTAGTATTTTTTCTCATTCTTAAATTTGTGTATTAACTTTAATTTAACTACGTAAGGGGACTGGGTGGCTTAGTTGATTTACGTGCTGTTAACTACGTTAGCAGTCTGCGCATTGTACCAGTCGTCGGTTCGATTCCGGCCTTGCCGTGGGTGTCAGTAAAAATTCTGTTGTGTCTGTCTTTCAAGGACAGATAGGAGGAGGCAACCGCCCCCCCCAGAAAAATCTGTTAAAAGTAGTTGCACTAGAGTAGTGTAAGTCGTTTTCAATGATGATAAGATAGAAGTTCCTATTCAGGAGCGTAGCCAAGGGGGGGGGCGGACCCGAGTCCCCCTATTGGGCCTGAACTTAAACTTTTAGCGCTATTTAAGGTGTTATAATTATGATTGGTCACTCAACAGAGGACATCTGTACCCCTTTAAAGTGTCTGAAAACACTTTTTTTGCTCGTTAAACTCTAAAATCTTTAGGGGGGAATCCCCAATACCATTGCCCAGAGGTGAAAGAAGAACAAAGATCAAGAAAAGAAATGCAAAAAGCCAGAGGTGTATATAACGGGGGTTAAATTAAAATTTTTGGGGGTGATGCACTCTAATACTCATAACTATTAGAACAAGGTAATTTTGTTAGCGATATTCAGAAAAGTCTATATGCCGCCATTTACTTGAAAATTATGAAATTTCCTCTGAAGAACCTCCAAGACGTGTTCTTCACTCAGAAGAATACCAAAAATTCTCACACTGTTTTGATCTTAGTATGGAAGAAACTGAAGTCAAACTACCACGACTGAAAAATGTATGAAAACTATTTTTACTCCACCTCTCGGAGAAATCTGACACATTTGATATCCCTAGCCTCACCTCCTAAGAATCTCTCGCGTTCCATAAAATATTTTACTGCTCGCATTCCAAGTCCACTTCCATCCCAATACACTTATACAAAAACAGCATCACGAGATAAAAGGAACTCCAGAAGAAGCGCCATAAACAAAGAATCCTAAAAGATTCTCGGGAATTCGCCTCCATAAATGCTCCCGCGGAATACTAAAAAATATATTCCGTCCGATTTATTGGGGAAGAAGCAGGAAAAAGGGAAATATATTCCACGACTTTCCAGAAAAAAAAAGAGGAGATAGTAAAAGGAAAGTAGCGTCCGCTCTCCCACGAGAACTGAAGGGAAGAGATGAAGCATCCGCAGAGCCCTCGTACGGCTTCTCTTCGAAACAATGCTGTGGCCCCCGGTGGACTTCGTTTAAAGACCTTCTGTTTGTTGTTAGTGTCATTACCGTTTCTTTTCGGGTTCTCGTTCCGGAGCATGAAAGCGAGGATTAAGGCTGTGAAAAATAAATGGACGTAGCGAGCGTGTTATTAAGTCCCGTTTGAATGGCAACGGGAGATTTTCGTTTGGAATGCGTTGTGGGAGATGATGTGGGTTTTTTAGGAGTTTAATATTAAGGGGTATATTTACCGAGTGCCTTGAGGGTTTTTTTTAAGGGATTTTAGAGTGATTATGAGGTATTTTAAGATGTTTTCGTTTTAAATACCGGATGTCAAGTGTGATTATTTGAAAACGTTGCGTTAGAGGAAAGGGAACTAAAAGATAAAAAGAGCTAATTTCACCCTTTGTTCAAATTAGAATATTCTCGTGTAAAATATAGGGTTAATTACAAAGTTTATTCTCTTGAAATCGGGATATTCAAGTTTTAATAAAAGTGGGGGAAATTGTTCTTTTATCTAAAGACTAAAGCGTATTATACTGATACATTGAACGTTTACTAAAATTTATCTGCTGAACATTTTTTAAAATATTTTTCAAAGTTGTAGGTCTTGAAAGTACGTTAATAAAAACTTGCAAAATATAATTATGGTAATTTAATATTTAACTTAGTATTGTCATAAAACAGTCTAAAAAGTCAGTAAAAAAGGAAATCACACACAACATAGATTGAAGAAAATCAATGCATTTTTAAGTGTTAAAATGAATGCCTCGAATATTTTTTTTTCTTTTGTCAAAAAAATGTTTCAAGATAAAATAACAGGAGAGACTGTCCTATTATTTTTTATAGTGCTTACGAAGAACTTACAATCATTGACATAGCTAAGTTAAGTATCATTAAACACGATACATAAGCAAAGACTGAGCTATGTATAATTAAACACAATACAGGCGCGAATCCAGCAGGTCTCCAAGGGGAGGGCACTTTTTGAGGATCACCTCTACCTTTGCACGCAAAATTGACTAAAACTTACTTTTTTCTATAAAGATCCCCCCAATGAATTTTATTTTTCAACCCCAACATGTTTGATAAATAGTATAAGCGAAACTATTTCTGAACTTTGTAACTGTCTTTTAAGAAAGCACATTTTTTAGGGGGTCTGGGGATCCTCCTCCAGAAAATTGTAGGGATTTTGACCCTGAATAATTAATTCATTTTTGATCCGTACAGGCGCTTGATGAACGAAAAACGTTCGGAGAATCTGGGGAAAATGACACCTTGGGCTAAAAAAAAGCTGTCAAGAAGGGAAAAGGAAGAGAAAAAAAGGGTAAAAAGGGAAGAAAAAAAATAATTATCTTTTTTTAAATGACAAAAAAAAAAATTCTTGGTCTTTCAAAATCTACTTTCTTTTTACGCCTTTTCTTTCTTTTTCCCATCTTTCCCTTTCTTTTTCACCCCAAGGGGGGGCATTTTCCGAAGTGCCCCCCATTGAATCCGCGCCTGGTTGAAATGTATTTTGAAATATTAAAAAGCCGTCTTATACCATTTTGTTACCTGCTAATCAATTATTTTTCTTGCAGGGATAATGACAAAACACTCCTATCTCTATAATGAGCTATATGAACTCAATTTGTTGTCAATAATTTGTTTCATGTGAATAAATTTTTTTTATATTTTAATGAATACAGGGTGGGCAAAAAGTCAGTGCACTTTTGAAAAAAACAACCGGAATAAAAATTGTTTTCAGTCTTAGCATCCTTCAGTCTTAGGGATTTTTTAAGGCAATAAAAAATTTAGTTCAAAATTATGATAATACTAGATAGTTTCTATGAAACTTTCAAAAGTGTATCGACTTTTTGCCCACCCATGAATAAAGTTATGGAGTGGTTGGTTGTCCTTCATACACACTCAAATTCATAAAATTTAGAAAAAAGCCTCGAACCGAAAATTTTAAAGCAAATAAGAAATAGCACTGAAAATAAATTAAAAAAACATATATTTTAAAATTAAAAAAAAAATGTTCTTTTGTATTAGATAAAAGTTTCATTTTTTAAGAAGCTATAGTCAGGTTGTATATGAAATTCAAATTTAAAAAATAATCTGTAAAGATCGATGCATTTTTTTAAGCTTAACAGAACTGGAGTTATTCAAGATAAAAGAGCTATAAAACTTTGTTTTTCAAATTTTTAAAAAAATTACCAAAAAATTCAAATAAATATATTTTCATGTTTCTTTCACAGTAAAGTGTTGGTGAAATTCACACGAGGGTCAGGTTGCAGGTTGTTACAAGATGATATACAAAATTCATACAAAAAATAAATTATAAACATAATTGAGAAAAATAAGACTTGGATAACACACACTGCATGTTTCTTATTGTTTACAATATCGAAATTAATAATCTCCAGTAGCTTTAAAATTCTCGGAGAAATGTGAGCGAATGGCCTGGACGTCAAGATCGTGATGCTACAAATCGAAAGGACCCGGGTTCAAAGCCTGCCTACCACTTTTTTGAATTTATGTATTAACTTTAAATTATTAAAATAAACCATAGGCTTCAGGAATGGATGGCATGGTTGGTTAACGCACTGTCATCTGAGGTAGGTGACAGTCGTTCACAAAAGGTTTCGGGTTCGATCCTCGGCAATATAATCTGTTTTTTTTTTTAAATGGTGAAGTATCAACTTCAAATTAATTACAAGACTGTCGCAGCTGCAGGAACGGATGGCTTGGTGGTTAGCACACCAGACTGCCATCCGAAAGGCCCTCAGATCGAATCTGAGCCTTCTCAGCGGGTATAGCACTCGGAAATAAATACTGATTGGTATTTATAAATTTTCTGCTTAATTCACGGGGGGTCTTAATATTTCTATTTTTCAACGTTAACTGTAACCGTAAGAGTAAAAGTAATTGAAAATATTACTATTTTTGATGACTTTTACATTCCTTTTTGTAACATTTCAAGACTTTAACTCTTCTGCCTACGACGGAAACTGAAAGAATGTAAGAGTCTTAGGAATGAAGAGGACAGTAATAGGTCCTTCCCACCACAAACCCCTACCACCAACCCAGGCGTTTCATTTAACTTAGGATTTTTATCCTAATTTATTAAGTGGTAACAAAATTTCAGTCGGAGTTAATGAAGATGCTCTACTTAATATTTTTTTTCTTAATTTAAAAAGTGGTGACTAAAAACCACATCCACTAATGCGAAACCGTTTAAGAACATAATTATTTCTAAACTAATATTTCACAGGTTATGGAAAGATTGCCTGGACTGTTACCTTATATTAACAGAGCCATTCCAACCGCAGGACACAGATATATCCCGTTACAGAGATATTACTTTTGCTCTACTTAATAATTTTCACTTAATTTAAAAAGAGGTGACTAAAAACCACAACCGCTAAAATGAAATAATCCAATCCGATTAAGAACAGAGCTCTAAACTAATATTTCACAGGTTACGGAAAGATTGCCTGGACTGTTACCTTATATTAACAGAGCCATTCCAACCGCAGGACACAGATAGATCCCGTGACAGAGATATTACTTTTGCTCTACTTAATAATTTTCACTTAATTTAAAAAGAGGTGACTAAAAACCACTACCGCTAAAATGAAATAATCCACTCCAAGAACAGAGCCCTAAACTAATATTTCACAGGTTACGGAAAGATTGCCTGGACTGTTACCTTATATTAACAGAGCCATTCCAACCGCAGGACACAGATAGATCCCGTGACAGAGATATTACTTTTGCTCTACTTAATAATTTTCACTTAATTTAAAAAGAGGTGACTAAAAACCACTACCGCTAAAATGAAATAATCCACTCCAAGAACAGAGCCCTAAACTAATATTTCACAGGTTACGGAAAGATTGCCTGGACTGTTACCTTATATTAACAGAGCCATTCCAACCGCAGGACACAGATAGATCCCGTGACAGAGATATTACTTTTGCTCTACTTAATAATTTTCACTTAATTTAAAAAGAGGTGACTAAAAACCACTACCGCTAAAATGAAATAATCCACTCCAAGAACAGAGCCCTAAACTAATATTTCACAGGTTACGGAAAGATTGCCTGGACTGTTACCTTATATTAACAGAGCTATTCCAACCGCAGGACACACATAGATCCCGTGACAGAGATATTACTTTTGCTCTACTTAATAATTTTCACTTAATTTAAAAAGAGGTGACTAAAAACCACTACCGCTAAAATGAAATAATCCAAACCGATTAAGAACAGAGCTCTAAACTTATATTTCACAGGTTATGGAAGGGATGCTTCACTGTTTTCTCATGTTAAGAGAAGCTTTTCTCACGCAGGACATTGCTCCCGGTACAGAGCAAATATTTATGCTCAACTTAATACTTTTCACTTAATTTAAAAAGCTGTGACTAAAAACACTACCACTAAAATGAAATAATCCAAACCGATTAAGAACAGAGCTCTAAACTTATATTTCACAGGTTATGGAAGGGATGCTTCGGGATGCTTCACGGTTTTTTCATGTGAAGAACACAATTTCATGAAAGACATATAGCTATATATCATTGCAGGCAAGGATTTTTTTATTAGAGTTTTTCTACTCACCATTGATTTTGAGAGCAATGTTTTTGCTGATGCCAGGTCCGATGCCGTTCTCGACTTGGCACGAGTACACTCCTGCGTCCGATTCCTGAGCCTGTGTGATGAGGAGGGACCCATTGGGGGAGATGACCCACCGGGGGCTGGAGTACAGGAAACCACCGGAGGATTCGTCATTACTAGACACTCCAGGGGTGGGACCTCCGGCTCCATTATCGCCTAAAGAGATAATAGAAGCAGAAAGTTGATTAAAATCTTAGAGATATAAATCTTTGCTAATCAATGGGGACCACTAATATTTTTATTTCCGAAAATTTTACTTTTGATACTATGTTTTCTACTTCTTGTATGTAAAGAATGAAAGCAAATATTGTGATAAAAAATTATCAACCAAGCTGCTTTGAATTAAAAAAAATTAAATTCACGGAAAAACGGATTCAGTATTTTAGTAAAAAAATATTAGTGTAAAGTAACTTCTATTCATCTCATAGTAGGTTTCCAATTGTTAATTTTATAAGAAAAAAAATCTGAGGCATGAGCTTTGTAAATCTTGAGACCTAAAATGTCATAGATATTCTTCTACAAAGATTATAAGCTTTAAAAGTGATACAATGTTATTTTGTAATTGAGTACAAAATAACTGTTTGACGATTTCTTTTGAAAAGATTTAATAATACTTTAAAAGATACGCAGAATTCAGAAAGTTAAAGTTCAAAACTTTTAAGTTCAAGATTCAAAGAATATGTAATTGGGTTCCATCATATATGGGCTTTGGAATGGAATAATAATTATGTCTACAATATGCAGTTTTACAGTGTAAATCTGAGTTTAACTAAAAAAAGTGGAGAGCTGTTTTAAATGAAAATCCATGGGAGTTATTTATTCCTGTCTGTAAAATTTCGAATGGTTTGGGTAGGAGAAATGGGGATGTCTGACGCTGAGTAAAATTATCGATGAGAAAATTAAGGAAAGTAATTACTTTTTACTCATTATACTTTCCAAATCTGATTACTTATTAATGCTTATTTATTTTAGTTTAGTAATTACAGAAAACTGCCTTCATATATTAGCGTAAACGTAAATTTTATTCGTCCTTGTCGAGTAATTAAAGAACCATACAGATAATTGAGGGAAAATATCTTCTGAAATAGCTGACACAGCATGATTGACTTATCTAAACTGAATTTTAAAAGAGTAATTATGAATCTAAAGCTGGAGACTTAACAGCAGTTCTTTTATCACACGAATTCTATCATCAAACATCACAAAAACACTGTCACGGGAATTAAACGGCCAAAATTAAAAGAAAGTCTTTTCAATTACGAAATACAGACAAAGCATGGAAAACTCATGTAATTTTCATAAACTCATCAAATCAATTTCCCCATGATAAGAAAAAAAATCCAACAAAGCGGCAAACTGTCAGCTATTACATGTTACTTATAATAATGGCTTTCAAAAGAGCATTGACAACCCTTAAATAAGGGTGCTAATGAGGTTTCATCATCATCAAAAATCCTGTTCCAAGAAGATTATAACTCCAGGAACAAGGGAAGGAAAAAAACCAAGTCTGCTTCTCTTTTTTTACCCTCGAACTGCTGGAGTTTTTCATGTGAGGTAATTTCCCATGAAGCGCACCGGGAGTTAGGAAACCATCCCACTGGGAAAGTCACGTGATTAGTTTTCCCTCCTTGATTAAAATGTTCCCTACGCGTACGGCAAATGTTTACACTCAATTAGGGAAAAACAGGGAGGGATGTTTGAGCTCTATGATCTCGGTTTAAAAACTCTTTTTAGAGGTATTCTGGCGAAGGATAACGAGTGAATAAAAGATGAAAAGTGAATAAGTTTCTTTTTTTTCCTTAGTTTCAGTCTAAAATGGATTAGGTTTTGTGCAACGAAGAACTCTCCATTTTCTTTCAAAATTATATTTTGGTTTTAACAAAGTGCAAGAAAAGAAATATTTTATTTTTGCATTTATCCATTTAAGTGTATTCTTACATTGATAAATAGGGGATATTTTTATTCACGAACGCACAAAATATTCATTAATAAACGAATATTTATAGTAATTTTTAATTTTTTTTGTTAATACATTTTGTTTCTTTTTCTTCATCCAAAAATTATAAGCATTTTATCCGTGTTTCTTTGTCTTTTATTCTCGTTTCTACATAGAAAACCACTATACTAAGAAATATAGTACTACATAAAATATATATTTTAAAAATATAGAAACGATTTTTATATAAAAATTAATAAAAACATTACATTTCTATTGAATCATTTTGCATGTTTTATGGGAGTTTAAATTAGTATTAAGTAAAAACTGAACCATTTTTTAGGAGCATTATACATTTTATATAAATTTTATATTGTACTATGTATTGTCACAATTAAATGAGATTAGTGCAAGTCATAGTATAAAGAAAAATATTTTGGACTCTTAATTTGAATCTTTAGAATTAACACAGAAATCAACTGTACTATGAAAAGTTATAATAATCTTTACGCAAGTTTTAAAGTAAAAATTATTACTATAGAATTATAGGTAAAAATATATGTAAAAATTATTTATTATTATAGGATTAAAAAAAACCTAATGAATTTTCGTAAAGTATTCGATAACTGTTTATTAAAATGTTTGAAACGTTACTTTTGAGAATGTTTAATACTAATATTCAGGTGTCAATCCAACTGATCTGATTCCTATTATGAGCAAAGCAGCTGAAAATAACAATTTACTTAGGACTAGAAATAACTCCAAAACATCCCAACCTCTCTCTCACTCAAAGGCTAAATGGTTCGATAAGGATTGTCGAGAATCAAGATTTAGGCTGAAGGAAAAGTTGAAAATTCTTAAAATATATAGTAATAAAATTAACTTTGACTCCTACAAAATATGTCTACGGGAATATAAAAAGCTGTGCACCTTGAAAAAGGCCAGTTATTTCAGAGAATTAAATTTTGAGCTTTCTTCTTGCAATAATTCTCAAACATTTTGGCATATAATCAAGAACTTTAGAAAGAGTAAATACATTCAAAACTCTATAGAATCATGTGAATGGTTTAACTATTTCTCTCACATTTTTAAATCAAATTGTGCTCCGGGGGAAGACTCTGTTTCACTGGTCACATCTGGCATTTTTTCTTCCTTTTCTGATCCACTATTGGATAGAGATATTACAACTCAGGAACTCCAATGTGTTGTAAAGGATCTGAAGTGTGGTAAGGCACCTGGATGTGACTCATTGAAACCTGAGTTTTTTAAATACCTAGGTAAATTTTCATTGATTGCAATTAGCAACATATTTAACCGTATATATGAAACCGGACAAATGCCCTCATCCTGGATCTTGACTATAATCAATCCAATTTACAAGAAAGGAGATGTTTCTGATCCCTCCAACTATAGACCCATTTCATTAATTCCGGTAGTCACAAAAATTTTTACATCAATTCTGAATAAAAGGCTACTGAATTATTTGAACTCTCATGATATACTTTTGGAGGAACAGGCAGGTTTCAGGAAGAATTACAGTTGCTTAGACCAAATTTTTATATTAAATTGTTTAATAAATGATAAATTAAAGAAAAAGCGTGGTAAACTTTACTCTGTCTTTATAGATTTTAAAGGAGCTTTCGACAACGTTAACCATGGAATACTTTTTTCTGAACTGCAAAAAAATAAAGTTAGCCCGAAATTCATCAGAATCCTTCACAATATTTACAATAATGCATATGCGAAAGTTCGCTCATCCTCTGATTTTACTGAACCATTTAAAATTAATTCTGGAGTTTTACAAGGAGAAGTTCTGAGCCCAATTCTATTCTCACTTTTCTTGAACGATCTTATTATCCGCCTAAACACATCTGGAATTTCGGATATCAGTTTTCGAGATGGAACCCCTGTTAACATATTACTTTATGCCGATGACGCTATTATTTTAGCAGACTCCCCTATTAACTTGAATAAAAAACTTCGAATATTGGAACAATTTTGCTCAGATCACAGACTTATGGTAAATATAAATAAGACAAAAGTAATGATATTCAGAAAAGGAGGTAAACTATCGAAACATGAAAAATTCTATTACAAAAATAGCAAACTGGAAATTGTAAGCAACTACATTTATCTAGGTGTCCCTTTTTCTTCTTCGGGGTCTTTTTCTACAGCGAAGAAACATTTCAGTGCTAAAGCTCTTTCTGCCATTCATGCAATGTGGCCCATTGTAACAGGAGCAAAGATCAATTCTCCAGGTAGCTGGTTCAGAATTTTTAATTCCCTTGTAATATCGGTTCTCAGTTATGGCAGTCCTGTCTGGTCTATTTCCTATATCAGTGAGTTAGAACATATCCAGAATTTCTTTATAAAAAAATTATTCAATCTTTCAAAATATACTCCAGGTTATATTCTCAGACTTGAACTGGGTCAAACTAATATTTCCATTATATTCATAAAATTAATTTTGAGATTCTGGATTAGAATATTAGAGATGGATGACCGTAGGTTTACCAAAATTGCATACAAACATTGTTTTTATGGCCGTTCGAGCCCAATAAAATTTAATTGGACTTTAAAAATTAAATCTATAATCGAAAGCTCCGGCTTTTCTTATGTTTGGCTATCACAAGATCCCGAAGTTGCAATGAAGTTTCTGCCCCAAATCCTTCTAAGCTACATTGATCAATACAAACAGTTAGATATGATAAGTATGGAAAAAAGTCAACATTACCCTCACTATAAATTTATAAAACTAACCCCTTTCATAGAAGACTATATTACCTCAAGAATTGATGTTTCAATGAAGAGAATTCTTTTCCAACTGAGATTAAATCAGGAGACCATTTTTTTTGAGGGAAAACTCTTTAAAATAAACCCCAAAGACAAATGCAAATATTGTAATATGGATGAACCAGAATCATGGGAACACGTATTTTTATATTGTCCTATGTATCGTTTTTACAGATTGAAGTATCTTTCCCCTTTTATTGGGTATCAAAATAACTTTAATGGTTTCCTCACTTACAATCATAAGAATTTTTTTGCAATAGTAAATTTTATTAAATCAGCTCAAAAGTTGAACCAGTTCCTGTTGGCAAATTGTTCTTTAGACTCCTGAGGTTTTTTTTTCTCTTTTTTTGGTAATTGTATTTTGGTTCTATTTATTCTATTTATATGCTTTGTTTTTGTCTTGCATTTATTTGTATGATCTGATATTTTTGTATTTTGGTGTATGGGCCAGCTGGCCTTTTTTGCCAATAAAATTATTATTATTATTATTATAATACTAATATGATGGTAATGATATTCGTATCATAATTTAAAGTTGTAATTTATTCTTTTGAAGAAGGTAATTTTAATAATACGTGATGTACGTAACGTACGTATACTTATAATTATTTAAATTCTTAGTAATTTAAAACGAGTTGGATTTTCAAAAAACCAAAACGTGGTTGAATGAATACGATTCGCATATACCGTAATTTGAAGCAAAAAGGGAAAGGGATGGTTATTACTACCAAAAAAATTAGTGATTAAAAGTAAGTCATAGAACAAATTTAGCCTCCTCCTTCCCCTTCAATACAAGCATCAAAACCAAACCACCTTCTATTATTTTCTCAACCAGAATCAAAACTTGGGGACGAAAACCTCCATCGATCCCCCAACTCTCCGCATCATCGCATCTCCCGACCGTCAGCACATAACACGACATTAATCACACAAGACACCCTGTCACCCACCGCTGACGACAAAAAGGAAAAGATCCCTCCTGCCACCTGCACGTCTCTTCCACCCCTTTGTCAACCCCTTTGGAACGCATCCAAGACGGTTACTCGGCGATTAAGGCGCTTTTTCGGCGGGCGATGTTATCGGGAAAAATATATTCATTTACGTGCCCCAGATGAGAATGGATGCCCATCAAGCGGGGTAATTAATTCATCAAGTTTTGCTGGAAGTTTCGTAATTATCGTCGTGTATTGGATGTAGTAAGTGTTCTCGATCGGTTTTTGGGGACGATTATGAGGCGTGTTGTGCACGCGATGGAGTAGTTTTGTCTGTGTCTTGGGGGGAATTTCGCTTTTTATTTTAATGAATGAGGTCTTTTAGAATATCGTTGAGTTTGTGTTGGGAAATGCAGTTTTTCCCAGTGAGAAACGTTATATTTAATGATTCAGATTAACTTGTTTTTACTTCCTTGTTATTAAAAAATTATTAATATTTTTTTAATAATAGTTGTATATGATTTTATTAAGGACGCATAAAGATACCTTATTTAGCTTCTCAAAATAAATGTGAATTTATTTTTTCTAAGAATACTATTTAGAAGAAAGAATTATGCTCTTAGCGATAAGTTTATATAATTTTATTTAATTTTCAAAATTACTTAAAAATAAAAACTACTTAAGAAAATTCACCAAAGCCTAATTTTGTATATCCAATAAGATTAAAACACGAATGACAATAAGCGCTGTCTCCCTTACATGAACGTTGCCTACACCAATGAATAACACTATACTCTAAACGGATTGTACTTAAATAATGGGAAAGTTTCATTTGGTAGTTTTTTTAACAGCTATTCATCTTTTAAATGAATAACTTCTACACCATTGAACACTAATTTGTTTATTTAGGTTCTTTATGATATTAAAACTTTTTACTAAATTATTTCTAAGTATTTTTCGAATTTAAAAAACTAAACAATTCATATTTTTAGAAATAAAATAGCTATACCATTTATATTTTTAGAATGGAAAATATCCGCCTTTTAAAAACTACATCTATCCTCTCAATATAAAATAAAATCCATCTTAACAAAATATACATATGTATTCTTAAAACCTAGGAAAACTAATCTTCATGCAAATAAAGTTTGACTTAATCTTAACAGCATACATTTTATCATATAATAAATACTCATGTCTTCTAGTTAAAAAGATAAAGGTTGAAGTATCGTGAAATATTCTTTTTACAAGTAAATTTCGAAGACTTAAACTTATCCAGCAAACATTTTACTCCTAACAACTTCTCCTGTTTGCTAAAATATATAACGTAGAAAAGATAAAGGTTGAAGTCTAAGGAAATTGGCTACATCAAAACCGTTATCGATTCAGGCTTGATCCGATAAGTAAACGCATAAAGAATAAAGTTCTAGAGAGGATTTGTTAGCATCAAACAACTACGTTTTATTACTCTTGTCTCTATGGTATCATTTCCGGGGTAAGTATCTGGAAAAGTTTCTTCTCTTTTTCTTAGAGTAATTATTCTTTACACGTTTCTATTCCTTGTTAAACTTGTTGACTGTTTTATTTTATTTTTCTATTACTCGTCACTACAAAAAAGGTGTGAATAAATATTTGTTTTCGTTCTTTAGTTTACTATGATTTAGTTTTAAACTTACGAATAACATTTTACATACTTTTATGTACCTATATCCACCTGTCCTATTTAATTGTATCGCTCATTGTGTTATGTTCTGTACTTTATAAACTTGAACAACTAAATATTGTCCACCTAATTTGTTGCTTTTACGTAATGTTTTGAAAAAAAAATTATGGAACAAAAATCGTAACTTTCGATAAAATTTGTTTTACTTAGCTTTAAATATGAAAACTTTAAGGGAAAATATTTTTTTTTTTTAGTTTTTCTTAAATTTTAAACTTTTGAAAAACTTTAGGATATTTTTATTTATAAAAAACAAACTTAAGTATTTTTAGTTTGACCTGAAAATTAAAATATTGTCAAAATTGTACCTTTAAAACGGTAAATTGTGTGGAATTTTATTTTCAAGCACAATACAAAATGTATTCAATGTTTTACCTAAAAATAGTTAAGAATTTAAATTATTTGGTATAAAGCTGCATCAATCAAGCTTAAACCATTCAAGGCTTCATGTGCTAAAATTGAAATTGTTGTAAAATTGAAACAAGATATACTTTTCCAATCCCCCTTGTAAAAACCCCAAAGGGAGAAATCTCGACATCAGTAAAAAAAAGTTGAGTCAGTACTTGAGGTTTAGAAGAATACAATGTCAAGACTGTTTGAAACTGAAGGAACGGGTTCTCCTTCCCGTGTCCACCCATCCATCTGATCCGCATCCACCCCGAGGGAGGAAGCAGAGAACAACAGGTCGCCGACCTTCTTCAAGCGGATCAATACGAAGGGACGGTCGGGCAGGTAGACAGATGCTCCTCCCGCATTACACTACACAACACCCACGGCTGAAGAAATGGAGTGACGAGGCTTGACTTATGAGGGTGGTGTTTGACATGTGTGAGGCTTTGGTGTTGTACTTTGGGGCGTTTTTAGGGATTGGATTCGATGAGAAAAATTATATTTTCAAATCTGAGTAAATTGATGTTCTCATTTTGATATGAAACTTTTCGTTTCACAAAACACATTATTAAAATATGCATTTGTAATGATGACAACTGTAAAAGTTGGGTTTTTTTATTACTTAAAGATAAAAAGTACAAATTAATCCATCACTCACCTTGGACTTTTCTCCAAGTAACCCGAGGAGTGGGATGAGCAGTGGCCAAGCACGTGAGCAATACCTGAGACCCAAGGACCACTTCGTTGTCACGAGGCTCCTCCACCCACACTGGAGGGACTGAAAAGAAAGGGGAAATATTTGAGCATTTTTTTTATTTAAAAATGTAACACCATTCGAGCAACATTCAGCAATATTTACAGTTTACACCCATCAGCGTCGCGGTTAACCAGCAGCTAAAGAAAAAAAACTAGCATTTCGCTGACTCTGATTGGTGGAATCCTTCTTTGACCACTGGTTAACCGCTGCTGGTCAGGTAGCAGTGAATAAGGTCATAAAAGGTAAAGATTAAAAGGTTGATAATTATTCTATAAAAGGATCATGATCAATCCCTGTAAACAAATTAACAAGATATTTGAAGAAATTTATAGTATCAGCGCCGGTGTTAAATCCTTGGTCAAAGAAGGATTCCACCAATCAGAGGCAGCGAAAAGCTAATTTTTATTTCTTTAGCTGCTGGTTAACACCGACGCTGATGGCTGTGAATATGGCTGTTAGTGTGTCAATCATCTGTAATACAATTGAACCTGGATAACTAGAAATAATCGCTTTTTCATTCAACTTATTCAGGTATTTTACTTATAATAAGGGGTTGGGGCTGGAATTGCATTCCACTTATCCAGGTTTGACTGTAGTGGTAAACAAATTATTTAATAACACAATCAATTTAATTTAGTTTTTCTAGCAAATTTCTTCGAAGTTTGTACTATATTTTGTATAAGGGAAACCCATGTTTAAAATTCATTACATTAATAAGAAAAGCTTCTTCTAAATATATTTCACCATATAAATATTAAGTAAAAGATTATTTATCAAGTACATATTTAATTTTCAACGAAAGTTTAATGAGATTCGCGTAACGACAAGCGTTAAAATTAATTTTATGGGCAAAAGTATCAAAATAAAATAAAAGAATACATTTAAAGTTTTAAAGTTTGTTAAAAAATGTTATAAAAACACACATCCTTCAACATTATTACGCTTCATACACATTAAGATTTTAATTGTTCAAGATTTTCAGCAAATTATGTATATATCTACCTAAAGAAAGCTAATATGAAAGCTTTTGTTGGAAATATACCCCCCCCCCAAAAAAAAGAAATTATTTACATTTTGACAAATCTTTTATAAACCGCCATCTGCAGTCAATTGAACGCTTTCTGGCAACTTCAAAATCTAATATCGACTGAATTCCTACGGGGAGCGCAATATTGTAGATTTAAAATCAGACTTTCTCCCAAATCGATTTCCATCAAAAACTGCCATTCTCCACAAAGAATAATGGAGATATGCAGGAAAGTAAAAGTGATCGGTAAGTTTGAATCTGCCTTCTGAAACGTCAAAATTTATTTCATTTTCCAAAAAGGAGTGATAGTGGTAAGAATGCGGCGCATGACAGAATCGATATTTTACGCCGAGTTTCTCAACCTTTTTATATTCCAGTCAGAAAATATCCCATTCATTTCTATCCATAGATTTTAGCTTCATGAAAAGTAAAGCAAACTCAGAAAATTCTGTCACGGAAGTCTGTTGTGTCGTGTAATAAATCGAAAGGGGAAAAAAAAGTCCTCGTTTTGCTGTGCTTCCATTCGAGTAATGAGATTTTCCAACTGTTGCCACACACTGGAAGAGAAATTTTTAATGAGAATGCGAGAAAGGCTTATTTTTAGCGCCTTTTTTGTTTTCTTTTCTCGCTGGTGAGAAAGGAAATCGGAAGCGATGTTTGTTTACTTGTTGGCTCTGAGATTCATATTTAGATAACATTTGAAATTGTGAAAGAAATGAAAGCAGCTAGAGAAGTGAAGAAGCATATAGAAGTGAATTTCTTCTTTTGTTTCGTGTTTTAATAAGGGTAATGGTGCTAACTAAAAATAACATGTTTCCTTCCATTTGTGTTCTTTCTGATAACAATTGTACAACGCACATTTTTTAAAGGTTTGAAAATTGCTCTCTTTTGTTCTAAGGTAAAATAAACAAGTGTTAGAGATTTAGATATTTGTTTTTACAAATTCTTTGCTAGCAGTGTTTGTTTGATAAAAAAATAATATCTAAATCTTAATAACTATTTGTTTACAACATAAAGAGTTAAGTTAAATGCATTTGTTTAATAACAAAGCAGGATTTATATCATAAGGATTTTTGTTTTGGAAAAAGTGTGCGTATATTTTACTCTGTTTTTTTTTTTAAATGGGTGGTTCTTGATTAGTCTTTTAATTTTAGGAAAATTTTTAATTTAATACACATTTTGGCATAAATAAGTTAATATTAAGCATTTGAATAACAAACCAATCCAAAAGTACCATTTATAAATTATTACTTTGTATATAATACTTCAATTAGAGTTATATTACATATTTCAAAGAATCTTCGAGAAATTCTTTAATATACATATCTACTATATCACCATTCCTATTTATCATCAGAATTAGTTGTTGTATACTTCAGGAAACCTTTTTTATACTTTGTTATAAATTAGAAAATATAAGTAATGTACGAGTTGAACAAATATTGATTTTGAACTCTTTATACTTCTGTTATTTATACAAGACAACTTAAATTTTTATGTATGTTTGTCAAGTAAATAAGGTGAATATTTGAAGGATATACTACTCTTGAAACAAATTCCTCTTTAGATCGAGGTCTTTAAAGAAAGACGTTCGTTAGATTATTATAACTTCTTTAAAAGGTGAAATTTTAAAGACAAATTTAGAAAAGTCAAATAGTTTCAAAAAATAAATAATGAAATAAATTTTTAGCTTACACCGTAGTAAAAACCGAATCAATTATGTGATAGGGATTTCCTTTAAATCACGTCTGTATTTGTCATTTGAGCCATACAATCTTAGGCATATTTCTTTTCCTCCAAAAGAAGAAGCAAAGCAAACAAATCGAATGATTCTTCCAAAGGACAGATTTGATTTTCCTCAGAATCGACTCTTTCGTCTGATTCAATTTCCTCGATGCTCAGCCCGAGTGACGAAATTCTCACCTCGTATGAGTAATTGGGAAGAAATCACGTCCCTGGGTCCCCCTCATCCCATACTTGATTAAAGTTTAACAGAAAACGTGAGGTTCTCTCTCAAAGCAAAGAGGGAAAAAAGGAATCTGTTCCTTCTTATCCACGATTCACTGATTCAGCGAAAAAGTCGGGCGACTCTTTTGTCTTATGTTCTCTCTAAAGTAACGACATTTCTAACATTTCCTCTGTAGTGTCATTCAATAGAAGCAAAAAGGAGGGTCTTATCGTATTTCTGAAGAGGATTCCGGATGAAAATTCATCATACTGTTTCCATGGTGACGTAGGTGATCTTTTATTTCTCTGAATAAAAAAGGTCGACTTCTTTTTACGACTGGAGATTCCCTTTGAGCTACTTCACTTCAGTTTGGCTGAGTGTGAGAAATCTTTTGCCGTTATACCGAGAAGAAACTTTTGTGAATTAAAGAATTCCATCTGGATCATCGAAGTCTTAAGTGGAAGGGTAAATATTGAAGAACAAGTTCTATCTTATCTATTTTCTCCACCTGGTATAATGTTTTTCTATTGGGTAGAGAATGAATGTTCTTTGAATTTTTCTATGTCACATTTGTTTTCATTCAATTTAGAATAAAACTATTCCAAAACTTTATCTTTCCAAAGTGAATACGGTTTCCTTCTTAGATGAACAATTTTAAAAGTAAAAATTTATGCTATGACTACGGATATTATCAATGTAAAATATGAAAAGATAGAGAATACGAGTTTGACTAAAACTGTGTGTTTATTTAAAAGCTTTAGAACTCCAAAAAGGGTTACAAGATTAAATAACCTATTAAAAGTTTTAGAGTGCAAACTATTCTTGCATTATTTTGAAATATTTAATCCGTTGGGATTTTATTTTGCACAAATTTCACTCAATTTGTTAACTTTCATCTTTCCCTCAACTATTAATGATCTAGGTACATTCAAGACTTTCAGTTGTTTGGTATAATTTCTTTGTTGCATTTTGCATAAGCTCTTATGCATCCAACTTTCTCTTACACGAATAAATTTTCTCCTTGGAGGGAAGATTCTACTCATTCCTGTTGGTAAGATGTTAAGGAAAGGGAGACTTAAAATGACAAAAAGTCTTCAGAATATTTTTACGATGTGAAACAGCTTGAAATGTCTCATGAATATTAAACATAAAGTTGCAGTTAACCCTTTTATATCTTCTTCCACGATATTTGACGTCTCAGTTTTAAACTTTGTACCTATCACTTTTAAGATACAGGGCTGGCATAGGATGCTTTAGTTTTAAAAGACTTATTCTTTGCTAACACGGCATTTTCGAAAGTGAGTTTTGCATATTTTAATTTAAAACTCATTAAAACGCAAGGGGAAGTTTCGATACTTAAGAACACCACTAAGCAAAATAGTTTATTAGAAATTTAAAGTTCTAAAATTAACGCAGAATCACAAATTTAGTGAAATTAGAAACTTCATGCAAATATCACTAAATTAAGTACTAAAAGAGGAATTTAGTCCTGTGTATTAGAAATTTTTATTCTTGAAAGTATTTAAAGATATATACGTATAGTATTTATTTAAAACAATCAATTTACTTTTATCGTAGTTTTTAGAGATTTGTAGGATAGAAAATGATAGTTTTTAGTAGATTTGAGACTTTAAAATAGAAAAAATTAATGAATTTTTTAAAATCACCTCCAACTTTTATAATAGGATATGAAAATGGTTACTCAAATGGAGAGATTAATTATGGTTATCTTTTAAAAAATAATTTATACTCTTTTAGCAAATAAACTTTTATTAACATTTGTATTGTGTAAGATTTTTTCTATTTTAGTTACACATATAAGTATGCAAATCGTAAAAAATTTCAATTATTTTTTATATTTTTGGGACAGATTCCATAATCGAGGTTTTCGCCAAATTTGGCGAAATCGGATCTCGCCAAGCTATTATTAACACTACATCTAAATCCCTGGTTATCGCCCGAATTTGGCGAAAACCTCGATTACGGAATATTACCCATATTTTTATTAATTTTTAAAAAATTACCAGGAACTTGCAAATGTAGATTTCAACTTTAGAACTCGAATGATAGAAATGTTCTTCAATAAAATTTCTACTTCATTTTCAAATGGCACGGAGTATTTTACCACCTGTTTAAGCCATACATTTCTCTCACTATCATTTTCTGGAGGCACGCAATACCATCATAAAAGATTACGTTTGAGGAAAAGTCGAAATTTTATTTTGCTGACTTCAATGCTTTGTAGTTTTAGCCTGCGGGGTTTAAATGTAGATGTCCGGGATCTCTGAGGCGAAGAAATAACGCAGTCAAACTAGTCAAAACTTACTATCAAAAATATAACATTTATTTTAAGTCTCAAAACAATGGAATACTAATTTTATACATTTTCCAAAACATATCTTTCATCACGCGTGAGCTGAAGCACGCGCGCTGTTATGTGCGCTGGTGCTGCGGCCATTATTGCTCGGTACGCCGCAGCACTAGTATCGCCCACAGTACCCCCCCTCAGTGCTCGAAAGGGATACGGAAACGGATTCGTCTTTCAGAACGACTAGTCTCCGCAGGTTGCACTGTGGCTACTTGCGACGGGCTTTCCTCCAGCTGTGGTTGAAGAAGGAATGCTGGCTTGACTCGGTCAATAGCAACCGTAACCTTGCGATTACCAAGCTGGAGATGGAAGTTTTTGTCATTCCTCTGCAGGACCTTGAAAGGACCCTCGTAAGGAGTCTGAAGAGGGCGGCGCACGGAATCAACTCGGAGAAACACGTGAGAGCATTGGTCAAGTTCCTTGTGGACGAACACGTCTGGCTTGGAGTGGTTCGACGCAGGAATTGGCTTCAAGTGACCCATGCTTGTCCGAAACCGTTTTACGTAGTCGTGAAGCTGGGGCGGTGATGGTGAAGGCATACTCTCTTTGAAGAACTCTCCGGGCAGGCGCGGAGTGGAACCGTAAACGAACTGGGCAACCGAAGCGTCCAAATCATCTCGAACAGTAGAGCGCAGACCAAGGAGGATCAAGGGGAGCTTCTCGACCCAACTGTCAGAAGCTTGACAGCGGATCGCTGCTTTCAGCCCTCTGTGGAATCGCTCGACCATACCATTTGCTGCAGGATGGTAAGCAGTGGTGACTCCTTGATGAGACTTTCAACACGCCTTAGTCCTTTTGATAATTTACCATGGTAGATGACAAGCAACTTGCGGGATCTTCTTCACAGACGTCTCAAAGTGAGGTGCAAGCAGTTGGGCTGAAACCACCGCCATTCTGGAAGTCAAACGCGGTAGCCTACTTTCATTTCATCGAGGCACAGTTTGCGACGTCAGGGATTCACGCGGATCAAACGAAGTACTATTGCCTTGTAGCATCATTGGATGAAAGTATACTGTCCCATGTGACGGATTTAATTTGTTCTCCTCCTACTCACGAGAAGTACGACACCTTAAAGAAGCGGCTTATCGACCAATTTTCGGAGTCAGAAACTTCAAAACTCCGATTGCTTCTGCATGACTTTGAGCTAGGAGACAGGAAACCCAGCCAACTGTTACGAGAGATGAAGGAGTTGGCCAAAAATTTTTCTGAGGAGGCAGTTAAAAGCTTATGGCTGCAACGCTTACCAGTTTCCGTGCAACAGATTCTAAGCGTTTCAAACGAACCCCTCGACCAGCAGGCGTTAATGGCGGATAAGATACAGGAAGTTTCGAAATCCGCAGTTGTTTCTGCCGTCGACAAAAGGGATCCTGAAACCAATGAAGTTTCAACTTTACGTCAGGAGATCACGTCCGGGTCACCACTGCGGGGTTTAAATGTAGATGTCCGGGATCTCTGAGGCGAAGAAATAACGCAGTCAAACTAGTCAAAACTTACTATCAAAAATATAACATTTATTTTAAGTCTCAAAACAATGGAATACTAATTTTATACATTTTCCAAAACATATCTTTCATCGCCCACAAGCCTTACAGTTATATTTTAGTCCGAGAAAAGAAACTTATACTTGAAAGAAACTACAGTGTGTTTCAACATGTTCAGAAAGTCTGCACAGCACGGAATGTATAAAAATTGCCCAGAGAACATCTACGACCCACAGTTTTTGAGAAAATCGTGACGGAAAAGGGTATGGCGTTTGAAGTCACAGTCAGGCTGGTTATACTGAAGTTTGAAGGTCTAACGACCTAGGTACTCCCTCAAGTATCCCCCTTGATTAATATTACCAAAAAGGAAGACAAATTCCTTTTTTCCTGAAAAATTCCTCTAATGACCAGTCAGCACTTTATTACAACAATTCTCAAATTTTGTGGTATAACCTCTCTTTATAGGCTGGAATAAAAATTTAGTGATCAAAATGCTTGAAAATAAGTGTTGTAATATTATAAGTGTTGCATTTCATAATAATTCCATAATATGTAATAATCTAATAATATATGTAATATAAGATTGATACAACCAAATTAAAATAAAGATATTGAAATTACTACATGCTCAGCGTTTGTTACGTTACACTTCTTTACATTACGTTTACTCATCGCCTATTTTAAAAACTTTATTCATAAAGAGACACAGGGAATAAATAGCTTTGCAACATACACTAATAACGACAACTTTTACAGGGCTTTTGTAAAAAAGTTGGAAAACACTTATGCCATTGAATCGTTCAAACCTACTATTACTTAAAAGTAAGATCAAAGAATTTAATGCTCATAAAATTCCCTATTAGATACTTATTGGAATAGCATTTCAAAGTATATTTCTAGAAAAAGGGAGATGGAAAATTAGCTTCTTTTACGATATCCATCTGCCATAAAAGAAACATAAACTCGGCAAAAGGCTTAATACTTTTTTTACTGTAGGTCTTTTCTTCAAAGGATTTCCATAGGGAAATAGCTCGTATGGGTACTTTTTGAGAAAAGAGCACTATAAAGTCTCCATAAAAATGCACTAAGCTGGTATCGGATGTTGTGTCGCATAAACAAAAAAGTGTGTTTGTGTATTACTTTTAGAGAACATTTTAACTTTTTGGGCTGCAAATATAAGATACGTATAAATTATGTTGTTACATTGAATGTATAAAAAATGTGGAATTCAAAGGAGCGAATGCTAAAGCCTTATAAAAAATTTATAATAAAAAAAATTCTTATTCATGGTTCATATATAAGTTAAGACGACTATTGAATTTTCAAAAGTTATAATTCTAAACAGTTTTTTTTTAAATCAAAATAAAAAGAATAAAGCCGAACAAGAAATGGTTAGAATGGAAAAGCTGGTAAAAGCTAATAAGAAATGAGAAAACTATTGATGTAAGGTGAGATGGGAAACTATAGAAAGGCAAAAAGGGGACTCCCCAGATTTTTCATGAATATAGTATATCATCAATTTCTAAAAACTCAAACAAGAAACATAACATTAAAAATAATAAATTAATTGAAAACAAAATTTTTGTGATAAAAATGAATTATAGGAGAGTAATTCCATGTAAAATTTTCTCCAGAAGGATTAAAATAACTTTAGTTTTCATCATCTGCATATACTATTGTAGGAATATGAAAAGTAAATAAATTTTGCGAATTTTCCAAATAATTGCTTGACTGAAGTGAATACTGACTGTTAAGTTGAATGAAATCTTCCGAGGCAACTTAAATCATGTTTGGAGTTATCCTATAATAAAATTAATCAGAAAACTAAAGCATCCTGAACTATTATGTGCAAATTTAAAGCATCACACTTAGCCGAAAATACAAAACCACTGTAAAGTAGAATATTTTTGCCAAAATAAATATTATTTCATTTGGATATTATCTAGCTTTAAAAATAAAGCTTATTTACGAAAACTAAGAAATTATTTGTTATTAGGACAAAATGATACAAAGAAAACAAAATTCGATACCATATAATCTTCTAATTATCTTTCCAATTTATTTCAAAATTAAAAGTTCATGTTGCTATCTCAAAACTCTTCCAAATAAATAGCTACAACCCTTCTTTAATTTATTTCCTCATTAAACAAGCGAACAACCTAACACCAAAAGAACCCCAAAACACTCGATAATTATGAAAGACGCCGCTTTAAATTTACCTTTAACTCAAAAATTCTCTCCTCCACTTTTAAACTTGAAAATCCTTCGGCACATATTGACGCACGGCGCTGAAAAATCTAAAAAAAACCCTTGTTTACCGGATATGTGATTCTCTTCAAACGTTGAGTCATCTTGCTCCCTTCGTCAATAAACAGCGATTAATTAAAGTAATTTTAAAAGAGATTACTAGCGGGAATATCAAGAAAACGACAACCATGGTAATTTAATCATTCAGCTAGAAGCCGGACATTTCCCACGGGTTTATGATGTTCGTTCATTTTTTTATTCCCCAGAGCAAACAGGACGAGTCCATTAATTAGTGTAACACCTTAAAACTAAAACCCTTTGCGTTTCGCAGTCGTTTACAACTCCTTTGAATGGAGGATTTGTGAGAAAAAGGCGTGGAGTTTTGCTGAATTGTCTGTGGAATACAATAGGATTAGAAGTTTTCCGAAAATTTTATTGATTTGAAGCATTTTATGTCATATTTTGTCTACGTTGTAATTTGTATGGTTGATATTACTTCATTTTGGTATAAAAAAGTTTGCAACATATAATTATTTGAAACAAATGTATAAAAGTTATTCTTATACTACATTAAAGCATTAATTATTCTGTTACCATAAAATTTTAATAAATGGAAAGTGCTTAGCGATGATGACACATAAAAAGTACAATGAATGCTGAATTGTTTTCAATACTGTAATTTTAATAACTTGTTGGCTGTTTTTTTTAAGGTTTTTAAATAATTATTGAATGAAATACTTTTTTCTATAACTAAATAAATATGATATAATTCTGTTTAAAATGTCGGTCTTTGGAACATTCTAGTAAAAGTAGTTAGTAGTTGTAGTATATGTGCGTGGGGTTCGTAAAGATTTGTAAAGTTTGTTTCTCTGTAAAACTTATCGCTCTGTAAAACCCGGTTTTCCTTCATAATACATAGTATGCAGGAAAGCCAACATGGAGAAGTTTGGTTTTTAGAGGATTACCTTTTACCTGCCGATGTTCCCAAATGGGAACATCAATATAGGGAATTTTTTCACCACTTAAGGGGTCTCAGGACTCTTAACTGTTAGTCGTGTGTGCAAAATAGTGTCTTTTTTCGAACCACCACAGATTAAAAACTAAACACATCAGCCTCATGAAAATTTTACCCCTTAATATTTGAACACATTTTCATAAGCACACAAAATTATAAATTCAACAAATAAATATTTCTTAATTTATAAGAAGTCGAAAAAAACATATTTTTGATAATCCCGTGAATTAACATTTTACGGAGCGCAAGATTTCTCAAAAACTACTTATCCTTTTCATCTAAAACTTTACACACATGCTCATTAATAGTTACTGTAATAGACATACATCTTTTTACCTTCAAAAGTTCAGTAAATTTTACTTAAGAAGGAATTTAAATCTTAATTTTATGAAATTCTCAATTTTTTTCAAAAATCAGTACTAAAAATATTTATTGGTTGTATTATTTTATAAAACTTTATGTATGTCTTGAAAAGCATACATTTATCTATTAAATAACACAAATTTTGTCAACCTGGGTCAATTATTTTTTCCAAAATCTTGCGCTCCGTAAAATGTTGATTCACGGGATTATCAAAAATATGGTTTTTTCGACTTCTTATAAATTAAGAAATATTTATTTGTTGAATTTATAATTTTGTGTGCTTATGAAAATGTGTTTAAATATTAGGGGGTAAAATTTTAATGAGGCTGATGTATTTAGTTTTTAATCTGTGGTGGTTCGAAAAAAGACACTATTTTGCATACACGACTAACAGTTAAGAGTCCTGAGACCCCTTAATTTTTCATGCAGGAATTCGATACTTGGTAGTAAGAAACTCAAAGATATGAAGTTATTTTACATGCAAAAGTTTTTCACGTGCAATTTAATCCTTTTTGTGGAATTTATATCAAAATATTAGATTTTTGGCTCTTCCAAAAGTTGCACAAGTTTCAATTTATGATAAATTTAAATAAATTTAGTTTTAAATAATTATGCTAAGTTTAGGTAGCTTAAGTACACATCTTTTCAATTGGCTTGGCAGAATAGCTCCATATTCCAATTTTGAAGAGTAATTACCAATTCAACGTATATGTTCCCAAATGGGAACATCGGCGTTTGGGGTATAGTTTTTGAGGGGATTTTTATAACGTGTAAAAATTCAAGCTATTTCTTATTTTCTTTAATTTTTTGAACCTGTTCTGTCTCAAAGGATCTAAACAGGTTAATCATGATGTTTTAAATTTCTAAATCTATAATTTTAATTTTTTTTCACCTGATTTATGGAGGAATAAATGCCAAATCATCTTTATAGCATATTCCTACTTTTGTATATTTTTCTAACTCCCTGGCCGATTAATTTTCAGTAATTATTATTAGGGGTTATGCAAAAGGCATATTTGGAGTACTTCTTAGGACTTGGGTACTTATTTTGTTCAAGAGCTCTTTTTTACATAAAAATTTTAGGTATAAATTTGAAGATTTTTAAAAATAATGAAAAGTGTGTAAACTAAAAACACTCTTCTAACGTAAGTTGGATGTAAGAGATATGTTGTTTAGTTTGGAATCTTTCATGAGAAAATCAGCTTTAACAAATCAATGGAGATAGTTATCATTATCACTTTTGAAAGCTAATTAAATTGGAATGCAATTCATGAATTTTATGCTAGATATCCGGATTGAACAGTAATTAAAACTAATTTTTCAAGCAGAAAAATAACTGTTTAGCTTTGAAACGCATGGGAACATTCTTTCGTATTTTTTATACCGAAAAATTACCCATTGTGCAATAAAAATGTACGGAAAAGTGTCACGCATGTAATAAATATGTAATTTTTTTCTTATGAAAATTCATAAAATTTTAACCAATCGTCCAACCATGGGAATTAAATATGAAGAAACAGTCCAATATCATAAAAATGTTCAAAATTATTGAGTAGAAACCTATTTCAGTAGTTTTACTTGAACTAATTTTGAAATATATGCCTTTTGGAAATCCCCTTAAAAACTTCACTCCAAACGCCGATGTTCCCAAATGGGAACATCCTCAAAAACATACTTAGGATTTTTTTTCTGCCAAAAAATGTCAAGATTGGTTTTAGTAATGATGAAACAAGCCATTTAAGCCAAAAATTAGAACCTTTAATTTGAAATTTGAATTGCGGCGTTTAAAAGGTTAACTATTTTTGAACACTATTTCTGAATAATGCTTTATTAATTTTATGAGAGAGGGAGCGAAATATCGGGATTATTTAACAGCGTTCATTTCAAAAATACTCTGATAGAAAAAATAACTTTTATAATTTTGCAAATTTTGAACATATCCTGATATTTGGTGCTAAATGTTAAAGGGTCATTCCGGGAATATGATTTATTTAATTAACTTTTCAGAGTTCATTTTTAAGAACTCATAAACATTTTCTCAACTAATTTCAAACTCACATTTTTTATCTCATAATTTCCCCCCACAAAAATTTTGAATAAAGATTTTTTTAAAATTTATTGTTCAGTTTAAAAATTATTAAATGATCCTAATCTCTCATAATTTTTATCCCCTATAGTTAATTTTTCTTCAATATATTCCGATCAGAAATCTTCGATAAAACACATATACATGTGGGACAAGAACAACAAATAATGAATCAGCTACTTAAAATGCTCAATAAAAACTACCTTCAAGAACTACTGAAAGCATATCATCAATGCTTAATACACTGATGCATCTACGGCTTGTCTAACATTCAAAGCATCGCTGGAAGCTATTGTTAAGTTCCCCTACCTCACAAAAGCCACCTGAACACCCCTTCCATAAAAATAAATACAAAAACATTCCTCAGGGCACCGACCCATCACACTCTTCTTTATCAGTCCACTCTCATCCCATCTCACTCATGTCAGGGCATGCATGCATGAATATCAAACACTCGACGGAGGCCATGGGGATCCACTTATCTTACTACCATTATCTGTGGGTATAAGAAGAGGAGATGAAGGTTTCTATGGGGGATCCCCGTAAAATCAATCTCCTTGCAGTCCTTCAGATTTTAGAGCTGCAGGTATGTTGACAGCTTCTTTTGAATATGATATGGGGGTTCTTTCCAAAGGGAGTGCTTTTGAAAATGTAGTAAAATACATTTCATACTCCTTACGCATACCAATTCAGATCTTATATACAATGATTTTCGTGTTTGTAATTTAATAAGAAGAAATAATAAAGTTTTGATGTACGTGTGAGGAAAAGTTTTCGTTCACATGAAAACTTCTAGTTTTGTGAGAGAGCTGAATATCTTAAATAACTTATAAATGTGAGTATAACCTATGGAAATCAATGTATCTGAAAGTTAATAAAATACATTAAAAACTATTTTTAATTAAAAATTAGACTGTAAAAGACCGGAATACTGTGATTTTTCTAGTTAAGGAATGTAATCCCACAACACACACAATAACACCCACTAGAGACGCAATATAGAGAAATATATTATTTTTGTGGAATAGGAATTTTCATTACATTATTTCTTCAAAATGCAATTAAACATTTTTGGCAGAATACTAATAAAACAGTATTCATAACTATCAAAATTAAAAGGTTTTATTTTTCAACTGGGTCTTAATTTTATATAACCTTTTATTGAAAAATTTAATTTCGTAAAAAATTATAATTTTTAATTGACATAATTAAAAAATATTCTCCTTTATGGCATACACACATCTTCTTCAAAGAAGGAAGAATATTGACAAATGATGAAAAAAAACCATCTCTCAGGAATCTTTCATTTGTTTTATCAGCTTTAATATTTCACATCCCGCCCGTCAAGAACTGTATAAATATCGAGGCCTCAATGAAAACATGAATCATCCATTTGCCCATCATCCAACTTCTCCCCTTAATAGGGAGGGAGTAGTATCCTCTTCTTTTCTCACCACCCACAAAATCCATCACCTCTGACACTGCTTTCACAAACGACATCCCCGCAAAGAGTATTCTTGAAACTGGAGTTGACAAGGATATTCCTCAATATTAAAGAAAAACAGTGATGTTGTTTTTCAGGTTTAATAGAGGAGAACGAAGCAATGACGCAGATTTTTATATCTCCTATAAATTATTTTTCTTTAAAGTATTTATTATATAGGGGGAAATTTTAGAGTTTGGACTTTTTTCAACGTTTATGAAGTAGGGGAAAGTGGGGCACCTTGGGAAGTTTCACTTTTCAGGCGCAGTTTTATAGTTATGATCTAGTGCTTATGGATAATAATAAATGAAACTAAAATCTAATCTTCAACGTGTTTTGGAAAATTTGGTGAGTCTAAATAATTATTTACATCAGTTTTCTTGTTTTGTTACTATAACGTGTAGTTTGTTAAGCTTTTTAAATAAAATAAGTGTATATATGTTATTATAATCATGTTAAGATCAAAATACTGTATCCATTATAGAAAAGAAAAATGTTTTTTTTTTTCTAAACCTAAAAGAGTAATTAAGTTTAATATCCAAAGCGTCATGTGGCTCACCTTGGCTCACCTTGGAACACGTCCAAAGATACCCAAAACCTCTATCATGAGTAAAACATTGTTTACATTAAAAATTAAACATAACTGTAGAATTTGGACGATTATAATTTAGAAATTAGTGCAAAAAAGTATCTGTGAGGTAACAAAAAACGTGTCATGACAAAAATGAGGAAATTAGTGAAAAAAAATTGAATGCAAAATATGTTTGATGTCCAATTCAAGATTATTAAAGATTCCTTTTCATTATTATTGTTATTTTTTATTTTTCAATATAACATTCATAGTTTTTATGCTATTATTGAAAGTGTAAAAACGTGACCCACAAATAAGGCAGGTGCCTTACTTTTAAACTAAAATAGGTTTTTAAATTGGTTGTTAAAGTTGGAGTTCCTTAAAAGAGATTATTGGTCGGAAATTTTTTTTTATTAGAAGCGCAAAGTAGTATATTTAATATATTATCTGTGTTTAAATAAATAAATTAAATAAATTAAAAAAAAAAATAACAAAAAGTGACCCAAGGTGCGGCACTCTTCCCTCACACACATTATCTAGAATTAAAGGTATTGCTGGTTTTCATGTTAACTTTTTAAAATTAATTCTTTTCTTATTATATTTTAAAAGATAAGAAATATTTTAAATTGTAATTTTCAAACTAAGATATGTAAAATGTCGTTAAAAGATAATTTGTAATAACGCAGCCAATTCAGACCTGGAGACCTCAAACTTTTCATAGGAAACGGAAATCTCTAGCATAGTCTACTATCGAAAGAATTGGTTAAAACAAAATGTAACTTCATTAAGTCGAAACAATCATCTCAACATTTAAATTAGGTTCATAAGGATTAAAACCTAGATGTCACAAATTACTTCTTACCTTCTTCATCGGTGATATGAAATCATCATTTATATCCATCTAAAAGCTACCATTTTCTCATTTATCTCTAAACCGGATAGATGATAAGAAATGTCGAGGTAATAGTATCAAAACCACACTCAACAGGACACTGCATGAGAAGGATTCAGAGCACAACTGAATCAAGTCTTTCTCAGCACTGTTTTTGATTAGATGTTCCTTAGATGCTATAACATTCCCAGAAGATAAATTTTCGATTATAATACAATTACATCATCGCATCACTCCTTCAGCCAAAAGTTTTTTGTTGAGTGGCCCATACATTTCTAAATATATTTAGTTTATAAACCATAAGGTTCCAAATTTTTTGTTTCTTATCTAAGTTCGGTATTTTTTAACTGTAAGTTTTGTTTTTCTCACTGTAGAAACTAAATCATGTTCGCCAATAAAGTAGATGCTGTTTAATTAGTTTCTCATTTCAAAGAACACAGTCCTTTTTCTCCAATGACCACTCATTATAAACTTTTGCATGGATGAGAAGCTAAACGGAACGTCAGTGACAATGTGAAAAAACTTTCCATTTTTGAATTAAATATGATATTTCAGAATTTGGTCACCATACCTCGTATACGGAAATTTTCCAAGTACTGCCACTTGCAGGCTTTTGAATTCTCGCTCATTCGTGTAACATAAAAGATGAGCTACTTCCACATCCTAATATATAGCTGTAATGGGCATTTTTGGACCATTACAGGTTGTGAATGGGCAGCATTTTCGAACTGTTTTCTATTATTTTATTAAATGGTGATTTTTTTCACCGTAGGATACAAATTGGGTTGGTGACTGTTACTATCAAAACAGTTCCCTTGAGAACCCGACTGTGTTATTCCCTTCAGAACACATCTTATTCTCCTCGGTCGTTGGTTTTCAGGAGGCAGACCAGTTAAAGACTTAAATAAAATCAGAAATGGGTGAAATTTACTATCCAAAGTAACGTAAAATGGGGCATACATTTTTAGCAGAATTACAATTTAAAAACAACATCGTTAAAAGTCGCCAAATTTAACGTAACCTTCTCCTGTAAACCGATACACTTAATTGTTTAATTTGAGGTAATCGAAATAGACCAACCCACTTCTCCTCCGACCCACCCACACAACAGCACATCCATCACCCCACCCTAAGACAAGAAATATCACCCCTAAACACCCCCTCAAAATCAATCACCCCACTGACACTGTAACGACATCCCTGTAAGAACCCTTCTTCCTCGCTAGAAACAAAGCCCCACTCATCATAAACGGGAAAAAAAAAGTAAGATCTCTGCACGCACGATCCCATTTACTAGGGATCCCTCGTCAATTACGGGGGTGCTGCCACCGTGGTGTCAGCGGCACGTGCTCGGTTCTCCACGGGGAGGTCGGGTGGCTTTTCCGGTGGCGAAGAAGATGAGGGGTCTCGGGACGGCTTAGTGTCGGGTACGTGTCAAGAGGGAAATGGGACGAACGGGTGAGGGATGGTTTCAGGAGGTAGAGGGTCTTTTGGAGGGAGAGATAGGAGGTGAGGAGAGGATCTTTTGTGGAGGTTTCTAAGCTTATTGGTGGATAAATTTTCAAGGGATGCTATTGTGTGTAATAAACCACAGTTGGGCAAGAGAGTGCAAGGGGTGCTGTTTGCATGAAAAATTCATCGATGTAGTGTTATAGTTAAGACATAGTGTAATAAAGCATTTGATGTTCCTTAGCTGAAGAATTTGAGATTTCTTCCTTTATAGTCACCATAAAAGATTTCAATACATTTTCAAGAGACACTGTAAAAAAATTAAAGTTGCTTGCATCTGTCAAATTTAACTAGGATTGAAATATGAGTTAATTCTGAATTATGATTTCTGAATTATGAATTATGATTATGAAATTCTATGATTTTCTGAAAATAATTTCACAAATTAGGGAAAATAAACGTATTTTAGTAATATTTTATACGCAGCAACTAATAGCTATATAATGTTATCATCAAATGTAATACTTACTGAAATGTAATACTAAAAATAGTAAATAAAAATAAAATTGAATAGAAAACTATGCCCCTTCATTAGGAGGCTAGGCCACAGACGGCGGGTTGTTTTAAAATAAACGATAGATATCAAAAATTATGTTTTTTTTTTCCAAAAAATTTTCTAGTTTTTTTTACTACATAATATTTTGAAAATTACTTCAAGCATTTCCAAGAATCCTTTTCAATTCTATACCTTTCTGGAAGAGCAAAACCATGCGTCAAAGGCCAAGTGCCAAAACGAAAACCACCAGACTTCTCCAGAACATATAATGGACTATTTAAGACTCAATAGGAAGAGAAATATATTTATATCACCTCCCCTGTTTTGGACTTTTTGAGAGTAAACAAGACTAATAGACTATCTGACGTCATCAGACCAAGGAGAGGACACGAAACAGAAACATGAAATCTAGATATAAATATTAATCACATTACGGAACTCTCTCGGTATACTCTCAAAACGTCAATTTCACGTAATCCATCTAAAAAGCCATAAAACTTCCACAAGACAAACACTACTCCAAATAAATCCCCATAACTTTAAATCACCCAAACCACAAAATCCCCAAAACTCTACCTCCCTAAAACACTTCCTTCCTCTCCTGAATCATCCAAGTAACTCCCTTCAATCATCATTACAAAAGCGTTCTCCTTCCAATCATAATTTCCCCGGAACCATCTGCTGCTGCCGTTAGTCCCTGGAGGCAATCTCATGCAGACTCACTCACTCAATAAATCAGAATCGGGCATCAATACCAAGAAACGATCCCTGGGCGTCAGGAAACAATCAAGGAACGAGGAATCATCCGAGTGATATTACTCGGTCTTGCTTCATTTAGGAATCGGAAAGTTCTTCTTCCGATAGTTCTTCCCCGGTTCCTTCATTTAGGGGGAGGGAGACCAATCAGGAGAGGAGGAAATTACTCGTTCCATTTTGGGGATGAAAGTGTGGGAAGTAATCTTGGGAGGATGTAAAGAATTTTTAAATGTCTACAGACTAGTATGCAATATTTATTTATAAATAGAAATCGCAAGTTTAGTTTATATTGAAACATGAGGGATTCAATTCCAATTACGCAGGGATTTTTCAGATAAATAAAACTTAATAATATTTACTTGTATAAAAATAATAAATTGTAAGTTATAAGTTGCCTTTCACATAAGAAGTTTCTACTTTTTGACTTTAAATTCTATACATAAAAAGTTAAAAATTAAAGTAAGGTTATTGGGTTCAGTTTATAGTATTTCTCAAATAGTTTAAGTTTAATGAAAGTAAAAAGTAAGAGTAAATATTTTAAGAGTTAAGGAATAATTTTGCATTTAAAGCTATAATATGTAGGTATTGTTTTCATAGAAGCATAAATGCATCCATAAGGAAATTATACATAGACCTAAATTTTGAAAAGACCAATTGTACTAAGTCTATTCTTTTTACTTAGTTTCTGCCAGTACAAACGCTAGCGTCGGAACTTAAATTGTATATTTTAGCAATGACTATCTAATTTGAATAAAACTTTGTCAACTTTTAAGTTTACTTTAAAATGACAGGGCCGAATCCTCTTCTTTTCCTCATTGTTTAGCCTTGGTTTAGATAGCCAGTTGAGAATTATAGCCCCGAGTCTTAACGGTAGCATACCATCGCAGCACACAAAAACGATCCAAGTAAACCCGACATATCTTTCTATTTACCCACTGTTCTGTTTGGCATTTCAAATATTAAATTCGCTGGTAAAAAAAGTTTATGTTACTGAAAGAAAATACATTTACTCACGATCCTACGCATATTGATAATATCCGTTTGTTTCTATAATGGGGTTTGAAAGTTCCCTACCTTCCGAATTTAGCAAAAGAATAAAATTCTGTTAGAAAAAGCTTTTATTTTACCTTTAAAAGCAGATCCAATTTCTATAGTAACTCATTGAAGTCTAAAAATGTCTAAAAGAAGTCGCTCTCCAAAGAATTAAATATCTCACACCCACGTGGATCCAGGAATGTTTTCCCAAGCAGCGAAAGATTGAAACCGGAATCCCTCTCCACCCCTCCAAACATCCCTCCCACGCCCCTAACGTTCGAGGGATTTCAATTTTCCCCACGGATATTTGTTTCACTTCCTTTCCCTTTCCTTCCACCCCCCTCCTCCCGTACGAGTGGTAAGAGGCGATAGGTTTTTAGGACGATGAAATCAAGGGAATTGAGAAAAAATAAAGTAGGTTGGCAGGGGGGTAAGAAAAAATTCACACAAAAAATTTCATCGGAGGGTATTTTTAGTCGCTTTTTTAGGATGTTTTTCCACCAGCTTTGAAAGTGGGGTTGAAATTGATGGAAACTTTCTTTTTTCCAGTTTGAAAAGTTCATCGAAAAGCTCCCTGAAAGGAGTTGTTCTTTTTTTTCCAATGAAGTTTTGCTCCATTGATTGCTTTACTAAGATCAGAATGCTTGAAAGAACGTCGGTATAATTAATGAGGCTAATTAGTTAATTAAATTTGACAACTTGGGGTGTAAAAAACCTAGCTAATTATCTCCTACTTATTTAAAGCCCCTGGGAGATAAAGTGGATTATCTTCTCTTGTTTTTACATGGAAACTCGAGACTTGGAACGATAAAAACTCTCATTAAGTAGAAAAATAATTATTACTGATTGATTGAATAAAAAGTTATAAGAGCAATGTCCTCAAATAATCGTAAAAAAAATTAAATCTTTAAGCATCTATCCAGACATTAGTAAATCACTTTAAAAGATAATAAATTTCATAACTTAAAAATATAATTTCGTTTTTAACATTTTTATTTATAATTTTTGCGGATTATTATTTAAATTATTTATTGTTTATTATTTTATTATATATTTAATAAATTAAATGAAGCTACTAAACTTTGTTATAATTATGCAGATTTTAAAACAAATGTCATTAAATTCATAGAGGCACAAAAATCAATAGAAATTATCTTTGCAGTTAATAAATAATTTTATATCGCGTTGTCAACTATCACATTAGATTTACATTGTGAATATAAATTGTGGATTGGCTCTTTTCGTATTGCATAGCATTGCATATTTGGTACTACATAACTAAATTAATTATTGTTGATTTAGTGTGTTCCTTTTTGTGTTTATGTACGATTTGTACTGTTTTCTGTTTCTATCTTGTATTTTTTATTTTCATTTTTGTACATGTCCAAATAAATTCTATTCTATCATGGCAAGAGCTTTTGCTCTTATTATATCACACCTAGATAATATTTATTATTTTTTTCTTTTGGTTTATTTCTTTTTTTTTGTTAATTATTATTTATTTATTTTCTATCTTTTTTTAACTAAATAGTGAGTTATTTTGTACCTTGTATTTTCTTTTATTTCGTTTTATGTTCTTTTTTGTGAGTGTATTGATGTGTTTGTTTGTGTTAGAAAAATTTGAAATTTGAATTTAATTTAACCTTTATCTAAGTCTTAACTTATCACTTAATTGCTTTTTCACTTATGTAAAGTTAAGGCGATCATGGAAATAAAATTATTTACATCATTTGATAAAAAAAGACAATTATTTTCTCCTAAAATCATTAGGGAGTAAATTATTATTAGTTTTGCAAAAAAACTTCCCGTTGTTTCATATTTTCGTAAGATTCTTAGTAAAACACAATGAAAAATAAGATTTAAAGTAACTCTGTCAGCATTTGTTTTAGTTAGTTTTTAAATACAGATCAAATATAGAAATTTTTAGAGTATCATTTTAACTGAAACTAGACATTGTTCTTTGCCTTTTCATTCTCGATAATACCAAACCCAACAAAAGGTAATCGATATGTAAAGAATCATACTTTCCATCCGAATGATTATAAAGGAGCTCTGTTCATTCCATTCATGTAACTCGGCCAAAGCCAAAGAAAACTTATTTAAAAATTCTTTACTCTAAAGGAATATCGACATTCGATAGAAATGCCATCAATTCAGATCAGAATCACCCGTTGGGCGAGGAAGGAAAGGAATAATCAGATACCATAATGATATAACATTTGTTCTCCCAAAGCCTTTTCCAATGCAGATTAGGAAAGAAAAAGGACGGAAGTTTTCTTGGATATACAAGAAAATGAAGGAACTTTAAAGTATGATGGATTCATTTCACTTCAAACGTAAGCATTTCCTTTTGTATAGATAGAAAGCGCCTGTATCGTTAGAAAAATGCAAGTTGTCAATTTCCAATAAAGCATAATTTTAGATGAAATTATGTAGGGGGTAAAAGGTACCTTTTGAAACATAGGGCATTTTATCATCTATTAATTCGTCCAAAACTATTAGGTATAGTAGTTGTTTGTGTTACCTTTTCACTAGAAGATGTTCTACCTCAAGAAATATCTGTTACATCGCTTGAGGGTATTATGCTCTATTTATAGAATTTATCGAATTAAAGTGCTTCTCTATATAATGTAATTTTTCTTCAAATAGAGTTTTCTGTACTAATATTAATCCAAAATTTCATTACATGGCTAAAAAATCAAACTGCAATAAACAAATGCTCAAACTTTAATATTTAAAGATTAAATACGCACTTCATTTTAATACGTCTTATTAAATATTAATTGCTATTTTTAAATGTTTTCTAAGTCATGAAAATATAATTTTTAAAAATGTAATCTAAGATCTAAGGTTAATAAGTTTTGATAGTGTTCTGGTTAATCGCAAACATTTTATTTTAAACCAAACCATGAGAAAATCTGCCTGACCTGGAAATACTTGTTAGAGAAGGAAAGTTATTGTTACACACAAAAATTTTCACACTAACTAATTAAACCATAAATAGTAAAGACTCGCTGGTTTACTCAGTGTCTCGTAAAAACTGTCATACTTTGTAAAAGATAGGAAAATAGTAAAACTAATTTATTCAGATGAGAAATTACTACAAGACATGTTTAGTTGAGATAATAAATGTGCTGAGGGGAATAGTCAGCTGAAATCCTTTTTGCTATACTCGACAGCAACGTTTCCTGACCCTGTGACGACACTACGCGGAAGCAGAAACTGCGTGAACAGAAAGCATGTTGGGTTTCTTGGAGGAATTTCGGTAAGCAAATCATGATAAAAAAGACGCTATAAATATGTTATGGGCAATGTGATAAATCCGGACATTATTAATAATGCCCGATGTGAGGCGGGCAATGTGATAAATTCAATGGCATTTATCAATGAAATTTATCACTTTGCCCGCCTCCACTTCATACAAATACATACATATATCTACTCGTGCCTAAGTGGCACATAAGGCCTTCAGCCTAACCCGCCACCCCCTCCGGTCCGCCGCAGCAGCCCTTGCCTGGGACCAGCTGGACCATCCCGCCTGGCCTCTCTCCTCCTCGGCCATTCGCCTCCATGTTAAGGCCGGTCTCCCCCGTCTCCTCTTGCCCTCAGGTGTCCAAGTGAGGGCAACCGATGGAATTCTGGCTGGGGGCATCCTCAAGATATGGCCGAATCTCCACCTTCGTCTTTTTATATTAGTTGTAATTGGTTCCTGTTTTGTTCTTTCATATAATAATGTGTTAGTAATGGTCTGTGGCCAGAAAATTCCCAAAATTTTTCTCAAACATCTGTTCTGCCAACTATTTAACTTATTGCTTGGTTATTTAGTTATTTTCCATGTTTCTGTTCCATATAAAAGTACACTTTTGACCATTGAATTGAAAATATTGATTTTAGTCCTTTGCTTCAAAGAACTTGATCTCCAAACCTTATATAACTTTCCAAAAGAATTTTGGGCCTTTGCAATTCTTATCCGTATTTCAGCATCAGTTCCTCCTTTCTTATCAATGCTGGATCCCAGGTATGTAAACCTCTCAACATCCTCTATTTGGCCACTTTTCAGTTTTATCTCTCGATTAGTTTTTTCATTTATTCTCATTGTTTTTGTCTTGTTATTATTAATTTTCAAACCTACCACTTCCGCATATTTTTCAAAAGTAGTAGTTTTTTGCTGCAGGTCTTCAAATCTGCTGGCAAACAAAACAATATCATCTGCGAAGTCTAGGTCTTCTAAAGAGGTATTAAAATTCCATCTGATCCCTCTCTTTGCCTCTTTTATAGTGTTCCTCATCACCCAATCAATTATAATTATGAATAATAATCCTGACATCACGCAGCCCTGCTTTACCCCATTCTCAATACTAAAGGGTTTAGTCAGGTTGCCGTTCACTTCCACACAGCTCTTTGAGTCTCTGTATAGTTCCTTGATAATATTAATAAACTTTTCAGGAAGACCATACACCTTTAAAATTTTCCACAGCATCTCCCTATTAACTGAGTCGAAGGCTTTTTGGAAATCTATAAAATTCATATATAGGGATGTATTAAATTCGTAGCTATGTTCAATGATATTTTTAAGGTAAAAATTTATTGGACTGTTCCAGCTCCACTTCTGAAACCAGCTTGTTCTTCACGTAGCCTCCACTTCGGGCGTTATTAATAAAGCCCGATTAATCACTTTGCCCGCAACATATACACGGGTTTAACAAACTAATAATCATGTTTTTAAATTGACGTTCTTCCTTTCTTTCCTAACTACTTTATTTGTTAGTGACATCAAAGAGTCAGGAAACGTTGCTGCCGAGTATAGTATTATTATCTTCTTCTTCTGATAAAATAACACTACATTTTTAATTTTGCAAATACTCTTCCTTTTTATACCTAGTGAAAACATCAGACGTCCCAATTACGGTGCAACCCCATCAAGTTCACACCATTGAATATACATATCTCTATTAAGTGGGCTTCCAGCCAAATCAAGCATGGGATGGACAAATGAGTCGGAATGACCTCAGAGGTTTAATGGACTGTCCCAACAACGATCCCAGGCACCGCTCCAGTTGTTCGCATGTGGGGGTTGGCAGGCCATTTCGACCCTTTCCTAATGGCTGAAAACGATACGTGCTCTGGAGCATAAGTGACCATATTGGGGTGGGGGATGCGGAGGGAGGGACTTTTGCAAGATTCGAATTTTGGAAGCACGCGAGATGTTGGGGTTTAATTTTGGAACTATATGTTGGGAAGTGGGACTTAATGGGAAAGTTCTTCAGTTAAGGCGAAGAGCTTGGTATATAAGCTTTAATTCATATTTATTTGAGTTTTACGTGATTAAAAAATAAATAAAGCTAGAATAAAGCTTAAAGTTTTGCATGCAACTTTCATTGTTGCTTTTTCTATTCAGCTAAAAATGTCTTGCTACTATGCAGATATTTTTTTATTTCTTATTTTTCATTGAAAGTTCAGTAAACTAAATAAAGTATATTCAGTAACCTACCTGTCAAACATACCCGTAAGAAGGTTAAGGTATAAAAGAAAACCCTTTTATTCAGTTTTTGATTACCATACTCTACTCACTATTTTGAATGTTTTTAAAAAGTTTAATTCTTTTGGAAGTTTGATTAACCCTATTCGTGAGAATATTAATAAGAATGCTATCACCTTTCAGCTTTTTAATTTTCTTTTTTAATTCAGCTTTAATTTGGTTCTAAACATTTTTTCCAAGTTGAATAACATTTTGATAAATAATATTACTTGAAAGATATAAAACCTAACCAAACTCTACTGTTTAAAGTGTGTGGTGAGTTGGGGCTATTGATTTGAAAAGTTTTTTACTTAGAAAAGTGATTTAACGTTAATTCTATTTCACTTAATTTTAAAACCTCCTCAAAATGCATGATATTAATTCTATCTGAAACTACATCAACCAGATTAAAAATTATTAATTGTATTGTAATTGAGTAATTGTATAATTATTAATTGTATGAAAAATTATATTTAGTAGCTACAATATCTATCAAGCAAGTATGTAAGTCCAATTTACCATTATTTATTTGAAGATAGAAAAATGTAACTTTCTCTCTCGTTATGAAGCTTATTATTAAAAAGGGTTATCAAAAATATTTAACTACCATAACGTAAGTGAAATGGGAAATTTTAAGTGTATTTTTTTCCTATTTCTATGTAGATGTAGGTGAATAGTTTAAAACAGTTTTATTTTGTACAGAAGAGTTGAAAACTTACAACCCTTACAAACTATTTCCAGAGTTTCCCATCCAACCTTCCAGTATTCATTTCTGAAGTTTCTAACAAAAAAAATTATTTTTACTTCATAGTGAAAGTATCCACTTTTTTCATTCCGTTTCAAACGCAAGTCACATCATCACATTTTGGACCGGAATCGTGTTTGCTTGAATCCATCCATACAAATGATGATCTGCGGAAACATCGCATTTCATGTAGGAAAATCGTTCCAAGGACATTAACCACCAAACGATTGATGCCCACCGAGTAAATGAGCCCTCTTTCCAGAAGAGCCCACGACACCTCAAAGAGCGTTCTGAATGGCAAAGAAGTTCGTTTTCTCTTTCAATCTTTCGTCATATTCCCCCATCATCCCTTCGGAAAAGTAGCGCGATGAATCCCCCATCCCAGGTAGGGAGCAAAGCCCCCGCTGCATCCCACCCACCCGGAAAATGGTGTTCTCCAGAAAGGGGGGGGGGCGCAATAACGGAATGGGCGGGTCATAATTTCGGCATCTGCGAAAGCGGGCAAAGAGCAAAAGGGCCCTCAAAATCGATGCTCGCTTTGGTTGCCATGGCGACCGCGGCCTCGGCCATTAAGCAACAGTTGCGCGGGATGGGAAGAAAAAAGAGGGATAAATAAAAGCGGGGTTTCATGCCCCACACAGGTGACGGGGGGAGGAAGGGTTTTTTAGGGGGGGTGAAGGAATGTCGAGAGTTTCGCGCTTGATTTCCGCTGTATTACGATACACAAATTACGAATCGTAATCGATATTTCGATAGCATACGGAGGGTGATTTTTTATAGGTGCATTATATTAGATTTTTTTTGAATGTGAGGTGAGGTGTACTTTGAGTGTCCTACTACTCTTGTTTTTTTTTTCTTGGAACTTTAATGTTCTTTGAAGCGTTTGAAGTGGGAGAGAACCGTTTTTAATATAGAGTTTAAAAAACGATATAAAGGAACTAAAAACCAGTATTCTGTTCCCTCGGTGATTTCATTGGTTTTGAAAGATGAAATACGAGTAGCGAAGGGAAAATTTGGTAGACTTCAAAGGGTTTTATCAGTTATCAAGTAATGTAAGGTATATAAATTTTACACATTTTTGTATAAAATACTTGAATCCTCATATAAAAGTAAATTCATTTGATATATGGAATTTTAGGACAGAATATCAAATTTATCAACTTACACTTACGCATTGATACCTAAGGGTATTGGTATTTCTCAACATTGTATATGTGTGTGTGTGTGAACAATGAATTTAAAATCTAACCTTTTAATCGTAAAACTTAAGAATCGTTTAGTTATACCAATATTTTACAAGTAAAACAAATCTGGCTCTCCGTACCAAACTAAGTATCTCGTTTAAGTTAGTACATTTTAACGAAGCACAGAGAAAGATTAAATACCTGTTGGAAGCATTTAAAATAAAAAAAAACTTAAAGATCTAATATGCTCTATTAAGATGATACATACCTATGCTGGATAGGGGGTAACATTTCTAAATTTTAACAACTTTCTACACCTTGCATGTTTCAACAAAAAAAAATTAGAGTTTTAGTAACTATTCGTTGCAATAATTAATTCGATTTGTTTTAGTTAACAATAAATGTTACAAAGTGAACTTCCTCTTAAACTTGCATTTAGTCCAAAACTAGTTTGTTCGGGAGTTAAATTGCACTTAATTTAGATTCACTCAGCTTTCTTAAAGAGCTCATTTGCATGTAATTAAGGCATCCCTGTAAACAGCTCTTCCCAGAAAGATCCCCTAATTCACTCCTCAGTATTATGTCCCATTGGAAATAATAAAGTTAAATTAAAGCATCTTGGAAACTGAACGATGTTTCTGTCTTTAGAATGTGTGATTATTATTTTGCGAGGGACTTATGGGATTTATGTTGAAAAGTAATAAAAGGCATCTATTAATTTTCAAATGAAATGCAGTTGTTAATTTTTGTGTTCACATAAATTAACGTTTAACCAAAGAGTTATTAAATAAAAGGATTACTAATACATATTTCCAAACATTTATCTTCAGTTAAACATTAAAAATATAATAATTGAATCTGATATCATCATCTAAATATTTTAAGGAATAGATTCAATGTTTAATTACGTTTAAACAAAATAATCTATCTGTACTTTAATTAATTAATAGTACTTTAGATAAAAAAGTTTACTTGAAACTGTTTCTAAGGGAATAAATAGCTTAACATTAAAACTAAGACACTAATTTAATTCATTTAGATAGATTCATTGTAGATATTAGTAGGAGGTTTAAAGTATCTTTTAGAAAATATGCGCTTTGAGTTTAACTTGATACACAAATTTATAAAAAAAATAATGATATTTTCTCATTAAATTAAAATTTAACTAGCTAATTAGAGCTGAATTTTTAAGAGCACATATCGATTTAATTTGAACGTGGAATCATTCTTAAAAAGGAAAAGTTAAACATGCTAAATAATTTCATTCTTTGATTGTTACTAAAACTGCTTTTAAATTCAAATTTATCTTCCCTCAACTCAGAGAATGAAATTAAATAAAAAGTCATATTCAACTATGTTTTTTTCAAGTATAATTTTTGAAAAGATTTCTACCCTTTGAAGTTAACGAGCAAATTAGCACGGTTCTTAATTCCTAAACTTTTCATTTAATCTTCATCAAAAGCGTCGCTAAAAAACGATTAGCTTCCATTCCAGGACATTTCCATCCCGTAATTCTTTAGATTACACAAATGAACTGCTCATTTGGAACGGCCAATTACCTGCATTCATTCTCACCATCGACGACGGAAGGAATTAAAAATATTCCCTGCGACAGTCGTACATGCCAACCTAGCCAAACCATTCGCCAAATTTAAATTGGACCGCAACAAATAATAAAAAGCAATCAGCCCCTCAAAAGATAAAGGAGCAAATGAGTTTCCGAAAAGAATCCCAAAAAACTAAATAAAATCAAGCTATTAACTTCCACCGGTGGCAACAAAAGAGGGATTCTTCGTTGCCCGGCAACGCCATTTTTAGATGCTTTATTTATCAGCAGCTCTTTCTCGTCAGTAATGATTCTTAATACGATAGAGTGCAGAGGAGTTGCTGTTAATGCCATAAAAGCTTCCGCGAACTTCTGGAGGTAAATCTATTCCCGAAGTAAGGAGAGAGGAAGATACAAATAATTCTGGCCCCTGTGGTTAGGGACCCAACTGCATTAAAGTATTTAGCCCCTCAGTCTCAATAGAATCTTAAGTGAAATTTAGATCTTAACAAGATTCCTTGTCCTGCTTCAGGGTATGCCAGACGGGCAGTTCATGGAAGCGGAAATTTCATTCCGTCAACGCTTTGGGGAGATTGGGAACCATTAATTTTGTAAGGCACTTTCCCGGGAATGGAAACTGAGTTTAATGATTTGTTTTCACTGAGGGGTGTTAAATTTCGTACACCGGTTTTTGTAGTTGATGCCTGTTTAATATTCAGATGATGGTTCACTTCTTTTTTGAGTTTTATGGAGATTATATTTTTGTGCTCTGCTCGGCTTTAAATTTGAGTTAAATAGTGCTTATGTGAAAATAATAAAGCTTAAGATGGGAAAAAGGTTGAGTAAATCCGTAAACAGTAATTTAGAAAGACTAGAATGCACCGAAATTTTTTTATTTCACATTATCTCTGATTTTCCCCTCTCTCAATCTCTTTTAAATTCGAAGTACTATGTAATTGAGGCAAAAATGCATTGCTAATCTTTTTAACTGTGGAAAATATATTTTTTTTTCAAACTAAATAATTGCTGCCAGTATAACTCAAGGAAGGCAGTTGTGTGGTCGCTAAAAATAAATGTGGTGTGTTATTTTCATTTTAGAATTGGCCAAAAAAATATCATAGAAATAGCCAGAAGAAAGTTTAAGAGAGGGATATTGAGATTGGAGTACATCGTTAAAGGACATTTTATTAATTTTCGGTAGACAAAGAAAGAAAATTTCTAAAGTTAAAGAGTAAATATTACATTACATCCTCCAGGTCAAACATTTAAAAGTGACCTTATTTTTACAACAACTTTTTAAGAAATTCGAATGATAAAGGCTATAGAAGACCACCTTTCCACAAAAAAGGTGAAATAATGAAAGGCGTGATAACAGAAAAGTCTTTAAATCCTAAAATATCTGCATGCCAATAATGTTCACGATCTACATAACTAAGTGCCAGACAACGTTGAAGGCGGTACATGTGCATATAGCCTTCCGTAGATCACAGATCACGCACCATGGGTCTACTCTAGAGCAATGCTCATGCAGTGAAATGTTTTGAGAGACAGTTATGTCCGGTATCTAGGCGAAACTTGGCAATGACCTTACCCCTTGGTTACAGGGATGTCTTTAAGTTTAACCCAGAAGATCTGTTACGAATCTGGTTACTTATCGCTTGGATTGAATAGCATGAATTGGGTAATAAATGGAATGTGCTAAAAGTACTTAATACTATTATCCACAGATCTTAAGTCTTAGATCTATGGCCTTTAGACTTCTGGTAATCCCAGGTTAAACCTCATGACCAGGAGTATAGCCCTATCTATCACCACTAACCTGACCTAAGATTAACCTGAAATGAAACATAGCCATCTAGAACAAGCAGGCCAGGACACTTCGACTCGATGAGTCATAACCTCCGTCTACCTCCATCGAACGATTGGTTGAGGAGCAGGGGAAAACATAAGAAGAGGGCGCTTATTCGAGGTTCGCCACCTTAAAGACGGAGAAAATGACTCATCGAGGCGAATCGTCCTGGCCTGCTTGTTCTAGATGGCTACGAATCAAACTGCTAATTGGTAGTTGAAGAAGGAAAACAAATTTTAAGCCAATCAGAGTTGATGAAAAACTTCGATTCCAGGTTAACTTCAATACAGGTTAATGGTGAATATGGGCGTATATTCACCCAACCCAGAATTCATCCAAATGCTCACCTTCTACGAGCAGCTGTCCCGACGCAGTGTCCGATCCAGCGGCGTTGGACACGGTGCAGGAGTAGTTGCCGACGTTCTCCGCGCGCAGCCGTTCGATGAGGTAGACGGAGGAACGGACGTCGTAGGAAGTCACCTTGCCCAGTTCCTCCCCGCGGATCTCGCGGCCGTTGAACAGCCACCGGAAAGTCACCGGAAGGTCTCCGCGGCGCAGAGTGCAGATCAGGTCCGCCCTCTCCCCCAGGCGTAGCTCGGCTGGGATCATCAGGGGTTTTTGCAGGGCGGGAGCTTCTGGAAGAAGAGGAGGTTATTTGGGGAAGTTGATGCACAAATTTGATAACATGATTGACTGTAAAACTAAAAACTACGCCACCGTGGTTATGGCCAAAGACAAGCTCTAAGGCCAAGGGAACTAAGGGGATATTCACAAATTATGCACATAAATTTATTTACAGATTTAAACTAATAGTGAAGCTGTTAAAATTTGAAGTTATTACAATCTTTTTCCGAATTAGCGATTATGGCAGGTGAACAGAACTTTAAAAATGCCTATATTCAAGAACGTTTTTTTTAATTTATTGAAGATTAGTTGTTAGACCCCAGTTAATTGTTGTATAATCAACTACTTCAATGCTGTGGTGTCATGTTACTTCTTTCAGCTCGTGTGGGAAATTTTTATGTTATTCAATAAAAAATCAACTGTTTCGTTTTGTTTCCTGAAAAGGTCAATAAATATCTTGGAAAAAATAAACCCTTTTTATAACCTATCATAAACCTTATACATATTATTTACTGCCCTATAATATAAAGAGACATAGACCGAACGAAAGATCATTTTTAACCATTGTCAAAGCCAACTCAAACATCTCGTACAAACCAGATAAGATCAACTTAGAAAAGAGTCACAACTCATATTACAAACACAATGCAAAATAACGAACTTTCCCAAAAATCAACCCGATTCTCATTAACCCCCCTTCAACTTCTCAAACAAAAGATCACTCTTCGAAGAATAGAACAAGAACCAACCTACACAAATCGCTAATAAATCCAAAAGCGATACACATAGATACACACCTTTTGATTCGCCCCAAACAACTAATTCCCACTTCAAACAAGCTAATTGAAAGCCTAGGTGCGGGTCTTTCATGAGAACCCATATAACAGCGATTAGGAATTAACAAGAGAGAAGGTGGTGAGAACGCAGGTTGTTGCGACAAACAAATGCTAATGTCTTTCGAACGGGGTGGAAAGAAAACTGTCAACACACTGGGAGCGGGAAATTAATTGGAAATCTTCTGAATGGAATCTGGAGGTGAACATTGATTTCCCGGGGCTCGGTAGGGAAATCCCGAGGGAAGATTTGCGGAAGGTTGGTTTAAGTTTGTTGTTTGTGGGAGTTTTTTCTTTGAGTTATAGGCGTGAAAAAGACGAGGGTGAGGGGTTAAGTAGGTGATAAAGTTAAAGGGCTTTTGTGTTGCTTTTTTTTCGAATGAAAAATTTAAATATGGCTAGAGGGTAAAAATTATAATTGTTTGTATTCAGTCCCTTATTTTTCTGTTCTTTGCTTGTTTTTCAGTGAGTTATAAGTTCTTTGGCAATGTAGAGGCTAGATTCTGTTGCCAGTGAGGAGTATAATGTGCTTTTTGTTTTGTTTATATTCGTTATCCAAGTTTGAATGAGAAAAAGTTACTATATCGAGACAAATATATTTTTATTGAGAGAGTTGCAGAAGTTAATTAAAATAATCATCTTATCATAGATGGAAGTTGTATTTTTTCCATACCAGAGACTTTAACGATGTGTTAAGTTTCTATATTTGCTATTGGTTTTGCAATTTGTATCAGGAACCTGCGCGGATTTAGATGATGGACACTGGGGCGTACACTGGAAACCTTGGGAGAGCAAGCTGTCCCTGATGGCTTTGGAAACATGGTTAACCCTTATAAAAATGGAATTTTCTCAAAAAGTTTTAACATGATGACCAACGACACCGTATGACCCTCTATAAATCCGCCCTGGAGGTACACTTAATTTGAGCCTTTTATCTAAAAAATAAACATATATCAATCAAATTATCAATTAATTTTCTTTAAATATGTGTTAGAAATCATTTTAAATATCCTCAATGTAGTCCTAATTTAGATACTTAAGAGAATAAAAAGAGTAGTTTTTCTAGTAAAATACAATTATTTGAATAGGTCCCTTTCACCGTAATAATTGAACTAAATATTTTTAATCACCCTATTTCTATTATTTGAAGGAAAAGCTAAGATATATTAAAATAAAACGCATCAAAAAATAAATATAAATTTAGTCAACATTCGAATTAAAAAATGCAAACCGAATTTTAATTAAAAGAATACTATAAATGCAAACCAAATTAAAATTAAATTTGAAAAAACTTCAAATTAAAATAATATTGAATTGAAAATTCTTACACTTGGAACTTCAAAAATGTGTTTCAATGTAAACAAATTCCAATAAAAAATACTCCTTTATTCTAAAAATAAATTTCTTCCAGCACCTTTAAAACAGAAAACAACACCAGAAAACATCTAATATTTATACCCTTTTCACCTAACAACCCAGTAGTTTAATCTCGATGCGACGTAAGAGTTTGCAAGGACAATCCCATTCCATTCCATGATCCACATTCTTTAGGAGCTCAGACGATACTCCGCGGGGCATAAAATCAAAACGAAGTCGTAATCTCGTGGAATTCTATTCGAACAGTTTTGTTTCTACTACACCCTCCCTCGGGGACGTTTGTTTTTGGTAGTCCCTGTGACGTAAGGATTTGTTTTTTTGTTTGTCGAAGGGTATCGCCATGCTGTGGTGGTTAATCAGTTGCTGCCATCTTTATTGTTTCCTCGGCTGAGAGTTTTCTGAATGGGCTTTAACGGAATCGAAAAGGATGATGGGATCGGTGATGGAATTCCGGATGCCGGGAATTGAATTCGGTAGTTTTCGTGGCTTTTGTTTGGTTTGCTAGGTTGATTATTATAGGTAGTAGGATGTGCTGAAAAGTATTGACTCCTTTTCCTTTGATTTTTTTTACAACGTAATTATTTTCTTCCTTTCCTTTCAGGGATTTTAATATCAAAGCATATTTATTAGAGATTTCACTCTGTTTTTGTATGAAAAGCAAGACTTTTAGCATACCTCACAGAAGTTTTATAAAACTATTTTGGTGATGAAATCTTTCTTTTATTTAAATGTAAGTTACGCAAACATTGAAATTTGTACATTTAGAGAAAAATATTTTGCTAAGCTTTTAACAATTTTCCCGATCATGACACACAGCCTGATCAATAAAAAGTCTCCACGCTTAGACACTACAGTTCATACAGTTGAAAAAAAAATATTTATTCATTAAAAGGAACTCTTCTTATTCTTTATTACTTCAGTATAAAAAAAAAATTAAAAGCAAGTATAAAAAATAATCATAGTGGGTTTTCTTCAGCAATTATGTACGAAATTCTAGAAATCACTTCGGTTTTTTTTTTAAAAAAAACCTCGTTAGTTTAAAAACTAACTCAAAAGAAAGATAAGTTTTCAATGAAATAAATTAATATTTGCAAATTTTTCTCAAATTAAAAACACAGAAATATCTTTCAACAAATAGTTGACTCTTTTATAGTCCTTTCAGTTTGGGCAAAGTTTTATCTGATGTATAACTAAGACCTCAAAGCCCCCATTATAAGTACTTTAATTAATTTCCAGTCATAAATCTAGAAAGCTTAGCTTAAAATACATAGGTTCATGAAATATTATTTAAACAAACATGCAACAATGAAGTTCTCGATCAATACAAGCATGGAATCATCTCTTTAAAAGTCATCTCGAAGATTCTCTCATCGCTTTAATTAAAGAAGTCAGAAGGAGAGGCGAAACTTAATCCCTTCATCATCTAAAACACGAACCGTTTAGTTCAGAGCAAGCATTTAATTCCCAGCAGTTTCCAAGACAAGATCGCACTAAAAGATTACGACCGAAGACAGGACCAATAAGGGACGATAACAATCTACAGGAGGGACGTGGCAAAGGGGGGAATGGGATCACGTTCTGGGTCCGAAAGATCTCTTAAAATTTTTATCGATACTATTTTGCGAGCGGTATAGAATGGATTTGGAACGTTGGCACCTCGTTTGTCGAGGAGTCAGAGCCGTTACTCGAGTTAACTACCGAGAAGTCGCATGAAATCCAAGTGGCGTTTAAAGAAAGTTTAATATTGAATGTTGAATGCACATAATTTGTAGCACTTGAAAGTGTTGTATTAAAATCAGGGTGTATCTTTAGATTTGTGTACTGTTCCTGCTTAAATTGCGCGTAACTGTATTAGGAACTAGGGATTTGTTCAAAAAATGTATTTTGGATACAGAAAATTTTTACTTTTAAGGAAATTATAAAACTTGTCAAATAAATTCCTTTCAAAGAATTGATTTCTAAAATTTTATTGCATTTACTTCGATGTAACTGTTTTGAAAGGTTCCTTTGTTCCTTTGAAAGGCGCTTTGTTTGCACGTTTTAAATAAAGTTTAAAGCAGTCGCAACTTTTGCCAAATGTATTTATCTTGAAAAATAAAAACGGATTTTGAAAAATTGGTTTTGAACCATACGAAAAAACAGTCACAAATTACTAAAAGATTAATTTGTTTTCATAGAACTAAACTTCTGTTTTCTACGTCACAGAAAAAGGAAACAAAATTACTTTCTTCGCAAAGATTCCAATTTCTAACCCAGTTCAAGAAACTTAATCACCTTACTACTGAAGTGAATTTTCGACTTCTCCAATATCAGCTGAAAACGACAAACAGAAATCTTTTCGACAAACAACATACCAAGCGAAAAGCTTTTCAATTAAAGTAAAGCCTTCATATTATAAGAACGAGAAAATCCGCTCGCTCAAGAAATCTTAAACTACAGGTAAGCACTTTCCAAAGTACCTTCAAGATCCCATACTTCAACAAGCTCCTCTTTCAACCTCAAACTTTCCTCCTCAATAACCTCCCAAACATAAAACAAAAACCCATCTTCCCAAAACAAAGAGGAGGAGGAGGACCCGTAAATTTAAAACCTTCTCCCAATCCCGTCACGTCCTTCTCAAGAAAACAATCCTTGGGGGGAGCTTATAAATCAGGTTTTAAGAGGGGCAATTACTGTCAGGGACCTGTTAATGGAGGGCCCTCGAGGGCTACTGGTGGAGATGTATCGATTGAAGAATCCCGTGGAATCGTAACCGATAATGGCGAAGGGGATTCTGGGTGATCGATGTGCAGAGGTGGTAATTATTTTTGGACAGGAGTGGGTTTAATGAAGTGTTGATTATAAGGATTGAGAAGGGATCTGGAGTCTTCCATTATTTCTCTTCTAGTGTTTTTCCGATCGAATGTATGGGTTAAATTGGACGGTGTTTTCTTTGAAAACTTTTCATACATCTCTTGATTTACATCATCCACATAACAGTTAGTTGTTTAATTTGTTAAAGGGACCACTTGAAATACTTTTAAGACGTTTCACAAGGAAGCTGAAGAACTTTTGTATTTCTTATGAATAGTATATAATAATGGTATCATTGAAATAAGATTGATTAAATCAATGCTTCATAGGTTGGATTTGTAATATCGTTTATATTATGACAAACAATATTTTTCATTCAAAAAAGTTATATCTTAATTAAGTAAATTTTGTTTTTCCGAAGTGAACGTGTATATCTATACGTGTGTCTTCTATAAACGTGTTGCGGCTCTGGTAGTTATAAATAGTACTTTTAAACGATTAAAAAGTTATTTGACCACTTCACAGAATTTTGTATACCTACATAATGTAGAGTTTGTAACTTGTAAAATAGTACTACCTGCACATAATATATTTATAAGCTATAAAAGTTTGGAAACTCTTATAGTCTTATTCACTGCCACCTGATCAGCGGTTATATAATCAACAGTCAAAGAAAGATTCAGCCAATAAGAGTCAGCGAAAGAGTTTTTTCACTCCTGCTTAAACGCTTCTCAAGTAGCAGTTAATAAGCCTTTAAACTTTTTCAGAAAGAACTAAGGGATTTTAAAACTTAAGTAATAATGTTATGTAGTACCTTATAATATGGTGTACATACTGTGAAATAATATATAGTGTTGTCCTTTAAAAACAACCCACTCCAAATTGTACCCTAAAAACAACCCATTGAGATTTTTTAATTACATAATTAAAATAATTTTACCATCTCATATACCCTGTCTTTCTATGCTTCTTAGAGTGTCAGGGATGTAAAAACTGGTCAAAGAACGGTTTATTTACTTATTTTTTAAACAAGCTGAGATAATGTAGATTTTTGGCAAAAAATGTGCTTCAGATTTACAGATTTTGTAAAAATGTATGTTATAATGACTTTAGAGCGTTTTTATGTTATCCCATTACTATGAGAATAAAATATTAAAATTTTAGCTCAGTCAGCCAATTAGAGTCCTTTTAGGAAAAAGTGGGTTTTTTTTCAAATTCTTACTTAATTGACTGCCATTTCGTAATGGATAATTGGAATTAAACATGCTAAGCACTAAAATGTTAAGGAGGATGAGCCGTTACAATAGTTTTTTGTTCAATTTAATTATCCTTTTTATTAAGCTTTTAATGGAGAAAATATTAAACAGTGGGTTGTTTTTAAAGGACAGCACTATACTTAAAATATAGGAACAAAAGAATTTTATGTTAAAAAATTTTAATCCCCAAAGAATGATTATTTGCCTAAGAACTGGGAATATAAAAAGATCCCTTAAATGAACATTATTGATTTATAATTTAAAAATATATAGCCGGTAGTAAAATGGTAACAGGGCTACAAATTATAAAATAGGGCAGAAGTGTGTAGTTACTAAATATTTATTAATTTGTAATTAAAAAATATATAAGTGGTAAATAAAATAAATAATGACGTTCATTAAAGAAATAAAGGCGTACTAAGAAATATTTGGAGCCAACTCTTCTTTATCTACAAGAAATTTAAAAAAAATGAAAACAACAACAAAATTTTAATAAGTATTTTACAAATTTAAAGCAAAATAAAAATAAATTTTCAAAAAAATTATAATCATGTTCAAAAATTTAAGGTACATTTTTTATTAAGGTAAAACTTTACTGTAAATATTTAAATAATTTCCTTTTATTTTTGTAAAAATGTTCAAAACAAACGCGCAAAATATTTAACAAAAAGAAATTAATCTAAAAATATTTTTAAAAAGTTATTAACATTTTATGCATTTGAAAAATTATAAAGATGAACTGTGTATGAAAAGTAAATAAGAAAACAAATATTTTGTAAAAATTCCTATAAAAACGTTTTGTATGGGACCGAAATCAATGGTCTTAAACCATATCGGGCGTTTAAGATTCCATTTACAACATAATGTACTAAACATTTTTCAATAAGTTTAATTTATACATGAATTATTCAATACTTCTCTAATGGTTGAAAATACAATTTTTAGAAACTAAATTTTCTTTGTAAAAAACTGAAATTTTAATGAGTTTGTCTCAATTTTCAGGAACTGTGGAGGTAACTTTCTACTTCAAAGAAGAAATATAACTATAAAATAATCTCTTTATAAATATTAAGCATATTTAATTGATTGTAACTAATTTTTCATAGTTACATAATTTAAAACACATGGTTTTCTGATGAGTAATATTTCAATTTCATTTTTATGAATACGCTATAAGCAATTAAATTGAAAACATTCATTTTTAAAAATTTACATAAGATTAAACTTAAAATTTTTGTACTTCAAGAAAATGAATAAAATATTACGTAAACACATTTTTTACCATTCTACTAACGGTTGTTAAAAAATAAAAATTCAACATACGAATGAATAAAAAAAATCCTATTTTCTTCTCTAAGTAATTAAGTACTTTCTGGTTTTATTTACGTTTTTAATTGATGATTACATGTTTTAAAGATTATTTATCACATCACCTTCAATAGAAATACTTAATTATCGCTTTGGATTTATTATTATTTTTTAAAATACAGCGTGAAAGAAGAACAAATTATTATATGACGACATCTAATATACAAAACAACTGCATTTTTAAAGTTTTAGAATTTAGAGAGTTATTTCTAAATATAAACAAAAATTAAAACACAATTATCGTTTATTTAAATTTATTTTAACCTCAAAACCTTTTTAACATAGATACACCACTACGATGTGAGTTTACACTAAATTTAAAATGTAATGGTAATACAGATTCAAAACCCCTGATTATTAGATTTTAAAAAAAATTTCTCACTGTCCCTACGTAATCTGATAAACAATACGGCCATAATTCTAACTTTATATATTTTTATGGGAACTCACATTAAATATTACTTAAGCATAATGCGGATGAATTCGAAAGTGATAGCGATTCTAAGATTTCGTCACAACTACATTTTAAATTAATTGCTTTGGAATATTTAATCTTCCTTAATTAATCACAAGAGACGACAACAATACCAGAAATGTAATTTCATCAAGACACATACTTGATGTAATTGAAAATGAGAAACAGCACTTTTAATTACATCTTGGAGACACGGTTTCTCTTAATTAGCCTACATACTAAAGAAGTACTAAGAATAAAGGGGATCTCTTGCCTAATTTTTATTTAGATTAGAATTCATTCCTTTATGTCTTTACTAGTAAGAGAATATTCCGTCATTGGAATGGTAATACGATATTTTAAAGATCTCTGTCGATCAGTATTTATAGCTTTAAAGGAAGTTTGAAGAACTTTTTAAAAAGTATAGGAAAAATTTTTTTCGACAGAAAGAAGTACCTATATTTTTTAGTATAGATTCAATTTCATAAATTTTAAGAAGGCCTCATTTTCCGCAAAGCCTCAAGGAAATTTCATTTTCTTGTTTCTACACCATATCAGAGACTTAAAGCAGTTTTAAATAAGAATTAATTAAGTTTTAAATTTAATTTTATCTAAAATTCCCACTTGTGGATAAGATCCTGTAAAATGGATAAATGAACAGGAATTTATGTATATAGAATAAGCTGATTAAAATAATAAGTATAGTACATTTTTATTTGAAATATATTAGCAACTTTACATATGTTTGAGGAGCCAGTTTCAAAGAAACATTCCCTTTTAAGACCTTTATGGAAAAAAAGGAATTTTATTAAATATTATGGAATAAAAAGACTCAAATATATTTAATACTTTTTGAGGGTAGTGGTTTGGTTACGCATGCGGGTTACCCACGGGTTACGCATACGCAGTACTAACAATTTGTTTAGATATCATATTTACCGACCTACTACGTGTTTAATAATATTAAAATTATATTATTCAACAATCCTGGCATCAGCACCGATGGTCTAAAGTGATATAGAGTGCGTCTACGAACCTAATGGTCCCCCCGTTCGATTCCAGGTTGCTGCTTTTGATTATTTTGCTTTTATTTAACTTGTAATATTTCAGAAATAAACAAAGTTCTGAGATAGGACGGTCGGGTAGCCACAGCCCTTTTTGAGAGAATACTAAAAATAAACGTAGTAAGATAAATAAGGTAACACAACATAAATAAATTAAAAACTGATACGCTTAAAAATGAGTATAAAATAGATAATATATTCTGTAAAACTAAATCTGTTTCTAATGTGAAATAGTAAGTATTGAAAAATCTTTAATGTTAATGAATTTATTAGACTACCTACTCAAGTGAATAATTATGTATGGAAACGACTTATATTAAATAAAATTTTCTTTAATTCAAAGATGAAAGTTATTTTTAGACCTTTTTTATGATTAAAGATACCTTGAGATGGGGGCACGTAAGAAGAATCGATATAATGTTATTTATAGTGTTCACAGGTTTTCAGTAGAAAAAGAAACCTTAGAATTTCAATAACAAATAATATAGCAAATACTTTTGGTACCTATAAAAAGTTACACAAATTTAAAAAGATGAAGTATGTATGTAAATTTTTTGAGAAAGTTATAAAAAAGCTTTCAAACATCGATATCAAGATATTAAGTGGAAGAAATCATCTGGAAGAATACTTCTACTTACTCTTTTACAAAAGTACCTATACTTGGTATTTAAAGTACCAAAGTACTTATATTTTTGACAATGATTTTTAAATTATTGTTAAAAGTATAACACAACGATATTTCGACTTACTTTTCCGAACCCCATACTCAACTTTAAAACCTCTCCAAAACCTAAAGTCGAATTCTCTGAAAGTTACTTCACTGCCAAAGAACTAAAAACATTCGACAAATTCCAAGAAGCGTTCGAACAAAAAGAAACACGAGCATACCTCCTTCGTACCCTTTAGCTTCTAGCCCTCCCTAATTCCCTTCCCTGGCTTCCCCAAAAAACAGCAACAAACTGCCCCTAATCTACTTAGGGCGCAGCCGACTTCACTATTTATGGTAAGCTGATTCCATTCGTAGTTCTTAAAGCAGCTTAAGAGAGTCGCCATAACGACCCCAGATTAGTGCGGTCGTGTGACAGCCCCTGATTAAGGGAATTGCCCTCGGACCCAGGCGGCCGTTTCCCGGATTTCCATTTATTGATTAAGCAAGCAGACAATTGCGCCCTATGCACAGCTTGGGGCGTCCGGTGTGGAGTAGTGTGATATTGGGGAGCAGGCACGTATGTAAATAAGGGGGCTTATCTTTGGGTAGCGGGATTCCGTTTGAGGAATGTTGAGATTGTCCGTGGTTGCAAATGCGTGAAAGGTTGTAAATTGAAACTTGATTTAAGAGTGGACACCTTATTTAGATGAAATTTTGATTAAAAAGCAGGAGAGAGAATTGAATCGTCAGTTTGAAAAAGGGAGGAAGTCCAAAATATGGCAAATTGACTTTTTGTGCTCAAAAAAAATCTCCAAGTTTCGGTCTACAGATGAGTGGGAAGAGGGAAAATATAACTATCCCCTATAAGATGTCCATTTATTGCATTCTCTATTTAATTTGAAATTTAAGTTAATTTGTTTTTCTTTTCTTATCCTTTGTACTGGAGACTAAGAAGCTAAAATAAAATTGGTTTGTAACTTAAAAGTATTCTTACTTTCTTTATCTAGAGAATGTTTGTCTTCATTGATTGACTTAATCCATTGATACTGCTTTAATGACTCAGTTTCAAAATTCAATTTTTTCGTCTTAGACTTTCTATTTTTCCCTTTTGTACAATTAACTAAGCAGAAATAAATTTAATTGTCAATAAAGACAATTGTTTGAAAAAGAGAATAAGTCCAATATACTTTTTCACGATGATTGTTGTGTATTCTAAGTAGGTTCTTGAATTTCTAGTAAAAATTTGGTGGGTAAAAAAGAACGAAAATACCGCCTTTTTTCGATTTTCGAAAATTTGTTTTGTGGTTTCAAATTCATAATATGGGCAGCTGTACCAAACATTAACATCTGAGATAAAGGAAACTTGATGGGTACAGCACAATAAATTTTATTCCGGGCCAAAAATTAACTATTTACACAAAGAACTCCATTTTTCCCATTTCCAATTGATCTAAAACATTTTTCATTTCCAATTGATCTAAAACATTTTTCATTTCCAATTTAAAAGCTCACAAAATAATATCACGCGTCACTTCCTGGTTGCCAAAAGGTTTCTAACTAAAAATAAACAAATAGATAGCTGCTACTAGTCCGATTTCCAACATTCTCCCCACTTTGAGTTTGAGAATGTCAATTCAAACTCAAACCCCATGTTCTTCCTTGTAAAACTTCTTGGGGGGGAGCTCCAAATCATTGAGTTGTTTTCCATTTGATAAATTTTCGTCCAATTTTTACTTGTTCAAATCTTTTTCCCTCAAATTTTTTCTTTTCTCTTCCACTTATTTTACATTCTAGTGTACCTTCATCATCTTCTTCTCTACCTTTAGAAATCATCACTTCTTCCTGAGTCTTCCCTCTCTTCTTTTTAATCAGATTTTCAGCTCTATCAACAGAATCATCTTCCTCCTTTAAGTTCTCCAAGTCTTTCTCTATAGTTTTGTCCAGGTCAACTTCTTTCTTGTTCTGTTTCTCATCAGTCTGTTTTATTCTAGAATCCTTCAATCTTCTCACCAACACCTTCATAGGATGGTTCTCTTCGTCTTTTTCACCGTCTATCTTTTCTTTTCTCTTTTCAATTCTTTCTCCATCTTTTACCGGCATGGATTCATCTCCCTTCTTTCTTCCAAACATCTTTACGGTCTTGAACTTCTCGGTTTCTTCATCCACAAATTCTGGTGGTTTCTTATCCCATCTATCGACCCGCTTTTCCATTCTCTCTTTCTCCTCATCTTGCCACAACTCGGTTGGTTTCTTGTCTTTTGAGAACCACTTGGATTCAACAGTCACATTCTTTATAACCTCACTGGTTTCTTTTCCATCACCTTCGACCTGTTCCTTCAATACAATCAGGTCTTCATCTTTCCGACATCCCATCTTCATCAAAGGTGATGACGTCTTGAAGATCTCTGTCTCAACAGGTGAAGAGGTGACAGGAATCTCTGGACATTCTTCAACCTCTTTCTCCCCTGTTGTCTTCAGCTTAACAGCCTCTTGCCGTTTCTCTTTCCTTTCATCAACGACCGGTTGCTCCACTGCAGTCATACCGTCGTCTTCTAGACATCCCGTTTCCACTGTCGGTGATGCCTTCTCCAGAATCTCTATTTCAACAGGTGAAGAGATGATCGAGATCCTTGAATATTTTCGGACCTCTTCCTTTCCTGTTGTCTTCATCTCAGCAGCTCTTTGTTTTTTCGAAGCGTCATTTAATATTCGTTTGGATTTCAGTTCTATTCTTACAATTTTTTCTTGGTAATCCTCAACTACGTCAAATTCATTCATGTATTCCTCGTCATTAGTTAAAGAATTCAAATATTCTGTATGAGCCAATTTTAGAGATTTTGCCTTTAGTTTGAACCATTGTAAACAAGTTTCTATTTCTTCTAAATCAATACTATCCTCAATTAATAATTTTTCAAGCTGAGTATACGCCTTACTAAAAGCCTTTCGTTGCGCTGTTTTATTTCGTTTAATAGTTTCCATCTTTACTATCTATCTTCTTAAAATCAAAAATACACAAAATATCTTCAAGATGAAAAATATTTTCGGACCTCTTCCTTTCCTGTTGTCTTCATCTCAGCAGCTCTTTGTTTTTTCGAAGCGTCATTTAATATTCGTTTGGATTTCAGTTCTATTCTTACAATTTTTTCTTGGTAATCCTCAACTACGTCAAATTCATTCATGTATTCCTCGTCATTAGTTAAAGAATTCAAATATTCTGTATGAGCCAATTTTAGAGATTTTGCCTTTAGTTTGAACCATTGTAAACAAGTTTCTATTTCTTCTAAATCAATACTATCCTCAATTAATAATTTTTCAAGCTGAGTATACGCCTTACTAAAAGCCTTTCGTTGCGCTGTTTTATTTCGTTTAATAGTTTCCATCTTTACTATCTATCTTCTTAAAATCAAAAATACACAAAATATCTTCAAGATGAAAATCAGTTTTGCTTAATACTTTCCATCTTTACTATCTTCTTAAAATCAAAATACCGAACAAAATACTGATCAGTTCTTCATATAATTAATCAAACGTATTTCAAAAACTTCAAGATGGAAATCGGTTTCTGTTTCACTCACCTGAGAGTCAACATTCAGTACGAGGCCGCCCACCCGGGGGCGCCAAATGTGGTTTCAAATTCATAATATGGACAGCTGTACCGAACACTTAACATCTGAGAGGAGCGAAACTTGATGGGTACAGCACAATAAATTTTATTCCGGCCAAAAATTAGCTATTTACACAAAGAACTACACTTTTTCCATATTTTCTATTGATCTAACATTTTTCATTTCCAATTGATCTAAAACATTTTTCATTTCCAATTTAAAAGCTCACAAAATAATATCACGCGTCACTTCCTGGTTGCCAAAAGGTTTCTAACTAAAAATAAACAAATAGATAGCTGCTACTAGTCCGATTTCCAACATGTTTCTTGAACTTATTACATTTTTCAAACTAACCATCAATCTGTAATCTTTTTTGTCATTTTGTTCATGAAATTCAATAAATGAGTTACGGGTGCATTCTTGTAATTTCTGGAAAAGGAAAAAAAATGCTTTGAAATTATTTCAGGAAACATTCAAAAAGGCGGGACAAAGGCACATAAAACGTTTGCTTTGTTCAAAACATGGCTTTTATCCAGATCAATTATGTAGTTCATTGAATTCAACAGAGAAATTTAACTACACATTAGGATTAAATTAAAAAAAATATTTAAAATAATTTGCTTTGATTGCATTAAAATTGAAGAAAAAAAATATTATTTTGAAATAAATAAACAAGTCTTTCATAACGTTTTAAGATTTCAAATATATTTTTTATACTGACATTTTCTCTTAAAGATATCTTTTAATGTATTGAGTCTCTTGTACTTGCTCAGCGATTAGTTTCCTTTTAAACTACGTATAATAAAGCAATTAAACAAGAACCCAGTTTTTTCCCAAGTTGTTAAAGGAATGTAGTAGTTAATATTCATAAAGAATTCAATTAGAAAAAATATTGCATTTTTAAAGTTTTTAAGCATAATTTACTACATAACTTAATTTAATATTAAGTGTTAGTTAAAGGATAAAACAACTATAACTACGTTTTTTCTAGAAAAGAAATATTTACATTCCTTCATATTATTACATGGTTTATTTAAAAATGTTTTGATACGTTCACGGGAAAACCAGATGTCTCTGAAACAAATTAGGTTTTAATAGTCCAGTCAAATAGTATTTATTTTGGGAAAAACTTGGGGTAGAAGATATTTTTCGCTATCTGTATGTATTTTGGGGTGCTGAATCCGAATCTGAGGTTTGCCAACAAAATTTCGTGACGGAACATTGTGAAAATTCGAAAAAATGGCAAAAATTCGCCCCTTTTTTTTCGTTTTCTGCCCCTAGAACATTACCTTTGCGCTTCTGAGTTAAACAATCAATACAAAAAATAAAGAACACTAACCACGCTACAAAAAAGTCAATTGAAACTTTTCTCTCAGACGCGTAGTTTCGCCGATAGAGCACGTTGAAAAAGGGGCTATTTTCGTTCGATTGGTAGGAAATCCAAAAAATGTCACTAATATCGCCAAAAAGTCACATTTTTTGGAACATAATACTTTAAAAACCGCTTTAATAATATTCTTCATCAAATCAACCATCTAAAAACTCCAATGATGATTAACTAAATGCATTTTCGTTCCGAGATTTCTCATATAAACGAAAGTTCTATAGGAGATTATAGTATTTCGATAACTATGTTGCTTCTTCGAGATTACATACAAAAGTGTTCTTATGACTGTTTTATAAGTTTTTTGGGGTGCTGAATCCGAATCTGACGTTTGCCAACAAAGTTTCCTGACGGAACTTTGTGAAAATTCGAAAAAATGGCGAAAATTCGCCCCTTTTCTTCGTTTTCTGCCCCTTGAACGTAACTTTCGCACTTCTGAGAAAAACAGGCAATACAAAAATAAAGAACACTAACCAAGCTACAAAAAAGTCAATTGAAACTTTTCTCTCAGATGAAGGAATTAGGCGCTAGAGAACACTTATCATTGGGACGTTTTTGTTCGATTGACGGGAAAATCCAAAAAATGTCACTCGTATCACCGAAAAGTGGCCTGTTTTGAAACAGGATACTATTAGAACTACTTTATTAATATGCTAAGTACATGCAATTAATCTTCTTCATACACCAATGATAATTAATTAAATTCACGATTAATTAATGTTGAGCTAAACGACAGAAGCTTACGTAGACTTACCGATAAAATACGAGCCATATCAAGAAATGGATATTTTAACAATATGCTCATATTTAAGGACGAAAATAGGTACATAAATTGAATGTTATGTAATTTTTGGAATTACTAATTGTACTTCACGTACCAATTTATGTATCGTAAGTACAGATTATATGAAGCCAACATTTCTTAGGAGAAATGGATTAGTATAACACTAATTGAGTTATAACACAACACTACTTACTACAGCATATTAAAGTGTACCTTTAGTTGTTTTAAGTAAAAAAAAACATTCTAAATTGTTTATAGGACCCTGGAAGGTAAGAAACGTGCATGGATGTAAGTAATTTAATCACCTGGACATAAATTTTCACTTTTAAGCAGATGTTTTTCTAAAACGCTTCATCAGATAAAACTTTTTTCTGGATTTATTGAAATTAGCGTAAAATAGCTCAACATAAATTAATCGTGAATTTAATTAATTATAATTAGTGTATGAAGAATATTAATTGTATTACTTAGCATATTATTAATGTAGTTTTAATAGTATCCTGTTTCAAAACAGGCCACTTTTCGGTGATACGAGTGACATTTTTTGGATTTTCCCGCCAATCGAACAAAAACGTCCCAATGATAAGTGTTCTCTAGCGTCTAATCCCTTCATCTGAGAGAAAAGTTTCAATTGACTTTTTTGTAGCTTGGTTAGTGTTCTTTATTTTTGTATTGCCTGTTTTTCTCAGAAGTGCGAAAGTTACGTTCAAGGGGCAGAAAACGAAGAAAAGGGGCGAATTTTCGCCATTTTTTCGAATTTTCACAAAGTTCCGTCAGGAAATTTTGTTGGCAAACGTCAGATTCGGATTCAGCACCCCAAAAAACTTATAAAACAGTCATAAGAACACTTTTGTATGTAATCTCGAAGAAGCAACATAGTTATCGAAATACTATAATCTCCTATAGAACTTTCGTTTATATGAGAAATCTCGGAACGAAAATGCATTTAGTTAATCATCATTGGAGTTTTTAGATGGTTGATTTGATGAAGAATATTATTAAAGCGGTTTTTAAAGTATTATGTTCCAAAAAATGCGACTTTTTGGCGATATTAGTGACATTTTTTGGATATCCTACCAATCGAACGAAAATAGCCCCTTTTTCAACGTGCTCTATCGGCGAAACTACGCATCTGAGAGAAAAGTTTCAATTGACTTTTTTGTAGCTTGGTTAGTGTTCTTTATTTTTTGTATTGATTGTTTAACTCAGAAGCGCAAAGGTAATGTTCTAGGGGCAGAAAACGAAAAAAAGGGGCGAATTTTTGCTATTTTTTCGAATTTTCACAATGTTCCGTCACGAAATTTTGTTGGCAAACCTCAGATTCGGATTCAGCACCCCAAAATACATACAGATAGCGAAAAATATCTTCTACCCCAAGTTTTTCCCAAAATGACCTTATTTGAGCACAATTTGACTGGACTATTAAATGCATGTAAACATTTAGTGCATCGGAGTTGTTTCAGTTTATTCATTAGGAAAATGCCAAATATTTGTAACATAATTAGGGGATCAATACAACGCAAACAAACGTTCGTATCCGAGGTAGTGTTGAGGTAACAACTTGTATTTCCTATAAGTTATCGTAATTCGACAAATTTGCCAAAATTGTTTAACCAACAACAACAACAACGATCATTTATGATTGTTGTGATGCCATAACATAACATATTGATTTTTTGTTTACATAATTTTACTGAAACAAAGTATACAATTTTATTAGAAGTCTCATTAGTTTAGTCTGAGGTTTCGAATGTGATAGGATTAATTAATTTTCTGTTATTTACCTAAATCATTTTAGCAAACTAGGTAATTTACATGTATATTATAAATCTCAGCTAAAGTAGGAAATTCATTTTGCAGTGGGAAAAATATTAAACCAATAGTTGCAGCTTTGGATTCTTAGGTTTATAAAAAAGTAGTATATAGGTAATAAAAAAAACTTTTCAGAAATTATAAGACAATTTTTATAGCTTAAAATTTTAAATTTATTTTCTTAATTAAGGAAATTTTCAAATTATTTTTAGGTTTCTGATTTAATATGCATTTTCATGCTCAATTCTCACATCAAAAAAACTACATTTAGTGGTACTATTTGAAATAAACTTCCAAAACAACCGATACGCTCATTTTACAATTCAATAAAGAATAGTAACTAAAGGATAAGAATAGAAACTAAAGGATTTACTTCTTTTACACACACAGTTCTTTTTCTTAGATAAAAAAAATATCCCAGCAGAATATTTAAAATCCATCTTTTCCCGAGCAAGCTTTCGCCCAAGTGGCTGAATATCGAATGGATCGATGTCCTTAAGGTAGCACGTAAAAGCGGAGCAAATATGTGGCAATGGGATGGGATATCTTCTTGAAACGTGATACTTGCACAATAGAATACTTCTGCTCACTGCATTTGCAGGAATTCTTATATTATTTGAGGGATATTTTTTCTGGGGATTTTTTAGGGAGTGAGATTCGGCAAGGTTTCTTTGGTAGGTTTTTCCAGTATAGTAATCTCTCATGGAAAAAATTCTACAATGGTTTCATTCATTTAATGGTTTTAATTTTTTTAACACATTAATTTATTTTTATCGCATTTCTTTTCGATCACACTTAAATACGCATTAATAGATACTGCATCTTGATATTTACAGATGTTTATATGAGATACGTTCTGCTTCGTATTACATACAGTCAAAAGAAATGAATAGTAAATTCAATAACCTCTTTACTTGCTACTTTTTGGCCTTGTTCCCATTCAGCTTAAAAATACTCTAAGTTTCTATTATTTTAACCTTATTAATAAATAATCACTGTCATGATCTTAAGAAGAACAATAGTATAAAACCTAGGTATATTTGTACATAAAAACTAACCTGATAGTTGTTATTACATACAATCAAAATAAAAAAAAATAATTAATGATGAATGAGTAAGAATTTTATTTTTAAGTTCAGCATTTAAATACTGCTACAAATATAAAATTTGGGAATAAACCTAGAGAAACTCACTTAATTTTTTAGTTTATGTATCTGAAGCAGTAAATATAATGACATTGTTAGGTAAGTATATATAAAAGAGAGTAGATGATGAAACTTAAAAAGAAATCCTAAACCTTTTCAAGAATCAATGTACCAACAGTAGTAGAAAAGAATAAAAGAGGGAACGTATAAAAATTTTGAAAATAAATTAACATTTAATAAACTAGGGGGCCTGCCCCCTGCTCGCTATCGCTCACCAACCCCCGTAACTGCTTCGCAGTTCTTTTCAGATCGCTTCGCGATCTTAGCGAGCAGAGCTCGCTTGTTTATCTCAACAATCCAGCACCACCCTCTTGGCTTAATTAATCCTAATTAATTAATTAAGCTCAATTAATACCGAAAATACCTCTCTCTTGCATAAATAATTTAATTCGGATCATTCCTCCAAATTAACAGAAAAAAATGTTGTTGAAATATATTCTTTTCTAGCTTATGAATAATTTAATCGAAATGTTAAAAAAATATCCAGCAAGTCTGCTAATAATTATCAACCAGTTTGAAGAAAAAAGCATTGTTGAAAATAAAATAAATCAGACTCATCATAAAATAAAACACGCTTAAAACTCGTCTGTTTCTCTAGTGAATGGCAAGAAAGAGAAGAAAAAATTAAAACTTTGAATCTTAATAATTCCAAAACTAATTAGAATTCTTGAAAAAACAAAAAGCCAATCTTTTTATAAAAAATATTTGTATGTGTCTTTAAAATATCATAGTTCTACAATGATTAGTTTTGCTTTTATAACGAAAAAACAGAAAAATCGTGAAAATTTTCGAAACTTTAAAACTTAATTACTCCAAAACTAATTCGAAATTCGAAAAAAGGGCGACGTGGTGCAAAACTGCACATCTAAGAGTATGTGTCTGAAAAAAATCATATTTCTGCTGCTAATAGCTTTTGCTGGGGGCGAACTCGCAGCAGAAAAAAATAATTTTCGACTTTGACATTAAATAACTCTAGAACTAATTATCTCATCTATTAGCTTTTAGAACGAAAACGATCCTCATACATTTGTCTAGCAATGTTTAAAATTTCACAAATTTCCGTGGAATAGTTTTTGCGTAGTGAGAGTTCAAAGTGTTCAAAAATAAAATTTTCAAAAGCAGCGGCAGCGGCGGCAGCGGCGGCGGTCACTGTTACTTTTTTTTAATATAGAGAGATAAGTTGCAGTCACTAACTCGTGTGTTTTAAATTAAACTTTGCACATCTAAAAAGATGAAGCTTTGGTGGTTATAATGTGTAACCACCTTCGTCGAAGCAGAAAATTACTGAGATTAATATCATATTTTCTTTTAATTTGACCAGACCATACGAATTTCCATTATTTATATATTTTTTAATTAAAGAATTGATATAATACCTCTATTAAACTTCCAGAAAGAATCTTTGAGCTTTTAAACAGGATATAATTGATAAAACTAGTTTTAATATCAATTTATCCTTTATATTTATCTATGAAATATGAACGAAAATTTACGACCCCTCTACTCACTCAGATTTACGTCTTTCATCACCCAATACATCAAAGTACATACCAAATCACCCATGACTCCCCTCTGCATTTAAATTCACCTCTTCCTAACTCCCATAAAACTGCTAAACTCGCATTTCATCAGGATGAACAGAATTCTGCAACGAAACAGAACAAAACAACCCTCCCCCCAAGACTCTTGGTTCTTCTCAGCTATACTGGCTCTCAAAGGACACATTAGAGCAGCTGGATAAACACGATTAAATCTCTGTAGGCATCATAACGATTTGAATAGTTCGCGCATTCTTCCCCGGATGGGGATGGAGCATATTAAAGTGTCGGCACTGTTCGTAGAGATGGTATTTAATGGCGTCCCCTTCGGCTGTAACCCTGAGTGGCAAACATGGAAAGTTGAGAAAATTTTTGAGTTGGAAAACACTTTTTTATTCTTTAAAAAGGGTTAATAATCTTGTATTTCCTGTGTCTTTCTTATGTATAAATGTGCATTTGGACATATTCATTCATGTGTGCAAATAAAGGTTCTTGTTCTTTCTTTAAGGGATCAGGATAAGTTCCGACATGTGTAAGAGGAATGAGGAATCATAGAGCAAAAATTTTCTCTATCGAATTTTTTTTCAATGATTTATAAACTCGTAAGAATTCGGGAAATTATTTCAATAAATGATTTCATGTTCGTTTTCTATTGAAAACATATTGCAGAAAACTTTTAATTTAAATACAATGATATAAACTTAGAAGAAGAAGGAACAACGTGCCAATGATGATCCAAAAATGATCCTGTCCATCTAATTTACAGCTGTTTTTACCAGTATGTACTTTAGAGAGTCTTGAAGTTTTGCGACTGGTGTGCATCCACGCAATTTACTCCGCTGGTTTTACAAGGTTATACCTAGATGTCGTGATTAAAAAAATCTGATAAAATTGAAGATGATCAATCTTAGAATTAAATTTCCGTTGCAAATGCTCTTGAACATTCAACTAACTCACTGTTATATTTTTTTCACTCATTATATTAGTTTTGATACAACCTTCGACTAATTTGATAGTATCTTGTCTCAAAAAATAGAGATTTCTCAAAAACTTGCCCCATCAATTGAGATGTTTTCTTGAATGGACTTCTTAAAAATAAAATGTACTTATTTGTACAGTTTTCATCCAAAGTGTCCCTTTTTTACTCAGATAAATCACATTACAAAATGAACAAATTATCGAAAAATATTCATAAATATTGATGATGTAGATGAGGAGAGAAAAGAAATTAATCGTCACAGACGCTTCAACGGGGAAGGAAGCTCAATGTGCACTCTATTCCATACAGCTCTACTACACCATCTCGGAGTAATGACAAATCTCCACAGAGGCCGAATTGACTCAACGAATTGATTCCGAAGTTATCAAAAAGGAAGTGACTGGAAGAGAAGATCTCGGCATTATCTTGATTGATAAGGGAGAAAAGTGCGGTAATTGGTTGCTAAGCAGCCAGTTCCAAACCCATGACGCCCTTTTTAATTAATGGATGCAAGTTGCGTTTCGACACCCCCCCCTATGCACTTGAGGGCAGGGATGATTAATTTAGGAGGATTCTTGAGGGAAGGATTTGAAGTAATTTTGAAAGTATTTGGTTTGTTTTGCTAAGTTATTTTGGTATTATCATAGTAGAAATCATCACAGAGAGGTATACCCAGTCATTGTGTGACTTTAGATTTCTTTCTAGTTTCCTAAAAGTGACTGTGGAATTTCATTAACATTCCTTGTGTCTCTCAATGAGCACAACTGCAAGGTTAAAGCGGGCTTATCAGTTTTCAATAATGTCAATTTATTTTGACGTTTTATACGTTTATATTAAGTATTTGTGTACGGCTTATACATATATCCCTAAATTAACTGTAAATCATCCAAAAAGCAAAGAAAATTATGAGGATCTTGGTTTGCAAAAAATATAAGTAGCTTAGGTTATTATCAAGTAGTAGAAGGTATACAAAAAATATTTGATTAAACCAGAATAGAACTGCTTGATATTAAAGCAATCTAAAATAACAGTTATCATTTATAATAAGTTACATCTTTACATCCAAAACATTCAGCATTAATATCAACTTCATATCTTCGAACAAATATATCAATCAATATTTGGTTAAAGATACAAATTGATATAGTTTCGTTGAGTATTTTCACACAACACACTGAAATTCGGGACACACTTTTGTTAACACAATCAGGAACATTTCTAAACCAAAAGCATTTTTATTGTGTAATGTGATTGTATTGCGATTGTGTTGTGTGAGGAAAAAGATAGTGTTGTGAAAGTGTTGCTGAGACATTACAGAGGCAGAACATGTGCCATGTGTTCGTATAGTGTCTTGATCCAAATTTAAGAAAACTTTCAGAATCTAAACGTATTTTTCAATAATATCTTTAGAACCTCTATTTCTGGATAAAAAACATTTCTATTACTTTTCAAACATATTCAGAACACTATTATCACAACACAACAAGTTGTTAAACTGTTATACCAAACAACATAACTAAAGTGTCAAATTTGAGGACAGAAAAGTCTTCAAAAATTAAAAGTTATTTTTTGTGGAGTATTTACAGTGTATATTACAAGTGCATTGGATGAATTATAATTTTTTTTCTCGATTATTTTTCTAACCCCAAAAGGAGCTAAAAATTAAAAACATGCTAATTTCTTTTTCTGAAAATCCTTTTAGAATTTCTTAAAAATATTTTTTGAATTTTTTATATCTCCAAAAACTGATTATCTTTTCCCATTTAATTTATTTAAGACCTAAAATCTCAACATATGCATTTAAAAAGTGCTTTTAAATTCTCGTCGTACTTTAAGTCAGCTGGATTTGAACATGAATAATCGTTAAAATATGAATTACTTTTATTTGAAGGCTAAGAATTCCACTGTTGTTGTCGTATGCCACTTGGAATATCCAAGCCTTGTCGTATGCCTTGGAATATCCATCCGCAAAGCGGATAGGATTTAAGGCAAAGGGGGTGCGGCTCCTGAGAAAGTGAGGCCCATGAAATGGCAGGAGTCCGACTTAAGCCTCGGATGATAGATGTCGCCACCATCTATCGCCACCTCCTCAATTTTGCCATGTCTCTGAAGGGGAGGGAAATAGTCTCCAGACACCTGGACCCGTGGTAAACTGCGCCATGACAGACCACAGGACTTTCGGACCCACAGATTTAACGAGCACGTACTCCGCATATACTCGGTGGGTCTTCAGCGGTGTCGGGAATCGAACCCGGGACCCTCCGATCCCGAAGCCGATGCCTTAACCACTAGGCTCCCCACGGCCAAGAATTCCACTAATACTTGAAAATGAATATTCATTTAAAGTAGGCTTGTAATGATGGTTACAGTTAGGTACCTACTTACAACTGACTTTCGAAATTTAAAATCTGAAAATTTATTAACAGTGACAGCTATTAAATCAGGCGGCTCCATTTTTCTCAAGTACTAATAAATGATGTTTATACAAGCTTCAAATAATTTGAAAGCAATATCTGAACGAAGGGCTTGTGCCTCTCACTTACTTTCGCTTGATTTATAAGAGGATACACACGACTCATGTTGTAATTAGTTGCTAAGGAGCAAATTTCGTGCATGACGTCCTCTTTAATTAATGGGAACGGAATTTCATCACCAACGTGTTTTAAGTGCTCTTGAGAATTTAGGTAATTAATTTGGAATGGAATTTATTGCAGTCTTTTCCATACGGATTTTCTACTTAGGGTTGTGAATGCTCATGAAATGAAGGTTTGAAATTGAGTTTTGATTAAATATGTTATAGGGGAAATTTTGCCTTATATTATTTTTTTTCTGATCAATCTGATATTAGTTTATTTATGAAAAGTATTTCATTTTTCTCAAAAATAATCAAATTATGTATTTATTTTTGAAGAAAAGATACCAAGTTTTAACTGTACCAAACGTAAAAGTTTGAGTTTTTTACTTTTAGAAATGTGTTTGTTTGTGGTGATATAAAAAGATAGATCGTTCTGTTTACATCACTTAAAAAAATCAACAAGCGTTGAAAACTGACCTTGCAGGACTTATCAACAAACAAATAGAAGAGTATATAGGCCCCGATACTTAAACATCTTAGTGTGTATACTACCTCTGTCAGAAAAAAAATGTCTGAAATAAATTATGCAAATTTAAAATTTTGAATGATATTTATGTTATTACTAACCACAAAAATGAAAAAAATTGAACAAGGACAACAAATACAATCATACAAAAAAGCAAGAAACTTGCAATTTCGAACTTTTTCTTTTTGAGGCCTCCTCGTATACTGAAGATATTTTCATGAAAAATTTTCAGCGCGTTTTTTGCCGACAGTTTTCTTATTGAAGTTTTTGTTCAATCTCCTTTGACAAGGTATTTATAATTACTCATATGTTGTAAGGAGTTAAAACCTAAAAATATATCTAACATCTCATAAAATCTGAGAATTTCTGTTTCACAGGCTTAGTAACATAAATTTAAAGAACTGCTTAATCCTTAAAAAGCAAGACAGTCTTCTCCACACGTTCCGACTTAAAACAACTCGAATCCATTCCGGTCAAAAGATCTTTCTCAACAAAGCCAAACCGGAAAAAAAACCCAACTCCTACAGCATTCTTTGTGACAAAGAAAGGATTACATCAAAGCTTTCGGTCTGCCAAGAATACGTAGGAATGCAGCCCAAAATAAATGAAGCATCCAACCCAAACCTCTGTTGTTCGGTGAAATACGATATCTATTAGAGATATAATTACGGTGACACTCGGCTATCCATAAGGCAGAGAAAAATGGCTGGGGCGAAATTGGAGGAAAAGCCCTATGCTCAAGAAAGACCCTTTGGGCCTTTATTTCGTTCGTTTCTGTGCGGAAGGCTGTGAGGAATTTATCTTCCTCGTTTTCATTATTTGAAGCAGTCTTGATGGCGAGATTCATAAAAGAGTGGAAGATGTATTGTTTTGCAGCCCTGGCAATTTCGAGGGAAATAACTTAAACAGGATAAGATAACGCATTTTCTAGCGAATTTTGTATGCAAGTTTGTTAAGTCTTTGTAATGATACTTAGTTGATGTTGTTTCCTTGACATACGAAAAGAGGTATTGCAGTTTTTCTTGTTAGATAAACTTATAAGATTATGTTATTTTTAAACCAAAGAAAATTTTTACAATTTGTATAATTTTAAAACATTACTTGAAATCTATATTTCACGACATTTTTAATGCTAGGAAAGAACGATGGTTAAATTAATGAAAATACTATTAGTATATCATATTATATTTTTAGTTTAATTATCTCTTTTGCATTTCTTTAAAATTTAATTAATTTAACTGAGAATAAACTAATTTGAGTAACTTCTTTTAAGTAATATAAGAATACTGAAACAACATATACAAAAATCTTCAAAGCATAAGTTAAACATTTAATTAGTCATTAGCTGATATTAAAATTAAGTTCAATTTATCATTTTTATCGTTATCAGATATATTAAGGGTGGGGTGAACAATATGAAATAATAATGTGTAGTTCGTAATAAGGGCTTGGGAGATGAAGGGGTTATGTTACAAAACCCTAGTTTCGAGTAATTTAGCTTCAAAGTTTTATTGTTGCATAGTGTTTAATGTTACATAGACCCTTCATCTTCTTCATATCTTCATTTCTAGCTGTTTTGAAATATTCAGATTTTGCTACGTAACACATCTGCCCATAACTCTTTCATCCATTGAATTAGATTGTATTTTCAAAAAATGTTACATAACCCCTTCATCCACCAAGCCCTTCATTATCATCCCATTTGTATTTTATCTAGCAAGAAATAACTCCTACGAAAAATTTTTAACATGAATTTCATAAATAACGAATACTTAGATTAATGGGTCGAACTGACTAAAACAGGATAAATGTACTTAAAATGGAATATATCTACACTTTTTAGCATATTTTTTTCTTCAATATATATTAAAAAAATATCTGTAATTTTTTTAGTGGTATGCAATATCTTCAGTTTGATTACAAGCTTAATTTAAAAGGTGCATGAAATAAGGATGTTAAAAATATTATTTTTTACAATACACTTACATAAACATGAACAAAAGAACTCTTCATTGGGTTTAAAATAAAAACACTAATAAAAGAGATTAAAAATCGCTAAAACTTATCAATGCGTAAAAAATGAAAAGGATTGTATACATCCATGAGTTATAAAATTCATTAAAGGATGCTAATTATTTCCAAAAAATATCTAATTAATCTAGAACTGTTAATGAATTCTATTAATAGATTTTATGATTGCACAAAAAAAGAGCTGGAATTCGTTGAGAATGATTCATTTTTTATAAAAACAACTACGAATTAATTACTTGGATTAATATTTTTTTATCCTCACAAACACTGTAAAAACCCTTCCAAAAAACTAAAATGAAAAAAAAAAATGTAGTGAAAAAATACACAGGGACACTATTATTGAGGATACTCTTCATACATATAAATACACTATTGATAACTCAGTATCTAGTTTTAGTGTTAAGTCACAACATTAGGTATTAAAAATGTGGAAGCTTAAATGAAAGTATTTGATTATTATTAAGGTTTAAATAATCATATTACCTTTTAATATTTTGATGATGTATCCAAATATCCTACTTCTGGCAGACATTTTTATGTATATTTACATGACATAGAGTACCGAGAGCATATAAAATTTAAAATAGTTCATTTCTGTTGAAATACAACAAAACCAGGTAATTAATTGGAAAAAATGGTTCATTTTTTAAAATGTGCTTTTAATTGAAGTTGTTATGACAACTATTTAAAACCACATACAAACAGTGTTCATAAAGATACTTAGTATACTTTTGCAGATAAAATTTTTTAGCTACACATAAGGAACACCTAAGCGTACCCAAAAACAAATTGAACCTTAGTTTCCTCTTTCCAGTCAAATTTAATTTTCTTAAAATATAATAAATGAAAACTTTTTCTAATACAATTACGAAGGCAGCGGGAATCTGAAATGAAAAAAGACCAAAGAAATTTAATACACAGCTCCCGACAAGAGCAACTCTGAGGACAAGACAACGGAGGAAAAAACAGAAAACGGAAAATTGTTTATAACAAAGCTTTTTTGTGGACTAACAAAAACATTTTTTTTTCATTCAAATGGAAAACGCTTTGGGGTTCACGCCTAGCAACGATGAAAAAAGGCTTAAAAATGAGTTGCGGCTCGCACATCCCAGAATGTATTTACATATTTATTACTGGCAACAGCAAAGATGTTCTGGATGGAATATACAATTCCGAAAGTGGATGTTCTCAGAGTGATTCATTTTTCAAAGCTCGGTGCTTCACCGATTTCTTTCTTTGTTATTCTTTGAGTACGCAAGGTTTCATTTAGAATCGGTTTCTTTTTTTAATCTTTTTGTATAAGCGAGTCGATAGAAATGTTTCGAAAACCGCCTCCGATGACGCGAGATTTATTTTATTTCGCGGTGGATGGAAGAGGTCGTTAATGTTTGTGCAAGGTCGTTTTGCATTAGCATGGGCTCCATTCGGATTTTTCTGAAGCCTTTTAAGGGGATTGAAAAAAATAAACGTAAAAATGTACAAAACTCTGAATACGAATGAGTCGTATTTAACATTTTCCTGTGTTTGTAACGACTAGGACAGAAACCTTTGGGTTTCTTATTTTAAATTTAACTGAATAAACAGTGTGTTCTCCCTAAATACTTTGTAAAAAAAAAACCTAATTTAAGTACTGTATGAAAATAATTCTTATAATTATTTTTTATACAGGTTATATTTGTAAAATTATATTTATGCGTATTTGTTCACCTACATGGATCGTTATACGGTCCCATGTGAGAGAAAATATACTTTATCTGCTAAAAAATTTAATAAATAAATAAATAAATATATATATTTTTTAAATTGCTTATTTTTTACTAACTTAAAATGAAATTTAAAAAAAAAAATTGAATAAATACAAAAATATAGTACGGATATTTTAAGTAATTTTTTTAGTTTTCTTATTGTTTATACAAATTTCATTTTATCAAGACCAAAATAAACGAGAAGGGAGACTTAAAAAGAATATTTCGTACTCGTACTCTCCTCTTCTACAAAATTACTTTTTTGTCACTTGCGAGTTAAGAAGTATCACTTACAGATTTAATTCCAGAAAATACCTCTAAAGCAATAGTTTCAAAGAGTAAACCATTAACCATCAATTAATGAATGAATACTTAACTAAATTTAACTTAAACTAATCAATTAATTAAATGAGAATTTGCTTTTTAAAAAAGAATGCTAAAGAATCATAATAATTTAAGATAGAAAACCCCTTTCAAATAAAATAACTACTTCACTTTAATATTTGAATTAAGAACAAATGTTTGAAGTATTTACTATATCTTAAATAAAATAATAAGGATATTAGTATATTTTTGCATGGAAAAATCTCTAAAATGCTATGTTTGGTAAGTTAAAAAGCTTTGATAAATTAAAATACACAAATTAATAATACGATGTATTTATATTCGATAATTATTTACTGGAATTAATAAAAGTATGGAGTCAGAGTTAATTAACGAATCAGATCTTAAGTATGGAATCAGAACGAGATGGAGAATAAAATGTGTTTTTCAAAGATCCACTAACCCCGATGGATGATAATTCTGGTGTACCTATTCATTATAAATGATTAAACTCAACCTATTATAACCTATTTAAGCCTGACAAAGGAACATTATAGCTTTAAGCACTTTAACTATTTAAATTAAAACTCTACTTAACCAAATCTTTCGGAACTTCGGGAGTCGGATATTTGATATTTTCATGGAAATCGCATTTCCAAAGTTATAAAAATAACTCCGTCAAAATCTCATTCATTCATATCAAAAACTAAATTCTTAATATCTCTCTTTCTTTCCTGCAGACCTATTTATAACTTTTGTTCCATTATATTGTAATTCTCTAACGTCCCAGTTTTCCTACGCCCTCTGTCAATTATTTTCCTACACCCACCTGGCTTTTAAGAGTCTCCTCAAGGGACATGTTATGTGGGGTCTATTTCTAAAATTTTGCTGACAAAGGGAATCCCTCGCCTGGAAATTTACCCCAATTTGAACACGGATTCTTCTGCGGTGCCACTCAGCTTCCATTTTCCCTTTAAACACTTTAGCATTTTATTTAATGATAAATCCCTGCTACATAAACAATTAGCAATTTAAGCAAAACTATTACACTTTAAAAATCTATTTGAAATGTTTAGAGATACTTTAATTAGAAGATGGTGAAGGGCTACCCATGGTAGCATCTCAACACACTCAAAACTAATCAATCAAAGTTTCTACATTCATGAAATTTCTCAAATACTTATTTAAATTAAATTTGCATAGGTCTCCTTATTTTTACTTTAATGATAAATACCTTTTACATAAACAATTAGCAATTGAAACCAAACTACTACACTTTTCGGTAAAATCGGTTTCAAATGTTTCCAGATACCCTAATCCTTAGGAAACCAAAGATATAACAATCAACCTAAAAGCCTAACCAAAGGCCATTTTGGGAAACTAAGCCTTTCATGTCCGAATGGTAGCATTACTCCATGAAACGGCACCATCTGGTTATAATGCATTAGAATTATGGAAGGTAGGATTGCACGGTGCATCACGGGAAGGGGGGATTGCAGGGGCCTTGATTAATGATGCCATTAGTGCAGAGTGAAGGATCCGGGGGTAGCTTTGGAATAAGTTGTCATAACCTTCTCTGATTTCCCCGTGCCCTAAGTGTTGCGGTTTTAGGGATTGAATTCTTAATGAAGATTACTTTGAGAAAGGGAGAGGGAAGATATTGAACGGAATTTGTTCTGTGGATGAATTTGAGCAGGTTCTTAAGATGAAGACGGGTGTTACACAGGATAAAGTAAATTTTCTTATAAAATACATCATTACTAATACATCATTGCGTAATATATTGTGTATTAATGCAAATATATTTTCTTTTATACTAATTTGATTTTAAACCCTTGTTAGGAATTTCTTAGAAGTGAAATCCTATGTAAAGAAAGCTAGAATTGTTTGCTACTTAAATATTTTTCAGTTTTTCAGTGGCTTTTAATTTACAATAGTGTCGAACACCGTTATAGTGAACGGTTATAAGAATAAATAATTGGATCACTATTTCCCGAGGGTCACGACACTTATAAAGTAACACCCAAATACTACACACCGAAGTTCACAATCACAATCACAGTGTTCATTGTATGCTGGATTCACTAACTGGGGTTACACTGTATAAAACCCTATATTAACATTGCTTGATATTTTATCTTCTTTTTTGAAGATAAAAAGCAAAGGAAATGAAGATGGGAAATTAATTGTAACTTTGAAAGATTTATCATATTAATGTTTATAAAAACCATAGATTTTTTTATTTATTTATTTATAATCAGTCAAAACAAACAGAACAAGAAAAATATCCATATCACCTGGGATCGCAACGATCCATGTAGGCGAACAAAACATGCGTAGAATAAATTACAAAAACTAAAACGTGAAGAAGTTATAAACTAAAGTGAACAATACATAAAAATAATATAGTAACAGTATAAATATAAATGTATAAACAGGGATAGCAAACAGGGTGTCTTAAATTACGGGTTTAATATCTGTCATAAGGGGGTGGTGCATAAAATATGAAGATAGTTGATGTTATACAATAATACAAAATTTAAGCAAGAAAAATAATTCGTAATTGTCGGTGAAAAATGAGAAAAAACTTCTTTAGTATCAAAGTGTTTAAAAATCCATAGACTTAAAAAGAAGCATAAATACATTAAGTAAGTTAAATTTAATCATTTTTACATTATTCTTTACACTATCCATAAATTTTCACTCTTTATAATAATTCATAAACATACAAAAGTCCCTAACCACCCTAAAACTTGAAAGAAATTAAACTTTTTAAAACACCGATAATAATGGAAGTTTTATTGTGTCCAATAAGGGTTAAATAACCAACTTAAGCTTACTATAGGTAGGCGTATTTTTCTCAAATATATCCTTATTTTAAAACAATTTTTCTGCAATACTTTTAACAGCTACTGATATATTATACTATAAACATAATCAAATTTAATTTGAAAAAGATCTATGGACAATTTAAACTTTTATTTAAAAAAAATTATAATGAAATACATGTGAGTTAACTATCGAGGACAGTGCTACAAATGCTTATTGTGCTTTAACTAATTTAAATTTGGGATTTTGAATAAAATAGTTTTCATCCACAAGTCTATTCAGTTTCTACTATTTAAGAACAATAATTTATCCTCAACAGTTTCAAAGATATCATAATTATCACTTATTTAAACTGGAATCTACTAATTGTCAAGATGCTATTCATGAGGGAGTGAAAATCCTTTCAAACTTTTTTGATATCTTAAGTTCTGAAATTTATTATAAGTTTTAAATGCAAAGCAGTAAATGGAACTTTAAAATATAATTCTTAAAGTTTCAATGTCATTAAAACTTATAACATAAATACTTTTTTTTCTAACTAAGTAATAAAAATGTCCAATACCCTAAAATTGTAGGACATATTTCATTGATTAACTTCATTCATGACTTTTAGACAATATTTCTAAGAAACTTTTTATACTTCATTTTACTACTTTAAAACCAATATACCTATAATAACTTTTAATCACAATTAAAAATATAAATAATCTGAGTTACCAAAATGTCAAGACTGAAGATATTTAAAAACACATGGAAATAACTTCAACCTTAATTTAAACATATTAACACCTTTATGAAATGTTCTCTAAATGGGTAAAAATGTTATTCTTTACCTGTACAGTGAGCATTCCTCAGATAGTTAAAAAGCACCAACAAAAGGCACTGGATCGCAGTGAATCCCATGCTTATCCACGTTTAAAAAACTTCAAGACGGTTATAAACTTTATCACTTTAATTTTCCCTCAAATGTCAAAACACAACGTTCACTTCGTATCCAATATTCCCCGATAAAAATCCGTAAATTTAATGTAACTTTCCTGCCGAACGTAAGGTCTAGCAGAGAAAACACATTTACACACAATCCACAACTGAGTCACTCTATCCCAAGTACAAATCCCAAAAACGTGTTTCCTGTCCCTTTTACAAACACCAGGACTGCCAGGGCAGATCGTTCACTGCTCCCACCAATTCCGGACTACTCTCCCGTTCCGGAATCCGGAGTTGACTGTCCGGGACCCCCAGATGGCGCTGCCTGTCGACTTCCAAAACCATGAGGATTCCTATGCAAATGAATGCTAATGGACTGTACTTATGAAGCAATTAGTCTTTTTTCGAGGGGTCTGAGGCTAATCTGATGTCACAAAAAATGTCCGTCGTGTTCGGCTTTTTAAAGGGGAGGATTATTGAAAAGATCGAAAAGGAATTGCCCTCGTTATAGCCTCTTTTGTAGCGACACATGTTCTAAATCCGATTAATGAAAGGATGTTGTATGTATTAATCTTTCGACGTTGCTGCTTCAAGAAGCTTCACTCATTATTTTCTCCTTTGAGAAAAATCAGTTAAGCTGAGGTAATGTGGTTATTTTGGGAATGTTAATTAAAACGCATTGGATCTCACTAATTGGAGTGGAGATATAGGGTTGGATATTTCAATGAATTATCTAAGAATATTCATGCAGATTGTTATTAAGGATTAACTCTTTTCAATTAAAGTATCTTAATTTTAACCAAGATCTTAATTGAAATTAATCTTGTCTCCTGCAATTACATATTTTACCCTAAACTACTCATTAAAAACCGGTACCTTTTTAACTACACATGTAAGATTTCTCTTTGTAAACTAATCTATGAAAATAAATCCATGTTATTTTCGCTTATATTAATCTTCATATTTGCAAATCTAGGATTTTTGTCAAGGGTAACTTGGGTTACAAAAATTTAGTGCAGTCAAAAACTTTAAATTTTGAAAGTGTAAACAAGGTTATTTTCTATAACTGTCTTCCCAATGTTTGTTATATGTTTTCAAAGAGATTAAGTTTAAAATAGTAAACTAATTTTCATTAAGATCTAGATATTAATTTGTTTATCTCTAGAAGAAAGTAGTCCCATAGAACCCATTGTATTTGGTCCTAAAGGCGTTTTGTGTTTACAATTATGAACCTTTTCTGACCGCCCCACATTTTCTTTAGGATTCTATGGCAATCTCGGGGGTCTGGGACTAAAAGGGTAAAGGAAAACTTATTTTAAATGTATAAGCCTAAATAGATGTTTTTGGGTCATTCCATAAGTATTTTTTTATGACATAAAAAGTCATTGAAACTTTTTTTATGATCACATTAATATAAATTATTTCCATTGAAAGTGTGTAAACTTTTCAATTCTGTAAACGACGTTGCTGAATTCTTGATGAATAATAGATAGATTTGCAGATTATAAATTATTCTTACCTAGGTACATTCTTATCGGTATAAATAAATCTTATTTGATCAAAATTAATAATAAATTTATCAAAAATTAATATGAGTTATAACATTTTCAACTAATTATATTAATTAAAATTAAAAGAATTTAAATAGATCTTAAAAACTGTCATTTAAAAAATACTTAAAAATGCGTAATAGTATAAATTTAAACTCATTCCAAGGTAGAATACCATATTATGGTTAAATAATATGCAATCGACGCGTTTAAATTCTATATTCTGTTCTACAAGTCATCAAAGGCTATATGTTCAGAAAATAGGTGTCAATTATTGCTTCTTGTGAAAAATTGTATTATTTCATAATGTCACTAATTGATTTCATTTACACATTCGGGAATATTTTTATTTTACATCCCTTTGTATAATTTAACTGGATATTTTCAAAAGTATTAAATAGGAAAAATATAAACATTATCAAAATTTCCCATTTATTAAAATAAAAACAAATTGTGACACAAATCATAAATGAGAATGAAGTGTTTGAGATACACCCACACACACACTCTGTTTAAAAACTGATAAATCTGACGTCGGAAACTGACGGATTATCATTTATTGTATTGGAAGAAGTAGATAACAATTCTGAAACCTGCATTTCATAATAATAAATAAACTCTTAAAAACTGTCTAGTAAGTTACTAAGTTGATTTCTCTTAAGGAATGTTTAATCCAATAGTGTTTAGAAGTAATACATTCTTTCCTTCAGTGAAACTATTTTTTCTCGAAAATATTTTCAGATATTTCTTACTTTACTCGGATACTTATATTATTTGGTGTGATCCTTTACAAATATTAAAATGATTCACTACTATATATGTGCTGTCAACATACTACACAACATAATAAAGGAGTACTACTCTTTTGTTAAAATCTAAGCCTTATTAAAACGCCAGTGACTCATAAAAAATCCTGTTACACACATTCATTCTTCTGAGAAACTATTAGCGTCAAGTAAAAGAAGCTCGCATTTAGAAACGCTGAATCACTATCTTTATCAGGCGTGATACTTCGAAACATTGTTAATAGTTACAGTTGCGTTAACCAACACTTCCTGAACCACACGTCTACCCCGTGTCTACCTTCCTGTCGCACTAAAGATACGTGATTCAAGGATAACTGCATGATTTTTGTTATTTCCCATTGTCTTCCCCCTCCGTTTCCCACCGATTACAAGATAAATGTGTTAATTTAAGATCCGATCCTAAGGATATTTTAATGTCGAGATTTACTATCTAAGATGATTTCAAGATGTGCTGGGGCTGGTCAGCTGAGAACAAGATAACTTGTAGGCTGTGATTAATTCAATTTACTAGCTACAGGCAAAGTAGGAAATCCTTGTGGAGTAAGAAACATGGATGGATATATGATGTTCGATTTTATTTTATCCTCTCAAGGAAAAAAAAACATATGATAAGACATTATAAACTACGAGTTCCTTTCTCATTTCTCACAATAGTTTTTTAAAGCTGGTATTGTTTTGAAAATTTAAAGAAAAAGAAAGCATTTGACAACAGTATACAAAAAAAAAAAAAAAAAAAAAAAATTCGACAAAAACGCAAAATAAATGTCTGAAAATTTTTGAAAGGAAAGTTTAAGTTGGAATCTAAGTCAGACATATTCATTAAATCAAGATTGTGTTGGATATTAGATCACGATTCAATATATTAATGAATAAAAAAAAGAAAATTAAGAAGGTTATTTTAAATTAACTACTGCATAGATATTATAGATAAATATAGTAGAAAACAAAACACGCTACCAGATTAGCCATCTTATTCTAATAAAGAGAAAAACTGCTTTAACGGATAATTTTCCCCTTTTAATGTTTAAATATTTTTGCTTAAAAACAGACCCTTGAATAAATTATATTTTTTTTTTAAGATAACCCATTGAACTCTGAATAAAATTTTTTGTTTTCTCCACCTTTCAAAGTATACTATATAAAAGTTTTACATCCTGAACAGCATTAAATCTATCATGCAAATTCCCATCTGCAATTTTGACTCTGTCCCCTCCTTTTTTTCCTATCATGCTTTTTAAACATACGTTTGTGAAGGCCATTCGAGAAAGGTAACCAATCGAAACGAAGGGCATTTCCTTCTCTTCTTTTTTCTCCCACCTTTGACCATTATCTCAACAGTTAGCTGCCAAAGTGCGCTTGCAGACGGTGGTTTACTTCAACTTCAAAACATCTTTAATTTCTACTGGGCTCCTCTCTGTATTTTTTTTTTATCAAGAATCATTAATCATGGACATAAGGTTTGACGGAAAAAGGGCTTTGGTTACAGGTGCTGGAAAAGGTATGTTACTTTATATTTTTGTTGTCATTGATAAATTTGAGTTTAAATGGGAGTGCATGGCTCAAGAATTAAAAGTGATTTAATGGGATTTTTTCTGAATTATAAAATTTAAAAAGGATAAAAAAAGTTAGTGTATATTTTGTTTATGCTGTAATATTTATTTTTGAAACTAAATTTGTGCGTAATTATTTAACTTCTACAGAGACATACTTTACTTTTTTCAACTACTTTAAAATAAATTTGGATAAAAAGGTTCGAATAAGATTCCCCTTTCAGTAGATTCTAGATTTATTCGTGTAAATGTTCAATTATTCTACATTCAGCAATTACATAACTCTAGTGTTCTTCGTTATTTTTTATAGGGTAGATTTTGTAATATCCTCATTCCCTCCCTAAAAATTAAAATAACTTTCGTAAATGATAGGTTTTTTCAACTTTTTTAAAGTTGAGATATCCGATTGACCGATTGAGATATCTGATATTATTTTTAGGCATCGGCCGTGCATTGACTTTGAAGCTCGTAGAAGCTGGTGCTGTAGTTGTAGCTGTAAGCAGAACCCAGTCTGATTTAGATGAGCTCAAGAAAATCGTGAGTAACAACTACAATTCATCAATTTTTAGCCATACCCCAAAAGTTTAAACCTTTTTATACGTCATGCTGTAACACTTCTTCTGAAATGAAGAATAACGATGGAGAAGCAAATATTTTAAATATCGAATATAGCATGCGTGGAAATATTCAAAGCTAATAATTGTTACTACGAGAGAAATGAAAGAGTAAAATTTATATGTCCTATTAGAATTCAATACTCAATCAGTATTAGAATAGAAATCATTATAGTAATAGAAAAATACATAGATTTTTCAAATAAGAAAATAAAAAGAAAACTAGCAACATTTAAAAGTGTTTCGGATAAAGGTTTTCTATTTTAAAAAGTCCAGTCTTTAAAATTTATTCATTCAAACTTTTGTGCATATTGAACTTTAAAAATCGTTTTATAAGTAGTAAAAAATGTTAATCGTTTTCTTTTTAAAAAATCAAGTGTGTAGTGCTTAATCGTAAGCAATCTATTACTTGTAAGTGTGTATTTTAAATTGAATTCGTATTTTTGCACCTCGTTTTCAGAGTCCAAAAATACAAACTATCGCAGTAGATGTTGGAAAGTGGGATGCTACGCAAACAGCTTTGAAAAATATCGGACCCATTGATTTGCTGGTAAACAATGCTGCCATAATGGACGTCATAGAATATGGACAATACACGGAGCAAAATGTTGACAGGTTGGTTCTTTAAATAGTAGGAATAGTAATACAAATACAAAAAAATAAAAGTAAAATGCATTTAGAATATAAACTCACGAAACTCTATGGAAAATAACATAACACTTTATTTTCTATTTAATTTTTCTACATGATGTACTATTTATTTATTTATTTTTCAGGACTCTCGATATCAACTTAAAGTCTGTCGTTAACATCACCCAAGTAGGTTTTATTTGTTATTTAAAATAGAGTGAAGTAGTTTGTGGTAGATAAAATTGACAGTCAAAATTGAGCTTTATTGCTGAATTTTGTATTAAAAAAGTGCTTTAATAAGTCACATACGAGCTGGAATTTCGCGGTAATAACTCTTTAAATGGTTATATGCATTTTAAACAAATTACACATCTAAAGAAACGAAAAACCTTCAAATAAAATCTATTCTTCACTGACACGAGATTTTCACTCCATATTCATATCTTATGAGGAGTAGAAGTAGATGTCACATTGACGAAAGGGCCACAGTCTGTGCAAAAACTTATAAGTTTAAAAAGAACAAACGAAAATTATATATATGCACATGAATTTATTAAAATTTATTAAAAGCCATACGGCGTTTCGGGGATTCCTTGGATCCCCTTTGTACAAAGGGGATCCAAGGAATCCCCGAAACGCCGTATGGCTTTTAATAAATTTTAATAAATTCATGTGCATATATAATTTTCGTTTGTTCTTTTTAAACTTATAGATGTCACATTGTTCCCCCCAAATTTACGATCCTGTGTTTTTATGTATGGAAACTTAACGACTTAAGAATAATTCCTCCTAAACAAAATTTAAAGCATAAATTTGAACCAAAAACTCATAAGTTTTTTTCAAACTTCAAAACTTGACCCAGTACACCTTTTGAATATTGTGTTGGGTCCCTGTAAGCACTCAGATTGTCATGAAATTACGTGTCATGGTTTCTAGGGGAGTTGGGATACTCGAGAGATGGAAAAATTCGAAATAGTGTGATAAATTTTAATATTCGGATGTGACCATTTCAAGAGTGTACCATGCAAATCAAGAATCAGTAGGAATCTTCAACAACCCCGTGTCTTTAAAAACATGAAAGAACGGGTCATAGACGACTTAAGAAGAACCCCGCAAATGTGAAACTCAGTCTCAATTCTGTGCAAAATTCAATGCTGGCACATTTTTGATGCTTTAATGTTGGAATTTGTGGTAATTTGAAAAAGAGTCGGACGTCTATCACATTTACTGGAGGTTCTCTTTAACCAACCAAACCAGTCAAAGTAAAGTATTAATTATTATTATATTCCTGTTTTAAAAATTACGGATTCGTATTTTAACCTATAAAAAGGAATATTGTAAATTCATCTTCATCCAAAAGATTTTTTTTCGTTCTTTAAAAAGTTACTTACAGTTTAATTAAGTTACCCTTATTTTTTCTTTAGTGACTGTAAAACGTCACATATTCTATAGCCTTCGTCATAATATTCAAACACTTGTTGCTTTGGGTCCCAAATTTTGGTTAATTGTCCCAAAAAATGTTTTATAATGGTCATGGGGCGGATTCCTGTAGAGCTAGAAACCTTGGGGTAATTAACCCCTTACAAATTTAGCCATGATAACTATTCTTTTTCAGATTGTGGTGGAGAGAATGAAATCCCAAGGAGGAGGGGCAATCGTCAATGTGTCCAGTATGATGGGCCTGGCAGCTGCCCCCTCTTTCGGCGTCTACTGCGCCAGCAAAGGTGCCATGGACCAGATGACCAAGACGATGGCTGTGGAGTTTGGACCACACAAAGTAAGGAAACCTAGTAGCTCGTGAATCAGCGATGGATTGTTGAGGCTAACAAACCTAGTAAAACTTAAGCCCGGAGTTTTCAGTTAGAGGGAAAGGGAGGATTTTTCCAAATCTTTATTTAATAATTGAATCATATTGTCATAATTGTCAAATATTGTCATTTTTATGAAGAGAAAAAAGAACCCAAGACTTTTTATGCTTTTATACATTCATCTTCAATCTTCATCATTCATCAACTTCTATCAATGTTTTAAACAGGAAATAGTAATTTTGTAACAGCTTTAGACCCACGAAATCAGAATATATTTATTTTTTTGATCAGTGGCAAGCTAAATGGTCAAAATTTGGCCAACCTTAAAGTTGTAATTGTACAGGTTTAATATAAATAGGATGTTAAAATAGTTGTTTTGAGGTTTGAAAATGGACAAATGGGAGGGGGGACTAAATATCTCAGGCTTTCAAATACCCCTTGCTTTTAACGCATCCCTCTCTGATTTTAGATTCGTGTGAACTCGGTCAACCCCACTGCTGTTCGCACAAGATTAGCTGAAAAAGAAGGATTGTTTGATCCAAATAATGAATTTGCAAACCAAATGATCAAAAGAACACCTCTAGGAAGATTTGCTGGTAAGTCAATGAATAAATCGAGCAACTATTTTTCATAAGCCCGGTTTGTTTTTATAAAACAGAAAACTAAAATAACTTTTCATATTTTCTAGAATCATACCAATTTTAACTATAACGTAAAAAATTTCTTCAAAAAATAATTTTCAAACTTTTATTTTGATTGAAAAACCACTTTAGAATACCAGTTCCTAACACTGAAGAAAAACTCTCTAAAGTGTTTTTTCTTCACCGTGAATCCTCAATGGAATACGGGAAAAAAAACTTCCCTATTTTTACTAGAATTTTTAAAAATTTTAAATCAATCATAAATCTGAAATATTAATTCAAAAAATACCGCAAAGATAAATGGAGAAACAAAAACCGAGAATTCCTTTTAAACTCTCTCAAATGAAAACTCTTCTGTAATCCTTCAGATTGGAAAGGAGTTCAGCGAATTATCGTTTTTTAATGTGATGTTCAATGTTCATTTAATACTTCCATGTTTGTCCTTTTATTTTTCAGAAGTGGATGATGTTGTGAATCCCATCCTGTTTTTGTTGAGTGATAAAGCAAGCATGATTACAGGAATCACCATGCCCATAGATGGAGGCCTGTATGTGGTTTACAGTTAGGATTACCTAACTGAACAATTGGTGGTTCCTCTCTGAATAACAAATTCCTAATTTTTTCCTACGAGGACATTTACGTAAACTATACTTCTAATTAATAATTAGTGTATTTTTTATTTTGTTTCATGTAATTTTAATTCAATAAATTCTTTTAACTTGATTTATTTGTTATGTTTTGAGAATATGATTTTTCAAGTCAAAACAAGGTCTATCCATAAAACCTAGTCTTCTATTCTTTGTGTTCTCTATTTCAGTCAATAATGGATGAGTCTGGGATGAGTCTCATGTTGAATACATTTTAGTTATTTAACACATTTTAAAATTTCCAAAATGAAATCTTAAGGAACTAAGCATCAGCCCCCCAAGTTTCAGAAATTCATTTTCACTCTTTTACAGCTTTTTTTTACTCGTTGTCTAGTCCCTCTATTCTAAAAAAATCTTTTTGATAAACGGTTTCCAGGGAAAAAACCTTCTTAATTTTTTATTCAAATGACACATTTTTGGTATCAAAATATCAGGATTCTTTTGAGGATTCCAAATAAGCTAATCAATTGAAAAATATTAAAATTTTAAAATATTTCCATTTTTTTATTATGGATAAGGTCCTGTTATAAAATATGAAACTGTGAATTTTAAAACAATAGAAAACATACTTAGCAGAATTTTTTTAATATTCCAGAAAATAAATTATTATTTTTCTTTTTATAATATGAATTTAAAAAGTGCTTGTAGGCTTCTTTACAAAGATAATTTTTTATATTTTTGTTGCGCGACTCATTTTAGTTACATCATTTTAACTATATAGATATATAATTAATTTATACTTTAATTTATTATTTTTATTTTTTAAATATATTGATACGTTTATATTTATCTTAATTGTTGCGGCAACCTAACTAATAAAAAATTTACAATAGATTTTTCTAACTACTTTAAGTATTCAAGTAATTGTTTTTTAAACTCATTTGAAAGTGGGTTTTTTATCTCTCTATTCTTAAAAAAATTTTGGTCGATAATTTTCAGAGGAAAACTTTTTAAATACTAGTCCGAAGGAACCATTTTCGGTAACAAAACGTCGTTTCCTTTGGAGAATTCCGAGTGAGCTTTTCGATTAAAAAAAAATTCAATTTTCATTTGTTTACGAATTGATTCCGAGCGATCTGAAAGGAACTGCGTGAGCAGTAAGTAAGCAGTTTACGGGGGTTTGCGAGCGATAGAGAACCATGTAGAGAACAGGGGGCGGTAGTTCTCAAAATTTCCAAATTAAAGTTTTATCGAAAAAAAAATTCACTAAAATATTCAAACAGTAAGTACGTTATTCAAATTTTTGAATTGATTTAATTTACGAAAATAAAAGTTTCATATAAAAATTTTTCTACTCGTAGTAAGCTGTGAAGAAAATTAGAAAATGAAGGAAAATTCCAAAAAAAAATATTGTTTAAAAGTTAGCAACTTAATATTCCCCTAATTGTTTTTCATAATTTTACAAATGATATCAATGAAAATATTTCTATAAATTATTATAATTACGCTAAAATGTAATTTTTTCAAGAAGAAAATAGGAAAGAACATTTTTCTTAATATACCTAATGATTAAAAAATTTTGGACGGCCAAAGCTATTCTCTACAAGGGCTACAAAATACTAATTTTGATCCCTCAACAATCTTTGGCTGCAATAAATATACCTGAAAGAATATTTTCTAGATGGCAGCACGACATTCTTCAGTGGAGTGACCTCTCTGTGAGTTATCATCTGGGGGTTAACTTTTTCTATTCGGGTATTCGGTAACAACTAGTCACATTATCCTCCAAAAAAATATGAATTTTCTAAAAAACTATTCTGCCTAAAAATTGATGCATTTGGAACTTTTGAATTACTTATTTTAATAAATTATTCTTTAAAAATAACATTACTTTCCACATGGAGCCTTGATGCTCGTTTAAGTACATTAGATCTGCCATCTGTCGGTAAATGCTTCATTTATAAAATCCTTTGCTATTTTACTAAATCGTAATTTTAAGTAAGATAAGATGAGAATTGAGAACAATTGTTTTTATTGACACAACGGAGTGGGGAGTAGCTCCCAACAATTATAATACACATACCTAATCATAGAGCGAATTCAAAAGTTCCAGATATCCACAAAAATAAGTTAAAATACTACATATTATTTTTAAAAGTACTCCAAGTTTGGTTCCAGCTAGAGTACATATGTTATCCCCCCCCCCTAGATTTAAAAAATAAATACAATAAGTTTCAATACCTAATATATATTAGGTAAATATATTAGGAAATAATAAAATACATTTAACCAACTATAGTTGGTTAAATGTATTTTCTAGGAAAATACAACCTGCTAAGCGTGCGCCTGGAAAAAGTGCCAGCAAAATGAATCATCATTTTAAATTACGGGAATAAGTCCAAAAACCAAGTTTTGAGAAAATCGGGGGGGGGGGGGGTAGGAAAAAAAACTGCGTAAGTAATGTAATTTTCGTTGTATAACCACCAAATCTGTACTGGAAATTCAGGACCCTATTTAGAGTACAGAATAATCATCATTTAAATATAAGTTTATTCAAAAATACCTTACAGTTGAAAAGTTTGATGAACTTGTTCCCTTTTAAAATAACCTTATGAAATTTCAGCTGACAAAAAAATATTAAAAACCACTCTATTCGAAAATTTAACTATATATCTGCTTTTATTTTAACTTAGTTTAAAGCGCAAGTACAACTAATTAGAGAAAGACAAATTAACTTAAATTTCGAATTTAATCAAAAAATACAATGAATGGACATGGATTTCACTATTACAAGGAACCCGATTGGGGGTAGTTATTTTTTCCCTCTTTACACTCATGTGTAGAGCGAAGCTTGAAGATGTTTTTACGTACAAAAAAGTCAACTTGCCATTTTTTTGGACTTTTTCCTTTTTAAAACTGGCGATTAAAATGTACCCTTCATTGCAAAAAAAAATGCATCTAATGGACCTGCAACCACTATTAATACTACTACTGTAATAACTTAATAAAAATATATAATCACTTATTTCTAAAATTACTTTCAGCAGTGTTAAAATCGTAACGTTATTTTCCTCTAAATAGATTCAAATAAAAAGAGAATCTATAGAATAAATATTACACAACTCCATCTATGATTAAAAAAAATCGTATTATTGTTAAGTTATTTAAAACGTTTAGGGGGAGCATACATTTTCAGTAAGGTATACTTAGTACTTTAGCATAGGTTACTCGTCCTGCCTACCAGGTTTTTCTATTTAGATTTTATATTAAAAGAGATTTAAGTTTAAAACGTTTAATTAAAAACAAATTTAGCCGTTTTAGCGTCAAATTAAAGTTTTCTTTATCCTAAAAGATATCAGCATCCCCCACACAATTTAAAAGTTGGTCAATTTCAGAAAAAAATAACATTTTTACTATACATCTGAAGTCATAGGACTCATAAAATTAAATCTACGATAGAATATGGAATCGAGAATGGTATTTAAGGCAGAAATTATGAAAATGCTTCTGGAAATGTCCCAAGGAAAACAAGAAAGAAACACTCCAGGAAAACAACAAAGGAAACATTTCACATGCCCGTGATGTCCAAAGAAAAAAAAGGATCGAAAATTGTTCAACGTGTTGGTTGAAGACATTATGAAGTAATGAAGGAAATACAACTCTCTGACAGGCTTGAAGATGCTGTGTGACTTTTCTGGATTTCTGTTGCAGCAGCGGTCCCAACCCAACTTGTAATTAAATTTTATGGAAAGCTCTCTTAAATGAGGGATTTCATTTGTTCCCAGAATGACAGAAGTGTTTCTTTCTCCTATTATCTTTCTAAGTTTCTTTCATGATTCCTCACACAACCTTTTCTTATCTTTTAAACACTGCGAAAGGGCATGGTCCCCATGCAGTGAACAGACAACTTTTTATTCCTCCAGTATCATACCCTTATCCTTACACGCCGATGCTTATCAAAAACGTTTTCCCCCAGCAAGCCCATCTCCCATTCTTTCCCAACACACCGACATCGTAATAATTGTTCCCATCGCAGCTTTCTCTCTCTCCGAGGAGCGTACGATCGCAGCATACTAATTCAACTCCACACTCGTAACACACTGAAACGAGTGAGAGATCGCTTTTCAGAAACCCGATCACGCAGACGACTTCACCCTGGTCGGGGCCCCTCTCCTCGTTCACTCACCCCTTTTTGTTCTCCTGCTGCTGTCTGGACGAACGATATTTTCTTCTGCGCGACACACCTTCCACAATCCTTTTCTTCAGAAAAGCGAATAATTCTTTCTTGTTTGAGAGATTTTCCCTCGAATTCGGAAATGAGTGGTAACGTACGCTTCGGTGCAGTTGGTGTTTACAGAAGGCTCGGAGTGGAAATAATGATATGGTATTATGATGGTAAGAGAGAGGTGCTCTATCTCTCCGAAGGATGCGGGATTCTTTATTTTCGGTTAAGGTTGAAACCGGTCCGTTCTCATGTTAACGAACTTTTGATAGTTAAGTTTGGTTTGAACGGTAGGTTTGTTTAAATGATGAAGTCTAGTAAACGTGAATCTAGCTTATCTATAGATGAATATCTTCCTATATTTTTCGAAAGAAAACTACATTTTCCCAAACTATCGAAGTTTATGTACTATCACTATCATACACGTTTTTTTACCCGCACTATAGGTCAAAAGTGACACCAGAATTTTTGCCGTGCAGCCGACAAAATAAACAAATTAATGACAAAAACCGAATAAAATTTTACTGTGGAATACTGTTCTAAAACTATTTCACTTTCTTGTGACAGAAAAAATTTATTGTTAAAATAAGTCAAAGTGTTCGATGTTTAAAATGTCTGAAGGAATTTATTGTCAAGTCATCCTATATTTTGATGGATGAATTCAAAATTGTAAATGCCAATTTGAAATAAATAGTAATTAGAGAAAATCTTATCATCAATGATTATGATTCAAATATAAAAGTTATCAATCGTAGTAAAAACCCTTGTTAAAACTTTCAATGTTTTCTGATAAAAAGATAATATTAAAATCAGTTCTTGAACCATTACAAATAAAATGTTCCCCCCAGTTTAAAGTAAAAAAGATGTTTATTGCAAGACGTTTAGGTACGTACATGAGGTTAAGCGAACAATCCGAAGGCTAAAAACAAATTGTGTTCAGTTTTCGAAACATGTCACTTTTTTAAAATTTCTTCTCGTGCTCAAAATATTAGAGTAAGTATCAACTTATACATAAAATTTAATATATTTTTCATCAACCCTACATATAAGATATACTTAACGCTTTAAACAACTTTATGACTTGCCCTATTAAGATTCACCAAGTTCACCACTGATATATTTGTTTCCGTTGTATATATGAACCCTATAAATGAGAATCCACATAATGCCATTTTACACAGCTCAAACATGCTTAAAAAATACGTGTCCATCCGCTGTACAAAAGCCGTGTGAGTTCCACTTCTCCCGCTGCTGAACTAGGTGATGATGGATGTTACTGCCAAAATCTTCCCTCAGCCTTGGCCCGGAATTTTCCCCTAGTTGCCGGAAATGACAAAAAGCGACGGTGGTCAATTGATTGCAGCGGGAGGCAGGCATCGCCTGTGCAATCGCAGGTGCCTGTCAAGGGGTTCTGGGAACAGTTGGTTGCGACCGCCGACGGTCTTGAGTTGCTGATAGTTTGTGGTCGAAGGTGGCTTTTCTGCATTCCTTTTTCCAGCGTAATTCGTTTGTTACAATTGCGGCTAATTTATTAAGGTCACTATGGTAACTAATTGTTATTTAGAAGTAGAGAAGATACAGTATTTGGGTACCAGAACAAGGGATTGCATTTGAAAGGAAAGTGATGGTTTAGAACTTTCTTGGTGTAGGTAAAGAAAGGTCAAGAGGAACTCTAGCGTTTTAATTTTTCCTGGCAAAATAAATTTTGTTAGGTAAGTTAGGAGTTTTTGAAGGTATGCAAATTTGCTTTCATGAAGGTCGCTTAGAACCGGAAAGAAACATGTAAAACGTTAATTCTTAAGTACAAATAAATATTAAGTATGAAAAGAAATAAGTTTAAAATAGTTTAAAATTTCAACTTTTGTGTATGCTTAATTTGTCTTAAAAAAAATGGTCTGTAAAATTGACTCCTGACTTACTTGGAAAGCAAACAATTACTTTCGGAAACACTACACCTTCAGTCATCAGGAACTTAGTAATTATATAAAAAATTACTGAACTCTTGGTTCGTATTTTAAAAACTCCAAGATCCGGGATAATCAAATTTTGCGAATAATCGCATTTACATAAAACTTTACAAAACTTAGCTTCACTTGTACTCTATATCCTGAGCCATCTTTCATCTTCTTCTCATAACGCGAAGTAAATATCAGTACGACCCCTCATAACGGTCCTAATTTGGTTCCCACTGGCATAATACAAATTGGTTTGATCAATAATTTTCCCGCCATCATGAATTCTACCTGGAGAGAACCGATGGTCGTGTGAGGAAGACCGTAAAAGTGGCGTCAGGATGGTGACATTCTTTCGAACAGCCTGCGGTCAATCTAATTAAGAAGGCAGTCATTTCATTCCAAAACAACGTCGGGTTAAGGTTAAGAGAATAAGTCCCGTGCTTAACTGTTCATTTCTGAGGCATAGTTGGTAGAGAATAGCGAATGTTATTAAAAGTAAATAATAAATAGCTCCCTAAAATTGGAAAATCAACAAAAATTTGTTTTGTAGCGCCCAAGTCATGGACAGAAAAGAATTCTCGAACCGAGGTAAAACATTTCGTACGTTTTATGGAAGCCCATTTGGCCCAAAATCTATAACTAACAGCAAAAAAGTTTTAAACAAATGATCTTATATAAATTATTGAAATTTTTCTTCATTAATTTAAAAGTAATTTTCTTCATTAATTTCCCTATTTTAGGGCGCAAGTCGGAAGGAGAAGGACTTTTCGTATCATTCTGACGTTTCATACATGTTTTATATAAGTTATGGTATGACCATCCACACTAGCCGCTGCGCTAGCGGATTTAAAAATCTGATTTTTAAAAATATATTGAAAACTGAGTGGTTTTTTTTACAACTTTGGGGGGCAGTAAACTTGTATTCGAAAGATATCCTCATATATTCTAAGTTATATTCCAATATGTGTGGTTTGTAATAATTAATATTTATAATATAGTCCTATTTTTTCATAATAATTAAGTAATGGTTATAGTATATTGTTTTTAAGAGAACTTCGTCTTTTTTTAAAACTATAAAGTTTTGGAAAATAAATATGGGAAAAAAGGTTAAAAATGGAAATTTCGGATGAAATAATCTTATGAAAAATTGTGAAAGCTGAAAAAACATAAAAATAATAGAAAAAGAAGAAAAAAATTAAAAATGGAACTGGTTGAAAATTTTATGAGAAATTAGGAAAGCTGAAGAAAAAAAAAGAACATTTTTACAAATTTCTTTGCTTTTTCCTTTTTCTGAGTTCGGAATCATTGGTTTCTTGAAAAAGATAAATAAAAGATGTGGGAAACAACTAATACAAAATAAAACATTAAGTAAACGCAAAGACTTTTTTAAAGAATGAACTTATCATCTTTATCTACATAAACCCAAGAATACATACACCCATCTACACGATAGGGTTAAAGTCCCCCCCCCCCCCAATTTTCTTCAAATAAAAGTATTATAATAATTGAATCTTCAAACAGAAATAAAAAAAATTGGATAAAAGATAGAAGACCTAAGTTTATAAGACAGAGGAATCAAATCTCTGTCTCAATATCTCTGTCTTGTTACTCATTTCCAAAATAACAGCGTTGCATTGTACTACTTCATTTGAACTCAATTACCACATTACGGCAGAGTCGGCAACGAGAAGAGTCAACGCATATGCTTATAAGTAGACCATCAGGAAACCTCCGAGGCAACCTAACAGTGAACTTTACTTTCTCCGTTACCTGAACTTAGTGTAATTACACACATCGACCATACCTGGGAGCGATCGAAGCTGTTGACATTCGAGTTTTGGCAAACATTCGTCACCGACTCTGTTTGCTGAGGTATTCAGATGGAGTTGTGACAGTGTGTAATTTGCATGGAAAAACCGTACGCTTAATTGCTGCTCCTGGTCAAACGGCTTTATTATTTTGGAGAATGGGAAATCACGATGATAAAAAAAAAGTATTGTTGAGGAAGAGGCACAAGATTGCGAGTATTGTTGCATTTTGCGAAGGAAAGACTAGTTGAGTTTAGGCAGAATTGTAGCTTGCAGCTTAGTAATTTACCAAGTTGAATCATCGCTACGGTAGTAAGTGTTTTGACGACAGATACCATATCTTGTGAGTATGGGAGTAGATCTTCTGATGAATATTTTTCATGAAGAGCTTACTACACCAAAACCAAATGGTTCTATATTTTCAATAAAAAATTAATTCTACGACTCTTAAAACGGAGTACTTTGCAATTTGGATCAATTTAAATTCAAAAGGATCATCTCCTTGTATAAAAGTTTCTGCACAAAATGTTGCAGTGGTATTAGAGTAAAAACAACTTACACACAGAGTCATATCGGAACGAGCTAAATAAATTTTTAAGAACCCTGCAATCGAATTCAAGCCCTTCTATTCATTCAAAATCATCATGATTATTTTTTTTGACACTAAACATTATTCTTTGCAACTCTAATGAACACGGAGAAAAAATATTTTTTCTTTCGGATAAATTTTGAAAAAATATTTCCCTTTGAGAGAGCTTCATTATAATGAATAAGGTTAAACACACCTAAAAAAAACTTCTCACCTAACAAAAAATTCAAGAAAAACAATTCAGTCATCTATCCAAAAATTTGTGAAATCAATTGAAGACTATGATCTCAGCCCTCCCGAAAATTACAACTAGTATTTACACAAGAAACTGAACTGAAAATCGATTTTGAAATGGAACGTTTCCACTCAGTGTAAAAACTAACTTGAAATCTTATCCGAAAAATCCTGGCTGATGACACCAAGGACCCACTAGCTCAAAGTGTCGAAGGGGTCGGAACCCCACGTTCCAGGAATGTCAACAACATCATCAGTCATCTGTCATATCTCCCCTTCGTAACCATAACCATATTTTGCGCATGCGTGTGTTATGGTAGAGTCGGAAAAGGAATGGTAAACACCAAGAAGATTTAATTAACCTACCAGCTATATTTTTAAAATACTAAAAATTAAGTCATTTTAGGAGGAATTTCCATCTGTAAGTTTTTTTGAAGAGAAGGAATAATATTGAAACTGTAAATATTTCGCATCTTTGAAACTTAAAATATTGTTAAACACTATATTTTGAAAGATATTTCAAAGGTATAAAGTAGAGGTGAACTGAACACGTTGAAAGTATTGCCTTTCAAAGTATTGCAGTGTGTATTTTTAATAACCTGGACGGTTTTTTGACTGTTTAAAGACGTAAGTAGTGTAACTAAAAGTGATTTGTCAAAACCATTTAGCATCGTTTAAGCAGTAAAAGTTCCCTGAACAAAGGGTATTCATGGAAAGTTCCAAAATAACATAAATCACAAACCTAAAAAGAAGGATGTATGTTCAAACGTAAAAAAAAAACCCTCAAAACCTCTGAAATTTCATAAAAGTACTCATGCAAGTAGAGATGGTTTGGATGTTAGTACTCTAAAAGCACAAACTAATAAGTTAATATTCATAAAATGTTTTAGAAAACCCATTTTACAAGGAGTATATTTTCAGTTCGACATAATGAAGGATCTTGAACGAAATGCAAATGTGGTTTTGACAATTGAATAATAAATAGGTACTCCATGCTGAAAAAAATTAAGTATGTACCATTTATGTCTCTTTAACTCAATTTTCATTTCTTTCTATAATTTGAGTTTCGAATACATATTATACCCTACCTAGTAGCACACGATACTAATTTATTTTCGATAGCATTGTAACAATCTTAAATTGACGTTAGCGAGTAGCAGAGCACTATATCAACAGTTAATAACTTATGCGCTATTAAGGAAATCAAATAAAAAGTTCAAGGAGCGTAGTTATGAGGGGGATTGATACATTTCTTCTGAACTTTTATAAGAAGTCGAGAAGACATAAATTAATAAAAAAACAGCATAACTTATGGGCATTATCATTTCCCATAGAAATTAGCTCACCAATTATTATTGCTCACTAACATTATTAGCAACATATTATTGTTGATACAATCCAACGCATTTTTCGTACCAGTTTTTTTAAGTTCTTTAATGGCTTTCATAATTTTATTTATCTTAACAGTTCGTTCCAAAAACTAATTTCTTTTTCCAAATTAGCTCAAAGAAAATCAGTAAGTCATCTTGATAACCCCTTTTTCGGAACCCTTTCCCATTCGGACATCCGGTATGACTGCAAACCAGATGTCCCCGAAGGGGGGTGACCAGAAGGGGTAAACAAAAACAGAGTCTCATTAGTGCCCAGATCCAAATCTCCGCATCCTTCTGGATAAAATCTCTTTTTGGAAAGTGTTCATCGAACAAACTGTTGTTTGTTGTGTAGTTGAGAACAAGTGCTTCAGTGTTTAGATGAGCACAATTGATGTCCATTTTCTTATGTGAATGTATCAGTAATCTGTTTAGGATTGATTCTTGCGGTTTGATCGTGAATTCGGGGTCAATCTAAGCCATGGAGAGGATGGAGGCAGAGAAAGATTGCGATGAAAACTCATACACCGGGGTGAGTTTCTTTTGAATGTACTCACTCTAATGTTTCATTTTATACAACAAAAGTTTTAAAGTTGATTTTATCAATAGTAAAACTTATCCAAGTCCACGGTAGAAAAATTCCATAATTGGAGGTAAATAATTACTGCGTAAGGGTACGCGCATAGTGCGGCAGATTTTCAGATTCCGAAATCAGATTCCCGATTTCAGATTTTCGGAAATCTGCTCTCAGAATTTGTCAGCGCCGGTGAGTGCGCATAGTGCATCAGATTTTGCCTGCTTCTTCGGAAAGCGTTTTGTTTACATTTTGCTGAAATAGCTTTATTTCTGCTCAAAGGGAGATCTGCTTACCCCAATGTTACATAAAAAAACATAATGCAAATAAAAAGTTATTAAAGGAAAAACTATATATATGTCAATTTAAAAATCATATTTAATGATCTAAAAATATACTTCAACGAAATTTAAATTTTAAAACTGGTAAATATAGTTTAAAATAATTTTATTTGAGTGTTTAATTTTTAAATAAAAAGTTTCACGGAAAGGCATTGTTGTTAAAATAATCTCCATGGAAATGCGATAAACAATGACCACGTTATCTGAGAATTCTGCAGAATCTGAAAAACCAGAATTAGGGTACGCGCATAGTGCGGCAGGTTTTCAGATTCCGAAATCAGATTCCCGATTTCAGATTTTCGGAAATCTGCTCTCAGAATTTGTCAGCGCCGGTGAGTGCGCATAGTGCATCAGATTTTGCCTGCTTGTTCTTGTTCTTGTTCTTGTTGGTTATTTAGAGACATTTGCTGACTCCTATGGAGCTGCTTGGTCTTCTTCTTCCGAAACTTTTTCTCTGAATTATTGTGAAGAGGATGGTTTTTTCTGTATTTTCTGGTACTTCTTTTCTGTACTGTCTGGTTTTGCCTGCTACTTCGGAAAGCGTTTTGTTTACATTTTGCTGAAATAACTTTATTTCTGCTCAAAAAGAGATCTGCTTATCCCATTGTTACAAAAAAAAAACATAATGCAAATAAAAAATTATTAAAAGAAAAACTATATATGTCTATTTAAAAATCATATTCAATGATCTAAAAATATATTTCAACGAAATTTAAATTTAAAACTGGTAAATATAGTTTAAAATAATTTTATTTGAGTGTTTAATTTTTAAATAAAAAGTTTCATGGAATGGCATTGTTGTTAAAATAATCTCCATGGAAATGCGATAAACAATGACCACGTTATCTGAGAATTCTGCAGAATCTGAAAAACCAGAATTAGGGTACGCGCATAGTGCGGCAGGTTTTCAGATTCCGAAATCAGATTCCCGATTTCAGATTTTCGGAAATCTGCTCTCAGAATTTGTCAGCGCCGGTGAGTGCGCATAGTGCATCAGATTTTGCCTGCTTGTTCTTGTTCTTGTTCTTGTTGGTTATTTAGAGACATTTGCTGACTCCTATGGAGCTGCTTGGTCTTCTTCTTCCGAAACTTTTTCTCTGAATTATTGTGAAGAGGATGGTTTTTTCTGTATTTTCTGGTACTTCTTTTCTGTACTGTCTGGTTTTGCCTGCTACTTCGGAAAGCGTTTTGTTTACATTTTGCTGAAATAGCTTTATTTCTGCTCAAAAAGAGATCTGCTTATCCCATTGTTACAAAAAAAAAACATAATGCAAATAAAAAATTATTAAAAGAAAAACTATATATGTCTATTTAAAAATCATATTCAATGATCTAAAAATATATTTCAACGAAATTTAAATTTAAAACTGGTAAATATAGTTTAAAATAATTTTATTTGAGTGTTTAATTTTTAAATAAAAAGTTTCATGGAATGGCATTGTTGTTAAAATAATCTCCATGGAAATGCGATAAACAATGTCCACGTTATCTGAGAATTCTGCAGAATCTGAAAAACCAGAATTAAAATTTAATTCCGGCAAAAATCTGATTCTGACGACCGGAAAGTCGGAACTCTGAAAGTCGGCCACTATATGAGCACTCTCCACTAAATACGCTAGGTAATTCTGGTTTCCGATTTTCGCTGGTTTTCAGAATCTGAAAATCGGCGGCACTATGCGCGTACCCTTAAAATTTAATTCCGGCAAAAATCTGATTCTGACGATCGGAAAGTCGGAATTATGAAAGTCGGCCACTATGAGCACTCTCCATTAAATACGCTAGGTAATTCTGGTTTCCGATTTTTGCTGGTTTTCAGAATCTGAAAATCGGCGGCACTATGCGCGTACCCAGGGTACGAAATCAGATTCCGAATCGAATTCAGATTCCGAAATCAGATTCCCGATTTCAGATTTTCGGAAATCTGCTCTCAGATTTTGTCAGCGCCGGTGAGTGCGCATAGTGCATCAGATTTTGCCTGCTTCTTCTGAAAGCGTTTTGTTTACATTTTGCTGAAATAGCTTTATTTCTTCTCAAAGGGAGATCTGCTTACCCCAATGTTACATAAAAAAAACATAATGCAAATAAAAATTTATTAAAAGAAAAACTATATATGTCAATTTAAAAATCATATTTAATGATCTAAAAATATATTTCAACGAAATTTAAATTTTAAAACTGGTAAATATAGTTTAAAATAATTTTATTTGAGTGTTTAATTTTTAAATAAAAAGTTTCATGGAATGGCATTCTTGTTAAAATAATCTCCATGGAAATGCGATAAACAATGACCACGTTATCTGAGAATTCTGCAGAATCTGAAAAACCGGAATTAAAATTTAATTCCGGCAAAAATCTGATTCTGACGATCGGAAAGTCGGAAATATGAAAGTCGGCCACTATGAGCACTCTCCACTAAATACGCTAGGTAATTCTGGTTTCCGATTTTCGCTGGTTTTCAGAATCTGAAAATCGGCGGCACTATGCGCGTACCCTATTAGGCATAAAATTATTTTTGTCTCCATTTCTAATATGCCTTATACTTTGTTTGAGAAATGCAGTAACTTTTCGTTTTAAGTACAATAAATGCTGATTTTAGGTCAATCAAATGCACCGAATTTAGTGAACACGATCGTTAAAAAACCAATATGTTATTGAAAATAATGAAGATGGTTAAATTTTCAGTGCATAAATAGATATGAAGAAGTGCTTTTAGTTCATTAACAGCATCGTTAGATTTATACTATTGCTTGGGATGCGTCTGCCGTAAAGCTCGTTTTTAAAATTAATCATTATAATAAATATTATTACCTAACGTCTTTTTATTATCCCTAAATAATTTAAAAGTGAAAAATATGCAATACTTTGTATGCAAATTTAATAAAATTCTGTGTACCATGGAGTTTGGAAATTAACCTAAGCAATATTATGAGAATTGTATAAAGTAATCTTCCTTGCTTGTATATTAAAACATACTTATTAAAGGCATTAAAAAGTTAAACTCAAAATATGAAATCACATTGTAATGCGGATTTATTTAAATTTAATATCTTTCGACACTTGTCTTCTCTATCTTAATTTAATTTTCGATTCCAAATGAAAGATTTAAATTAAATATTATTGTGTGTTCACCTGGAAATTAACATCAGAACATCAATAAAAACTTCATTTTAAATGAAATAAAGTTTTTGTAACCAACAGAGAAGAATAAACATAAAATGAAACTATTTTTGTTTAAAATCAACTGGAGTTATAATCAATTTAAATTTCAATTCATTATAAAAATTACCTATCTATAATATTTTCAAGATAAAGGTTGATTCAATTTTAAAGCACCCATTTATAAGTTATTTCATTTATAAGTTATTTACCACAAAAAAACTTTCTATCAATGTGTAGAATAAGTTTCAAGAATTGCACAATCATTTTATATAAGATTTTGTTTCACAAAATTCTAAATTAACGATTAGATGAATTTATTGTTAAAATACTGCAAAAAGAATTCATTTTGATTTGATATTTTCCATTGAAACTGGTTCCTAATAAGAAGTTACTTACCTCTTGGTAATTTACTTAACCGGAATGCCCAGGGAGTCACCTCTGTTACTGCAAGGACGTTTTCAGGGTGTGTTCGGGGTGACTAATTTGTGTGAATGTTCATTTCGAAAATTTAGACTGCGAAAAGATTACAAGAAGTTAGAAATATCAAATAGAATGCTGCATACAGTGTTGAAATGAATTAAACATAGTATATCATTGTGTTCAGTCAGTAATCAAGATAATTAATGTAAGATTAGAAACAATTATTACTACACAAACAATGTGTTTTTTAACATTCTAAGCAATTTATTCCCATCCAAACTCCTATAATTTTGTTTTATTATAACTTTAATCATATTGATGACTTAGTTTTCGATTAAAAGAAATGCTTTGATACAGAAAACCAATCTCAATGTAATCTAAAGAAATAATTGTTGTTTAAGTAAAAATATGTTCTGAACTATTTACTATAGGGTTATAATTTTAATGTTGTTTTTATTTATGTTTATTATACATGTGAATGTGTAATACTTGTGTTATCTGATGGAACCTTCTTTCCTGTTTTTCATTTGTATACTCAAAATATTTGTATAGCCAAAACATTTAAAACCAATTTTATTTGAATGAATTAAATTTACATCGAGCACATTGTTTTATGGGTAACTTTTTTTCAAAATAAAGTACTACTTATAAAACAAATTTTGATTTCATGTTAAAAACAAATTTTAAATGTATCTATTTATAAAGCAAATTTGATGCGAAATGAAACACAATAAAAATCTGAATTCATCGTAGCAATAAAAAGATAACAAACAAATCAAGAAAGGATTCACTCTACACTACACCCCATTTGAAAATCATAACTCACCATATTGATAAAAATACTACACATAAAAATATCACACACACAAGTGAAATTAATACAACCTATTTAAACTGATATCAAGAACATCTGACAATCATTACATAGTCAGAAAATGCAGGATTTCAATGACGCATGACCTGATCACATAATTGGCACCCCCTAAGAATTAAAAAAAGAAAACAATCAGATAGCTCTTCGACTCCAGATGATGGGGTGCATCGAATCCTAAGATGTGCCATGTAATGCCTCGCTTCATTGCTTGACAGAGGAAGTACTGTATGCTGTGAGACATCCTTTGATATCAGTCACAGAATGGGGTACAGTGTGGATGACACACATATCATGCTCGATTCAGAACAACAGATTCTTATGATGTTGGAGCGTAGGTATTTGGGTTGGTGCCGAATATCTACTGTAATTTGGATGGGCTAATTAATATTTCACCAGGTAATAAAATTTTTAAAAAATAAAATACTTAATTCCACAAATTAATTTTGAAATTTAGAACTATATAACTGAAAGTTATCAATGAGGGTTATAAGAATTGCTGATTCTGTATAAAAGACAGAAGTTCAGGGAAGAATGCAGCATTTACAAATTATATCAAGAAAACAACTTTACAACAAGCCATAATTCGAAAAAAGTATAACATAACTAAGCACTACTTTTAGGCTTATTGTGAATCGAAAAAAAACCCCACTTATTTAACTAAGGCATCGAAAGTACTGTGTCACGTTTCATGTACAGTGGAAGCTCTTATAACGACCTGCTCTTATAAAAATTCTCTCTTATAAAGACCCAAAAATTAGTCTCTATAAGAGCACAAAAGTGCTCTTATAAAGACTAATCTTCGAATCGATTCAGCTTATCGAATACTTTTCTGGATCGGTTTGTTTGCGTCACACATGAATTAGCCAATAAACGAATATCAGAGTATGACAAACAACACCAAGTAACCATCGCATCTTCTTCTCGCTTGCTTTCGCCCGGGGTAACCGGCTACAATCCCAAAACGAAACCTTATGCCAATGCCTTTGTTAATTTGAGACTTTAAATTTATTAGCGTTTTAGTTTTATGTAAGCATCCGACCATTCTAAGGAAGCTAAGCTACGCAATAAATTAATATCAAAATAAAAATTTAATAGCAAACGCAAATATTTATACTTTGTAAAATATTGATCTTAAATTACCTTATTAAAAAAAATAAGGTAATATAACATTAAATTGAAAGTATCAAGAATTCATAAAATAATAAATAATTGCTTAAAATGAGGAAAAATCAATTGGGTGATTCGAATTGTGTTCTAAATCCCAACGATCTACTATCCTACTGTTTGGATATAATGGTAAAATATACAACCAAGGGTTTCAGTTTGTTGATTAAAAAAACGTATTACGGGTAACTGCAATTTCCATAATCCATCCCTTTGCCTTTGACGATTGAGGGTTGGTGATCGTTTTCGGGTCTAGATTTCCTCCAAACTTTATAAACTAATCTACTAAAAATATATCTTTGAGGGAATCGAGTCCACCTTCCCGAAAAGCATCAAAATTGATAGTTAAGTTTAACGAGTTTATTACTTTTAAGCGAGTGATATTCTACACTCGAGTGTATCACTCGAAGTTTGCTCTTATAACGACAAAAAACTCGGTACGGATTAATTACGCTATAAGAGCTTCCACTGTACAACAAAATCATATTTTTAGGTCAGAGTGATTTTTATCTTATTTTCTCCTCATCTTCAGCCTTTACGCGGGAAATTTCACTATCCATAACACCTGTGCCACCCAATTTCATTATATTCGGGAGTTTACAGAAATATTTAAACTGATGTATCGAGAATTCTTAAGTATTGTTTTGAACTCTTCTTGAATAATTTATAATTTAGTAGAATTTTTATGTATTTTTTTACCAATGTTTCAATTATAAAAAAAATTAAAAGAGGAACAAAGTCGGAAGTTTTGCCCTTCCCTTCCCGTTTTTGAAGTATTCAAAATAAAGAGATACGAATGATTGATTTAATTTGAACGATCTTTTCCGTTGAAATGAAAATTATAAGCCTTTTTAACTACTTTTATTGATAAAGGTATTTCTGTATTATCTTCACTGTATTTCTCATGTTATATTATTGATATCTCTGTCTAACTAAAACATTCCTAAATGGACATATACAATTCAAAATTCAAATTCAATATACGTAAAATATTTAGTTCTTTTTATTGATTCGAACCTAAAATGGAAAACCCACATAACTGAATTATGTAAAAAAACTCCGCTTCAAAAACTCCGCTTCGTTTTAATTAAACTACATATACTTAAAAATATAGTTCATAAGTCATTCTTAATTTTACTTTTTATCATTCTTGGAATCATTCATTAATAAATTATGGAATTATAGTTTTGGGAGGCGAATACAAATCAAATTTATTTCCTTCAATATCAATTGAAAATATTTTTTTAAAATAATTAAACTCTCAATCTGATCACCCCTGTAACTTTAAAAGTTTTAATATCTTACCTATCCGCCAGATTGCATTTTATGGGATCATATTTTTTCTACATCATAACAAAAATATTTGTGATTTGAGGGATAAGATCTCTAATAGAAGACCCACATTTATATATAATATTCCTCGTTTCCATATAGAAATCTTCAGAAAACAGTTTTCTATTTCGCTCGAAAAATATTAATTGCACATCGCATTGATACTACCACAGTTAATTTTTTATCCTTGCCATACTTTCTCCCAACGTAACATTATTGCATCTTCTTACGTATCTAACAAGAAATGACAACCGCACATCACAACAGTTGCTGTCCCAACGCGAGGCGGCAACAACCTTCATCTTGTCTGGCGAAGAATCTACTGACACACACCCAAAAATCAAAGAAGCAGATAAAACCGAATCCCAAATCAATGTGGGTTTATAATCGTGCGATAAGCGGCGTTGTTAATGACCTACCAACATAAATCTTTAAATTACGATAAAACAATTTTTAGATTTTCCCGCAACCGGTTAAACAAGTCCTCTCTCTCGTCCCCAGCAAACAGGTTGATCCCTAGACGAGGGATGCGGCGGTTTGCCATGCAGAGAATTTGGCGCTATTGTTGGCGAGAAATACCTGTGACCACTTTTTCTATGATGAAGTTACTCCGAACTTTTCCACCATAGTCTGAGAAAACATTGAATTTCTACTTTTATAATTCATGGTTCCAGTCAATATATAATTTGAATTAAACACGATTATAATTACTCCCACAGTATGTATAATTGGAATAAAATTTACAGTTTGGGATAATAAATTAAACAAGCTAAAATTTTTCTCCTTAAAAGAATATAAGTTGTAATATAAACATTATTTGAAAATTCAATTGATAAATCTTAATTGAATTAATGATTGAATGTCTAGAAAAAAAAACAAATTTAAGTAAAATTAAGTTAATTTAGGTACAAAAAATTAAGTAACTTTTTTAAATAACACATTAGAGACAGTGTACTTTATTTTATACTTTATGTGATTATTAGGTTTAGCTGTAGATAATACCTTACTACTTACTTAGTCTTATTCTACTTACCCTGAGGTATTACCATGATTTTCCATCAATATTTTTTATAAATACCATACATGAGAGCACTTATAAAACTTTATTTTGCCTTTTATTGTGCTTCAAGAAATAAATAAAAATAATTTATCTACTATAAATGCAGGGTTTAAATTTATCTCTATCTATTTAATAAAAATTTAACATTGAAAGTTAATTTGAGAACTCTTGATACTTAAGTCACATCCATTTAAGAGAAACCATTTCCCACTTAAAAATATATTGCTTTATCAATATTGATTTAGAAGATATGAATCTTTTATTATATATTCTTTATATGAATCTTTTATTAATTATGGTTTTATGTTATTAATTATATATGGTTTTATATGAATCTTTCGTATTAAGTCTTATCTTCCTTAAATAATTAAACTATAACTTCCGTGCTACAAATATTAGTTACATATCAATAGAGATACAAAACACAAAATGTTTAAAACATGATTATTGTGTATTTATTTTATTTGCAAATTAAAATAGGATTGTGAATCTATGTACTAAATTTACTAATTCTGGTGGCTTCCATTATAAATATTTGGCAACATCGTGAGAAGTTTTAAATTTATTGAACTATTTTTGCCATGAAATATCTTTATTGACTCATTTAACTGTAAAAAGTAATAAAAAGGTGTAGTGTTCCTTTAAAAAATCAAATGTGTATTGGTTTAGGTCTGGAAAAGGCCAAACAGCAACCTCTTAAAAATTGGCTTCCGTGGATTTAATTAATTAGTTTTTGAACACTAAAATACGAAATTTTCAAGAGTTCTCAACGTTTTACAAATGGCTGCTATCAGCCTTGCTGGTGACATAGACTCTGGCAAATCGTCATCTGAAAAAAAAAATAAATTTGATTTGAAAGGAAAAGTTACAGGATGAAACGTTACGAGCGATTAAAGCTATCCCGATCTGATTCTACATTCAATAAGGCATCTCTCACCTACTTTCTACCGCTATTTTACGTATTTTCGATACATTTTGATAATTATCTCTGCCACCAACATCTCCGTGTTCGAATTACGTGCGGTTCCGTATTGCCGCGTGCGACGATCGGCTCGTCGCTAGTTAATTCGCCGAAAAGTGCCACAAACACCATAACGCGCCATTTAATTTTTCGTCTAGGCCTAATTTATTTACTTCATCTCATGTAGAAAAAAATAGCGGGACTGGGTCAACTGGTGTTATAATTTACGCTGTTTTGTGCCGTAAATATTGGGACATGATGGTTTTACTGCTAATAATAGAGAGACTGATCTGATTGTATTGTCGGATATCCGGTTTAAGACCAATTCGCAGAATTTCGTTTGGATATAATGTGCACGCATGTATTGTTACTGTATGGGGAAATATTGTAGTGCGTGTGCGCAAATTTTTTATATAAAAATTGAACAGGTGTGGTGTACATGTTATTAATAAGAATTAAAAGTTCGAGAACAAGTTTTGTACCCATATTGGATATTAAGTATCTAATAACACTTACAAATAAAATTAGCTCATAACATATTTCTTTGCTGTTATTAAATGAAAAGCTAAATACTACTTGATATCAAGTTTGTGTAGTGAACCATACAAAAACAAAAATAATAAACCTTTTTAATATGAATAGGGTTTAAAAATTAGTAAAGTATTGTATTGCAACTTAGCTTAATATTACACATCTACGAAACCAAAAAAAAATTGAAAGATTAAAGTGGTAATTTTTTACTCATTTACTTTACAATTATTTTAATTCGTCCGGTTTATAAACTAATAAGAACATTTTATGTAAAACATTTCTGTATTAAAAGTGACTCATTCACTAAGATTTAAAACTTTTATGAAATTGTTTGTTATTTTACTTTTTATCTATATTTAGAGAAAACTAACTTTGAGATAAAGTATATTTTGATATTGTTCTAAATAAAAGAATCGAGGTAGGAAAAATAAAAGAAAAATATTCAGTTAATGTCTCAATTTCAATTTTTTGTAATAAAATAACAACTAGCCACAGTATCAGTAGGGTAGTACAATCAGTAAGGTTTTAATATTTTAGGTAGAAAATTTCTAAAAAATGTGTCACAACATTCTAATGATACCTATCAGATGTCACACAGATTTCTCATCTTTATACATTTCTTATTTACAAATCAGCACAGTGTCGGATGACTCTACTGGCTTTTAGGGAATCGTAGTGAGTTCACCCTGCCGTTCTACGTATTGTGGTTAAATGATTTCTAGACTGTACTTTTAGGAAATGAATGAAGAAGAGACACTGATATATAATAACAAATACACATTTATTTATGATTATTCACAACTAGTAGGTATCATGATTATCTCTGAATATTTAGGAATTTATGTTCAATATATATGTTGGTAATGTCCATGCAATGGATGGGACGTATAATATACACATTTCAAATATCATTGCATAATATGTTACTACATGTATATTGGAGAGCACACTAAATGCACAATAGAGCATAACGTTAATATGTAAGAAATATGTTATCAAAAGAATTTGGGACTGAGCAGAGAGAATTGAATATTAGATTTTTGCACACATACCCATTAGGAACAGCCCGGTGTTCCTCATTCCTCCAGGGAGAAGGCACATCAGAGAAAAGGCACAACACACAAATATCAAAAGTTCGCGTTCGCGGTTTTGGTTTCGAGGCACTCGGTAAAATCAGTTGTTATCCGGCATCGGGGTATCCAGGCAAACAGGATCAGCATCAATGATAGCAAAAGAAAAAAAAGGAATGGGATCTGATTATTGTTACATGGGCTTTTAAACTTCCTGAATCTCCACCCCTTTTGAGGGTGGTACCAACCATGGCCACTCGGGAGGTATCCCTCTTGACCAGGGATTGGCTTGGACTCTTGCCCCAATCTCCATCGATCCTATTGTGTGTTCGGGGCCTATGGAAGATGACTTCATTATGTCTATTGTTTAGATTATGAGGACCTTGAACTTGGCTCCGTCCCTGCACCAGGTGTTCTGGTCATAAATTTGCTTGACTTTAATTTTTGCCCTTCTGGTGCCCAGGTGCTAAGGCCCTTTGTTAAAGTTTATTCCCATTATTCCCCTTCTATTGCGGCGTTTCCTTTGACTTTTGAAAATATGCATTCCCTTGGCGGCTATGGGAAATTCCTGCGTTTCGTCTGGTCAACAGAATCTACCCTACTCCCGCCAAAAAAAAGGATTTTGCTGAAAGGAAAGTCCTTTTTTTTTTTTTTTTTTTTTTTTTTTAAAAAAAATATGCAAATACAAAATGAATATTGAAAGCAATGTGTGCAATTCCCGATTCTCTCCGCTCACTCCAGACGTCATGACGTTTTCTTTTAGAAGTTAGAATGAGTATTAAGCAAATATAAATAAAAAAAAAACACATAAGGAAACCTAAATAAAAAGGTGTGTAAAATATAAGAAACACATACATAAGAAATCTTCACACATAAGAAATTGGGTGCGAAATGTTAGGCAAAATTTGCAGAGAAAGAAAAAAAAATACTCTTACGTTCGCATTGGTATGCAGTTTGCTTAAAGTAATAAAATAGAGTGCGTTGACATCCGGGAGCAACTTCTTATTTAAGAAACAGCAACACTACTCCTGCCAAGGTGGCCCATCCTCTAGCGTCCTAGACGACGCGCCCCCCGTGGCAGGTGGAAATATAGGGTATATTTGATAGCTGCACACCACCAGGCGTCCCCGGCGATGCGCCTCTCTCCGTTGAAGTTATCGATGTTCTTTGGGGGATTTGAAAGGGAAGATGTGTTGCTCCCAAATGCCCTTGCACCTTTTAGTGTGTTACATTGTAGGTGATATCATCTTCTGTAATATTGAGAGCAATTAACACATAGAATAACGTGAATGAGTGAAATTATAGCGAATAACCCAATATAAAAGAATGAATAGCAGTAAAAAAAGAACATAGCACATTAGCAGAGTGTTAAAAGAAACCGCACATTATCAGATTGCTAAAAAAAACACAATAATAAATCCTTAATACAATAATAATCCATAGTCCTTGACCTATATTTTAAAGGTTAGTGTTTCAAAAAGGTAAAAATGAAAGAGTTCACCAATATCTTGTTAAGTACTCCTTCCAACTGGTTACTTGCGTCTGCAGCAACAAGTGATGAGGGTGGAAATCAATGTGATGAGGAGTCCGATCGCGAGTAGAGCCGCACCTAGTAGCTTCAACATGAAGAGGGCTGAGTTCAGCATGGGAAAATGCACCCACTCGAAGATAGACCCGTGCGTGCTCCTGGCCGTCTGCTCCAGAGATTTGCCTTGGAGTTGAAGGAGTTCAATTGAGGGTTCCTCCAGACAAAAGGTTATTTGCCTGCATTGCACATTGGTAGAGGACTGCAGGCAAATTTTGTCCTCGAAGCATTTGGCCTCAGCCAAAAATTTAATTGTGACAATTGAGGGTTCCGGTGTCAGTTCCACCGCTTTTGTGTGGACCTGGATGCCCTCAAAGGTCACAGAAACCAGTCCCGCTTTGCAAGATGATTTGGCCGTGAGGGTGAGCTCAGCAAGGACTCCACATTTGTAACACCCTGTTACGTCATAGTCTTGTCCTTCGATAATTGGACAGACTGTGTCCCGTACGACCGATATGTCATAATTGGCAAAACTCAACTGGAGCCGTATAGCTGCCGAAGAGAGGAGTTTGGACCTCAAGCGTCCCTGGTGGAGATGCAAATTGTGCAGCTCCCTGGTGATGGGGAGGCGCCCCTCCTGCGACTCCACCATGGTGTTGACCGCTTGAGTTTTCTCCGTACAGCGTAGTTGGTCCTCGAAGAAGGAACACTCAGCAAGGTCCTTCGCAAAGAGGAAATGCTTTGTGAAGGAACCGTTTGCTTGGACGGCTCCGATGAGGTTTGCCACCGGGTTATTTTTCTCGCTCCCTTCCATCAGATAGCCCTCAGTGGGGTTGTTGACACTCGTGACCAACTTTTCTGGAATCATCATGGTTGACTGGTCATACACGCCTAAGAGCTTGATTTTGATCCCATCTATGGGCACAGATTTGTCTCTCAGTGTAGTCCGTGATATTGTTCCGTTACGGGAGTGTTCCAGTGCAACGTGGTACTCACATTTGTAGCCCGTGATTTGTGATACCTCATACGCCCGTTCCAATTGTGGCACAAAGTAAACTCGCTTAAAAGCGCACGCTGGGGTGTGACTTATTATGCAACCGTTTCCTCGGTTGCTGGGCTCACAAGTTGAGAATCCGCTGTAGGAGCGCGCCTCCATGGTTTCCGCTTCGAAATGAAGGCCTTCAAAGGAATGAACGGTGCAGTGTTCGCCCCACGCGCAATATTTATTCTGGCTGCACGTTATCTGTGATTGTGCCCTGGTTTCTACAGGGAACGTGTAGTACAATCGCTTGGTCGAAAAGTGGCATTCAACTGACTCCAAGGTTAGTTTGACGGAAAAGAGGGGCTTTTGGTCTTTGGAATGAAACCAAAGACACGTTTCGTGGTGAATGTTTTTAAGAGTCACTTCAGCGGATGTGGTCAGTTTGCAGGTCTCTTCATACGCATCGCGGTGTTCGCATAGTTTCAGTTCGGATTTTACAATGGCATAGTCCGTGCAACTTGCGTGGGTTCCTTCGGCGAGAAGGCACATTGCCAGGGCAGCCAGCACGATCGCACGCGGTGCCACTCCATGTCCAAGATCTCTCTGCTCCAGCGCGTCGTACAGTCCGGTGCAACCGCGTCGGATACCATCGCCGAACGCCGAACCGAGGAGAAGGCAAAAGCGAAAGGCCAGACGTACCAGGCGGAATATGAGCCATAAGAGGTTGAGAACGAGCAGAATTGTTGACGTCATGGTTTTGACAATGATTCGGATCATGATGAGGCTTATCATGATGAGGAATATGATGATGGCCCATAACGTCTTCCTGAAGAAAGGCTGCCAGCACTTGTAAGACTGGAAGTTCTCCTTGCAGAAAACACATCCAGTCACTCTGCAGATTTTCTTTCCTTGAATGACGATTTCAGCATCTATGGATAACCCGTTGTCGGTAATAAAGATGGCCGTGAGGATTGTTTTGTGGGCGAGGAGCTCGAATGGCACCGTTACATGCCTAGAGCGAACAGTGATGAGGGTCTCATAGTCATTTGTGCGCAGAATCAGTCTGCCCCTGTTGTCGGGCAAGGTCAACACGGGGTCAATGAAAGTGATTGTTAGATTGTTCCGAGTGAAAGTTGCCTGCTCAGCCTCCATTAACCGTCTACCTTGGGTTCTCTTCCTTCGAAACATGCATACCTGGATGTTGATAATGGTGGGATTTTCTATGGTGCGGTCCTCTCCCACGTGTAACCAGGTAGCCCTGCCATGAGTAAGGTGGCATGTACATGATGGCGATTCTGAGCAGTTGTATGTGTTGCAAAAGTCCTGAGGACCGTTGCAGGCATTCGTTGCACAACTGCAGGGAGTTCCTTGTGGAGATAGGCATTTGTAGAAGGTTGTATTTAAGTTGTTTTGTTCCGGTTCCAAATTATCGCTCCGTAAAATGAACGTCTTTGGGGTGATCAACTCAAAGTCTGGAGTGAGTACATAGGACTCATAAGTCGTGATGCACCCTGCGCATTTATGAATGGCACATGCGAGAGGCGGAAGCTCAATTTGGTTGAGCAGGTGCCTGGGGACTGCTTCTCTGGTGCATCCCTCGCCAATCATTTTACATAGGGTAGCATGGTGCGTACCCAATACCACTACGGCTGTGGTCCATAGGTATCCTGCAATGCAATCCTCCATTCAATCCAATGCTCAGTCCATATAGGTAAAAATGCAACTAATGTTTACAAGTATGTAAGTCTATACATACAGCATTATTTATAGTTATGAGTATAAAATAGTAATTGAAGTATAAATATATAAGTACTAAAACAAAATAATTTTATCCTAGAGATAACACTCAAACTACTCTAAAATATTCTACTGATAATCTAACCTAGTTATTCTATCGAATTTATTTATTCATACTGATTATTTCTTCTGACCATTATCTAACTAATTAGTTATGTATATACAATAGGAAGATTGTCTGCTTCTTTCTCCGTGTCCTTCGTTTTGCTGACCATTTTTTTTCTGGTCGTTAAGAATCGTGCTTTCGAAAATGGATTTATCCCGAAAGCTCTGATTCGCAAGCTGAAAGGATCACACACGTTACCTCCGTTTCCATTTCGGTTCTGTACTATATACATTCCCTTGGCGGCTATGGGAAATTCCTGCGTTTCGTCTGGTCAACAACAGTATGATAAATATGAGGATTTTCTACAGACAAATTTACTAAAGTCATTCATGAATTATTACGGAAGTTTATAATACCTTCAATTTTTATCAGAAATATTAGTTAGTTTTTAGCTACAATTCATTACTATTTAATATAATAAAATTAAAACTAGTTATTGTCAAAGGAAAATATAGAAGTACACAAAATAAAACTTTGAATAAAATATAAGTCATAAAGGTATTAATAAACGTAAATATTCATAATTTTAAACTTTTTCGGCCATTAAGGAGCTATTTAAATTATTTGAGTTTACTCTTTTGATGTTATATGAGAAATGAAAAAAAAAAAGATTGCTGGATTAAAAACATATTTAAAGATTATGACAAATTTTATGATTGGTTAAGATAAGGGGAAAGTCAATATTAATAGAATTAATATCGAACAATACAAATTACTTACTTTTTAGTTATATTTGTAAGATTTATCAATATACTTTACAAAAAATATGCTTTAATTTTTTTTATTTATAAAAAAATTTTACTTTTTTTTCTCTAAAAGTGCACCTTGTTCACTTCATATTAATATGTCCTCTAAAATTTAATTAAATTTTATCCATTGTAAGTTTAAAATTTACCCAATTGAATTTTTATAATAAATTGAAATATCAATATTAAGGTTGTTTTCCTCACATAATCACTTACCATTTTATTTAACGATACTTACGATTTTCGATAAGAAAATTTGTAGTTAATTCCGAATTTAAACCAAATTAGTTAGGGATACTTAGCCATGCATAGAACAGGCAATTTAACGATTCGTTTAACTAATTACTTAGAAGCCATGAAATATGGCATGTAATAACTTTTTTAAAAAAAAATATTGTGAAAACTATGGGTTTTCCCCAATTTTTTGCGTGTGTTATTGAACTCTCCAATGAGATGGAAAATGAGATACAAATACCTCCAGTTTAACTCCTTCGTATTACTTAGATGGATGGAATGGAAATCAGTTAGCTTTATTTTGCATAATTAATCAGAATCTTTTAATTATATTTATTAAGTTCATAGCAAAAACATTACTGTCGTTTACTAAATATGTCCTTATCCTTGAATTTTATAAATCTCCCTAACTTAAAGTAAAAGATGATTCTAACTCTTTATAAAATTATAGCTAAAAATGATAAGCATTTTTAAAATTTTATATTTCCATTCATCAGGATTTACCATTAAAACGTACATAAATTAACTACATAAATTTTGTATGAGAATCACTTGCACCATATGTTTTCGACATAATTTTCGTAACTCAATTTTTTTATGTTATGAATATATTTTTTTCCGTAGAGAAAATATACATATTTCATGTCACTCTTGTTTTTTCATATCGCCAGTTTTCCTCAGAATACATCAACAAGCTTAACACGAAAGGAAAAGTTTATGCATTGCAGTGAAACCACCTAGACTAAAACTTCTCCCTCCTCTAGCGGGGCTTATCAGAAAACGTTTTCGCAGAAAAAAAATTTTCTTGCACACTGATGAGTAATCGCTTCTCCAACCTCTTTTGGAGGGACTTCCTGTGTCCCCTGAAATTGTTTTCTTGGAACTTTCAACGCGTTCTAACCTGCCCCCCTATGACGTAGTGGTCAGGATACACTAGATTATTAGTCTCATTCACACACTACACTACAGTTGTTTTTCATGTGTGTGCGTCCAGCTTTAGTCATTCTATGTTACCTAACAGAAAAACTTAAGAATGTCTGATGTTATACTTCTAATGTATAAAGTAAGAGATAATTTTAATACTAAGTCATGTAAAGAGTTTTCCCCAGCTCATGTTGCGTATGCGCACGCTATTTTTATATGTAATCAAGAGCGATGCTTAAAACTCTTCATTCTTAAAGTATGTCGGAATTCACTAGCTGGTTTTCTTTAATTTATTTGTTCGTATTTTTTGTTAATTTAATTATCGTAGAACTATTTTAGTTGTTATTTTATTTTATTACATTTCATATATTTTACACGTAATGATTTACTCATAATAAAATTTTAGTGTGCATTCAATTCAATTACGGTCACTTGGGCTATCGGTGCAAACCTTTTCTCAACTCTTTAAAAATTGCTTTCATCAACTGGATATAACTTGATAACGATTGGAGCAATTTTCAAAAGTTGCCACATCGAAATCACGTAGTTAAGATGAAAATTATCAATAATTTTCTTAAACCTAAAATGAGTTTTAATTCCATTGATATAAAAGTTTTTGAATGTAATTTTTCCCCGCTAAGAGCTTTTTAAAATGCTTTTGAAGCATTTTAAAATGTTTTCCCCTTTGAATGATTTTCTGGATACCTTATTTTAGTCTTCATGAATATTTTTACCACATAAAAAATTCTTCTGCGAAAAATTTTGGAAAAAAATCATCAAACAGTCTACCTGCGCTCTAAACCATTCCTTTAGATCTTCAAAATCTTCTACTCTTGAAGACGTAATCGCTTCAACTTCAATTACCCAGGAGGCAATCACACACGCTCTCTGAATCCATGCGTCTCCAATCGCATTTCCGTAACAGCTTCGCGTGCGGACTCTAGCGTGATGCATATTCAAGGTTATGCAAAAATATGCAATAATGACGATCCTAGACCCAAAAAGTTTAGGGCTGATATTTATGGAAGGCCGCGTCTCCTCGTAAAGCCCGCCATGTCAAGATCGCTCGGCGGGGGAACGGGGCTTCTCCTCTGCCGGCAGCAGCTGTTGCGTATTCAATGGGAGCAGGGACGCTTTTTTTAATGATCGAATGCGAGGAATGCTGAGGGATTCAATATCATGTAAGCTTCGTAAGAGATTTAAATGCTTGAGGAAATCATGATTTTTCTAGCGTTTCATTCTCTGCTTGTTGAAAATAAATTACGTGATTTTGATGGTAAATCGAAGGAACGTACACAAGTTAGATATTGTTTTAAGAAAGATAAATTTTATTGGAAGTAGTATCTTTCCTCATTCTATCTAATCACTTTTTTATTCCTAGTGTTTACGTTATTTAGTGTGGCAATTTTGAGATTTTGATGGAAATTTAAAATTTAGTTAGGTAAAGATAGCTCGATCTATAAAAATTTCAATTCAATGATAGCAAAATCAAGATAGAAAAAGTGATTAAAGACTAGGATAAATTCAAAAGCAAGCGTGTTGAATTTATTGGGGAAAATTATGTAGCATAAAACTGCATTTTAAAGTTATATTATACTTTAAAACAGGACTGTACCTACAACTTTAACTGTAATGCGGGCCAAAATATCAATTTCAGATTTATCTTCAATGGACCAAAGAAAATCAGTATAGACTTTCTATTACTTTTTCATGATCACTGAGAGCAATTAAAAACAGTTCAATTTTAAAGATAGAGGATTACTTATAATTTTTGTTCAAAACATACTTCAAGGTTTCACATTGTAATTTTCTATATTATGTATTTATTTATTTATTTTTCTGTATTATAAGTTTCTATATTAGTGACGATTTTAGGTTTTATTGAACTTTTTAAAGCTATCACTTCATTTGTAAATTTAAAGAAAACAGTTCAGCATTTTCATTAAAGAATTCTATGGGAATCTTTTTTCTCATATATTTTAAAATTTTTCATCATTCAAGACTTGGAGGGCTGCAAAAAGAGGGCTGGTGGGCCATATGTTGTGCAACCATGATTATATACTTTCAATATATTTCGAACGATGAAATTGATACGAAACTTTTGAACTACACTAATCAAGCAAAAAGTATCTTAAATTAATTCTTTTTGTATAAAACAGTTATAAAAGATTTGAATAAATAGATAATACTAAAGTCAGAAAAAGGATTAGAAAACTTTTGGGTTTTATCATTAATATTATCAGGAAATTTAATGAGAAAACGTATTTTTTGTCACTGAAGTTATGGGAGAAAAATGCATGTTTGTCTTAGTAATGGGTTGTTTTAATAATCACAAAATGGGAAATATATTGAGAGGTTTTACTTTTTATATACTTAGGTGTGATAAATTCTAAATTGAAATATTTGTTTCCTACATTATCCTTAATAAGAACTATTTTTGATGAACAATAATCACAGAGGGGGACCTTAAAACCCTTTTAGAGATCCACTTCCTTGTAATAAGTTATAAAGTATGAAATGGCAATAGCGTAAAAAGAAGGCAAAGAGAATCAAAATAAAGCGATAGCGAATGTTTTCATTTCAATTATGAATTATTTATATTAAAAGGTAATGAAGATTGCAATTAGAATTTCCGCAATTTGATACGGAACCGTGACTTTGCGGTTTATTCTATTTATTTTTAGGTACAGAGTGCTTTATCTATAGTTAGTGAAGCATAAAATGTTTGTATAACATAGAAAATAGCTTAGTTTTTGGTTTATTAAAAACAACTCGTAAAAGATAAAGAATTTACACTATATGTTATAACATTATGCAAACTGTCATTAATAATTGAGTGTTTGAGTATTCTTTTTATGTTGTATGCTATTTCAATTCTCTTAATAATTGCAATTATATTTTAATAAAGTTTTATTTTACCAAAGTTTTAATATTTAACTTGATAAGGAATTGCAACATTACATAACATAACATAATTCGTTTAGGGGATATGAAGTCGTTTTCCTATCAGTTATTTCATTAAATTAAAAAACTTTTCTGAGCATAAGTTAAAAAAAACAATTTGAAAATATTTTAAATATAAATTCGATACAAAAAAACATAATAAACAATAACAAAAATACATTACATTCAAACTAAAATGTGGTTATTAAAAAGAATGTTAAAATAATACTAAATATCATTACATTCAACAATTACATACTAAACTAATTTAATTTTTCTTTAAAATGAGTTCAAAGAATTTTTTACATTAAAGTAAAAATACAAAAACGTATTGAATACATTTTTAAACAGTTTAATGTGAGGGGAAATTATAGTTATACATCTAAACATAGAATTAATTTATCAATAAATAAGGCCCACTATTAAGGTTTATGTTCAAAGATTATAAGTGTTTGAGAAGTGCTATTAATCAGAACGCACTAAATTAAAAAACGCTATTCTAAATCGTCATGATCAATTCATTTTTCTGTACCTTAATGTTTTAAAAAGGTTTATAAAACCTTGTATCAAAATTGTATAGTTATTTTATTTTAATGACAATAAACAATTTAAACATGACAACTTACTTTCATCTGGTTAATTCAGACCGGGCATCTCTGAGACCGAAAGATGAATATGGAATACGTTTAATAAAGTTGTTGTTAATATTATTTTCGATTGATAAATAATAGTATGCCTTCATTGAGTTAAAAATATACCAGCCATTAGCCAAAAAATAATGAAGTGAACTCAGGTTCCCATCAATCTCAAAAGTTCAGACGTTTTTAACTACTGATTTCACACGCGTACAGCTAGAAAGTTATAAGACTGTACATGTACAAACTACATTCTGTACATATATATAAGTACAGCCCAAAAAATTTTAAATAATAATATCGAGTTAAATTGAAATTGAACTTTATTTTGATTATATTAATAATCCATGTTTAATTTAATAAAAAACCCCGTTGGATTAAACTTTTTAAAATTGATCGAAAAAAAAAATACAAAAGAATTTCTTGCGTTGTATTTCTCTTAAGTTCAATAACTCTATCATCCCTAACACCATTTTATGTCGTAGATCCATAATTGTATCAATTTTTTTTAATTTTTTCACAATAATGAAGATTGTCCATCTATTCAAATTCAAAATAAAGTTCATGGTTCTAACTATAGTACAAGAAACAAAATTACATTACTTCAACCTTTTTATTCAAAAAACTATAAAAATAATTAATAGTCTACCAGATCACAGCGACATTTTCTTTGATAAATTCATTACATTAAAAAAATATTTTATTTATAGTTTATAGATATTTTCTATTTTATTTGTATTTTTTGCATTTGGTGTCTGTTTTTTTTTCTTTTGTTCCTCTCATGTAAATGGAATTTGTCTGTATGTTTGAGGATAAACAAATAATATCATGGTATAAAACACACCTTGTACATAATAATTATCAAAGCATCCCAATTCACATTAAATTTAATAACGTCGCTGTGTAAGGTTCAATGTGTAGATAACCAGTAACAATAAAGGTATCCCACTTCAAATTAAGCTTATGTCTTTGCAACATATAAAACAAATGGTACGTATTTATGTTATTCAATCACTCAAGGGTATTTATTGGATCCAATAACAAAAATATCCAGCCTATAGAAAAAAAAAGTAGCCCAACCGTCTGCTCTCATCCGGAAGCCTCCAAGTTCAGAGAATCCCCTCTCACCTGTAGAGAAACCACCGTTTTCACTTTCACAGCTTTCGCCGTTTTCCCACCCACAACTCCTCTTCAGCAAGCATTGGCAACCCGCCTTGGCGATCGCTTGGCGGCGCGAAAAAGCAACAAAACAGCACATAATTCGCCTTTTTTGCTTTTTTCCCCGACTGCTTTTTCCCCCTTTTTGCCATTAGAGAAACCTGCGATCGTCTCCTGGCCAGTTTAGCGTTTCTCACCTGAGCGAGTAACAGCGTGTGTTTGTGTGTCTATGTGCAACCTCTCGAATCTATTACCCCTACTGCCCCAGCGAATGGAATACGTCGCTTCGACTTGAACGTCTGCACCTGCAGGCAGAGAAGAATTATTATTCAAACATGCCCTGCTGACTAGTGCAATCCTAGTACCATGGCTGAAGTGAACAGTACGGACCATCTGGTGAGTACGCTGGTTTCGAATTCTTTTATTTTTTTTTTTACTGTTTGTATGTTGTGGTGAAGTTGCTTCTTCTTGTCAGATGATGATCCAGTCTGGGTGCATGACTGGAGGTTTAGTAATCGAAATTCGATCGTTCTATGACCTCAATTGAATCGCTGAGGCTATCTTTTTTTCGATTGTTCCATAGCGGCGGAATTTTTTCGTGGAAATTTCTGGCTAAAAAAGCATGGCATTTCAATTTTACCATAAGGAAAATAACTCGTGGTGAAAACGTTTCTGAGTTTTGACAGCGAGAGAAATAATTTTAATTTTGGAATGTTGAAAATATCACGTAAGTTTGAAAAATTACTGGAAGGGGGAATTTTAATCATTAATTTATGCTTTCCAAATAAAAAATATTTTAGATTTCTTTTATCAAAATATGCCAAGTGAATATTATCGTCTATTCTTTAACTGTCAAAAAAAAAAAAATGAACACTTAACTGTCAAAAAATATATAAATTCTTGCAAACATTTCAAAATTTTTTCGAAAAGCAGTTTTTTATCATTAAGCTAAGAAAGTATAAATAAATTTGATAAGAATCTAACAACTTACTTTTTTAATTATAACTTTTGCACAAGAAAAATTCTATTCAAGAGTCAGAACTTTGTAAAGTCAAATTAAATTAAGAAAACACAGATATTAATGAGATTTCATGTATGAATCGATAACACTATAAGTTCAGTTTCCAGATTTTTAATCAAAATTTTATGAAAAACATAATTTCTCATTCATTCAAAATTATCAATTAACTTTCAAGGATTTTGCATTTACATTAATTTTACATTGTAACATTTATACCCATTGTCATGGGTTGACCCAATTTAAAATTTTTTAAAAAACCATGTGAAAAATAGGACAAAATAACTTAAGCTCAGGTAATATTGAGGCCATTTCAAAGAAAAGATAAACTTAGTTCAATTACCTTTCGTGTTTTCACTGCTGCAAGGCAACATTAAAAAACTAAGTAATAATAAATCTTACATCGATACTTCTGATAGTTATTTTTAGCTTACCTTTATTATTTCTTTTATCCCGCCATGTTTGATGCAAATTAATTCTTGATAGTAAATAGCTCTTGAGTCTATGCTTCTCTTTAGCGTAATTAATTTAGAATGCATAATATTTAAATGCACTTTCACTGGATTTAATAATAAATTTAACATTGTAACATATACGCTCGGGGCATTAGATGTTGTGTCAATAGAGCAGGAAAAAAAACTTGCAAGTTATGAATAAACTCATCTTGTATTTAATTATTATTAATTGTAAAATCAAAAGTCAATACCTATCTGTACAGTCACAAGTTTCTAAAGCTCTATTATACACCTGTTATTATTTAGTAAATGAAATAATTTAAGTAATGATTAAAAACCTTACCCGGTATAAATGTGAAAGTTCTTAAGAACAACCTAAATTTTTTTAATGATAGAAAATAACAACAATTATGCTTTTGACAACTACTTCATGCCTAACTTTTTAAATCTGCGAAGAGAATTTGTTTTCTTTTATTTATAAAGTTTCAAAGGCATGCAAGGATTATCTAGTAATGTAACATCTTGAATAAAGTCTGTCTTTTTATCTTCATAATTTAACTACTTTCGGCTAAAGTATAAATATTTTCTAACTAATGGAAATTTCTCATAAATGAAGGAAAATTGTTAGAAAGTTCTATTGCTCTAAAATGAGGATTTTCAAAAATGGAAGTTTATTCTAAAACACCTAAACCAAATGCATGTATTACTATTTTGATTGTCCTTGTTGTCTCAAAAGCTTATCTTTTTTAATGTACTAAGGTAAAGAAATAGAAAATTAGTCGGGGTGTTTCAGAGGGATGCACAGTAGGATGTTCTATCTGAAGCAAAAATTACGGAATTAATAATATTTCAAAAGTATTTGGTTAACACATTTTATTATCTAAAAAATGTTGGAAAAACTTTTATCACTATTGGTAAACGACATCATTCTATAAAATATCATTTATATCATTTTGAACAAATTTTTCAATACCTTGAGAATTTTTCACAATAATTGTCATATTTCAAGCTGGGTAGATGATCTTTACAAGTAATTCAGTATTCAAGTATATTGTGCTTTTTTCTGGTGAATGATGGACTAGTTTCAAGTATAACCCGTAAAAAATTCCCCACTGTTAATTTCAAGCTTTAGAAGATATATTTTAATTCGGTAAATGAAGCCAATATATCAATTTTAAATGTAAATAAAAGTTAAAAAGCGTACAATCGAAAAGCAATCAAAATGGTTCTAAAATACTAGTTATTTGATGGAAGATATTTTCTATTTAGTTTTACGCATCTATAGTTACAAATATACCTTCAATTCCTTTTACATGGTTCTTTTCGTAGGACATAAGTTTGGAAGGTATACCATCTCATTTTGTTATAAGTTCCTTATGAAAGTAGGGGCGGTGAGGAATTTTTTATAATCGAAAAATCAACTTTGTTAACAAACAAACAATTATTTTCTCTCCACAATGCTGAATCATGCTTAACTATAAAACCAATTTTAAGTATAGGGGGGGGGTAAAATTTTCCCAGTGAAAATCGGGTTTGTTTACTTATTTTACACTCATACAGTTAAATCAATACCTCTTAAAAAAGTTTTCTAAATGCAAAACAATTTTAAAGCTCTATCTCTATAAAGTAAAGCATCAAACTTTTTATTAACCTTATAGGATTATAGGAAATTCCATTGGTAGATATATTAGTTTTGTTTAGGAACCCACCCAAAAAAAAAGGAATATTTTTTCCAATTGTTTCAACAATTATTTACGAAATCGAAAAAAAAAGTGACTTAGAAATTATTGTTGAGGGACTCGATTTAGTGCAATCGGACTAAAGCCGGCCCAGGGGTAGGCTTTTCTCTAACTATTCGGCTTCAGCTATTACTTTATCGGTAAGAATGTCAGTTTCAAATGAATAATATGTTTGAAAGATTCGGTGTAGCTGAATTGTCATTTCGAACCAAACAGCAGCGGGTGGAAAGTGGCTGTTAATCCGCTTTTCCATTCGAAGTATTAGCTCGCAATGCGCGCAGGAGCATGGCGGCGACGGTTGCAGTCAAAACAATGCCGGCTGATTAGCCCAAACGATCGCCACAGGATCGGCAGAAAAAGCCGAATAAACGAGGTCACGCCGGACCGTCTAAAATCGTTCTGTACGCACACCTCCTCGGTTGGACGACGAAATCAAATAATAAACAACTTTTTTTATTGTTTTTTGAGGTGGCATGTACGTGAAGTTGTTAACACCTTTTCTTTTGAGGAGTTCTCTGGTTAGAGGTTTATTCGTGATATGTATAAATGTGTTTTTTTTTATTTATAATGTTAATCGAAATATTACTTTGTTGATTTTTATAAGTTCTATTACTTTTATCACTTTTCAAAATTATATCATCCCAAAATTATGTTTTTCTTTGTAGTCATTTATTTCTTTGGGTTTTTAATTTTAAAAGAAGACTATGATTCTGAATTAGTATCTGTTAGTTTAGTACTTGTATGTATACAACGCCAAAAAGTTTAAATGTGCCGCAAGAAATCCTAAAATTCATAAAATTTCCATGCATTATTTATGTGTATTCTACTAAATTGTTAATTATTATGAATACTAATGCTTTTTGCTCTAGTTGTATATTTCCATTCTTTACGAAATGATTGCATATAAATATTTTTTGACACTTAATTCAGTGACATTCAATTCCTATGTATAAAGCGAAATCCCATCAATTTAATAGTTTTGTTTTCTAACTTGTTCAATGACTATTGAAATGCTCTTCTAACTATTAGCAATGCTCTGATATTTGGATGCCAGAAGTTTGAAAATTCCTGGTGTTCATCTCCAGAATAGGACAGGGCTTTCATAATAATGTAAAATTACAGTAATTTAAGCTTTAAATGAAATTAAATTTTAAACTCATTCCATGCTGCTTTTGGTAAATAGAGCAAGAGTCGTAAAGAGACGAATTTTCTTATAATAGTATGTTAGTGTATGTGAATACTGGAATAAATAAATAAAAAATAACTTTCGTTTTAAAATGCAAATTAGGTTCACATTTTGTATGTATTTTAATGGTGGTAGTGTCATCTACCTTTTAAAGCTTACACCAACTTGATTTATTTCAAGTCTATAATGAAAATTATTGAGGCTCACTCCTTAGAACACCTTGACTCATCATGCTAAAATATAAGAAATACACACGGTGGGTCTTAAATTAAATAGACTACATGACAAATGAGTATACCTACATCATAACCATGTACAGATTTTAAATTAGCTACAACAATAAAGAATTTTAAATAGGGAAATAGAAATGCATTCGTAGTATTTATCAAATTTCTAATTTTCCTGGTGTGCCTGGTGCATAGCCTGGTGGTTTCGAAAGCGCTATATTTATGTGTGTTGCACGCTTAAATAATTCAAGAATATCGATGCTAGAAGTAAAAATTGTGAGTGGTTTTAGTTAATTTGTTCACTTAATTTTTGCATGTTACTCCATATCATATATTTTTGCATAATTTAACTTTGCAAAAATATCAAAATCGGAAATTTAATTCTTCATCTTATAACAAAATTTTAAGATCATTCAAACGAATAAAACTACTGGTTCAAATTAATTTAAGTACACTTGAGATAAAATAAGTTACTCTAGAGAGTGAGTTAAACCAAAAAAAAAGTTAAATGCCTTCAACTTGGCTTCCAGTATCACGCCTCTTTAAAAGATTTTTCAAACAATTTTTGAAAAGTTTACCTGTCCTACTTTTCGCCGTTCAGTTTCGCTTGAGATATACTTGGGTAGATAGCAGTTGATGTTCTACATTTTCAATTTCTGTGTTTCAAATCAAGTGTAAAAGATTTTATGTTCCTTCATAGTTTTATGGCAGATTTATTTTCTTTGTTTCAAACAATACCTAAAAAAGGAGAATAAAACTTCAGACAGGTCCTAAATTTAGCGAAAATTGACAGCATTAAGAGTTATAAAGTATAAAAAATTCCACACAAATCAAAACTTAATACGCAAGAGCACAATTTGCTACCTGTCTTGGAAAGGTTGAAGGAGTATATATTTTCCCTTAAATTTTTAAAGCATTTTCTGTTGTGAAAAAACTAGTATTAAGAACTTATACAGCACTTGAAAACATAGATTCTCACGTAATTTAAATCGTATTTAATTTGTACAGTTGCCCCTTCTGAACACAGAAGGTATGTAAAGTTAATAAGTTAAAGGGAAAATCATGTCATTTGTGTGAATGAAATAGCGGAATACGTTGAAACTTTTTACGGCTTATAAAAAACTAAATATGTCAGTGTACCAATCATTTAATAATGTTTGTTGTATCGTTGTAAAAAGGTTCCAAAGCACATTTTGCAAAGCCCTATATAAAAGAATAAATAAATTTTTACTGATTTTTTTTTTTCATTTCAAAGAAGTAGAAGCACTGTTCTAGAAAACATTTTGATGCTGGAAAACAGCTGGAGAAGCAACAGGATTACATCCTATACGATTCCAAAAATGTACTGTACATTTCTTCGAACAGCACGTGGGGACAGAGAATTTGTAAGCCGATAAAATAAGATTATGTTAAATAAGAGTTCAGCCAGAACCGATAAGAAAAATTTAATGTACTTTTACTATAACCCGGCTGTTCCAAACCGAGGCACAATATTGTAGGTTTTAAGCAGGGATTTCTAAAGTGGTTGGAGGAATCTTAAGAGGGGTCAATGAAGCTCCTAATAAATATTTTACTATAACGTTTTAGTACAAATGAATAAGTATAGTTTTACTCGAATCATTTCAAAGGGAATGAATGATTGATAGATGGGACGGTGAATTATAGAGATGCTTTTAATTGCTTTGAAAAGAAGTTGACTTGACCTTCATAATGTAATGATTCGATAATAAGTGGAAAAACTTTTTTTTATGATAGTGTTGTGGCCGATGAAAGAAATAATTATAGGTAGTAAATGCGCTAAGGACAGTTTTGAAAACCATGTTTATGAGTAATGCTCTGGAAGAAATTCTTCATATCTACGAGCAAATAGATCTGTAGAAAATTACAGTTGATATCTGTGATATTCTTTATGATGAGAGATTCCCACTCCATACGCTTTGCCGTAACTTGAATTCCAAAGTTTTACTTGAAAGCATTTGTTTGGTAAAAAAAACTTATTATTCCCAAGTGAAAAAACTATAATGGTATCTGCGATGGGTAATAATAACAACATTTATTTGAAATCGAGGAAATTAATTTCGATTGCACTCAACTGCCGATTTCCTCGATTCGAAAACGCATTTCCCTTTAGTTTCGATCCCATCTTGCGTTCCACTTCTCCATGATATGTCATCCCTCCCCGAGGAATGCATTGCTGTTGTTTTTCGATACACCATCAAAAAAGGGGGAAAACTTCTGAGGATAACCTTTCAGTGTGCGTTTTCACCCATTCAACAAAACACATCACTTGATTTCCCTGGATTGAGGTCACGGCTCCTGTTGCGTCGTCCGCAAGGTATAGCAGACGACCTTTTAAGGTTAGGGATTTCCAGGAATGTGGGGATTTCTCATCGTTTTTATTAATCAGGCGGGTCCGATGTTGCACGGCAGCCCAGGGAGGGGTCTCTGCTCGACTCATCTTTAGTCTTGTCGTCGTAAATTTCGAAGGGAAGGTGAAGTTGAGGGGTATCGGGCGGGATTGCTTCGATTTTCCGACTCAGCGCTGCCATTCAGCGATGTGTAATGGACCGTGATCGTGGATCTGTTGCTAATTCTTACGTAATTGTGACTACTTGAGTTTCAGGTTTGATATCGCGTGTTCTTGGCGATCTTATTGGCTGGTTGCGCCGATTCCATTGCTTTTGCGGTGATAAAAAGATTTGCTTTTGAGTTTTTATTGTATTGGTTGAGTGTTCTCTGATGAAAATTTAGAAAAATTAATATAGAAGTGAAGTTTCGCTCTTTCATAAGACACCGTTTCCACTTCTCCGATATGTTTTGCGTCACGGCAATACGGCGAGTCCAACTGGACGAATCAGAATGAGCCAGCTCAAAATGATGCCACTTTTTCCTCTCTGACATTCGCTCATTGGTCTAGTCAGATTGCCAAAACGAAAAGACTGGAAAAGTGGAAACGTTGCTTATTAACTAAAATTGAAATATACTATTGGTTTGCTCTGTCCGTTGAAGGTCATAGAGCAAGCCCTACTTGTATCATTTAAAAAGTTTTTTTGCCCCTTGAAGAATTCAAATTTAGAGTTATTTGTAACTTTCTTAAAATTTCCGACTATGGATAGATATTTACATCACGACATTAGACCTCCGTTCGATTCATGAGACCTCTTAACAATTTAAAAGGGCGTTACAATCTAATTCAATTACAATACAGCAGTATTTCAATGGTTACAAGTTATGGTTGAGCATTATTTTCAAACTTCCAAAATTCTTCTTTTAAAAGTAGTTCAAAAGCTATATTTTATAATTCGTGCACATAATTATCGAGTTGATCAGCAACAAAATCTAACGAAATAAAGATGACTTCATCAAACCTTTGTGTATAACAATAAACCTCCAACCAACTAAACCGGCCCTCCCTGAAAAGAGCGGAGGTTATGTGGGGTCCTCTTTTGCCGCAACATTTTCGCAACAGATGGCGCTGTCTAAGACGGTTATCTTATATAGTGCCTATACCTTATAAATTCTTAAAGATTTTCTTAATTTATCAAACATTTAACTCTCAGTATTGTGAAGTTTATTTTTTCACCCGTTTCTCTTTCCAGAAACTGAACTCCGTTACTAAAATTTAATTTTTTCCTCCTCGTCCATTCCTCTATTTAAATGGGGCCCGAGCTTTCGAGAGAGTTCTTATGTTTATTAAAGCTAAATGTATCTGAAGTGAAGTTTTAGAGGGACATAAAATGTCTTCGATGAAAAACATTGTTATTGGTACCTATTTAATTTTATTGCGGGTTAAATAGTTTTGTATGTATACGACTATAAAGCAATTATTAAACTTTGATTTGGTTAGTTTTTTTTTGGAATTGTATTTAACAGGAATAATATACTTTTGGAAGTATAAAAATAAATTTATTGTAATTAAAGTTTATGAAATAAATGTTTTTCTTTTTCTCAGAATCTTCTTTAGAAGGAGTCACAAATACTCTGCTCAGCCATAGGCGTCCTAAAAACATGCTTACACAAATATATTATCTTGAAAGTTTAAAACCTAGAGAAAAATTTTTCCATATAATCAATTAACTAACACTTCTCCGAAATTCCCATGAAAAATTGATTGTGAAATATACGAAATCAATTAAAATCTGTGTAATAAGAGCCATTGCCTTCCTGTAACCGAGGGAATGCTAGAAAGGCCAACTCTCTCTACCGGTCTGGGGAGTAGTGCGTTTTGGCCCTCTCTTTTCTTTCTGCTTCGACCGGTTTGGTTTGTTGCACGTAATTTCGGACTCTGGGAAAGTTGAAGGCTTCCTTTGTCACCACCAGCAGTAAATCGACTCATTTATGGACGAAGAGAGGTCTTTGATCTGGGATCCCTCCAGGGGTAGACATTCGGGTAAACTCTTAAAAATTTTACGACTTCCAAGACGACCTTCAAGCCTTACTCGATGAACTCAAGGTTGTCTCACTCTTTCTCTCGATATCTTTTAATTTTTTTTTAATCTCTTTTCCAGCCTTTCATCCCTATCTCTTCTCTACTCTCACTCATCTCATCACTCACTTTCTATCGACATTTTTACTCCTTTTTACATCTCCCATTCTCACTCACTCTACCTTGTTCTGCTTTATTTCCCTCCTTTCTCTTTTTTTTGTCTCTTTTCTTGCCACTCATTCCCACTTTTTGAACTCTTCCTTTTTCACCTTCTTTTTCTCACTTTTATTCGTCTATCAGTACCTTTTATCAGTATTTCTTTTTCTGCCTATCTATCTCTGTTCTCACTCTATTCTCCCTTACTCGCACTTTCTAAGAAATAAGTTTCATGGAAAATGGAAAGCTTAACAAAATATTTCCTTAAATTTATGATTATGCTGTATCTTATATATTTTTTTAAAATTTTGTTTTAACTTTTGATGATTATTTATTTCAACAACTTTCAATAATAAGAAAATGTTCTAAGCTGTAAAATCTTCTTATTGGCATTTGTTTTCTGAATTGTAAGGTTTACTTCAATGAAATCACTTTTATTACCCTATTTAGCTAGCCTTACCAATAAACTTTATGTTCAATGAGGCAATAAATTCAAATAGGTCCAAAAAAACTACATAGTTTGTAAATTTAATTCATTATAAAAAAAATATAAAAAAAGAGTAAAATATTTAGTTTCAGTAATAAATTTAAAATAATTCGTAACTTTTTATAATAAAATAACAAATTCGTAACTTTTATTTTTTTAACTTTAAATTAAGTTTTTACAAAAATAATGCACAATTTGTTTGATTCAGTTTACTTATCTGTCAAAAACGTGCTCGAAAATTTCATGTTTTCAGCTTAGATTAAATGTGATATTACAAAATGGGGTCATTTTTATAGCCAAAACTGTTTTAAACATCACACTCTAAATTTTCAGCACGTAAAATGTCCAAAATTTAAAAAGTAAATTCTTGAAAAGTGAAATTAAATAAAACCTTCTACAAAAATAGAAGTTTTCTCGCTATCTAGTTTTTTAACCTAAAAATTAGATAACGAGAAAGAACACGACTGCCACATATTTAACTTTTTTTTTTTTTTTAAATTTCTGTGTTTTTGACCTTTTATTTATTCCAGTCACATCTCTCGCTGGAACTTTTCTCTTCCCCGTTTTATTTGTCGTTCGATGGAATCCTCACTTCGAGATGTAATCTGTCGACAGCCGAGAACGATCGTTTTGAATTATTCTTTCCTCTGCCGTGAGACGAAACTTTTCCTCCCCCGATTCAGTTTTACCCTGTCAACCCATTTAAGTCCAGGTCAATTTCATTTCCCTGTTCGAAATTATTTTTTGGTGCCGCCATGGTTGTTTGCGGTTTAAGATTCGTGCTGATGCTGTAAATTGAAAAAAAAAATGTGTCACTTTCTCCACTGTAGACGAATTTTCAAGCAGGTTTTTTTAAAAAGCAACCATTTTCTTGGTGATATTCGATATTATACCGCAAAACAAATGAATTAAAAGAAATCTGTTTTAGTTTTTCCATACTACCTGTCACAAAAAGCATCTAACAGAGGTTTAGAGGTATTTTAAATACTGTGTCATCATGTCACAATTGGTTTAATTTTAGTTGCATAATTTCGAATCCCCTCCTAAAATCCCCTCCCTTACTTGAAGACAAATTAGAATAGAGAGTTAAAGCGCATAGCAATCCCATATTGGAACCGACAAGATCCTAGGCACCAATTAGAGTTCTCGAACACATCTAAGTGGGATTTGGGAATATTCTGACATTAAGACGTCTATCATACGCCACAATTTTAAGTTTCCATCAAGTCAAGTTATTCGTCTAGTTCAGTGCGGCTCCCCACTCGAAGAAAGAAGAGCGGACCACTGAACTTGAAGACAAATTAGAATAGAGAGTTAAAGCGCATAGCAATCCCATATTGGAACCGACAAGATCCTAGGCACCAATTAGAGTTCTCGAACACATCTAAGTGGGATTTGGGAATATTCTGACATTAAGACGTCTATCATACGCCACAATTTTAAGTTTCCATCAAGTCAAGTTATTCGTCTAGTTCAGTGCGGCTCCCCACTCGAAGAAAGAAGAGCGGACCACTGAACTTGAAGACAAATTAGAATAGAGAGTTAAAGAGCGCATAGCAATCCCATATTGGAACCGACAAGATCCTAGGCACCAATTAGAGTTCTCGAACACATCTAAGTGGGATTTGGGAATATTCTGACATTAAGACGTCTATAAAGTATCATAAGTATCATTATTCCAGGTCCTCCCTTACCATGTATATTTTTGCTCTTGAGCCTCTTTCTGCTCTTAAGCATCCTTCCTCATATTTTTGCGCTTGAGCCTCTCCCTGCTTTACTTACTTTTAGGCTTGTGCCATTTTTTGCTATTGAGCATTCATTTTCTATTTAGCATTTCTCTGCTCTTGAGCCTCTCTTTGCTCTTCAGCACCATTTTTTTCATCAGAATTTTTACCTTGATTTTTAATTTACTTTTATTAATATACTTATGCATTTAACGAGGATATTTTAAATTTGCCAAGTGTCCCTCTATTTTAGAAGTGTATAGTGGCACAGCCTATACCAAATATAGCGAGTTTGCGTAACTACGTACGTAATTGGACGAATCTTAAACGTTTGTGCTTCTTGAGTAGTTGTCCAATAACATTCCCTACTCTCTGCGCAAAGAAAACCATCCGTTTTAATAGTGTTCAAAAAGAGATAGTCCATCTTGAAAACGTCCAAAGGATCACTAACACATTCGCAAACCCTATTCTTCGATCTAAAATATTTCTTCAGCCGTGAGTCACTTTCCCGGTGTCGAAACGGTCGGCAATGACAGGTGAGGAGCGCGCCAGGTAATCGAGCATGACGTCGCGGGCCGATCTTCTTCATTAGAGCAGAATGCGCCTTCCTGACAGAGCGATTAAACGCCGACTTGCGAAATGATAATGATAGCGCTTTCGCTTCTTGGAGAGGGAATTTCGTTGCAGTGGCTTTTTCTTCTTAAAGCGGCTTTTCATTAAGGAACGCTTCTCTAATGCGCGTCTAATCTGGCGGTTTTGGGGGATTTCACGTTCGCTTTCGATAGTTCGGTCTGAAAAAAAGGAGAGGATAGTCCAGCTTCGCTAATTTCATACGGATATCATTTACTGCGTTTAAAATACATTTGACTAAAAAATAACACCTTATTCGAAATTTTTGCGAGGGAAATAATTTTATTAATCTTATATGGATATATAATGGAACCCCATTTATCATTTCTAACTGTATACTCCTTAAATATTAATATATTAATATTTAAGGACTTACGTCATGAGCTCTTAATTCTACCACATTTATATTATTCGGCCAATTCTCTTTAGTCAGGACTCTATTTCTAGAGCTATACGGAGTTCGCAACTAAACACAGCTACTCCTAATAATTTACAGTATGGGGTATTCCAATAGAAATGTGCCAGAACGACGATCCAGCTATGTTCGCCTCAAATCGCAAGCTTTGATATGACTGTACTAACAACATCGCTACTTCACTCTAACCATCACTACTATTGATTTATTTGCATTCTTACTTTCTAGCCACCGACCCTTACTAGGTTAGAATTCGCCATCAAAAAATTACTTCCCCGTACTTTCGACATTAACAAATTTGTTACAACTATACCACTATCACCCTCCTCGTATAGTCTTATTTTTTTGTAGTGCTTTTCCTTTACATCTCTTTATAAGTATATATAAGATGGAATTTCATAAATTTAATAAACACGTAATAATTTAAAACTGAACTTAAAACAAATTAAGCAAATTAATTTTTCTCTGTAATCTGAATATAAAATCCTTATTTTTTACGAGATTACGATAGTGTGATTTTCTAAAACACAGATTTATTTGTTAACTAGCTGATATGCCCGGCCTTGCACGGGTTGAGTATTTCAATTTTTTTTTTAAAAGTTTTCTCAAGATAAATGTCTAATTTTTCTGTATAACCTCAATTAATACCAATCATCCCGAAGTTCCCGGTAGTTTTTCATATCCCGGTGTTCCCGGTAGTTTTTCCTATCCCGGTGTTCCCGGTAATTTTTCATGTTCCGGTGTTCCCGGTAATTTTTAATATCCCGGCGTTCCCGGTGTCTTTTTTCATGTTGGTGTTCCCGGCGCCTTTTTCATCCCGGTTAAAACTGTTTATATTTACCCAAACCCATCCAATTCCTATGTTGCACATTTATAGTTTCCCCTAGTAAAATATTTAATTTTAAGGTTTTTCATCTCATTAACAATAGTGAGTCAAGCAGATCTACTCTAGTAGAAAAATAAGCATTTTTAGCCATAAAAATGTTAATTACAGGTTAATATTCGATTTTCGAACTTGGAAAACTTTGTAATGATAATCCTCGTCTCCAGATACGTCCATATACCGAGTATGGTCCACGCCTGCGGCGTAGTTTGAGAGGAGATGTAATTTTGAGGTTTTAATCTCTTTTATTACAATAGTGAGTCAAGCGGATCTACTCTAGTAGAGAAATGGAGAAATAAGCGTTTTTGACCATAAAATCGTTAATTACTCGTAAATATTTGATTTTCGAACTTGGAAAAGTTCGTGTTGATAATCCTCGCCTCAGAATACGTCTATATACCGAGTTTTGTGTACGCCTGCGGCGTAGTTTGGGAGGAGATGTAACACATACCCACATACATAGCCACAAACAGTTTTAGTTATATACTAGCTGATATGCCCGGCCTTGCACGGGTGTAGTGTATCAATTTATTTTTTTAAAGTTTTCTCAAGTTACATGTCTAATTTTTCTGTAACCTCAATTACCAATCATCCCGATTTCCCAGTAGTTTTTCATATCCCGGTGTTCCCGGTAGTTTTTCTTATCCCGGTGTTCCCAGTAATTTTTAATATCCCGGCGTTCCCGGTGTCTTTTTTCATGTTGGTGTTCCCGGCGCCTTTTTCATCCCGGTTCCAACTGTTTATATTTACCCAAACCCATCCAGTTCCTATGTTGCACATTTATATAGTTTCCCCTAGTAAATATTTTATTTTAAGGTTTTCATCTCATTATCAATAGAGCATTCGCACATGACGTCACTTGGAGGACAAAATCAACGTTGCTAAGGCTGTTGTTAGGGGCGGGACATAGAAGTATCCAATAGCAGCATTCGCACATGACGTCACTTGGCGAATAAACAACGTTGCTAAGGCCGTTGTTAGGCAGAGTCATGTGATTGAAAATGCTCTATAGAGAGTCAAGCAGATCTACTCTAGTAGAAAAATAAGCATTAACAATAGTGAGTCAAGCAGATCTACTCTAGTAGAAAAATAAGCATTTTTAGCCATAAAAAACGTTAATTAAAGGTTAATATTCGATTTTCGAACTTGGAAAACTTTGTATTGATAATCCTCGTCTCCAGAAACGTATATACCGAATTTTGTCTACGCCTGCCGCGTAGTATAAGAGGAGATGTAATTTTCATGTTTTAATCTCATTTGTTACAATAGTGAGTCAAGCAGGTCTACTCTAGTAGAGAAATGGAGAAATAAGCGTTTTTGACCATAAAATCGTTAATTACTCTTAAATATTCGATTTTCGAACTTGGAAAAGTTCGTGTTGATAATCCTCGCCTCAGAATACGTCTATATACCAAGTTTTGTGTACGCCTGCGGCGTAATTTGGGAGGAGATGTAACACATACCCACACACACAGCCACAAACAGTTTTAGTTATATATAGATACATTACAAATAATCATACCCTTGTTATATCACTCTCGATGCAACCAAGTCGCTATAGATCAGAGTATTCCCCATTAATGCTTGCTGGTCACTAAAATGTAGACGTACATTTCCTTCTTAAGATGAATCAAAAGCAGTTTCTCTACAGCTGGACATAAAAGCGAACTGTTCCTTGAAAAAAAAAGATATTCGTGCATCGTTTTGTCCAAGGATTTTTGTTAGCGAGGACAGGTTCAGAATGAACATGGATATAATTTGCACAATAGCTCAAGGGACTTAAATCTTTAAAGCACGGAAAGAGATTGGATTTTTGTTTCTCTTCTTTTAAATACATTACTTTATATTCCAGAATATTGTGAATTCATCAAGGTTTGCCCCAGCCTCAGTTTTCAATCTAAAATTTTTTATTTCTTTTTAAAAAATATACTGGTTTCTTCTGTTATCCTTCTTACAATGGAGCAAAAAAAGAATTTACGAAGAGTCAAGAGAAAAACTTTGTTACTACCCAATTAACACAGTTTAAATAGTTCGATTTTAAAATTTTATGCTGATCCAAAAAATAAATCTATACTTAAAAGAGGCAAGTTTGTCTACTTAAATGGCACCTATGTAAACCGTTTTCTTCAGATTTATATATTGGGTTTCATTCCACTTTTCTTTATAAAGCCCCTATTCTCAACACTCAATATTTAATAATTCTTAGAAACCATTCACAAGTTACGTCACACACACATGTGACAAGGGGGGGGGGGAGAAAAGAATTCTAACTTTGTCACATCACATCTTAAAAACCATTCTTTCATTCCGTTAAAATTCCAAAAGGGTTCTCCCACAGTGTGGTGTGACTTAGCAGTAAAATAGTATAAAAAACCCAAGTTATGAGAATAGTCGAATTTATTTTCTTTCCTTTGGTGAACTTTATAAGCGTGTCGTCCCAATGAGGGAAGGGGTCATTGAAATGTGGCATGAAGAAAGGGGGGTATACAACCCCTAATAAGTGTGTGACGGTATATGAATGCTCCGTTACTATAATGAGCTAACAATAAGTTGTTCAAAATTTGTTGAGGGTACACCTTAATGGCTTCGGTCCACAGGTGCCCGCTGGGTCGCGCAAAGAAATACTGGAAAGGTATGGGTCAAAGGAATATCTGAAGTACTACCAGCCATTAGAAAAAAGTATGAGGGTGGACCATGAATTACAAGACAATAACCGGTTTATCCACTCATGATAACGTTGGCGGGTAAGAGGAGAATTAAACCCTTTCTGCTCTTACCTCTGAAGTAATGAGTGATGCGCTTCGTGTCTTTACCCGCCGCATAAACCACCGGAGTGGAAAAGATCAATTAGCATAGTGCTCACTTTCACTTCACCCGAGGCATTTCTCTCTTTGTTTTACGGTGCTTTACGAGACGAACGCTCCGCTGACGGGGGGTTCATAAATCGCACGGTAGATGTCGCAGCCGATCCTTTGTCTTCCTCAAAAAAACAAATGGCGAAAACACCGACATTACAATTTCAAAAGGGAAAACCTGAGGCGCACTCTACGAAAAAACATAATCTTTTTTCTTCGTTCGACTTTACAAATATGCAAATACGGGTGGTTGGGTACATCCATAAGGTGTTGAATGGTCGCCGTGTGAGGCGACATTGCCCCCGAAGGGCCGATTGTATTTAAATAATAAATGAGAGATTTGCATTCGGATCCCAGTGAGGAGTTTGAGAGATTTACGGCTTTTCTTTCACGTGAATTAACTGCGTATATACGTTGCTGGGAAAATATATACGACACGAAATTTTTTAACATTTGCCGTCACAGGGAGTAATATTGTTATGGGGTAATTTATGAGACACATGGATGACAATTTTTGAAACAAAATCTAAAATTTTATTCTTTATTCATCCATTTGTTACTATTCGTAGCTGCAACTACGAATAGTATAGCAGAAAGGGGTTTTGGATTTCGAGAACTTTACTGACTGAGTTTGAAAATGGATAGCATTTTATCAACATATCTGGTAAGTTTATGAAATCTAAAGTTTATTGAATTATAAATCCATTTGCTCCTGACTGAGAATTGGACCTTTTCTACATGGTTCACCCCTTAAACAGCAAAACATCGACAAGAACGCCTTCAACGGGAAACGTTTGAATGAAATGCAAAAGAACGCGTTCTTGTGTTGTTGTTATTATCCTACAAATCATTATCATATTATTTCTCAATAATTATTATTCTATGTATTAAACCACATTTTCCTCAATTGTTGTTTACATAGAAAATATACAGGGTGTTTCAAATAGAGTGTGACAATAGGGTATTTCCTAGAATACTTCCCCTAGACATTATGTACTTCCAATTCAAAATTTTGATTTATAGAGGTGAAAAATTAGACATGACTAGTTTCAACCCCCTGGGGGAACTACTTAAGAAAATGTTTAATAAATAACGGCCCCGTAGATTAAAAACTCAAATTAAAAATTTTTACTTCATTCATCTCTACTTAAGATACAAAAAATTTCAATTCGATATCAAAACTCACAAATATATTTAAAAGCTAAAATTCACGACTTACACCACTTTAGAACTAACGCCCTTTTTTGAGAGCAAAATAGGACGTTTATCCACAAATTTAAGTTGAACCTGTTTTTATATGCGTTGATAAGAATAACTTCCAAAACACCCTGTATTATATTATAGGTAAAACTATCAAATACTGCGTATTTTATCCTCAGAGATTAACTTATTGCTGGAGTTAAGCTCTATTGAAAGGTTCCAAGCAGCTCATCAGAAATCCGGTATATTTCATCCAACCGTTGTGTCGCGAACCACTGGTAAAATACCGGAGCGATGACGTGGGAGAGGAAGGTTCGGAATCGTGCGTCTCGGATTTACTGCCTTGTTTTCGCTATCGTCAACTGTCACGCAGAGAACGCTCTCAATCAGGTGGTTTAACAGGCACATATTTGTTGGTTTCGATTTTTCAATTATTCCGCCGAATTGAGGGTTTGCTTATTGAGATTGTGTTTATTTCATTCGACGTTTCTATACTTCTGTGTTGCACAATGCAAACAATTTGTATAGCTTGGAATAACTTCATGTGGGAATGCGCATCATATTAAGGAATGGAGCGCATATCTTGAGATTATTACATCTGGTTTCTATTTGGATATTCTATATTCGGGGTTTTATTATTTTTTTTATCTTTATGACGTTATTAGGGAAATATAGTGTGTAGTTTACCATTTTTTTGAACTGTGGGTATGTTTTCACTTATTGCATGATTAGTTTTAAAAATTCAACCAAAAGTGTTTAAATTATATTTTGCTAATATAAAAAATATATCATACGGGATTTTTTTTGTAAAAATGCTCACAACAAAATTTTTATGTATTTTTAATATACAACATAATCTACCGACCCTACATCACAGCTTTGTCCTGGTTTTTGGTTGGAATATAAATGCATACAGCATAAAGATCTTTAACATAAGAATGCTCAGTGTAAAAGAAGTAGTAGAATAGATAGTTGGTTTAAAATATTTGACAATATCTCTAATTTTTATTCTGAAAGTCAAGAGCCAGTAGTCAACGAAAGATGCTATTCCATCTACATGAACAATCCTCTATTATAATAGTCATTTAGTTAAAAAAACATATCATTTGTAGATAAAATTAAAATAATTTCAACCCCACAAACATCTTGTTTAATATGTATCTATACTTGATTTATTCACTGAATTTAATTGGACTAGATATTTCAGCGGTATGACTGTAACTGAACCATTATAGGACCGACTGTTCCCGAAGGCCAATCGGACTACTCTCCGCAAACAGAACCTTCTCCGCAGATCAAACACTTCCGAATCTCGTTAGCCCGGCTTCTTAATAACCGCACTGCAAACATCCTCCCTGGTGGCGAGGGTGCCTAAAGATAGACATCGCCGCTCTGTGCAGTCGTGACGGGTCCAGGACGTGACGGATTTGAGTCACCCTGCCTCGCATACTTCGGCGGGCAGCTGGACAAAAAGTCCGTCTACTACTGCTACGCCACATCTGAACCAACAAGAGGTGGACGGGAGAGACTGTTGGATGGATATGGGCTATGTTTCGAAATGGCGTGGAAAAATGTCAAGGAGAGAATCTGCGTTTTTCTCTCGTTTTGTGGTTAGTTAGTGGGGGCTGTCAGATAGACTTGGTTTCAATCGCGTGTTATGTTTTTGTGAAAGTTGTTGTAAGGTGGTTGAGGGTTGAGTTTGATTGTCAGAGTTGTTGTTTTTCTCATGAATTTCTGTTCAATAGTTTGTAAAGCAGTGTTTCCACATTCGATTTGGCTGCGATCCGGTGAATATAGTACATGAGTTGGATGAGGGGTGCAACTGATTGATAAAATTAAATGTGTAGTAACAAACTTCTCACAGGTCTGATATTCTGTAATCTTATTTTAAAATACTTTTGAAAGCCAAGGGAAAGTGAAACTTTTTATTAAGAACACACATGGTAAAAAAACTCAACAAATTTGTCAACACACCTTACCTGAGTTGAAGTTAAAAAAGATTTGAATTCAACATAATTATAACAATATTGTTTCGCTAAATTTATGTATATGGAAACAGCTGTGCACGAGCTTATGACAGTAACAAGCTTATAGCATGACGTATCATGTATGAAAAATAATTACGTTATTAAAATGAAGATTATATTTCATTACTGAAGTTATCCTGAATTAAGTTAGAAGTCTCTTTTCACAAAAAAGTTGGAACTCCATTTTATAAAGATTTTCCATACAGACAACTATTTTATCACCAGACGTACCCATCTGATTAGTAAATTAAACTAGTTTATAGGTTTGAATAAAAAAAAGTAGAAATTGCTTGTTTCTTTTTCGTTTTATGAAATTTTTACAGAGAATGAAAAATGTTAAATAGAAAAGACATTGAAAATAATATATGATACCAGATAATAAATGGAAATAAAAATTATGTGCCAAGTTTGACATCAACCTAATTTAAATTCCACAAGCAATTTTAAAAAATACAAGTTGGCCTCCCTTAAAGAAACGGCATTGATTCAATGTCTCTACGATACGACAAGGGAATGAATATGCTCTATTAACCCTCAAATAGTGCGAAGCATCTTCGATTAGCTGACTACGCAAATTAGGTACGGCTGCCTAATAAAAAAAAACTGCTACAAAAACTCATCTTAACACTCAAATCGTTTCTCAGACGCTAGTGTGTCAATGTCTTGAGCAATTGTCATTCGCATAGTTCAACCTCAGCGTGAAGACGGTCAACGTGATTTCGCATCAGACACGAACGAATTTGTTGGGAATGAAAGTGGCATAAGTCCTAGTTTTGAGTAATTGGAGGTTTCTGTAACGGCGCCTGTGTTAATCCTATGGAGAAGGCATTTTTAAAATTGCTCTTATAGGCCTACTATTGAACTTATGACTTAAGTCACTTTTACCTTACTAAATAATTTATATAAAAAGAAACTAAAATCCATGGAAATGTTATATGAGGAATTTGACATAAGTCAGTGTCATTCTGAGCATCTCAAACGTCTCCTGGGTTCAAGGTTCGCCTGGCGTTGCTATTTATTCCAGGCGAAACCAGAATGCGCACAAAGGGAGTTTTGAAGAAACAACTCAACTCTTTTAAAACTTGAGGGCTCTTTTTTCTGTTCCAAAATGAGAAATAAAAGTTGAGAGAGCTGCCCCTTCGTCTTCAAATGGATGTTTTTGCGCAGGGAGACTATTAAAATTCTAGATGTGAAAGAAAGACAAAATATATGGCACTTTGGGATCAGTTATAAATAAATTACTTGTGTATCCCATTCGAATCAGACCACGGTTGATGCAGTGAATAAAGGGGAGCCGGAATATTTTAAATAAATTTATTTTAAATGTTTTGTTTTGAAGGTAAATTAAGTACTATAAATAATTGTAATCAAACTTTCTACTTAAAAATATAAAATGAGTTAAAAGATAGGGTGATGGAGGAAACTCACCGATATACAGTATGAAAAATGGATTTCAAAATGAACCTTGATAAAGTATTGCTTTTTACGTTCCTCTCGGTTCTGTTTATTGAAATACCATTAACAACAATGGACAAATAATATCTCTTTAAATTCATTAGGCCTGCATTCACCATGCCTGATTACAAAGGCTTTCTCCTTTCTCTGTTAATATGAAGGAAGTTATTTGTATATATACGGATGTTTAAACATCCTTCTCTTGAAAGTTGTAATTGTTAAGACTTTACTTTTAAATAACTTTAAGTTCTTACTTTTAAATAACTCTAAGTTCTTACTTTTAAATAACTCTAAGTTCTTACTTTTAAATAACTCTAAGTTCTTACTTTTAAATAACTCTAAGTTCTTACTTTTAAATAACTCTAAGTTCTTACTTTTAAATAACTCTAAGTTCTTACTTTTAAATAACTCTAAGTTCTTACTTTTAAATAACTCTAAGTTCTTACTTTTAAATAACTCTAAGTTCTTACTTTTAAATAACTCTAAGTTCTTACTTTTAAATAACTCTAAGTTCTTACTTTTAAATAACTCTAAGTTCTTACTTTTAAATAACTCTAAGTTCTTACTTTTAAATAACTCTAAGTTCTTACTTTTAAATAACTCTAAGTTCTTACTTTTAAATAACTCTAAGTTCTTACTTTTAAATAACTCTAAGTTCTTACTTTTAAATAACTATTTTTGTGGGTTTTTTTTATAAAAATATTTTTTGATCTACAGTATGCTATCGGGCAATATAAGGCAATAGATTAGAGATTAGATAGAAATTATACTTATCATTTTTTCAAAATTATCCTGGTAAAAGAGAAAGTAACAATCAATGGTACAAAATACACTCTGTGAAACAGGCTCTGTGAATACACAAGAGGAATAACAGCACTCTCAATATCTTGAAGTTTTGCGTGCAGCAACAACTGGATGGTCCCTCATCAACGGTAAGCTCTTCTTTTGAGTTCACCTTTCCACAAGAGGCAGATAATCATACCGAATTAAAGGAGGAAAACTTCCGAAAGGGTCAGGGTTAACATACAATGTGGATTAAGGGCTTTTACATCTCTCAAGTTGTTTGCTTTATCTTTTTACTCAACTTTAAAACAACTGCCTGCGATGTATCTTATTATCAAAATTAGTTGGGTATGGACTCCTGGTTATGTACTTGAGGTTTCGTGAGATATTTATAAAGGCTTTTCCTAATTGCTTTGATAACTAAAATATAGTACTTACAGATCCCTCTTAAGGTCTCAAATACTGACTTATAAAATCTTCTCATAGAAATTGTGAGAAAAATTGCACTAGTTTTAGTTAAATAATTACCATTTGATCAGAGTGTCCGCCTTTTTCGAGTGGAGACAAAATCAGTAAGACATTTTTTCAGACCATCAATGAGTTTCAACAATCAATGAAGATCCTTTTATATTTTAATATTTTACCACCCATTTCTGAATTTATTCGTCAAGCATCTGCATATTATAATTTAATGGCCCATAGAAGAACATCAAAATAATACAATAATCCTCATTAACCCTGAAATACCAAATTTTAAAATTAAAAATTTTCAGATTAGGATGAGTTCGTGCCCCCCTGGTTTAGAAACATATGTTTGAAAAGATACTTTTCCTTTTACACTGGTACTTATTTAGATTCAGAATCACTTACTCAAACTTACCCAATAGTTCTCTTTACGTAAATGTGAATGGCTTCTAACGCAGAACACGTACTTTTTATGGCATTTTAGATTCTTCACGTCACCGAAAACAACCATTCGGAATGCTCGTTGCTCAAAGCCCATTTCGTAAGCACGTATGGATGAGCGTTTTAATTAAAGACTGTCGCCGCCGTATAAAAATAGTGTCAGCCGCTACCAATCACGACCTATCATAGAGAGGTATTCCCAATGATGTTTCAGTATTTGTTTTGCTTTATGTAAGACTGAGATTTTGTGTTGGTTTTATTTTATTTAGAGATTTTCGAACACTATTCCATGAGTGGAATGTTCTTTTACGTGTTAAACTAATGTTATTTTTTATATTTTCATCATTTTAACTGTATAACATTCAAGCTAATTTCTAGAAAAATATAGATTTAAAACCAATTTTCAAATTCTGTCTTAAACTTACCGGCTAATGGAAATATTATTACTACGTTATTTCTTGCAATCTATGTAAGCTTTTATTGCTAATCACATACGTTTGGTACTCAAAAGTATTCCATTCTAGTATCGATCAAAAATAGTTTCTGATTTTGTCTACATCTAAACAATACTATCATTCTTTGATCCAACTAATGATCAAAAGCCTTTGACATTATGACCACCGGAGTGACCTATGCTCGATGGATTCATTTAGCGGGAAGCGACTTACACCGAAAACAGCGACTTTCTCTTCCTATACTTCTTTTTATTACACCGATGCGACATTGTTTGTGTCATGATAAAAATCTCCCATTATTGTCGATCTTTTATTTTTCTGGTAGCTTTATTGCGAAGGGCATTTCCGCGTTGAGTCCCTTTTGCAGAACCGATTGCTTTTTTATGGAGGGACTGGGAAAATATTGGACTTGACGAGGGTTTTTCGGTAAAGCTACCGTTTAGATGCGCTTGATAGACGCAGGTTTCCTTTGGTGAATCATTGGCAGCTGGACTGCTATTCCGGGTTCACTTGAATTACAATATTTGAGAAAGGCATGGATTTGGGTTTCTTTTTTTAATCCTTTATTTCGTGTGGTAGTTACCTCAGCCATATTCACATTCATCAGCGTCGGTGTTCAATCCTTGGTCAATCACTTAATTGACGTACAAAATAGTAATCAAAGGCAAAGCTACCTCTTGTTCGGATAACAATATTTCAAGCTTTCTTTTTTCAATGAATGTCCCTCTCTAAATCAGTATTTTATGATCTTCAGTAAATATGTTCATATCATAGGTACAATGAATTCATATTTACATTAATTTATAACTTTTTGCTAACCATATAGGAATCACAAAAAATTCTGGAATAGTTGGTATTTGTAGAATTAGTATTATTGTGTAGATTAGAAGTACGTATTCGTATTACATTTATGTTGCCAATAAAAGGTTACCCAACAGATAGTTTGTTAACTTAAAAGGCATGAATTGTTTCATTTTAGTGACTAAGAGCAATTTCTTCAAACAAAAAAAAATGTTCCCCCACTCTACTGGCCACACAGAGTGGTAGCTCATACTCAAATACACTGTCGTTATTTACACCGGTTTTTTTTCATATTTATCGTAGAGCTATGAGGTAACAATCGATCGAATTCTTTCTTATGCTCGAATATTTACGCTGCGCTACCTGTTTGGAAAACGCATATTTATCTTTGCAGAGGCAATTCACAAAATTCTCTTGAACAAAACGTAATCTGTGACCTTTTTGTTCTTTATGAGATCTTGTTATTCTGCTGTATCCGAGAACAAACCAATCTCTGTCGTAAAAAAATTGCAAATACCCTTCTAATAAATTCCATCATACTTTCTTGGGTAATACCCAGGCATCGATAATATTATCTTTCCCCATTGTATGACGATGAGGTAGATACTTGAAACTGATTTATGCATTCAATATTCAGTAATTTTGTTACATAACTAGATCGAGAATTTTCCTTTTTTAACGGTGCTTTTTTGAAAGACTCTTAGCAAATATTCTATTCCTTTTATCTCAAAACCAAAGAGACGCCAGAATATCAAGTTTTTGACATAAAAAAGTATAAACACAAAATGCCAAAGGGAGTTTATTTTATAATATCAAAGTTTTCGAGACAATATGAGATCGAAGAAAAATTTTAAATCATACGTTTGTCATAAATACGAGATTGAATTGACTCACTTTGTCATAGTCCTAACACACATTTGTTTTTATCACAATAGTCACAAACCTTTTTTTGGTTTAGTTCATACTTTCCATTTTTCTACATTTTCAATGAGCAGGCACCCAAACATCCCTTTTATCTTGAATTTTATTACGCTTCCATAAGACTTAAGGGGACTTGGTACCAAAATTTTTTCTCTAATAACTGGATTTTATTGCCTTTTAAGGTGTTAAATTATGTATTTACTTCATACTAATTAATATTTAGCCCAAAAAGCAAGTTCAAAAATTTATTTTTTAAAAAAATTACAAAAAACTTAAAAACCCTAAATTTAAATTGATACTCCTCCCTTAATGTATTATGTTATTTTGACTTGATTTTTTTAACATAAATCAAACATATATAGTCACTTGTTGGCATGGAAATTTGATTATCTATAAAAGTTTCTGAAAAATTAAAAAAAAACTGAAATTTGGCATTTTTTTCGAAAAAATACCCTAAGTTTCCACTTTAATATGCTCCATAAAAAAATTGCGAAAAATATATTATAAAATCAATGCCTGAAGATGTTAAACAGGTGTTACAGATAATGACTACAAAGTTTGAAGTGGTTTGGATGATTAGAAAAAAAAAGGCCTTTAGATTTTAAACATTAAAAACCTTATTTTGAGAAAAAGCCGTTTGAAGATAGAAAACTAGGCTTCTTAAGCCTATCTAGGCATCAGAAATCTCAAAATTTTTAAACTTAGAATCCCCATATCATTATAAAACTTGGTAGGAATAATTCTAAGGGTACTATCTTCACTTTGATTGCAAAATCTCAAGTGATTTGAAGCAAATTACTTTAAAGAAGGATTTCTAACTAGTCTAGACCTTGCCAGTCTACCTCACTCAAGTTTCATTTAAATGGGTTCACGGGTCTTTCGCATTGACTAAGGCAATTTAAATTTAGGTAAACCTTTCTCATATAGACCTCGCGTACATAGATTCTCGGTATAAAAGTTAGCAGGTGATCACGCTCAGTCCGTCTCTTAACTATACCAATCGTGATTCAAAGTTCAAACACCTCTCTAAATGCAGACGAGGGTGTTTGTTCTACGAAGGGGGGGGCAGCGAAATTACGCCTCTGATTTCTCTTTCAATGCCAACATACCTGTCTGGCAGATGGATGGCAGATCTGAAATGCACATAAAATTATCCTATTGCTTCCCGGTAGGCCAATCGGTTTAATGGGATGCAAATGCGGGTGATACAGGAATCGGTCGTGGGTGGCAGGAATGTGATGGTCGATGTATTTTGGTCAGTTGAGGGGATTCGTGGGTGATGTAAGGTTTCCGACAAGCTTCGAGGGGTTTGAGGGGATAAAAAAGTAAAACCTGTGAATTCGTGTGTATTTGATGTGAGATTTCATGTAATGTTTTGGCCTCACCTGAAGGATTTAGAGTGAATGAAATTTCTGGATATTAATATTTTGGATAGTGTCATATCTACTGAAGTGGATATGCATCATCATTTCGACTGATGCATAAAGCGGAATTCGATTTCGAAAAATACTGTGAAATTTGATTGCTATAATTGGAAAAAATGTATTAACCTAGTATTTGTTTAGTAGTGTAAAAAACGGTAGAGGTTGTGCACCCGAGAGGATATCAGGATCAATCGCATGTCTAAAAAATTATACAACTATCTGTAATTCTTTTGGTCCTGAAATATTGAGCTAGAACTATTAAAATCAAACTTTGGAGCGTAACGTGAGTGTTGCTACATGGAATTAAATGTATATCCATACCTAATTATGTTAAAATCTTTATCTCAACAAGATCCATTACACAGGGGATTTTAGAAAAGAGCTTCCGGAAATAGAAACTTCTGTTTTCTAACCACTCAAATAGCAGTGTCATAGCCATAAATGATTTTAAACGATGATATTAAAATGTTTCCGGGATATAAAATCATGCAAGCTGCTTTCTTTGGTAAAAGGGAATTTCTTAATTCTAATCTGTCTAATGTCTCTATCCATTCTCACAGCATACCGGTTTTCTCCCCCCCCCAAATAGCTTCATGTAAGTAACTAAACTCCCTTTCATCCGAGTACGATACTTTCCCACTGACGTTTTGATCAGGAGAAATGCAAAGGGATAGGAGCACCCCCCTAAAGATATTTCTTACTATGCAAAAATAAATGAAATTAAAAGGAATTGCCCCATTACTGCCTTTTTGTTGCTGAATCCTCCAGCTCATCATTCCTATCTATTTTCATCTTCTCCTCCAGTCGACCGTTCATTTGGACTTTCGCCGCATAAAAAAGCAATTACTCCGCCCGCAATTAGCACTTTCGATGCTCCAGACGGAGTGTGATCTATGGGGCGGAATCCAGAGCGGCGGCGGCGCGAGGAGCCTTTTGCCCACTAACCTCCTTTCGGGGACCAGTTTGAAGAACGTGACTGCCGACGCCGCACGCGAGAAACGGCGACGTTTATCCGCTCGATTTGCCAAGCGACAATCGATGGCCAAGAATCGACAATCCAACACTTTAAAGTTTAAGAAATTAAAATGCTGTACACAACGACCAGCTAAAACTATTTTATAACTTACGCATCGGCCTATCCATCTTGAAAAAAATTGCTGTCGCTGCAGATTCATGGGTAATATCTTAATCGTGACATCCCCGTTAATAGCCTCTTATGTTATGTTATCCATAAATTACTTCACCTCACACGTACGTAAACCGGAGTGCAGGGAAACCCATTACAAAAGATTGCATTCGGATTCTCAAATATTTGGATATGAAATCCAACATTTCATTTAAAAAACTCTTCAATGCTATCCTATGAGAGATTTCTCAAATAGGAGTGGAAGGGTTATTCTTCTTGAGCAGGGACATATTTAGAAGGATAACCTGGCCTTATCGTCCCCGTACCATAATTATGAGAGATAATCCATTCATCCTTGTGGATTCGAGGGGTTTTCATGCAAATCCTCATGGGGTTTTTAATGAGACATGGCGGAATTTAGGTGGACGATCTTGGAGGGATTAAATAATTATTTTAACATAGATATAAATGAATTTCTAACAAAAAAATGTGGGGAATTCATGTTGCCACAACCCATGGAGTGAAAGACAACGAAAGGATTAAGGAGAAAATGAGGATGGGGAGGAGAAACTGAACTGGAGATACTTGAAGGGAACAGAGGTTAAGATGTGAGAGTAGAGAATAGGTAGCAAAAACTGATTGGGCAACTTTTTAAATCATGATTTAACCAGTGTAACGAGGAGAAGGGTGTTCCTAAAATCCTAATATAAGGGAGTTACTGACAAGAGGGAGAAGTGTTATCAATTCTCTCTCCTCGAGACTTATTTTGTAGATGATCTCAAATTAAATAAAAATATAGAACTTAACAAAACCTTACTGGTTAAACTTGTTTTAGAAAAATTTTTTTATCGTTAAAAGTATTAAAGTAAATATTTAAACATGATCTCAATTTCTAACCACCATTTACGGATATCGTGCTGATAAAAAATTAATAAATTGCAAAAAATATATATCATTACAATTTAACGATATAATAAAAAGATAAACTATCGTAATAAAAGTAACTATAAATAAATGAGTTAACTGATTTTATACTATGAATTTAGCATTTTTCTTAAATAAAGTTTGAGAAATTGCGAATGAATACTATGAATAACACCAAGATAAATTCCTGCTGTATCACTCTCGTGTCTTTTTGATGGCTACGCTTGTCTAGGAATTCTTATATGACATTGTCATCACTTAGATCCTATCTCAAACCACATTTCATCTCTTTTCCTCTCTAAAACCCTGAATCGATTACTACTGTGTGTATCTATTTCCTTTATTTCGTGTCTTTTCTTAAATAGAGTAGACTTTTATACTTGATATTCGTGCTCAGGGCTTATGCTCAGAATGAACTGAGTTTTCTGAGAAACCATCTTGTGACACTTGTTTTCACGTAGATGTGTGCAGCAGACACTGAGAGGAACGAATCTTCTCTTCAGAAGCGTTCGATTCGAAGGAATTTCTGTTAAACTGTACTTTGGTTTGGTGTTAAAATTTATTTCGACCCTAAAAAGTGCATTTGTAGCAGCAATTTTATGTACCTTTTGAGAGAGAATATAAGTTTTATAATCATTTTTTGCATAAGAGGAATACGATGTGCTAGCTCTGTCTATTGAGATTCAGACAGTGATATTCTTCTATTTGTTTGTTTGAAGTAATTTGATAAATCTTTGGGTAAGTTAAATGTTTTTATATTTTAAAGTTATATTTTCAATGTTATAACTTATAACTAATGTCGTGGTATTATGATGTCTTTGGCATTATGAATATTTGGTCTTGCCTTAGCATTTTTGTAAATTATAACTACAGTCACAATACAACTTATAGATTTAAAATCAAGAGTTAATAACTGTGTTTTGAAAATCATGTTAAGATTTGGGTAGTATTAAGTTAACTGGAGTTTGTTTATCTATTGCCCAAACTCTTATCTATACCCATATTGAGATGCATATTAAAAGCTATTGGTATTATTCGCTTTTGGGATGTGGTTATTAACTATAGATATTCTTCCCTTAACTACCCTCATTGGCATTACATTGCTTTGTTTATTTTTGGTTCAATTCAGTTACCTTCCCCTTTAGTATAGCTAAGCTGTTTTGGTTGCTTAACATCTCCAAATTTTTACAGTTGCCATTGATATACAGGTACCTATATGTTTTATTTGGTTGATTTGTAGTTTTTGTTGAAATTTCTTATCTTTGGTGACCAAAACAGCTTGATACCGGAATTGAACCTTAATTTTATTGCATTTTCTATAAATAAGATATATTTTTGAATTTATAAAATTACTTATATAAATCAGAATGTTGCAAAAAGCTTTCGTGCATTTATACTCTTTTTGCCCAGACAATATAATAAGCATCATATCTTTCCTATACGCATGACCTTTGAAATAGTCTTCCTACCTCTCTATTGTGTACACATAAAACTCTAAGGACAGGGTGAAAATTATTTAAAAAAAGAGCAATTTACGTTAAAAAAACACCCGCGACCTTTCGAACCCCCCTATCAAACGCATGCGCGGGAGTCGCAGCAATTCTTTTGTGGCGAGAGGGACACAACACACTGTGACAAAATACCTCCTGTCACGGCAGCCCTCTCTGACCCATTGTTTCGAGCCGTCACGTGACCCTTGAAAAGGTTTATGATTGGCTGCCGAAGGGCAGACGACTCCAGAAGATATCTTCTCGCTGTCTTCACTTTTGGATTGAAATAAGTTACAAAGAATGGGTGATAATCAGGCAGGGAAATTACTCGGGCGGCATCCTCTCTGCATTTAGAATTTTTCAAGTTCCCCGAAGCAGGGACGGCTTGTGGTCAAAATTATGACGAAATTCGGCCGAAATTACTTGCTTTACGGTTTTTTTATGCCATCCTGTTGCGCATATCCTACTTGAGAGTCATTTCATTTTACAATTTATTCTGGTTTTAGAGTTTTTTTATTCACTCATTTTTTTTTCAAATCGCGTCGAATGAGAATCTTTTACATCATCCAGTCGCTGTGTCGATACATGTTCTATTCTCCCTCGCACCCTTATTAACCACTGTCCACACAAGCATAACTCTGTTTTGTTTCTCTGGTCCATTGACTTATGTGGTGTACAAAATGGAAACGTGTGTCCACTAACAGATGGGTAATTCTTCGGTGAGTCAATATTAATCTGCATTTCTTTTTCATTTGTCAAAGTAAATTTTACTTAATTAAACCCAGGGTTCATACTTCATTGCGCAGGACTTTCTATTTTGATATATTGTATCATCTTTCAAAATGTTGATGAAAACTGATTCACTCTGTTTAACTTACTTTTTCATGAAAATATATAATATATAAAATACCCATCTTACTTAAATTCTATTTATAATTCTAAATAGTATAACTCATCGGTGCAACAGCCCATTAGAACCAATGCCTATGAATGCCCATATTCAATTTTATGACCGATTAATCAATACTACATCTCAGTTATTTTTTATTGATGCAAATTTTGTGAAGGGATACTTGTTGAACAGTCTATAACAACACAATCAATTCAAAATCCTATTTAAATTCTTCCTCCTTTAGAAATATTTAAAGTATTCCAGATACAAATGTCTAATTCACCATCCAGTCAAAAGAAACCTTTTTCACCATTCGAATTTAGCCCCTACATTATTGTATACTTCTATATTTTTCCAAGATGAGATCTCCATCCCTTAACTCTCCCTCTAAAATTACAATGATACCAAGTTATTAAGATCGTCTTTATGAGCAAAATTTAAACGAGTTTTTCTCAAAGTACCTTTTGTTGGTTATGAGTTACTCCTTCGTAATCACACCCACAGACAGACAGAAACCTTTGAAAACTAGTTTTTACTTTCAAATATTTATCCCATTCCATTGAAAGGTTTGGATCCTATAGAGCATTCGCACATGACGTCACTTGGAGGACAAAAACAACGTTGCTAAGGCTGTTGTTAGGGGCGGGAACTAGAAACATCCAATAGAAGCATTCGCACATGATGTCACTGGCGGGCAAAAACAACGTTGCTAAGGCCGTTGTTAGGCCGAGTCATGTGATTGAAAATGCTCTATTGACCATTCACGTAATTTTTGGTTCATGAAAATTTTTCCATACAAGTTGGACTTTTCACAAACCTACATTCATGTCTAAATAAATTCATTATTTTTTAACTTACAGCTCTTTGACTTTTACTGTCTCACTTTTTAGTATCAATGTCAACATTTGATTTTAAATTTCTAGTTTGAATTTAATTTTAATGAAAAAATTGCAAATTTAGTGGTAATTCGTAGTTCCTTCAAAATTCTAGTTTCCTAATCTGAAAGTTTTTGCCTTAAAATTGCATTGTTAGTTAAAACTTGGTTAAAAAGTACTGCATAAAATACTGGTTTTTCATGATGTAGTACTTTAAAAAGTGACAACTTTTTCCACGGCTAAAACTTGCGACGTTTGAACAGCTGTTCTATGTCATTAATGCTTAGTCACTTGTATCAATTTTGTCCCTAATTAAACTTCAAATTAAGTGTACTTAAACAAATTCAAGGAAAGAACTGAGCTCAAGCAATGCGGAACATTGCATGCTTGGTAGCGACAGTAGCGGGGTTTTAATTTGTCTCTCTGGACAAACTGTGCACTTCCTTTTTGACAAGTGCCACTCGAATCGTTTTGTTTCGTGCTGTCGTGTCACATGAGAGTTAAATGTTTTGTTTTTGGAATCACGATTTCAAACCAAGTCGGAAAATCTCAATATGTTATTATTTTGATAAAATGAACAGTATCTGTTTCCGTCTAAAATCGTTAAAATATTAAGATTTATTAACATTATTGAGAGAAACTTCTCCAAATTGTATCTAAAGCAAAAGAAGTTTTGAAAAAAGAAATACTTTCTGGGCACCCTAATGGTCAAGGCATAAATAAAATACGACTTCACCAGGCAACGTTGGTGTTCACAATTTACTTTGCGTAGGAGTCCAAATTGATAATTCGGTCGGCAGACATACTATAAAAGGACGATACCCAAAATAACGGTCTGCCCCAGACACCTTGCCGGATTCCTCAAAGGAAGAGAGAGGATCGGTTGCATTAATTTCTTCGCCTCTGGCCACAGAAGCGTCTTTCCCAGTCGACCACCCACGCGCCATGACACGCTGACACACAGAGCGGCGGTGGCTGCCGCTACGGGGGCTCACCTTCTGAAGGGAGGGGCTACCTGAGGAGCAAATACTAATTACAAAGGCGGGAGAAGTACAAAAGAATTCCTTGCTGTTGCCTTGAAAGAGAGGATTTCTCTTCTCAGAACTCTCAGGGAGGTGCTAGTCTTGAGAGATTTTTTAAGTATTTTTTGAGGGGTAAGGTGGTTTTTTATGGTTGTCTTTTGAAAAAATATGATCTCTAATGATATCTGAAGTCTTACAAATATTTTGAAAACTGTCTCATAGTTATTTGTAGGAAGGTTAGACCTTGTCTGTAAGACATTCCGTTAGGGAGAAGTAAGCTTATCGGAAAATACGAATTAATATGTATAGTATATCTATTGCTATGTCTTTTAAATAAAAAGAAAATGTCAAGAAAAAACAGTTGAAGTATTTTGATCAAAGTCTAAAAATATAGATCATTATAGAGAATTTTAATTTCATAACATAACATCTAGTCACTATTAACATAACAGATAACATAAGATACACTAGATATTATAATCTAGTCACTTTAGCGAGCGAATATGCTCAGTAAAAACTTCTGTTTTAAATAAATTCCAAATTTTTAAAGTTTTTAATGTAATGATTTTTTTCTCATACAAATTTATCTTTTCGTTTACATAAATAAATACTGTGAATTGAATTTTAGAATTTGAGCAACCGTGAACAGAATTTTTTTTAGTTGGGTATACAGGTTAGGTCACAGATGGACGCTGTACTACAAACCAGACTGTCTCAAAACTCAATACATTCCACTCCAGGGACTCCAAGGAATTCCCTTTTGAGGTATAAAACTCTGAAAAGCATCGAAAAAGTTGGCGATTTCTTCTCGGAAACGTTCTCTTCCTCCTCTACCGACGGCTCTTATTGTGCGCCTTCAAGGAAAATGCACCAACCCCTGAGACAAGAGTTGATATGAATGCGTCTTATTTGACTGACAACGCATTGTTTACAGAGCTCTTAATATATTCCGGAGGAAGTATTAAAGATGCCTTTTCGGCAAACGCGCTCGTAGAAAAATTTTAAAACTATTTACTATAAATGATGCATTTTACCGGCATTTCTACTGTGGAGAGCTTTTCTTTTTGTACTTATTGTTCTTTGAGAAAAATATTTTTCCGTTAACCTTACAATCGAGTTGGTTACTTTGCATTTTACGTAATTTCTTTGTCATCTCTTAAATAATAATTATTTTAAATTTTTGAAACCTTCTCTAATACTTCTAATGTTTGACTATTTGTGCATAAGTATTTTAAGAATGTTAGATATTTAAAGAGAATGCTTGAATATACATCCCCATGAAGTTTGGAAAAGTATATCAATATCATATTTTTAGGGTAAAATTAGTTCTATTGGAGACTAATAAACTACAGACATAACCATGCAATGTTTGCTCACTTAATGGATGCGGGAAGTGACACTGAATTTATAACTATTTTTGAACAAATTTCTGAATTGAAGGCGACTTAATTATAATCCCTCTAAATATCATTATTCAGAACATAACTTGCAGCTTTAAATTAGCCTTTTAACGACATTTATCTTTACAAGAAAATATTATATTTGATAAGGAAATCTGGATTCTTGGGGCCTATCCTTGATACATGGCATGCTGGTACTAATAGGTACTTTCTTAAAAAATAGGTTATTACTATTAGTTCTAATAGGTACTTTCTCAGCGAGCACCTCCCGCTTCACACCCGACCCCTCTTTACATCGGAGCATATTCATTCCATTCATTTCTAAACACGAACGTCCGAGCTGGAACTCTAATCACGGGTGTCCGAGTTACACTCTAACGTCTCACCATCACTATGCCGGGCGGAATGTCAAATGCCCATACTATCCACTCCATAGAAATATCTACCACGCATTTCCCGGCGTCAATAGGAGAGGGAAAAGTATCGCTTCGGAATTATTAATAATAAAAGGCCGAGGAGGAGCATCATCAAGGCCGTCCCGATATAATTCCATTCATCATCCTCCCAGCGATCACCCATGTTTCCTCACTGTTTAGAGAACGTGATTCCATTATCTTGGCAAGGCCAAGTCGCGCAGGACACGTCCGATCCCACTTTCATGCCCAATTACCTGGTCGTGACCACGGTGTTTGCGACTTCGAGGGGACGGAATGATGATTGGATTCCTCCTTCTCGCGGTGACGTGTCGGTAAACAAGGGAGTCCGCGTGCGCTCGGATTGATGAGTGGGTCGGGAACTTCTGTGTTTGGTCTGTTATTGCTCCAGATTGGGGAATGTGGGTTGGATTTTGGTGTGTGCACGTGGGAGGATGGTGATTTTCATCCAAAAGTTGGAGAAGAATCAGTTAGTTCATTTAAAAGTCCTATAAAAAGGCTGTAAACACAAGTAAGAGGTTTATTTGGTCCCCTAAGATAAAATATTTGCTAAATTTACTTTGTGAAAATATCTTCGGCTGTCTATGACTATGCAAACTGTTGTTACTTGTTCTCTATATAGTTGTGTGCAATTTTTATCGTCAATCTAAGTGTCTATCAATCCAAGAAATGTATCTTACATGATTTCTGTGAGTCATATCAGTAGTCTAGTTGGAAAAGGAATTTTTTTAAGTCAAAACCTAATGATGCAATTTTGGGTGTATGTTTGTTCTTTATTGGATTAATTACAATAAATAGAGACCCCAATTTTCTTGGAGGACAACTATAAACAACCCAGCTTGAAAAGTGAGCAACTATCAGAAGTAGCACTTTAGACCCCAAAAAGCTGGGAGAGTGTGGTAATCATTGGTTATCATAATATGGCGAAGCTATCATCAGTTCTTTAGGTCTCGTAGAGGGGAATTCCTTTTTATTTTCAAACATTAAACATTCCTTAAGTTGAAAGTGTTAAAATAGCCTTAATAGTCCAACAACACGGCACGAGTTCAAAGAAACATTCCAATAAAACGAGAAATGCTAATTTATTCAAACCAGATCCTAATCAAACCTACAAGTTATCCTCAAGTAATAAATCTTCCCGCAATAATTAAACCTTTTTGGGATTTTAATCAACTTATTTAAAACATCCATCAAAATCCTCCCTCTTTTAACCGAGAAACCCGGACTGATGCAGAAAATCCAGGCTTTACCCAAGGCAAATACACGGGATGATCGATATCTTTATTTAACAAATATGGTAATGTGAGCCGATAGCATGACTTACAATGTCACTTGAACAAAACCCGAAACTTCAATAGCCCAGAGCACTGAGCTGTCATTCATTCATTGCAGGAGACGCGTGGGTTATTTCTGTGGGTGAATATCCATGTTTTCTTCCTATTGCACAGTAGGAAAATATTTTTTTATTTTATTTCGTGGAGGATTTTTTTTCTAGCTGCTGTTGATTGACATTTCACCTTTAGAGTTCATTTTGTGTTGTGACTAGGATTCTTTTCATATGCAAAGAGGGTCAGAGACAATTTGTTAATGATATCTCAGGTAGGAGGACAAGACAATTCAAAGTTAGGTAATGTTTCTGCATTGTTGAATGCTTAAAAATATTTCCAACTAGCTTTTAACATTTCGATGTTCGTATCGATTCTTACAATCCATTAGTTTTTACCCTCTTTAATTGATTTTGTTTAAGAAACGCGAAAGAAAATAAGAAAATTATATGTTTATTTTTTCCATGGAAGCACTCAATTTTCCTTTCAGAGCTTTCTTTATTTGTTGTTTAATTGACTTCATAAATTTTTTTCTATTAGCTTAGGTTCTAAAAGTACTAAATTCCAAAGTATGGATTTAAAATGTCATTCTTGTGCATTAATAAACAAAATATCTCTTTTAGACTTAAATCATTATAACTTTTAAAAAATTAACTGTCATGAGGTGGTATAGAGTTGTTGATACTAACTATTATTCATCACCAACATTACAAGCAGTTTTTTTTTGTTTGCTCCAAAGCAGCTAACTCTCTTTTCTCCCACTCATAATGAATAGTAGGAAGTTAGTTTATCTTGAAGGAAGGTAGATAAATGTAGCTAAACGTTAACTATTTTGAGAGTTCTTCACCTCATTTGGGGTTTCATAAACTGGTGTGGAGATCTGTAAGTGAGTTGAGTGGTTAGTTCTTTACGGGTGGAATGTTATTTCGAAACCCCATGCTGTTTGTCTTAATGGAATGAAAAACATTGAAGAAGGGTGAAACCACAGTGTTACAAGGAAGTCACACCCGATTTGTGTTTTTCTAAAATTACTTGCAGCAAGTGAAAGTGGAACGAAAATGAAGTAACAATGTCTGAGGTTTTGATTGAAAGGTGTCACGCAAACTTACTTCTATATTATGTATTTGCGAGATTCATATTGTTCCGTAAGAATTTACTTTTAATTGAGGCTTGAATATTATATTAAGTTTCTCTGTTTGTTAAGTTCTAATTATTTTAATGGACAACTTACTTCTAATGCAAATTTCAATATGCCATTCGATTTGTAAATATTGCTGTACTACCATAAATAAGCATTTTTGTACTATGTTTTGGAGTAAATCAGTTATTTTAAAAAGAACGTTTTCTCTACCTTTTATTCATTTCTAAGGAACGAGAAGGACTTTTCAATCTATTTTTAACATAAGAACTATATTGGGACAACATCGTATGAGGCACAAGTTTTAGTATAAATTTTCAAAACTTTGATGCACAAACAACCTGCTGCCCCGTTTAACATCTCCCAAGTGCTCTGCAAAGATCTTCCCTTCTCAAAATTCCTCACCTGAAAAGTATTGTCTCCTATTTATCTCATTGAGATAATTAGCAATTTTTTGCTGTAATACTTGTTCATAGTAGGGGGAGTCGTTTGAGGTTTCGTCTTTCGGTTGGAAGATAATTTCCGATCTCCGGATGAGATACCAGTGTAATATCCTGCTTGACACTACCTTTAAGAAAAAGAAAGACATGCTCCATGAGTGAGTTAGAATCCAAGGGGCTACAAGCATGGCTACCTAGACTCATGAGGCTATAGAAGCTCGAAATCGCGACGCGAAATAGCAGGCAAGATGTCACTTTTCAACAGACTGGATTTCAGACTGGAGTTGCGCTGTTGTCCAAAAAGCTAATGAAGTGTGACGTCTTGCCTACTATTTCACGTCACGATTTCGAGCTTCTCTGGCCTCATGAGTCTAGGTGGCCATGCTGCAAGGGATTGTTCTGGGTGGGTTGGCAAGCTTGCGGAGTTTTTGCCATGTATGTTTTTGATGAGAAGTTTCCTATTCAAATAGCAGTGGGGAAACAGAAGACTTGGAAATCAAACTACAAGTTAAACAAAATTTTCAGTATTCACAATTTTACCAACAACGGGAAAGGGAACTTTTCATCCACAGCCTCTTGGATTCCCATCACCCAACTCATATCGTCTGCGAGTGAGAGAGAGGTCCCCCTGAACTGAATAACGGGAACAATCGGTTCCGAACCGTTCTTCTCGGAACCCGTAAAGGTCCGTCAAACTATTTTAATGTCCGTCGTTGCAGCAACCACTTTCACAAACGTACAGACCACCCATTTCCCTGTGCAAACAAAGCTGTCCAAAGCCTCCGTCTCTGAAGCACAGAAGGAGAGCAACGCTGTGGAAGAACGATCGGCGTTTTCTTGTGCGAGCGGTATTTAGATCATCTGTGAGCTGAAAACGGAGCGTTTTTTTGCCTCCTTTGCGTAAGTTTCAGTGTCTTTATTGACTTGTTTTGTGTGTTGGTGGCTCCTGTCTGACGCTTTTGTGACCTGTTGGTGGTCTTGTTAGCAGGTTGCGGTCGGTGGTTGCAATTTGGGTGGACCAGGCATTGGTAAACAACGTTTAAAAAGTTGTCCGTCTACCTTTCATCTACCGGTTTTCTTTTGGGTAAACAGTTTAATTCATCATCACCTAGAATTTTTTTTTAACATTTATAACTCAATTGGAAATTAATAACGCTTTATCTTTTTATGTTTATTTATCTTTTTTGAAGAATTTTACGTTAGTTTTTCTAGTTTACTAAAAGTCTGCTTCCAGGAGATTTCTGGCTCCTGGAGCAATCTTAAAAAGCTTCGTCTCTAACAAGTGCTTCATGATTTAATATGAAAAGAATTGATCTTATTAAACATTTCAAGGTTACTTGATATCATTTTGCTTTCTGAAGAGCTCTGTAAATAATAGAAGGATTCGCTTTTCCTGTGTAAAATAAAATCACCATCATCATTTAGAATCGATTGGTTCAATGATATATGAGAGGTTAGAATCCAAGGGGATGCAAGTGACAGTTTGGGAAAACTTCTGCATACGAAGGGGGGTTGGGAAGCTTGGGAAGTGTTTGTCTGTGTTATCCTTTATGTTCTATGTTTGAAGACTTTCCCTTCAGCCTGTAACATTTTTCTTAGGCTTAAATATAAGCGGTCTTTAACAGTTTCTCTCAAGACGTATAATTCATCTTTTATTGTTTAGGTATGCAGACATAACAGAATGGCACAATGACCAATAACCAAACCATAAAATCAATGGGTTTTTTTTAACTTCAAAAACATTTTTATTCAACGCTTTTCACACTTTTTTTAGTAGGAATACGCCACTATGTGACCTCATAGATACACTCCTACCTTCAATTCTTGCCAAATCATTGATTTTTTTTTTTCTAAATTGTCTAAATCGTTAAACATTCCTCATATGCAAGTCATCTTTAGTAAAGGCCATTAACAACCAACAATCTCAATTCTGCAATATTTAACTGGGTATTGGGGGAAAAGAGCATAATTTTATAGTCATTACGTAAAATCCCGTGTCCCATTCTAAAAAATAACCACAAGATTTCAAGAATCGCTTGCACAAATTCCTCCATAACCCATCATTAACAGTACTACACAAGAATCCGATTCTTTGCTTCAAAAACGTCCCATCCGCTAGCCTTCGGGTCACTTGGCACCCTAGGCACACTGCGCATACTCACGACGTTGCGTCCTCCTGTCATCATTAGGACGTTCTATCTAGCCTTCATTCCACGGCAAGAAACTCTGACCTTGAGTCTGCCCAAATCCCCAAGAGAAACTGTTTTTTAGACACCTTGTGGCTTACTGGAGATTTTTGCAGGCCAATTAGTCTGCTATCTGACGGAGAACAATGAAATCATGGTGAATCTCTGATTGTTGTAGTTCTGTGTGCTTATTAGTGGTATTCTACCTTTTTTGTGGAGTTTTATAGTAAATATTGCGGTTTTCATGATTCATGGAAGAAAAACTGTTTTTATTAAGCCTTAGAAAGGAATACATCTCTAAGGATCTAACTAAACATGACTTTACATATGCATTTAAAACTTCTACATCCATAGAGGGTATCTTTTAGGTTTCTAGCAAACCCAGTGTATGTGCATCGATACCTGGGGCTTTACTAAAGACGATAAAAAATATCCTACTGGCATTTTTACGTAACCGTGATATTAACTCCCGGACTCTTTTATTCATAGACAAACTGATTAAAGTTTTATTTCTTACTCAATATCTATTTCAGTATTATTTCTCTTATAAGAAGCAATGTTATTCTAAGTAATTAATATAAGATAAACTGAGATACTTTTTGAAAAATTCCTAGGTTTTTAATTTCAGTTCAGTATCGTACCATAGAAATTTTCATATTCTCATACTTCCACCTTCCATTCCATAATTTTAAAACTTCCTAGCCAAAGGAATTACGTGACCATTTAGTACCTCTGTATAGGGAACATATAGATGTATTTATATTCTAAAATAAAACTGTTAGTACTGTTTTCATCTAATAACATTTTAATAGAGTAATCTCCACACGTTCATCTTCTCATGACCTAAATGATACATTTACGAGTATGAAAAGATAACATAAAGCTATAGATTTACTATATTATATATATTACGTCTATATAATATACTTGCTATAAAGTATTGATTAATTACAAGCTATTCAGAATAAATACCCACTCCGAAAATTTTTGAATGAACGCGGAATGAGTAGCCCTCAACGTCGGAGTAATATGAAATTCCATCTCTAAGAACGTCTCCAAAGGTAGCACCTACAAAACCGGAATCCCCAAGCACTGAATAATGGATGTTTTTAATAGGCTGGTGATTTAGGAGGCGCATCGGGAGTAATTTTTTCGCGAATGCGTTTCGTCACGACACCCGCTTGTTTATTCAGATCTCCGTTTTTCTGCACGAATTGTTGGTGCTCGGCCCATAAACAGTTTCATTTACTGCGGACGGCTCATTTCTGATAGCGTCACCTTCTTGGTTACGGGGAGAGTTTAACAGGTTTTTTGTTTGATGCAGCTGAACACGAGCTCGGATATTACGAGAATACGGTTTGAGCGAGGACCATTTGGTTGGGAAACAATGTTAATTTAACGGAACAAAACCTTTACGAAGAAAACTAGAATTTAACAATTAATGATGTTTTTAATAACTCATATCCTTCTGTCTGAATTTAAAAAATTACTATAAATTATAGAATTTATAGTGAATCGCAGCCGCCAACGTGCTACACCTCTACTCTAGAGTTTAAAGATACATGAATTTCCCAAATATTCACTGCAGTTAGATTCTAACGATGCTACATTATTCAGAAAAAAAAAACATACATAACATTGATATTTACTTTGACAGTAATCATTAGGTATTTTTTTGAAATAATTAAGATTCATTCATAGAAATATTAAATGCTAACACTAATAAATAAAATACATAAAGGATGAAAATACAATAATTACACTTTTGAGATAGCAGAAAATACACGTATTGATATGTGTTATGCAGTCTCTTTACTAGGTCTGCTCTTTACAAATTATTTTCAAACACATATTACTGTTTTAATTACTTTTGGTTTATAACAAGGACTTGGTGAGAAAAAGTGCTGTGGCCCCTTCTCTATGTAATTGTGTTTAACAAACTGTATTCTTCTTGGTATATATTCTTCTTGGGTTGTATTTGTATAGATACAGGCATAACACCTTTGTTAGTTGTTCTAAATAATGCAATGAAATAATTATATACGGTTAAGGTTTAAGTAGTTTTAAATATTATTATCAACACTAGGGGGGGGTATCGCCCCCTGCTCGCTATCGCTCGCCAACCCCCGGGAACTGCTGACGCAGTTCCCCTAGGATTGCTTCGCAATCCTGTGCTCGCTACTCTCGCTCGCCATACGCTGGTACAGCCTAGCTGAGATTGAGTACTACCTGGATTTGAACCCAGGTTATTGAGCGTTTCGTGATTACGAACATTGCAAATACACTCACCAAAACGTAAACAAAACACAAAACCACGACAAACCAACCGTTGCCAAAGGGAGAAAACAAATACCGCCAAATTCGTGAGCCACGTACGTAAGAGAATTATATATATAGATTTTTAAAGGTGACCGTATATCTCCCGTGTCCCAGTTCATGCATATGTCCTTTAATACATTTAAAAAGATTAGCAGTAGAAATAGGCGTTTTTGTTTGAGAAAAATGTGAATTGTATGTAACAAATAAGGATTAAATAAAAAGATTTTTACTGATACTTTAGGCTGATGTAGAATTTTTTGAGGGAAAATATTCTTTAAAATCTTACCTTTGCACTATTTTCCTGTTTTTCCAGCCGGATTTTAAAGAAAATGTGTCAACATATGTTCAAAAAAGAAGATTCTTTTTAAAACTCTGAATCCTAGAGGTAAAACCTTTAGTAAAAACTTTCTTTGCATTCATTTACACTACAGAGATTGCTGTATCCTGGTTACTTTCTTTGTCCAATCTTCCTGCTTTATCGCTTTACTCAGGAAAACGTGTTCTAAAAATTGCGTTAAAAGTAATAAGAGACGGAGAAAAGGTTTTTATTTTCGCCTCACGTGAAATGTACTGGTAATTCACATCAGCATGTGAATGTAATACACTACATTTTATGTCAGAGGACAACTTCTGTGTTTTACGACGCGGCTCGGTTTAGTACGGGATGTGTGATAGAAATCTGTGTAGTAAACTATTTTTCTTTTCTACATATTTATTTTTAAACACTGCAAACATTTTTTTTATAAATTCTATTCTCGTGAATTTATTTCACAAATATTTACTTGGATGCTCATTGCTCAATCTCGTTCATGAGTTAAATTTTAATAAATTCCTCACCTGCTGAAATTTGTGACATTGTTTACAATTTTTACAATTATGTTATAAAATAAATCTAATGTAGTTAAGGGGCTGTTCAAATATTACGTAAGCACCTAAGGGGAGGAGGGGGTTTGCTATATGCTTATTTAGCCTGACAAGGGAGAAGGGGGTATGAGTGATGCTTACGTAAGGTGTTACAAACACTGCATTTTCGAAAATCTCTTGTTTCTTGCTTAAATAATTACAAAATTCAACAAAGTTTAAATTTTACAGAAAAAAAAACAAATTAGGGAAAAAAAATCAGCTTTTTGATTTCACAAGGAAAATTTTAACCATAGTTTTAGTGTTCGTGCATGGAGCACAAATGAATTTCTGGAATCACAGTTAAACATTTTCTACAAAAAAAGAACAAAAGGGTAGAAGAGTTTTCTTACGTAATTATGAGGGGTGGTTGCGGTTTGCTGACAAGGGGGGAGGGGGGGTTAAAAATAACTAAAAACATGTTTACATAATATTTGAACGGTCCCTAAATTCCTAGTTCATAAGTGGTCCGAAAAATTTAGCGGAAATACTGACCAACAACCGATATTTCAAGAACGCGTAGGAAATAGCTCTCCACTTAAATATATTCCGACAAGTTGACCATGTCTGTGTTTTCTTAAATTATTCCTGTAAGGCATCAATCTGAGTCAAGGTAAACAGGTCGTTTTCCTTTCAAGATCAAAATGTCCCTTCATTAGCTATTCACTGGATCATTCCATTGACGTGTTCCACGCTCCCTCTTGGTTTTAATACGCAATAATTTGTCACCGCTGGACGTTGTTTTTGTTGCTTATTATTCTCTTTAAGCTTGTGTGCTTCATTAAGCTTCTGCCTAAAGCTTAGTATTGCTTTATAAATATGAAAATAAAATTTTAATCGTGTGGTATGGATGGAGTTTATTAAGCTTTTCCCGAGGATAAATCTTGTGATTTCTCTTGAGAGACAGTTAAATTGGGGTTGCTGACCCTCGTACAAAATCGGTTTTGTAAACAACTTTGAATATTCATCAAATGCATACATTTTCAATTTTTGTTTGTTGAAACTGAATGATTTGAAGAACTGAATAATGGAAAATATATCACCATATGGGGACCAGCCCAACCCCAAAACACTAATTTGAAGGAAGCTCCGGATGAATCTACTACTTAGTGATTGTTTTCCAATTTCAAACAATTTAAAAGAACTCGACGATTGTAGGTAAGCAATATTCTTAAGCGGTTATTTGTGTTTTAGTTTATTTAATAATCAATATAGGAAACTTTTATAATTTCATAGAGCATTTTCAATCACATGAATCGGACCTAGCAACGCCCGTAGCAACAGACGCGTTGTCCTACAGAAGGTTAACAGTTACAGAAGATAACTGGTCGTGGAATTCTTCTATTGGAGCATTTGCAATCACGTGACCCCACACCTAGCAACCGCCATGGCAACAGATACCGTCGCACATAGCAACCGCCCTAACTAAAAACGCATTGACCTACATTAACTGGTCGTGACGTCACTTGAAAACACTCTATTGGTGAATAGGGGACTACGTGTGAGACATTATTGGGAAATATTATTGCTGAATCCACAGCCAGGGGAGCAAAATTTTGAAGATTCTTCTCTTAAAACACTTTTCTCAGAGATAGTTTGGTTAAGGTATTTGCATAGTTAGATGTCCATGCTCTAATCTTTAGTAATTCTAAATTACAAACTATTACTTCCGTGAGGATATAAAATGGCATTACAGTTCTGGACCCTGGACAAGCCCTATTGTGCTGCATTAATTCAGAAGCATCTGTCCGCTATTTCAAACCTAATAAAGCATCTACCATGCCCCAGCTCTGCTACCCTTGGCCTAAAGAACCTACTATTTTTTACGAATCAGTTGCCCCGCTAAAACCAACGACCGCAACAAGCACATCAGCAAAAGTAACAAGTTCCCATCGTAAAAAAAAGGGAAGCGAGATGGACAAAACTAAATGGGAAGCACGTCCGTTAACAACACACACACCTTGCCATCGCCGACACATTTCCGCGTTTTTCACCGGTTTTTCAATGGCCGTAAAAATATCAACGGAGCATTATCAATTTGGATCCTGTTGGATCTCTGGGGATCCGTCTCCTCTCCTGACATGCTCCGCGGAGCGTTCAGAGACGTTCTTTATTATCACGTGAGGAGACTTCTTCGGCGTTTCACTTACGAATTCTGTGGTTTGTCATTTCAATTTCTTTTCTGGAAGTAGCGTGAGATTTGAGAAAGGGGTATTGTGGGAGTGTGGTATTTGACTTCTTTTGTGATGAAATTGAGTTTGGTGTTTTGGGTCTTGTTGAGACATCATACATCATGGATTTGATTTTTTTTGTGCACACGCAGTGATTTAAGCGTTCAGCGATCTCTTGTAGTTCTTAACAGTGAAATCACATTACCATTTCTGGAAATGTTAAGGCTTATTCGTAGGGCTCCAGTATATGTTTGTCTAGAACAATTATGAATTCTCGTGTAATATTGGGTATACCTCTTCCAGCTGTCTTTCCATACGTAAGGTTTCGAATTTCTTGGTGTTCCTTTCTGAAACAGTTTAGCACATTTAAATAATTCAGACGATCATTTGTATATATTGTTTCGGTATATTTCCTATCTAAAAAAAGTCATTTGGTGCAGACAAATAATTTTTTAAGTAATACTATTTCATATATTTATAATATTTATTTCTTGAATTGATTTATAAACACACTACTTAATGGAAGGTGTAGAATTATATCGCCAACTGGAGAGTATTAGTGTCATTTTGGAACGTCTTTCCATCTTATCTTTTCAACAATTTTTTCTCTTTTCTTCAACTGTAAATAAAGTTTCCAGAGCAATCATCAAGCTTTAGACAGTCCAAAGTCTCAATCTTGCCTCCATGCTCTTCCTCCTATATTTCGTCATGGTCAGAGGAAAAAAGAAAACTGCCCGCAAAGTAAAATGCCCTTTTACAACAACAAAATTTCAGCCGTAAAATTTCCTCTCACCATAATTCTTCTTTTTCTTTGCTAATGGATCGAGCTAATGTAATAAAAATTTCAACCTAACGCCATTCAGTTTCGCAAATAAACTTACCAACATCTTAAAAAAAAAACATGTTCCTCACCCCATTATACAGCCACCATCCACCCTTAACCCTCATAACATCCCCAACGACCTCATTCACAAACTTTGAATTACACAAAAACAAATTCAGCAGCCTAAACCGCACTCAAGTGCAACATCCCGACCGCGGTGCCACCTGTTCTGTCGATACCCACGCAAGAGACACATTGGTACACTTCCCTCCACATCGGCCCACACCCAATCGTCTGTAGATCGAACGTTCTCACAACAACAAGAGGATCGAGGGCACCCGCTGATGGATGGATGGACCGGTCTTCATCGACATCCTCCATCGACCAAGTGATCCAGCAGGGAGAGTGGATCTTGTTGTCACTTTCGTTGGCGTCGCTACCTCAGGGTTTGGTTGCTAAGGTCTATGTTAAGCTAAATGAGATCTTGTTGCAGTAAGACTGTTAATTTTCTTTAGGTTGATTTAGAGATGGATGACGCTTTGGCGTCTTGTAATAATTGGAGATCTCGTTGACTTGATATCTATTCCAACAATTTGCAAATATTTCTGATACACTTTCTATAAGCTTTTGATAATAAGGATACACTGTAAAAAAATCTTGCCACTTTCCTTGGAAATAATGGGCAGCTTGGTTGCTCATTTTTTCCAAGTAATGTTCCTGGAAAATAGCAGGAACATTGCTGTAAAATACTGGTATTTCTGATTGATTTTACCGTAACGTTCCTGTTATTTTCCAGGAACATTCCTTGGAAACAATGGGAAACCCAGCTTCCCAGTTTTTCCAAGAAAAGTGGCAAGAATTTTTACAGTGTAAAAAGAAAATATGCTGGTAATTCCCCAAATGAAATAAGACTCGACTATGCTTTCAATTTATTCTTAAAGGGTTTTTGAATCTAAGCTTCGATTCCACTCGAGAATATGATTATTTTTTGAAATATGATGAGGTAGTATATAGTATTTACACAATAAACTTTCATAATATCTATCAATCTTCAAAGTCTTAAGTCAACTAAGATCATAAAAATTAATTGCAATTAGTGATTTACAATTACAGCATTCACAAAAGCTTACGGTTACATTTAAATTTTTTTGTCAGGGATCCATAATATTTAGAAGTGTCTACGCCACATCCCCCATGGAATCTAAGCTTGTGCAGGGACAACAAATAGCGTACATTATACTCACAACTGAAACCTTGAGAGACCACCTTAGTCCAAGTATAAGATATACTATTCGGAATCCAGATAAAAATAAAAGATATATACTCGCTACTAGTAAACGTTCACTGATCTTGTCATGGCATTACACGAATCGAGCTTAGTTAGTGCGTCTTAAATCACATTAAGGAATCAATGGGCGATGCTCATCCCATTCGACGACTCGGATTTGCATGTATGTATGACATAACAATATACCCCCATAAATTCTGTCCACCAAATGATTGTCCCATCGAAACGCTTTCGTAACGGTGCTCCGAAGCGTTCTTACGGCGTTGCCAAACCAATTGTTGGTGATGAATTGTCCGCGGCTCGTGGCCAATAAATCGGACGTCCTCCATCGACCAAGTGATCGGGATTGGGTAATGCCGGGCCAGCGGGAAAGTGCGATATCCACCGTTCCACTTTCGCTGCATGCATTGTCGCGGGGCCCACAGACGGGGATGGTATGTACTTTTCCGATTCTTCTTGCCATTGCATGTTTTAGTTGGAGAGGGGCATATTTCTAACGTGTATGCCCTATGGTTTTTATAGTGAGTCCAAGTTCATTTCTCATTCACACGCGTAGGATAATTCGAAGAAGTAGGGTCAAACAAAAAAAATCTAATGATCCAAAACTTCGAATTAAATGAGTAAATATAAGGTTCAGGGGACCGAGAGAAAAATCAGAGCTATCTCCACGACTGACTTTGAATTAAAGATAGACGTTTGAGTTATCCAACTTGGACGTCATGTGAAAGGTAATTTCATTTATTCGTTTTGGTGCTTTAATGATAATTTTTTTCTTAGTAATTTATATGCCATGTTTGTTGCAAATTAGAAATACTAGAAGGATGGTATTTAAGTATATACTACCAGACAGGGCGATAAATTTGTCTAGTACTGACAGGACGTCGTTGTCCTAAAGGAAATTAATTTTAACTTATTTAAGTCACATAATTTTCCCCAAACAATCGTTTCCACTAATGAAAGCCATTTATATGTAAGTAATATAAAAAGCTATGTTTTCATAATTCACCCCAATCAATGTTATCAATCGTAGTATTTTAAAAATTAAATTATTTCCTTCAAATGCCAAATGATCGGTGTTTTATAGCAAAATCATCCCTCCTTTTTGTATCAATACTTGATCAATATTCCTTGATAAACTATAAGTTATCTTCTACATTATTCAAAATAGATTATGCTAAAAGGAGTAAAAATTGGTGCTTATAGGATTCTCAGATTTTATATATGGCTCTAAATAAGTATTATAACAATTACGTAAGTGTTACTACTGCTGTTTTTTTTATTTTATAATGCCACTCAACTTTTGGGATTAGAAGAAAAAATTTCACTAAAACATATATTTCCTTTTTATAAGATTTGTATGAAACCAATGTTTTCATTTATGGCAGGTTAAATATATTTTTTCTCATCTCATACCTATTTGTGTTTTGAAATTTAGAGTCACCTTGTTTATTAAGTTTACCATCTTTATCAGTATTAGGGAAAATATCTATAGTTTGTTAGTAAAAATCCATATTTGACCATTACAATCTTTTCCTACTGTTGCACATCATTGTCTGTAATGATATCCTAAATATGAGTGGTTTACATTCTTAAAAAATATGTTTTTCCAGTAACTATTTAAAAAAACTAAATAAATCCCCATAATCAGTATGTATAAATTTCTTTTACATTGGTTCCATTTCCTGATTATTCTACCCAACTTTATGTCTGGTTCACTCAATACCGTAAAATATTTCGGATTAAACTGCTTTCATTTCGAAAAGTTGAAAAGGATTTCAGAAATTTAGAGGCTGAGAGGACAAGCAAAGTTCATTGGTTGTTCAAGGCTGCGTCTATATCCTATCGTACAGTAAATAGTTGAATTGTCAACCAAGGCCAATACGGATACGTGAATCATTATTTGAAATCCGCTTCCCTATTTTCACATATGCTTCATTACATTCCAAATTCTTTTGAAAATGGTGAACTTATTAAGTCCACTTCGATGATTTTATGTCCAACTGTAGTTATCTACAAAATTAAACATTGGAAAGAAAGGGACTTTGTTTAATAACGGATCTTCTACGGCTTTCAATTCTCAAGAAAGAATGAAATTAACTTTTAAATAGGACAGTTAGTTTTGTATTGATAATATCGATGTATGAAATGCGATGTCATCAAAACGAAACGTTTGAGATATTTAATAGTTTTTGTGAACGGAGGAATATCAAACAAAGCATGGTGCAACCAAAATTTCTTTGAATCATCTATATGTCTAAAACCGTAGTTTTATACAAGCAAAATCATTCGTTCCGTGATTTATATGGAAACCTGTTGTTGGACTAACAGCTCATTAGGATGTATTTTATATAGCAGCAGGTGTGTTCATATCCGATGTTTCAATACTGATTAGCGCTGTTGAGCAATTTTTTGTAGAGGACACGCGTCGACCCTAAAAAGTAACTCACTCCTGTCATTTTTTTACTGTTGTTCTATTTTGTCATCTAGTGTAGTACCTTGTTGGAAGATAGAATTGTTCGAGAGGTTCAACCTTTTTTTTTTTTTGGATGATGCTTATCCCATTGTACTATTATGTTTCCTATTTTTTTTTTCATGTTTCAATAATCGTATAGGTATAAGATCTGTGTTTTCAATCTCGATGATAGTAAAAAAGATATATGTCCAGGGTTTATTTTTTTTTAAAAAAGTTATGTTCTAAGTAGGAAGTTCAAACTCAATTTTGTTTCATATTTGTTTAACAATCATATTAAGTTGGCCACTTGAGTTATGCAGAAAAATCACAATAAATATCTTAAACTTTTTATAATATTTTTTTATGAAAATTCTCGTTATAAAAAATTTTAAAAATAATTTTCTGATAAAGTTAATAATTACACGAGCCCGCCGAGAGCCAAGCCGGGCTCCGGGGACTCCGGGCTCCGGGGCAAAGTTGACTAGCGGGAAAAATTGATTTCGGGAGAGGGGCAAGTATAAAAAAAAAATTAAGCATACATAAAAATTTGAGTACATAATTAGTTTCAAGAAACGGGGTACTGAAGATACCCCCAAGAAAGTTTTCAGAAGTATAAAATTTTATAAAGATAGTTTTAACTCAATTTAGGACATTAGTCACAACTTACTGACAGTCAGGTTAGTCTACTTCTGATGGGTTTGGAGCCTATGAAATATCTTTTGTGTAAAATTTAAAGAAATATGTATCATTAGCTCCTTCTGGATCTAGGTTTTTTAAGGGGTCTGGGAGTTTCCCCAGAAAATATTTTGTAAATTTTACCCTCAAAAACAGAGAATTCACTCATTTTTGGCCTTCTTAGTACAATAATTAGTTTCCAAAATATTCAAAATGATATCCCTCCAAAATATTCAATATGAAAATCCCTGGATCCCGGTTCCCCTTCGGTGACTAGCCCCCGGGAATATTACCCCACTTTACCCCCCCTCTTGTCTGACCTGGGAACACTTCTTTAACGAAAACAGTTAAAATTATGATTATTTAATCAAATTCTTAAAAAGTATTTAATTTGAATAAGTACTTCACATTGAACTCATTAAAATGACTAGCTGTTTTTCTTTGAAAAGGATTGTGACGTTAACAATAGAGATTCTTAAACAAGTTACGTGTGACAGTGGAAATACTTTCGCTAAGCTTTGTTAATCTGACAAGATAATTTCAAAGTTTTCAGAATTACGTAAAAAACTCATTGCAATTCCACTAACTTGAATTCTTAAGAGGTTAATTCTGATACACTTCTATTTTTATGAGGACGTTAAATATTATAGCAGCTTTAGGAGTTCATTAAAGGTATTTCTATGATAACAAATTGGAGTAAATCCATGATGTATGAAAGATTCTAAGCCAGTTGACCTCTAGTTCAAACAGATTACTTATCTTAAGCTCATTTTTCTAGTAATTTAGAATGCATCAGTGGCGGCTTTCTAAAAAAGCTAGAATAATGCTTCAGTAGAAAAAGTAGAAAAGCTTAAATAATGCTTCAGTATCAGTTTATGAAATCACATTTCCCAGTGATTTAAACTCAACTTTACTATTAGTAATTTTGAGGTTTTCCTTTATTTTATTTTAATAAAATTAAGAAATAAGTTTATAGCTTTGTTGCATTTAATTTCGAGAAATTAATATTTTGTTGAGCTGGAAAAATACTTGTTTTTAAACGTTAACAGCGTTTGAAGGTTTGTAGGTTTATGTAAGAAATTCGATACTTCAAAATATCGCTTGGACAGCGTATTTCTCTCTTCCCAAACTCTTTCTTTTCGGGATACGTCAGTTATAACGGAGATGGAATAAATTCAACCAAACAGAATCGAGGTGCGGCAGAAGCAATTGACCGTTTGCTACCAAGAAAATTTCCAAGTTAATCTGGAAGATTTATTGCTGGAAGGCACGTACGATTTCCCGATTAGGTTTTATACAAGTGTCTGTGGAAGCAAAATGGCCCATTAATAATCCTGCAAAATGGATAACCACGTGACACCAACATCACATCCGCCACTTTAACTCGTGGACAAAATGTGGAAAAGTGGTTGGGCATGACGCTCAATGGCTCTCTGCGCGAGAGTGCAGTGACATTTGGTCGTACTATTCTACGTTTTTTAAGATTAATTCATTGAAATTAAGTATCTGATGAAAAAGAAGGAATTGACTAATTGACTTGAGGGAAGGGACTAATCAAAAGTCAACGAATAACAAAGATATTTGAAATTTTCTACACTGTCACTATGAAGCTCAGGCGAATAAATCAAACTGGTTAAATATCTTAATTCGTTTTGTTTAAACTAAACTCATTGGCGCAACAACCCTAGTGGGCCAAGGCCTACGATGCCCATCTTCGTTCTCTTGACCGTGGGGCCCTGGGGTGCAAGACCTATGTCCCGGTTAGGTGGTCAGTCTAACGCAAGACCCCCAGTGTTTAGTTCCCAAGCAAGCTTGGTCCTCAATTTATCGACCCACTGAAGGGATGAAAGGTTGAATTCGTTTTGTTTACTGCAGTAGATATTCTATCACATATATCATAAGAATTTCTTCTGTCTAGATTTCTACATAAATAAGTAAATCAGTGTTTTAAACAATAAATCTGATTTCAAATAAAATATAATCCTGATCATTGCCTGGCCCGCAATGCCTGCTAATTGGCTATCCCAACTATGTATTCTTAAAAAAACTCCATCTGTTTTAATACCATCATTATTTAATATATTTTCCTCCTAAGGTCAACAAGGAGCTTAATTACATATTATGAGACAGTATTAGTAGCAACCGCGAATGAAGTATCCAAGCGAAATATTGAGTAAATTATCGTCTTTATAAATTTATAAAATGTAATTGAACCCATTAATTTCTCTACTAAACTTTATAACTTCATAATTTTAAACGCATTCATTATTTTATAGTGATATATTCAAGTTTCGTATTTTTAAACATTTGCAGTTGAGACTCGAGTCCAGGAACCGGCTCCGTTCATTTGATTTCGGGAAAGGCCATCACGTGATTGACCGCCATTCCGTAGTTTCGGACATGCGCGAAGAATGGGAGCACGCCAGATCCGTCTCTTCCACCTCTTTCTACCGCTACTTCTGCCTTTTTTCACCTCGCTCGGTTTTGACGAATTTTCCGTGACTTACGGACCTCTGAATCCATGTCGACCTTATTACGAGGGGAAACCTTGATTAAAATAGTAGTTTAATCGCCTAATTTCGCCGGCTGAGGAGAGTCTGCCGGCTTTCCTCTTTTTTTTTTCACGACCGATGTTCTAATTGGTTATTTGCCCTTGATGGCGTATAGCATAATTTTAACAGAAAGTGAAATCGGTTTGACCCTTTGGTGGTGTACTCATCAAGGTCGCGTTGTTCGAAGGTCAATGGAGTAGAACAGTTGTAGGCCCCGTTTAGATTTTTGCGGTTAGATTTATAAATATTAATGGAGGACGAACTTTTTTAACACTAAGATAAAAATAATCCCACACTGGGAAGTGAGTTTTCCTCAACAGTTTTAACCGCCTAAGAGAAAATCGAATTTTATACATCAATCCCTAAAGTCCATTTTAAGAGTATGTTCCAGAGGGTTTTTTTTTTACTCTTACATTTCTTCACAAGTAATTCAGATGATTCTATAGGGAAGGTCGTGAGGTAGGGAGTACCTTGGACTTATCTCAAAGTTATTTTGAGTTTTTGATTAAATTTTGTCTTTTTCTAACTAGAAAACACAAAACTGTATAATAGCACGGAAAAACTAGCAAATTTGCGAACTTTAAGGCCTAAAAAAGTGCTATTTTTACATGGTAAAATATCGTCCAATATGTTTTTCATAACATTTGCAACAATGTTCGTACTGAAGTTTTTGCTCTATCTCCTTTATTTTTCAAATTAATTTTTTAACTTTTTTTTATTTCGCCACTAGGGGAATGTAAGTCGTCATCCCAATGGATTCTCTATAGTCACTTACCTAGGGGTGGACCTTACATCCATGATCCTAGGAAACGTTGTTTCCAAATAAAAGCCGTGAAAGGGTCATTCCATGTCAAATCAACACACTTTTTGGCATGACCATCTCATATTTACTTTATGTACATTGTTACAATACAGTTGCCTGAATTAACATACAGGTTGAAAATATGAAGCCCGGGCTACACCAAGTTTGTGCAGGTGCGTTTATTGTCAACAGCAGTTAAATACAACTCAACTCACTTCCAATTAATGGAAAAAAATTAGTTTTAAAATTTTTTAAGGGGATATGAGAAAAATCGAATTTTGGTTTAAGTTGTTTTTGACACTGATCCCCTTTTTGTCCCATTCTATAATTTTACCAGATTATTTACAATAATATTACCTATTCTTGGAATTTTTTTCAAAATTTTAAAAGTGGTACATTTGAAAGAAATCAAACTTTTAATTCTATTTTGTTTTGTAAAATATATAATTTTTCAAACTACCATAGTACTTTTTACACCATTAAAAAGAACATTTAAAGTACTTTAAAATGACACCAATTTCATCTGTGTAACCCAATTAGAAGATCCTCTAGAGCATTTTAAAGAACTTATGTTGGTCCATTTTTGGCCCATTTTTGACCATTTTACGCACCTGTAATTACAGAACCAATTAATATTTTTTGATGAAAGTTGGTACTTTTCCGAGATAGTATAAGTAGAACATGTGTACCAAATTTCAAGAAAATCCGAGATGGTCATGCCAAAAAGTGTGTTGATTTGACATGGAATGACCCGAAAGAGACTTTTGAAACACTCTGTACTACATCAATTAAAAGCTTATTTATTTTAGAGGGGACTGAAATCCCTTTGGCCCACACCCTTGCTGGGCTGAAACAGATGGTTTTAACTTGTGGTTTAGTCATCAAGACATTTCCTTACTGAAAGACAAACAGAGCTCAACCTCGAACACTCAGCGAGTGAACTAGCAGTCATCAGTCGGAAAGCATGTAGGATGGCTCTTCGTGTCAATGACGCTCTTTGTCGAAGGTTGCTTCCAATGTCTATTCGAACGCTATTTCCAGATGTGGGTTTCGCAACCGGTTCGGCCCCTCCCTGCAGAAAACCCGCTAATTTACGAGAGAGGAATAAACTGTTCGAACAAGTTCTGTAGTCTTTGAGAACTGGGTATCAGTTATAGGGTATCAACTTATTTATCGGTTATGCCACCTTCTTGACATTATATGAAAGGTAATTCGTAGTTCGTAGCTGTTCATTTGGGGTATACTCTCTTCAATTGTAACTGCTTTTATTTCTCTTTTGCCTCAGGTTGGTATATCGTAGTTAAGTCGGTTCTTGTTTAGTTTCTTAGAACTCTTGAACTCTTGAAGAACTCTTGAATGTCAAAGAACTGAAAAACACTTTTCTGGTTATGTTTTTTTAATTTATTGCAGACATTTTTTCTTGAGAGAAAACGTAAATACTTCAATGTACTAATTGGAATCAACTCAAAATATTTCAGGTTGAGACAAATCTAAAATTGCCCTGAGATGTTACGGTTCCCACACACCAGCCACAAATTATACGTTCCGGCTTTGCTCCTGGTTCTTGCCGTTTCCGTTATAACGTAAAAGTGTCAAACGCGAAAAAGAAATGGTAGCACACGAACATTCTTGTCGCCAAAATGTCACCTCGTTCAATCATAACCAGTCTTACACCCTATAATATTTAGTTACCGAAAAATACCCATTTCCTACATTTATATATGACAGGATGTCAAAAACAATTTCAACAAAATGTATTTTGGGGCTGCAAAAGGAAAAATACTACTTTTTTAAAGCGACGAACCACTGTAAAGTAGTAAAACAACTTGATATATGCTAAGAACAGAAGTTGAATCCGATGGACTGGTGAAAACCTGTGAATAGCCTAGAAGACTCCCCATTGACCACTTTCCTAAGGATAGAAATCAGTTTTGAATAATATCCGTAGCCCGACCATACTCGGAGTCCCATTCATGTGAGAAGAAGCTTCTTGAGGAAGATCGCTTCTCCTCTTGTCGGCAGCACGGGGTCAAGGCCGACCCGGTTAAGAGCAAGGACACTCCACTTTCCTCCGCCTCAGCCGATTCTCAGGTGCTCTCCACCAATTGTCTTCTTGATGGGAATACCCTAATCTACGACGGCCTCTTTCAGTGGTTTCTGAACGGCCGACGTTTTCATGTTGAGTCTCTGCATGCAGTTTTAGGGCCGAGAATCAGCCGAATTTGTATTGATTGGTATACGAATTTTGTTGATTCGCGCAGGCGGATTCACCGTTTACGGAGATCTGGATACGGCCCTAGTTGTATGTTTCTCCGGCTTATAGAATAAAACATTACCAATATTTAGTATTAGAGGTTATGCTAAAATTCCCGATTTGTATTTGCAATGTTTGTTAAGTAGCGAAATTGCGAAAAATTCCCCAACTTTTACAAGTTATTGTTAATTATTAATTACAAAAACAAACAAACAATTTATTAACAAATTTTAGAATTTATTAATAAAAAATAATACCATATATTCTTCCCCAAGGGGCCCTCCTTGGAGTAGTTTCGTAGATAAATTTTAAAATCCAATCAGCATTTTCTCTGGTCATTTAACTGAGCTTCTATATTATAATCATACTTAAAATACGAACTTAATCACCCGCAGATAGAGCACTGAACTTAGGATATTCGCTATATAAGTCGAACACAAGAAAGTTTCATGCAGCGAAGAAAAGGTTGCGGAATTATAACTGGAACTTAGGGACTACGCTTAAACAATGGTTGTCCGATCGTAATATTTTTAAAAACAGCTTGTTTCAACGATTTTTTTTCGTCAAAAGTTGTGTTCATGACGTCAGGTTCGTGTCCGTCTTTCGACCATAGGCGTGCCATAAGGCTTCGTGAAACAAAAGAGGACTAGATTTATTCTGGAAATCGTCTTGACAAACCAGTGGACTATTGTGCAGCATCTTCGCTTTCTTACCTGAAGTGACGACTGTTTTGTTTCACATTTCTCTTTTTTATGAGCGTTTGTGTTATGCAGATTATTTGAAACTATAGATAGGTGTGAGAAATTAGAATTGACATTTTAAAGTATTACTTTGTTCCTGTTTTCTTAAGAAAATTGATGATTCATTTTTATGTAATGAGGGCCAAGAATTTTTTTGATTGTTGTTCCTAAATCTATTTTTGTGTTTAGTCCGTGTGCATTGATTTTTCTAAATTATGAAATGTATTTTCCTTGCAATACATGAAGAGCTTGCAATTAAAAGCATAAACTTGTATCACGGTTTGATATTTTAAGATGCTATTAAAACTTCCTTCACTGCATGACTTGGCTACATAAAACTAGAGCTACTATTTCCTCATAAGAGCTGCCTTCAGGCCTATTACTGATTTAATGGAGATGCCTCTGGCTGTTAGGATATAATCTTTTGAATACAGAACGAAGAAGAAGCTACTTGACTAGTCTTAAACAAGCGAATAATGTCCAAGATGGATTTTAAATTGGAGATCTACGCATTTTGAGTCGTCCGTTTATCTTGTTGTAAGTTTTTATTCTCTTTTCAACTAGTATTCTCTTGACGCTAGATGGAAGCTTAACATACTTATAAATGGCAGATTTGTATGTGTTAAAAAGCAAAGGGAAGTAATCCAAAAGCATGTATCCCAAGAGTTTTAGACGTCACACTAGGTAAAATAATATTTTGGAGTGAACTTTTCAAAAATGTTAGGAAATTCTAATTTTATGGCCTGTTATTATAATATAAATATTTACAATAGTTAAATATATTTTTAAGAATCTGCAATTATTTCTTGTTTTATAGGAAAAAAATTCATTTTACAAGCCGGATTTAAATCCCCTGTTGTTATGGAAAACATTTCTTTCAAAAACGAATATAGTTAAATATCTTTTACTAAAAAAGAATGAAAACTTATCCTTAACGTATAAAGGGGACGTTCATAAATTACTTGAGGTGTTTTTTTCCGAATTTTGGACCCCTCCCTCCCCCCTGGTGAGATTTGGTGAGATTTTGCTGGACCCCATCACCCTCCCCCTCAAATCCTCACGTGAGATTTTCTCAATCACTAGTTTCGTCTTTCGGCATTACTGTTACCATTCAGATTGCAAAATTTTGATACAAATACACGTTGAAATTGAAAACATGATTCTAACTTGCAATTATCAACGACTGACTGGCTAATGATTTGCTGTTTTGACTAATATGAGCATTTTTTCAAACTTGTGCTAAAAAATATTAAGGAAAAAACGTATATTTTCTTAACTAAAAGTTGACGTGAGATTTTAATTGACTCCCCTCTCCCCCCTGGTGAGATTTAGTGAGATTTTGCTGGACCCCTCCTCCCCCTTTTGACCTCACGTAATTTATGGACGTCCCCAAAGGTCTCAACATTTATTCTGCTTAAAGTTTAATTCCTTCAATGTGCAATCTTATTTCTTGCATAAACCTAACCGTTACCTTTAATCGTCAACGGCGAAAAATCCTAAGGCCATTTTCCTCCTATCATAACATCCTACTCAACATGCCTTCTGGATTTCGTGCCTGAAACTCAACCTCCCGGAATAAAGTAGTCTTTTACCATCACAGACTATGAAGAAACGCAAATGACAGTGCTTTATGCGCGGTAAATGGATGACTCGAAACGCGTTTGTCTACATTTGGGAGAAGTAAAGCACCATCTTCAGATACCAGTAATGATAGTGCTTAGCTGGAGGGGATCGTCTATATGAGCTCCTTGTTTGTTTTATGTTCTCTATATAAAGACCTGGAATTTTGATGGTGAAAAGAACCTTGTACTGATGAGGGGAAATTGTGAGGTCCACGGGATGATTCAGTTTCTTTTGTTGGCTTTATGTTGAGAGGGTGGGATGGAATTGGAAAAATTATTGGAGTAACAGATTTAACAGAGAGGTAAATACTGCCTATCAATTTCTTGAAGTTGGAAAAGTGACCTATAAGTTGATTTACCGGGTGGTATGGGAGGAATTAGCCCTTAACATTTCGAGATGTCCATATGTTTTTATTGGGGAGTTTATTAAGGGGAGATTCTATGGGTTTCATACACATTTGACCTCTTCTGGGGCTTTTTTCTATATCCGCCTGTAAGTAAGAAATGTGATTTACATGCTAAACTTGCAACTATTTGTAAATGAAAAATTTATCCGATAATTAGTAACCTTCTGATGTGTTAATGAGGATCTTGAGTAATGTGGCCTTTATGTACATTTAGACCGTACATGTTTTTAAAAATGTCCTATTTAAAAATATCGCTGAAGCGTTGCCACATTTTGAGTAACTTTGGGTACGAAAACCATTTCTGATTTGTTGCCTTTCTTATATAAACCTCCTGAAATTATTATACATGAAATTATTATTACATTATTATTATATACTAGCTGATATGCCCGGCCTTGCACGGGTGGAGTCTATCAATTTATTTTTTTAATGTTTTCTCAAGTTACATGTCTAATTTTCTGTAACCGTAATTACCAATCATCCCGGTATTCCCGGTAGTTTTTCATATCCAGGTGTTCCCAGTATTTTTTCATATCTTGGTTCTCCCGGTAATTTTTCATATCCCGGTGTTCCCGGTATTTTTTCATATCCCGGTGTTCCCGGTACCTTTTTCATATCCCGTTGTTCCCGGTGCCTTTTCCCTCCCGGTTCCAACTTTGTAAATCTAACCTAACCCATCCAGTTCCGGTGTTGCACATTTAATTCCGACAGTTACCAAATTATCCATTCTTAGTGAAAAAAAAATCAATTAAAATTATTAGATATTTAAAATCCCAAAATTTTTAAATACCCCCTGTTAAATTTAAAAAAAAATCCCGCTAAACTACCCCATAGAAACAAATTATAAGGTTAAATAACAATTGATCTAGTGTTTCTATCATCAACTTTCTAAAACAAACTTTCCATTATTACTTTAACCAGTCTAATTCTTAATAATTCTTTCTGTTTCAACTTAAAATTTCATGGAAAATGGAGTTTTTAATAAGAAAATACTGTTATAAAGTTTTTTATATGGACAGTTTTCAAGTTTTAAAAGTATTTATAACCTTTTTTAAAAAAAATTAGTCCAGTTTCATCTTTAAATACTTTGTTTTATGTTTAAAATTGTTTTTGTTGTATTATTTGCAACAATGCGAGTTAAACAGATCTTCTTTAGTGGAGAAGTAAGGCGATTTTTACAAAAAGGCCTAAAAGGGGGTGAAGGGGTGGTTTTAGGAATTTGAAACTTGTGTCATTGCCTTTCCCCCGTACTCAAACGTATGTGTACCAAGTTTGGTTCGAATCTGATGAGTAGTTTAGGAGAAATTGCGCCACATCTGATCCGGACAAACCCAGGAACCCAGGAACCCAGCCAGGCAGGCAGGGACACCTTGATTATATATAGAGAGATGAATTTATATGAAATTTTCCTTATATTGTTTCTTGTTTTGTGACCCCCTGCTTGGCCCTTAGATGGGCCCCAGTATGTCAAAATAAATAAATAATATCTAAAACAACGAGGCAATTTTCAACAAACCTTTTAAACTGACCAAATTTTCAAAACGAATAACCATTTCGACAACTGCAACCACTGACCCTCGTCGGTGATCGAGCCACACACGCGCCAAGGAGCAGCCAACCTTCTTCTTGTGCAAATTGCGGCACACAACATGGAGGAAGAGAGAGAGGTGAAAGTGGTCGGAGACTGGCAGTGCCGGCCGCATCATCTGCACGCGATATCGGAAGGACGGTCACGTCCAATTACCTCATCAAGAGGGTGCGTGCGGTGAAGATTTTCACGGCAGCGTTTTGTAGTACTTGATGGGAGATTACGTATCAAGGATGTTCTCTCTAACATGGATGCGAAACTTTGTAGTAACGGGTATAGTGAGACTCTGTGGTTTTGGACGAGTGAGTTGAGGCGTCTTCTGACAGGAAGGAGTTTCCCCACTTTCTTCCTTTGTCTTTCCACTTTGTTCGAAAGAGAAGAGAGAGTAGAGTAGTGTTTAAATTAAGGGTTCAATATCACATTTTGCAGAAATTTAACCCTTTTCTACTTTGCTGAATTTCGTTTTTATTTTAGTTAATACATCGTTTTATATTCGTTATATAAGTATTGTATTTAAACTATTTCAATTTTATTTTAAATCTAACCAAATCTAAGCGCTTTATGTAGCCTCTTTTTCTTAAATTTGTACTTTTTAACATGTTGGTTACCCTAAATCCCCTTTCAGATGCATTTTTCGATACTTTAAAGATGTAGCATTTTATTTTTTTAGCTACAATATTTGGCTAATAAACAAAACAACTTTTATGCAGTAGTTTACTGTATTCTTAAATTGTTCCTAACCAGAAAATGTAGGTAGACAGATATTTTTAAGCTTTCAATGCAAGCCTCCTATTTTACTCTTCAAAATTGAGAAAGTGATCATTGCACTCTTTATTGTAGACCAGTTTTACGAAATGTGTGAAAAACTTCTTACCAGTGAGTGATTACGTAAGTAGTTAGTTTAAAGATCAACATTGGCTCGATTCTGGTGAGAGAAATATACACATCTCTTAAAACAGCTAACTATAGTAACTGAATGAGAAAAAGAAACCAATTCCCTTAATCACCCCCTGCTGACTACATCCGTTTCACCTCACTACAGCCACTAACACCCTAATGACTCAAAATCCCAGAAAGCGTCAACAAAAACCAACAACCCTTCCATTATTGAAACACGACAATTGACACAAAACCCGTCATCCTCCAGTGGAAGGATGAGCCTCCTCTCTTTGATCGTCTGGCCATCCCCAACAGCTAAGCGGAGGTGAAGGCGAACGTGGTGGCTTTCCCCTTGACCACTGCCTACTCCAGACGAGCGGTCCTTCAGCAAGGTCAGCTTCCTTCCACGGAGGAGGCATCGCCCTTTCAGACGTTTTTTTTTTTTTTTCTTCTTCAAACTGATGGTGATTGGCTTTGGACAACTTGTTGATGCGTAGGGAATTATTTATTGTTGTTTTTTACAATGAGTGGGTTTCTTGTTGTCTCGAAGGAGGAAAATTCTGCAGCTGAATATGTGATTGGTTTTTCGTTTGCTTGTGCTTGTAACGCATCGAATTGTAACCTCCTTTTTTTAGTAGACTAAAAAGCATGGTGATAGTTAAAGAATTAACTAAAACATTTATGAAAATCCGTATATTGGAGGAATAATATGGATGCTTTAAGCCTGAAGTGTCTATCAATTCTCCGACAGAATTGTTTGAATCACGCTTTTTCTGCTTTTCTTGTAATAAAATATAGTGACTTTTACTTATTCAATGGAGAAAAATGGAGAAAAGTCAGGTGGAAACAATTTTCATATGAACCGTAACTTCTGTTAAACAAAAACTTGGATAAGCATCAGTTATTTTTAAGTAATAAAATAAGGCGGATAAGACAATTAAATATCATTTTAAATCTTTTCTTACGAAATTAACTACTTATATTTTTTCTAAACAGTTTCTAAAAAACTTATATAATCTGAACTTACATGTTTCACATTTTCTAAAAAAATCTTTTAAATCTCATTCGGAAAGCCAAACTACACCAATAAGTTTTCAAAACTTTTCATGAAAAAATAAGTTTTTAATTTTTCCAAGTCTATCATAACCTAATTAATCTTACCCAATCAATCGCCTTGATTGTATCTACACACAAAATTACATCCATCAGTTAGTCTCATTAAGATTTGTGCAGTTACCTCCGATTAATCATCAACAGACGCGGGCATTGTGTGGCTCAATATTCATCATTTCGACGTCTCATCACCTCCAAACCCATCATTAGTGGACATCGATATTTAATATCATCCTTTGTTTCACGTCATCCATTAAGAGGGAGATGGAAATCAATTTCGTTCCAAATCGAAACGGCTTGTCACAGGCTTTTTCCAAGTCACGGACTTCCTTTGTGAGAACTCGTTTTATCCCGTTTGTTGTTTTTCTCCTTCATTTGTTCAGAATTATTGCTTGAACTCGCCTTTGTTTCTGCGGACAGGTTAATTTTCAATCATATTCTAAGCCGGAAAACGCTGTGTGTGTGTGTTTTTGAATGCATGCGGAATTGAGTAGCTAAACGACTCTGCCCGAATCTTAATCGATTCATGATATTTTGTATTGACACTTGAACTTTTAATCATATTTTCTTTGAGATAATTATAATTGACAAAACTTTTTTACTATATATTGTAGGACAATAAAATGGTGAAATTACGTAACGATAAAATTAGGAATAATTGTATTTATACCGTATATGAAATGTTAAAAATACTATCAGAATACATTTTTCGTATTAAGATAATTATTGTTGCAGTGATAAAAATGTTTCAATTAAAGTATATTGATTATTTATATCCTCCTATAACATACAAAAAAAAAAAATAATCTGCTTATTTAAAAGAACGATTTTCTCTTATTTTTTTTAGTTCAGAGTACGATCACATGACATCAAAAAATTTAAATGATATTAATTTGGACTGTTTGAGAAATTTATTCAAAAATAATTACAAAAAAAATGGGAGAAATTCATAAAATATTAAAAGAGTGAACATTTCTAATTTGACAACAATGGCATGAAACTCTTTTTGAGATTTATTTATCATACAAGCACAGGTTGTATATTACTGACCTCAGATGTGAGGGAATAATTGATTTAAACTTCTAACACTTCAACGACGGGCTCAACCTTGAAAAAGAGTCTCAAAAGAGAGAAAGAGCATCAAATTTCTAAATCCACGAAAAGCGATTACGATCTGTTGCAGGCTCTAAGAAATCTAGAAGACAAAAATAACTGCCATCCCTTTGGTTTTTGGGAACTCACTGATGCGTTTTAACTGTTTTCTTTCAAGCAGCTCTTGTGTTGTTTTCTCCGTAATGAATCTACGCATTGTCATAGCTCATTTCTCGCTTTCTTTTCCACGATTCCTTCGTTGGAAAAGCGTCCAAAAAGAAAGGAGCTGCCTCTTCTTCTCTTCTGCAAGTTGTTAAAAACAGGAAATGGAACCGGGAATTACTTTTTTTTGTCCTTTTTTTATGTGCGTATTGAAAAAGTGTGCGGGGAGAACTGAAAGTATAAAAGTACTCAGCGAAACATAGTTTTCTACAGGTTGGTTTCCCGCGTAAAACTTGATGAGTCCGTTGAATATCCTACGTTTCAGATATTTCTATTATATTTTTTTAAATTATGTTTAAATCATTAAATTACTTCAAAGAGCTTTTTTTACTTACACGTGTGAATAAAAATAGTGGGGAATGTTCATTTTTACGAATTAGATTAGAGCAATAAACCTCTAAGCTAAAAAAAAAATAAACAAAATGAACGACCAAACTGTTACATTAATTTTTAACAGATTTATACAACGCAATCCAAATGGGCATTGGCCCTTTTTTCCACTAAATCACACAATATGCTTGGAATATTTACGAGCAGATTCCTTTTGCAAGAAAAACAAACATTGGCTTTGTTATGGGACGATAGATGAGTTCGGGTCTAGACAGATAATTCAATAAAAAAGTTACACCATTTATTGTTTCCTAAAAAAGTTAAGTTCCTTTCTTCTACCTATCTCGTAAAGTTTTATTTTCTTTTGTGAATGCATCGTTTTACTCTAACGCAAACTGAAATATTTCTCATCACGACTCAAAACATACATGATGTGAACTGTTTTTAACGACTATACGTACATATAATACCCCTTTACCTGACCTTACTCCGGTATTTAGAAATTAAAATCTTTTTTTTAAGAGCTTAGAGGAGACGTGACTCAATCAATTAAAAATTTAAATATCTGTCAGTCAGAAATGGAAGTCAAACATCGTTTTGATATCTGTCGTCATTCTGTCTAAAGTTTACAGAACATTGATATAGGATTGTGTAAACAATGTTAAGGTATGGCAAAGACACCATCATCAGAAAATTTTACCAGAACACCAGAAGTCATGTAATTTAGTAGTAAGGAATATTTAGGGACTACAAGCTTGATATTTGGAAGGTCTTTGCCACAGTTGGTTAGAAATGATCTAATATCTGCAGCCTGCCCCAGAGGTATGGTCCTCTTCTCTCTTTCTTGACATGGGTGGATTAACGGGGGTCATGGTGAAGGAACGCCCTATAACTAATCAGAATATTACATTTTTTGTAACGAAAAAGGATGTTTTATTGCTATCAGGTGCCATGCCCCGAAAGTCTAGTTTGGCCACCCACGGTTTTTCCAAATCTGACTATGTTTCTCACTAACAGGGTTTATTAGGTAATTTCTCAGTCAAGATCCTTTTGGGTATAAACGTAAACTTTCTCAATACAAAATTTCGGCTGGAGTAGATAAGGAAATAACTAAAGATAACGTTTTTATAGCTACATTTAAATTTAATGATTAACTGGGAAAATAACTTTTAGTCAAACATTCGTGTTTCACATCGCAGCAATCAAATAAATTACGTGCGAAAAGAACTGTAATCATTTCCACTCTAACGCCTTCTCTCAAAAACGTCAAAAAATTTATTCCCACACCCGCGTTACAATGTTTCCACACACGAGAATATCCCGCCACTGACCAACCAGGAAACCGATTGTATCGACTCGGAAAACCGCGACGCTGTCCGGTTTTTGTGTTTTTCGATTTCTGCAAAATCCTACACTATGAGCCCACTTCCTCCATCCACCACGGCAGTGCCGCACACGCGAGCCTGCTGGAACAATTGCTGCTTCAAAAGACGCGTTGTTGAGCCTCCGAAGAAGGGGAGAACCTTGAAACGCGGCTTTCGCGTGAGTATTTCTGGAGGAATAAAACTGCAAAATCGGACCTCCATTGTAATCTTTTATTCGGAGGACTATTATATGGTTGAAGGATGCGAGCAGGTAGATGTATGACTCGGTTAAACGGATACCGGTACCTGATTAATGTTTTTGCATGGAAATGATGGTGATTATCCGCGATGAGAGCAAGTTATAACGGGTTCCTCATTTCTTTGGATGAATGGAGGGTTTCGTGTTAACACGAATCATGTGTAGAAGGGTCTAGAAGCCTATTTTTTTTCATTACAAACCTTTGGTTAGTAATAGGTTGTGAAAGTTCCTGTCTTTTAGTATGAAATCTGCGAGTCAACTTCTCATTAAAGCTTGAAAATCTATAAAAGGATTTTATTATTTGAGTTCTTTAGTAGAGATATTATTTAAAGACAATGTCATAGTTTATGTTCCAAACTGATTATTCCATTCTACTTTGACTAGACTTACATTGTATTACAAAAAGGTTAAAATTTTCATTTCGAAGAGTTTTATAAACAAGTAGTGGTGACGCTGTGTTAGAAGAAAGTACCTTTTCCTCTAAAAGGTTTACCTCTCATTGGAGCAAAGACAATACCTAGGGTGTTACGCGTAATTCAGTGAGTACTGTTAAGTGTTCACTACAAACACATTGTCTTATTCTGCTGTGTTCCAAGAGAGTGTGGTCTGGCATAGTTAGGTTGTGCTTGTAATAGGAACAATGTTTATGTTCAAGTTTCTGGAGAGTTTTCTGCTTTTTGACTTCAAAAAATCCATTAGAAAAGTCTAACTAGTTTCAAATAATGGCAGACTTCTCAGAAAAAAGTTTTTCTGATACAATAATTGGAATGATAAGATAGATATCTCCAAAGAAAAGAACCCGCTTCCTTCAAAAGTTCTTCATAAGATATTTCCTCTGAAGAAGTTTCTAGAAAAGTTGCTTGCTTCAGCACCATGTCTTAGATAGAACGTAGTCCTTCCTCCCTAACCGTCTTGGAAGCATCTCCTGATCTCAGGAACCAAAATCTGCGAGGTTTCAAAACAGCAGACTCGATGGACATGCTAATTTTTACGAATCTGTCAAAACTAAGAACAGCCGAATCTCGTCCAGACAGATACCTTTTAACACTTCCCAACTTTTTACAGCGGTTCCAAGAAACCTTGATCCCCGACAGGTTGGCAAACAGTGGAGACCGCAGACGGCCTGTATATGCACCGTGTCAACTTGGAACATTCTTCTGGGAAGCCTCACCTGCTCTTTCTCGAAAATTGGTGCTCCAGACGCGATTAATTGCGCAGATACGTGCTGCTCTGCGCTGCGCTAATTCCTTGCCGAAACTGATTATGTGGAGTGTGGTTCGAGGTTAGATGTTTAACTATGGACGAGAGAAAGGTCTAGTTCCTTTTTTATGGGGTGCGAAAGTGCTTGGGTGGGTTATGGTCGTTTTTATGATGTTTGACTGAAAGGCTTGACATGGTTAGATGTTTTTAAGTGGTTTGGGGGGATTGTAAGATGAAAACTTTTGGTAGAAAAACTTGCAGTGATAACATTTGAGTTGGTGAAAAGCCAAGGAAGGGGTACAAGTGGTGATGTGTCATAAGTTTACTTTGGGTGGTGGATTTCAAAAAAAAATTAACTTGGAAAAACTTTCCTCTCTCTGATTTATCACTTTTACTGAACTACCTTTGGAAAGCCAAGGAAAAGTGAAATTTCTGATCAGGGGCTCTACTTAGATGCCTTTGGAATTATTCCCCTCCGGAATATTTCCAACAACCGAAATCTGGAAATTCCAAAGGCAAGATTCCGGAAGTAAGCGAAAGTCGTACTTAGATACCTCCGGAAACCGGGTTAGGAATCGAAGAGGGGCATTTTGGGTTCGAGACTACTTTGGGTACATTCGTAAAAGCGAACTCGTTTAACCAGTTAAACGGTGAAAACCGAAAAAAGTATGGTCACGTGACCTCCGTTTCATGAGTTAAACTGAGATTATACGAACGACCATAACTTTTTTCTGTTAAGTTGCTTGCTTGGCGTTGGCTTGGCGGGCTTTTCCCTTCAGCTTAAAAGTGACATCGCGTGATTCTGTTTTGTGTTTTCAAAAAGAAATGGATCACCAACACATTGTGAAATGTTTGCCCATGTTGCAATCTGTTTTTTTTTTCGAGAATCCAGATGCCCTAAACACTCTTTTAAATCCAGAAAAGTTTTTGAGTTTTCATTATTAATTTATATTAAATACAAGTTGAAATTTCAAAACAAAAATGCTAAACGCGCCTATTAAACATGCGGTGGTAATAAGACCGTAATCAAACGTTCTCTGAGCTCAAAAAAATGAAAATATTTATTAAAAAATAAAAATTTCCATGCTTGTTCTGAATCTGAAATTCACTTGAAGCCCTCACAAAGGGAATTAGGAACCAAAGTACCAAAACGTTTCTCAGAAAATTAATAGAAACGTTATTTTGAACTACTAATGCCTATGAACTACAGAGAAAAATGGGGAAAACTTGGGGTCAAATTTTCAGGATTTAACAAAAAAAAGCCAAACGAAAATTTCGAAGCCAAACGAGTTTGAAAAAAAGCCAAATTTCTCGAATTTGGCCTTAAAAAGGCCAAATTGGCAACCCTCTGAGAAATTTTTGAGTTATTTGAGTTACGAACTTTTTTCGGTTACAGCGAATTTAGGAACGGCGAGTTATCCTCATGGAAATAACCGGTGACTTTAGGAACGCTCAGTTCGCATAATTCGTTTAACTGGTTAAACGAGTTCGATTTTACGAATGTACCCTTTATTTCCCACTCCGGAATAGCGGCAACCAATCAGAGCTTTTGTTGTGCGCTCTTGTTTAGTAAACAAGAGATGATAACGTGTCGTTAGATGACAATTCCAGATTGGTTTTATATAGGTCCACATGGGTGTCAAAAGACACTTTAAAGGATGGCAGAACAATTAAATAATGTGCGCGACTAACAATAACTCTCCAACGAACCAGCAACTAGAAGCGATCCGAATTTTGATTGCTGTGCGAACAGTGTTAGGGGACTGTGTTATTGAAGTTTTCGTTTAGTTTGTATTTCATACAGACATTTATGTTCATTAGGGAAAATTAAAAATACAAATTAAGTTCACTGTTTATGTTTCATTGTCAATCTCATAAACTAAGTTAGATTCTTTTAAGATTAATATATCTAGTTTTCAAATTTCTAGATTTTCAGTTTTCTTATCTTGTCACACTGGGGGGGGGAGCCTTTTTCATAGATTTCAGGATGCTGAATTAAACATGTCAATCATCTTCCAATATTATGAAAATGTTTCTATATTTTATTTTCTGCTAAAAGGTTTTGTATTTCACAAAAGTAATTGGGAAGTGATGAAGTATTTGTCAAAATTAAGAAACTTTACATTAGTTCTGCACCACTTCTATAATCTAAATTTCTTAAAATTGGAGGATGATGGAAGTTTTTTCTTGCTTTTTTTCTACCCATGATGAATTGATGACATTAAAGAGGAGAAAATTCATAATAATTTCTTTTTCTGTCTACAAACAATAAATTCTCAGTAAAGGGCAAATGCAGTTATTACTTAGATAAAGTTTTTTTACTTCATGGTATTGCATCAGCCTTTTGCTCATTCCCTTCCTGAGAAAGGCGAAAAGTTTCAGTTCAAAATTTCCCTTGAAGGTCATCCTGCTTTCTCCTTGTGTTTGATTGGTTGTCAATTGTATGGTGTGGTTTCGCTTCATAAAACGATGAGGGAAGTCTAGTGAAAGTGTTTAATAGTTCCTGATTTCCCATGGCTGCGTATGGTCTGGGAATGTTTTCTTATAGTATAACTTTTTATTAAAACTCTCGATTAATAGATTTGCTACTCATTAACTGAACGTAGCAGTCAAACCCTCTGGTAAGGTCCCATTTTTTCATTGAAATGTATTTTTATAAATTTTCAAAACAGCTTTATTAACAAAATATATTTATTTCAAAATATTAACTTTTCTTGAAATGCAAGTTAAACCCAGTGGCGAAGCATGAATTGCAAAGAGGGAAAGCGTTGAAAGTTATCTATCATATGTTAAGCTGATTGTAATATTAGTGTTTATAGTTTGGTTTCATTATACAATAGGGTGCCACTTGTTTTTTTGTTTGTTATACTGGATGCCAACAATAGTGGCACCCTGTTGTATAATAGCACCTAGTTTTATTCTGAATTTTGAAATTCCTCAAAGTTGCATCTGTTTAGAGATTTTTGAAATTTGTATTTATGTCATGTTTAAGTAGCGCTTTCTCTATTTGCAACTTATGCTTTACCACTGGTTAAACCCAATTTCTCATAATTAACTCTCAACCCAAATCACACAAAACTGACAATTTCTAACACAATTATGTGAGGTGAGTGAGAGATTTTGGACCCCTCCCTCCCCCTTGGTGATTTTGCTAGACCCCCCTACCTCCTCAAATTCTCATGGAAGATTCATTCCCATATGATCGAGCCACATTTGTTTCGACTTGTCATATGTCATATACAGTATACACGTTACAAAAGTTTTGATACAAATCCATGTTGAAATTAAATTATCATGACTGACTAGATAAGGATTTGCTGTTTTGACTAATGTGGATATTTTTCTTAAACTTATGCTAAAAATCTTGAAAGAAAAAGATGACATGTGATTTTAATAGACCCCCTTTCCTCTTTTTGACCTCATGATTTATGGATGTCCTCTTATGGTAATTTCTCAATGACGAAACCATTAGCTCGCTTTTCAAAATCGAAATTTGCATTTAAATGTTAGCCAACTCAAGCAAAAGTAATGGTTGTCAGTATTCAATGACACTTTGTTTCTATCCTTATTCCTACTGAAGTATAAGATTTAAGCCCACACGTGGCAGTATGCTATGAAAATTCAATTTGATAGAAACTTCCAACTATGATAAATCAACTTAGTGATATTTATTAGTAAAATGCTGCCAATAAGTTAAATAGGGAGAACCCAGCTAATCTTAGAGTACCATTTTCATTAGCTACAAGAAATGAACACATAGTAATACTACTAAAATAATATATATTTTATTAAAATAACATAACTTTATTCAAAGAAGTTATTTGAGCACTATCAATATTTTTAGAATTTTCATTTGGGCAGCTTTTTTAATCTACATGTTTAATCAAATCACATTAGCATCACATTCCAAGGCATGCCAGAGTCACAATCTAAGTCCTTTCAGTTTTAAAATGATCTTGATATGAAGATCCATGCACATTCTAAAGATGAATTGTTAACTGAATCCTTCGCCGTTGTTGTAATTGGGATTCCCCAGCCATGGGTTACTCGAGTAAGAGATGTTGCCTGTATAAAAAAACAAAGAATGTTATAAAAGTTGTTCACAATAACTTAATACATTTCCCATGTCCTTTTCATTCTTGATATTTCCCCCTTCTCAGAAAATGGTTAAGATTTTACTCAATTTATAAGTATTCTTCACTCCACATTATTTGCCGTGTCAGGGAGTGAAGTTAAATTTTGACCAAAACTTAAATGCAGTTAAACAATTACTCCAAAATACACATTCAGGCTGTTGTACAAAAGTCTATCTTGAGGAATTAAACATTAGTTTTACTATAGCAATCACACCTATCTCATCAAAAGCCACATTATCGAGAAACTTTCAACAGACAAATTTCTCAGTTTCATTGAATGGCCTTATTACACCGACAGACATTTCCCCCAATTTCAGTACACTGAAAATCCATTTCACTGACAAAATTTTTCACTGAATTCCATGACACTAACACGCCTTAATTAATTGACCATTGGCCGAAAAGACAGGTGTAATGATCAATTCGCTGAAATGATCTGCCGGTGTTGTAGAATTCAGTGAAACTTCTTTGCAGTGTACTGGAATATGGAGAAGCATCTTGTTTGGAACACATTCTGTTAGTTCAATGGCCCATTTTGAGAAATAATTTGTTGGGGAAATGTGAAGATTTGTCAGTAAATTGGATTTCGGCGAAATGAAATAGGAGTATCGTGCTATTTTTTACCATTTCTTTTCTATTCTTACTGCCATAATTCTTCTAAATCTCAGACAGGTTATGGTTAGCTAAAGTTATGGTTTTTTTTTTTTCAAATTATTTGGTTATGCGGCATGTAACTATATAAAAAAATGCTATTCTACTGTATTATAATAAGCGAGGAATCAAAATTAGCATACTTCAAAGATAATTCAGTTAATAATGAAATGGGTAGGTTTTTTGGGTATTAAACAGTCCACTTTTTTCATTAATGTTAAAACTGTCACAAAAAAAATTGAAGATTTTTTAGCAACTGTTTTGATTTTGGGTAATTGTTCAAATCAATTGTTTTTCAACATTCTTTTTTGACTAAAAAACATGACTAAACTTGATGATAAAGAATGCAAATAAAATAACAATGTCATATTATCTAAAGCAGAAAACACATAATAATATTTATTAATTGTAATATCTATCAGCAAAACTAGAAACTCATTAAATATTTTCCTATTCCATGCAAAGTACATAATTATATTAAAAGCATTCTACTTATTCACACTCTACATTACAATAAAATGTTATTTTACCTTTAAAAAAAATACTTTGTTACTTCTGCAATAGTTTTAATAGGTCTGAGGTCCAATACATTAAGAAAGGCTGTGATAACAACCACATGGAACCTAGAATGGAACACATGCATTTACTAACAGATAATTTTTTTTAAAACAAAATAGTACATTTCATAAATCAATTACTTCTATTATCACAAATAATAAGTAAGAGTTCAACAGTGTTGTCAAGTAGAAAATCTTCTTTTCAACTTGCTTATGTGTTTTAAAAATTATAAACCAAAGTACTCTTTAAGAGCATAAAATATGATTAAAAGATACCAATTTACTAAATATTTCAATAACTTTTGACTCAAATTTCAATTATTCCCCCAACTCTGGTTATCGTAATATATATATATATATATGTTACGATAACCAGAGTTGGGGGAATAATTGTGAAGACATCTACCAAATTAAGTAGAACCGTAATATTTGTCTCGAGTTACATTTCAATAAATCATGGTTAAATTGATCGAGACATATTGTGAGTTTTGAGAATTCAAAACGCCTTATAGAATAAGTAATCAGACAATAAGACTTTAAGAAATTCAAAAATAGTTAATTTTAACAAATTAATTAGAAAAAAAAGCTTACCTTGTTTTTCTTTCACCACAGAATGATATGTTGTTCTGATGGCTTTATGCTGTTCTTTTCATTCTTCTATTTTGACTATTTTAAAAATTCTAATTACATTTAGTCATAAATTAAAAATTAATTAGACCTTTTGCAGTCTCTTCAATTTAAAAAAGTACAGGGATTGAATGATTTAATTAGATAAGATGGCCCTATTGAAGTTTGTTTACTTTTGTTTTCTCGTACGGGAAATAATTTCACCAAGCTTTCTCCCGCCGAAAAAATTCCCGCATTGCCAACAACTTATTCCTCGAAATTCCGGAAGGGAGATGTTTTCGGTTGCATCTAAGTGCCGCTTTTGAGTTTTTGTATCACGTGACTCCGGAAAGTCACGTGGTTCCGGAATTTTTCCAACGGGGAAATAATTCCGGAGGCATCTAAGTAGAGCCCCAGAACCCAAAAATTAAAAAAACTAGGCTAGTTGTCAATCGACCTCGTATACTACAGTAATTCTCCCAAACTGTCACCTTTTGAGAACTGCTTATTTGACTTAAGGATTTTCAGGTTTGACTAACTACTTGCTGTTGCAGATGAAAAGTTGAGTGAAAAGTTGAAAACATCTCTTCATTAATCAGGGGTTGTTCAACTACGCTTAATTCATAAAGATTTTAAATGTATACTTACGGCTAAAACAGCAAAATTTGGAAACATTTCCGAGTAAATGTAATAAATAATGATAAATGTAATTCAGTTGAGTTTTCCTCCGAATATGAAAGACTATATATGCCTATCTACTTAAATTATAGTTTCTTATAAATAGAATTGAGAAGTCCCAGATTTCAGACATACTTTAATTAGATCTGAAAACCAGAGTGAATGTTGCAACTCCTACTTAAATTCACTTCCAGTCTTTTGAAAATATACTTTGATATTCCCCCCAGGATGCTTTATTGCATTTTTCCACCTAGAATTACCCAAGAAAGAGTCAATAAACGGTGTTTAAGAGGTCATTATCCGTTGAATGTAGTAACCTCCTTGTTAGGGCGAGAAAGTTTCTGATGGCAGCGGTGCTCTCGGCCTTTTCTTCTGGAAATCCCTTATGAAAGGAACATTCATATAGGTGTTCCCGAGTCGTAGGTCATTATCATTATCAATTAGCCTTGAAATGTTTTGTAAAAGAAAATATTTCTACATTAAAAACATGATGAAAGGTTGAAGCCGCGTGTGTATTGCGCTCATCTTAAATGAGATAAGTTCTTACAGAATGAATTACTATTCCATTTCTAATACTCAGGGAGTAAATAATTAAAATTTTAACATCCTATCTATTTTCTGAACAGATTTGCGCATTTCTTGATACTACTATATGATCTTTTAAAATAATCAACAGGTTTTCTTTTGAAATTAGTAATGGTTTCTTATTACAGTTTGAGTACAAAGCTAATTAATCCATTCATTTATGAATATAATGGGATCATTTATGAATATAATATATGAGTATCATGTCATTATATCGATATTTTATTTTGATAAGTCTATATCAAACCTGTTTTTTCAAGCACTCACATAGACAAACTAATGAAACTTTATTACAATACCTAAACAGTTAAGCCATTAAGTCTGGTATTCTAAGCATTTTCTAGAAAGATGATTATAATGACTATACTATATATTATAAGTTGATGGTTGGTCTCAAGTATGTCAACTTACCCTGTATTTATCGACAACTTACTTGTTACTTATTTTACTACAACTTACCTTGTAGTGGTGTATTCATCACATACCTATATTTCAATATTGAAACAAATATTTTCACGTGTCTATTTTCATGAGCCAAGCACTCAATAATTTTCACTTAATTTCATTCAAAAATATTGATCCCTAAAAATAATTTACGCCTCCTTTTCTATGTGCTTTATATTAATACTACTAGGTGCTTTATATGTGTCTCATTTTAAAGACTACCTCTTAAGGAAAACACTTTACACAGTTTTATAAATACTTTAAAACATTATAATTATGATTGATGATTGACCCTAACTGTCTGCCTACCAATAGCCCATTTTCACTGCATTTGACTACTCTTGTCCGCGCTCTAGCTCCTCAGGTTTGCATCGCCATTCGCCACCCTAACCAAGGTGATTATGAAGTGTTTTAGGGTAGTCTACAACCCCATCATTTTTGCCCACTAGTTTTGAATCACCCTGCACAAGGTAGTCATGCCAGCAACCACCTAATAAGGCGAGATTCTGCTTTTATTTTCGCGATGTTGGGTTCACCATACTTTATTTCATGGACTGGGGGGAAGCACTATTACTGGGATAGAAACAAAAAGAGAACCTCCGATCTTGGTTTTCCTAGTCAATTACTGAGTAGGCTTAAGAAATTTCTGATGTGTGTCCTTCTCCACTGTATAACCCTGTCCCTTCTGTTGCAGGTCCGTCCCGAGAAAGACACCCTCGTGAACGGCGGCCACGACAACGAGGGCTTCCCCCGCGGGGACCCCCCGGCCAACGGCCACCCGCTGAACGGCCACCCCATGGAGGAGGCAGTGGTCAGCTTCAGCTCGGGGCGCGTGCGCGTCAAGAAGCCCCCCTCCGAGGCCATCCCCCTGGAGCCCCTGCCAGAGAAGAAGAACGGCGGCTGGGAGGAGGTGCTGCCAGAGAAGCAGCTCGGCAACGGAAAGGCCGACGACCTGGGACACAACCACAGGAAGTGCCTCAGGTAGAGTACAAAGCACTCGTTGGTCCCATATTACCAGTAAATAGCATGCCAGTGCTGAGATGGCTAATGTGGTCGGGAGTTTCTAACCCACCAGAAAGTAGTTCAGAAATAGTTGTTTAATTTCAGATTAGCGTGATATACCTATTGACAGAAATAGAAAGAAAAGGTCGCATTGTTATTAAATCGAATGACAACTCTCTTTGAAAGCTTAATTTTTGTTAACTTACACAAGGACGATCATGCCTATATACAGATAGAAAGCGTCATATTTGCTGAACCATCCAGTAGCTGCAACGTATTTGTGTACCTCGGTTCAATTCCTGTTTATACGGTGATTTTCAATATCATATCTTTACTGGGATACTGGAAGCTCTACTAGCAAGACGACTGACATCCTGTAAACGTCCTAGGATTGAGAAAGCTTCCAAGTACAGTATGATCCAGCAAACATCAATACTTACTGGAACGATGATAGTCTTTCTGGTATACTAAAAATAAGTTTTACGCTTTATCGGCGACGGGTCAGGTAGCCCGGAAGTTATTATTATTATTATTATTACGCTAAAGAAAGAGTTGGTTATCCTTCGATTCTGTTTTGTATGTTTCCCTATCTTTCCATTTCTGCAAAACTTTAAAAGTTTTTAAATCTCAAAAAACTCAAACATTTAGAAAAACTACTTTTTCACTTACTGGTAATAAACATTGATATGCTAAGGTTGAGAAATTTCCGTATGTTATGGAAATTCACATAACTGGATTCCAGCATGATTCCAGTCAGTTTACCAAGAATTTCAGCTGGTATTGTGTAAACTGAGCCAAATTGTTATATCTGCTGGTTTAAATAGCTTTCTTAACATAAATTGGTTCAGAAATGAAGTAGTTGAATAATCTTCTGAAATGGTACCTAGGTCTTTCAAGTACCATGGTTGTCAATTTAATGGGGAAAGCGTCTCTCATGATGGTCGAGATCTGTAACTTTAAAAAATAAGTTTTTTTCTGAAATCTACATCTGAATGACTAATTTTTAACTTTTGTGTTGAACTTTTTCATCCCCTAGTGGTATGATCCCTCAATCTTTTATTAGTGAAGACACCAATGCATAAACCAGATAGGGGAGAAAATGCTAATACGAAGTCCCTGATGGTGATAAAATAAGAAGGATTCTTCTACACGCATAGAGAGAAAACCCGAGTGCATACCATCATCTGAATGAATTTTATAAGGAATGGTTTTATGTGACCCATGAATGAGATGATCAGTAGGTGCAAATTCTGATAGGAATTCACAGTGTGGATGAGAAATTTAAAAGATATCTCATACAATTTAACCGGGAGACCACCAAAACTCTACTTGAAGTTTTTACAAATTTAAACTAGTAAAATCTCTGTTTAGGCTGTATATGTAAAGGAATTTCATTATTGATATATTTTCAAACACATTTTAGTGCACCTTTCCTTTCTAATTAAAAACCTCAATACTTTCTTCAGATATTTGAAATTAACTCTTCTTTTATTCAAAATTTACATGAAAAGAATTTAAAAAGTATTTAATTCAACTGTTTACTTAAATCAAAACCAAAGAGAACCCTCTACAAAACGTTTTTAAGACTTTTGTACGTCATTGCATAAATTTAAAATTCACCTTTGTTCTCAATTTCAGCCGCGAGGGGTCGCTTAGTAGTTGCTCCGAGCACAAATCTACGTAAGTTGCACGACATGCATGAAACATTTGATTCTCTCCCCAACCTTTGTTCCATCCAATCCCTAACGTGTTCCATTCTTTTGTCTGTCTAGAAAAAATCTTACTGTGCGCCTCTAGCGAATACGTAAAAGAAAATGGAAATATTTTTTCTCGTTAAAGAATCCTTCCCTGTGTTTAAACCTTGTCAATGTTTTTTCCAAGTTCTGTGTGTATAAATATTATATTTATTTCTTATGATGATAAACGTACCGGTAACACTTCTTTATTGTTGAACTGAGTTTTGATTGGTGAACACTGCTGTCAAAAGGTTTCAAATTACGGGTAAATGCACATTATTATACTATAACACGAGAGACATTGAGTAATGAGTTTCGGTGCAATGGATTCCTTGACAACTGGTTATTTTCTGTCCAATCAAAATTCTACGGTAAACATTTAGCCTTTAAAAAATTCAAGCACACATCATGGTATTTAAAGTATTATCCAATAATATTAGTAGAAGAATTTTATTGCTTTTTAAAATTTATAAAACAAGTAATACCTGCAAAATTTTACAGAAACACATACACTAATAAGGAATTTTTATTCCAGATTTTTAGCAAATGCTTACCAATTATATCTTGTAGATCATAATTATAAAGTAGTAAAAAGTTAAATAACTTTACAATACTTACTATTAACAACTACCGACAGTTATTTTTTAAAGTTACTTTTAAACCAACTGTACGGAGAATTTTTCATTCGTCCTAACATTTTAAAAACGATTCACTCGGCATTTAAAATTTCCTAACAGCTCGTGTTTTACGTAAAATATCTTGCTGTTCTCTTTGGCATTGTCTGTCTGTTTTTTTGTACTTTGTCTTATATTGTATATATTTGTTTCACATTATGTCAAATATTTGTTTGTTTGACATAAAACAAGTTCTAAAAAGAATTAACCTTCTTTTTCCCGTCATGTTCTCTCTACACATATGTGTTTTGTGTTTCTTGCCCCTGAAAATGCAATGCTCTATGCCTTTGTGTATTTTTAAAGAACCTCTCTTTTATATTTTATTAAAGGTTTCACTTTAAGTTAAGTTTCTACTTATATATTTTTAATTAATGATATACGTTGTATAAAAATTACTTGTATAGCAAATACATAAAGCTAACTATCAAATTCAAAAAGAAAAAAACTAATTTATATTGTGAAGAATGTATTTATTCTGATTCTACAACATTCGATAAGTATGTCAAGTACAAAAAATAAAAATTACCCTGTATTTTACCAATTAATTTTTTGAGAAAATTTGTTACGAAAAATTAGTTTACAGGATAGTTTTTCATACAAGCATAGTTCTTTAAAGACAATTCTGTAGTGTTTTATGAAGATTTAACAAAGGAAACTTAAATTATTCCTAATAGATTTAAAAATTAGATTTTTGAAATGCATGTTGAGTTTTGGATAATTATTTCATGAACTTTTTCTACTACAAAGCAGGTAACACATTGCAGATTGAAAGTAAAACATCTTAAAAAAAACTGAAGACAATAGAAATTTATTTGAAAATGACAAGATGTTTTATCATTCAGACTATCTACATCTGTCTTTTCCTACAAATTAATAATAATTATGAGAATTTTTTAATTGTCTATTGAGGATGTATTTAAATGTGTAACCAGAAGTAAACTGATGAGTGCTCATTCTTTACAGGGGTGAAAAACTATACTTCACAGAAGAAAGTAGAAAACTATGTCCAGGTTGGAGAAGGCTGCTAATATGCGGGCTAATTTTAATTATGATTGCTATTGCTCTTTTATTAGGTGTACTAGCTGCAAGTAAGTCCTTCAATGGTTTTCTCTCAATTTATAAGACACGATGTAAAATTAATTTATTTTTAAAAGAGTTGGAAAATAATTTATCAAATTTGATATCGTAATCAGTAGTTATTAGGTTAGTTGCACTCCCTAATAACTACTTTTACTAAATAGTTCTAATAGTAGTTATATTTTCGTGACACCACCTTTTGGCTGACTGCAAAATTTAATTGCTCTAGAATTTAGTTTCTTTAGACCCAAATCCGACATATGTAATTTTTCTAAATGTTCAGCATGGTAATTTTAATCCCTGCTGATGCTACCTTTTCCTGACTAGCTCTTTCATCTGGTTCGTTTCAGCTGGTATCCTGTTATCCAAGTCAGATAGTAAAAACACAAGGTATGAGTCTGGTCATTCATTACCAAACATGGACTCTATAGCGCATGCTGGTCATTCATTTAGGCCCAGACCTTCCTCCTCCAAAGTGCCACAAAAATTCCAACCCCCTGTCACGGAGGAGCACTCTCCTAACGCGACGGACAACGTGCGTGACACAGTCAGTCAGGCACCTTCAACAGTCACTTCCAAAGTTCCTCCTCTTCTGAATGATTCTTCACATTCACAAACTATAGGTGAGATGATTTCTTGAGGCTTTCCCAGGTCAAAATTTATGCTGGAATTTGTTTGCTGGACAAGCATTGCATGCTAGATTCATGCTAGTAAACTAGCAAAAAAACTAGCATAAATGTTTGCTGGTTCCAGCATAAGCCACCAGCAACCCAAGATCGGTTATGGCCCACTTTTATGCTTGCCAGCAAACAAAAATCCAGCATGTGTTGCTGGAAAATGTTGCTGGCCTAGCAAAGATTACGACCACCACTTGCTGGAAATTTTTGCTATTCTAGCATACAAAATCCAGCATGCGTTGCTGGAAAATGTTGCTGGCCTAGCAAAGATTACGACCACCACTTGCTGGAAATTTTTGCTATTCTAGCATACAAAATCCAGCATGCGTTGCTAGAAAATGTTGCTGGCCTAGCAAAGATTACGACCACCACTTGCTGGAATCTGTTGCTATTCTAGCATACAAAATCCAGCATGCGTTGCTAGAACGTGTTGCTGGCCTAGCAACAAATACGACCACCACTTGCTGGAATTTTTTGCTATTCTAGCATACAAAATCCAGCATGCATTGCTAGAACATGTTGCTGGCCTAGCAACGATTACGACCACCACTTGCTGGAATTTCGTGCTATTCTAGCATGCCAAATCCAGCATGCGCTGCTAGAACATGTTGCTGGCCTAGCAACAAATACGACCACCACTTGCTGGAATAGATATATTCTCAACAATATTAAAAAATAGAATTTCTAAAAAAAGTTGGGAAATTCCCCATGCACATGCATAACATTTCTACTAGCAACAGCTCTTAGATCTAATGAAAAGACAAAACAAAGTATACACATTTAAAAAGTTTTATTCTTTAATTCTTGTATAGCAATTTCTGTACATGTCTTGATTTTTTAAGACAATTAAGTGTTTCTGTTCTTCAATTCAGCCTCTATTTCTGCAGGTGCTTTTCCTTTCTTTATGAGGAATTTTCTCATCTGATCTGAAATGTAAACAAAACATGAAATAACAAAGAATTAAAATAGTAAGAGTACAAAAAATCCGAATCAAATATTGAAAATTTCTTCAGCTTAATAAGCAATATTTTTGCTTCAGCTACAGATGAACCAACAAGTATGGTTTTTATGACAAAAATTAACAATTAGTTAACAAATTTACATTACTACATAAATTATACATAGATTTATTTGGCCATCTAAGACCAAAACAAGTCTCTTAATTTATGGTTTAGTCCACTGCAAAACCATTGTGACTGTAAGTGAAAAGCCTGGGTTAGAAAGACGATTTAAGTGTTATTTTGCATGGTTCAATACACTGTCAAAATGCCTAATCATTTTCCCCACACCATCTTCATACATATCAATCTATTTTCTGAAAGATCATCCCAAAACTCCTACTCAGGTTTCATTTCCATAGAACATCATATAAAAAAGTTTTGAGGCAAGGAATTTCAAAAAATTAACTTTAGAAGAAAAAACTGGTGTTCCTTCAAAATCCAGGGAATTTAAGTCATACATCCAGAACTTACAGGGTAGGTGGGACATTGTCAAGTGTAAACTGCCATAAATTCAACCAAGTTGAATTTTCAAAAGTTGGGGTAAAATAATAACATTTAAATTATATTCAATTGGAAAGACTAATAATAATTAAAGTAACATGCAATTAAATCTATGATTAAAAAGGCTTGATAAATTCCAAGTCAATTATCAGATCAAAGATTTTAAGTCTTGCCAAAAATTTACCCACAACATAATTTATTTATTCTGCAATTTGTGTACTAAAATTCAGACTTCATAGATTATTTTTACTTTTATATTTTTTACATTTATTTTTACTTGGATATATTATATCAAATTTTTAGATAGAAGTCTGCTTATCTGATTGAAAAGGGATAATTTACAATTTGCTTTTAATTGTAAGAAGAATCCCAATTGTTGAGCATTGTCTACTTAATTTCACTGCTAGGCAAGATGGAAAAATTCAATAATTTAGGTTCTTGCATATTTTCTTTTTAAAGTTTTCAAATGGAAAATTACTTTCCTTATAGAAAAATTTAAAACTGCATAACTTTAAATTCTAGCAGCAAGTCAAGGTATTTTATGTACCTGATATTACCTCCAACTTCTCGACTGAACTTTGAACTATCTTTTTTAATCATTTCCCTTAATCTAGCAATTTTTTAAAATTGCAGAAAAACTTATAAAATATCACATGAACAATGAAATGGGTCCTTAAATTTTAACTTAAACCTGTCTCTGAGTAAAACAAGCTTATTTGTGGGCAAAATGCAGGGTTGCTGATTTTTTGATTTTTTTTAAAAAAAATCAGATTCATTTGTTTTAAATCGGAATTTTTTTATTTAAATCGGGATTTTTTTTTATTTAAATGAATTAACAGTTCTTTATGTTCTGAAACTGATCAAAAATATATTGATATTATAACTTCTGTGTGATGTAACAATTTTGCATCACATTCTGATATATTTTATTCACTAATTAATATAATTAACTAATCAAGGGAAGCAGTTCACTGCCATCTCATCGGTGAGATGCCCGTTCTGAGAGGCCGAATGAATAATTGTACTATTAGTTACTAAAAGTTTTATCCTTCTTTCACTAACTACTTTCCAAATTTTGAAATCAAAAATTATTTTTTTAAATCATAACTATGGTTACATTTGATACAGTACTAAATAAATCAAGACAATGATTATATTTAATACATTACTGAAAAAATTGAAATCAATCTTTGAGTTTACTGTAATAGGTAAAATTAATTTAACTAAAATCAATAATGTTTATTTCCTTAATAAATAAGTAATTAGTGATAAAAAATAAATTCAAATCATTGATATTTATGTAGAATAAGAAAAAAATTGGATTGAAAAACAAAACTAAAAATATAAAGATGAGCTTTTGATAAAAATCCTCTAAACATTTTACCAAGTTGATAATAACAGGTATAAAATTATAGGATTTTAGTACCAAACCCTTGCTATTTACAGAACCACAAAAACAAATCAAGTTGATTGCTATTTACAGCATTTTCAGTGACAGCAGCGAGTTCATAAAAAAATATAGGATACTCATTGTAAAAATATAGGACATACAAAATTGCACTACAAATTCTTAACGAACACAGTTTTAATTCCTATTTAGAATTTCTTTTGTTAGTTACATTAGATAATTAATTAAAACAATATTCAATCATGGTGAATAGTAAAAACTGAAAAAATTCTTCACATCTAAAATTATCAAAATCTTGAGTCGTATTGAATCCATATGCTTTATTTGACTTTTCATAGTTGCTCGGTTCTGATTTCAAGTCTAAAAGTTGCAACTATATATAACCCACTATCCATGAAATATTTCATAAAACTAGAGAAAATTATAAAAATCTGGGGAATGTTCTGAAAAATCAGGAGCAGTGTGGGTAAATCTGAGTCGGGTAATAAAAATGTAGAAAGCTAAAATTTCCTGCATAAAAACCTCAGAAGGTATATGTAAACGCGAAAATAAAAATGCAATTCCGAGAAAAATCATAGTAATCACAAGTTTCCAAGTTGTTATTATCTGCATTTTAATCAGAGAAAGCAGACTTTTTGACCAGTCATCAGGCAAAGAAACATGCAGGCAGAGCTGACCGCTTTTAAAAATTTGTAATATGCATCAGTAAAAACAAAATAGCAAAATTTTTCGGAAGAATTTTTTGGATTTTGATAGAATCTGTTAAAGAAAATTGACATGAAGAGAGAAAATATAGGACAAATGCCACTTTTAGAAATTATAGGACACTTTTTAGTCTTTTCTCAAATATATAGGAATTCTAGGACAACTGCCATCACTGCATTTCCATAATCAAAGGGTCAATATGGTAGTAACACTGTTTACTGTTTTCCAGGCAATCAATTGTATAAATGCTAAATGTATATATAGTATAAAAAAAAAGTTTAAAAATTTTAATGCAAATAATTTTTCAAACCAATTTTAAAGCATACAACTAATAATTTTCTTTAAATTATGGTAGTTTAAGTTTAACATTTTTGATTTAAATCATATGAGTTTTTTAAAAAATCAAGTGATTTAAATCATGCAACCCTGGCCAAAATGTGCGTTATCAGGGTCAGGGGTCTGTCTAGGATTTTTTAAAAGGTACCTATTTTGTGAAAATTTAGTGCTAATTTGTGAAAATTTAAGTGCAAAATCAACTTAAAAACATGTACATATAAGTTTTAGCATTAGAAACAAAAGAAAATTTAGTCTAGAATGACTAATAATTTACTATTGAGAATATATGTATTTTGTGAAGGTACCTTTTTCCTAAAACTGAATTAGTGAAAGTAGGTACCTAATTATCAAATGTTGAATTTGTATAGGTATAGCAAAACAGTAGTAATAAGTATTGAAATTTAGTACAAACCGCTGCCAATCGGTCAGCTGATTTTGCATTTTATAATAAATCAAGTACGGAATTTTGTTAACAGAACTTATAGAAGGACGGATTTCCGCCCTAGGACCTGTTTAGTTAATCCTTCTGGGGAGGAATCATTAATTCCTGGACCATCCAGAGGAATATTTAAATTGTTCCTCCAACATATTAAACTTCTGGTAAAAAAGGTGTATATTTCAAACTACACCATTGGTTGAGGGATAAAAAATTCTATATGTATTCCCTAAACTACCAAAAAGGGGTCAAATTTCCAAAAACAATCCCTAGGGAAACCCCCTATTAATATAAACCTAATTATAAATAATTCACAAACACTTACGACAAAAGTTACTTTACTTTATCCAACGCCCATTCTTGGATCATCCATTCCATGGCTGCCAGAAAGGGCACACGTTGTCAGCACTCAGTAGACTGCCCAATGCGGTGAAGGTGACCTGCGACAAAAGTTAATTCAAAATACAAATCTTGATATAGACAAGGGTGCTAAAATGTAAAAAATTTATTTCTTTGTAGGTAATAAATCAGGGTTTTGATCATCCTTCTGGGAATCATAAATTCCTGGGTCATCCAAAAGAATATTGAAATGTGTTCCCCAGAAGCACTTCATTTCTGGTAAAAAAAGGTGTATTTTTTCTAACAGCATTGGTTAAGGCATAAAAATTTAAATATTTTGAAACATATTAATATTTATTCCTTGTGCAACAAAAAATAGCTAATATAGCTACTTTATTTTTAAGAGTCAAATTTCCAAAAACAATTCCTAGGGAAACCCCCTATTAATAAAAAGCTAATTATAAATAATTCACAAACACTTACGACAAAAGTTACTTTACTTTATCCAACGCCCATTCTTGGATCATCCATTCCACGGCTGGCAGAAAGGGCACACGTTGTCAGCACTCAGAGAGTATAGCCTACCCAATTCGGTGAAGGTGACCTGCGACAAAAGTTAATTTTCTTATGATATAGACAAGGGTGCTAAAAAAATGTAAAAAAATTATTTCTTTGTAGGTAATAAATCAGGGTTTTGTTAATCCTTCTGGGGAGGAATCATAAATTCCTGGGTCTTCCAAAAGAATATTGAAATGTGTTCCTCAGAAGCATTTAATTTCTGGTAAAAAAGGTGTATTTCTTCAAACAGCAGCATTGGTTAAGGCATAAAAATTTAAATATTTTGAAACATATTAATATTTATTCCTTGTGCAACAAAAAATAGCCAATTTTTAGGAGTCAAATTTCAAAAAAAAAAAAAAAATCCTGAGTAAACACAGATACCCACTTTTAATATGGATGGGTTTCACTAGTTTCGTTCTGCATCTGGCAGTGCTAATATATTATTTCCGGTTTACCACATTAGCGTTATCCTTGGCATTGCTTTGGCATCCTTTTCATTCTTGTTTGTTTTTGTTTCGAAGTCAACTTCAACCACGTAAATTCGTTTTTCTCTTTTCGTATTAATTATTTTTGAATGGATTATTTTTTATTCATTCAGTAATCAGCCTTTTTTTGCATTCACTCCTTTTTTTTATTATTATTTTATTAAAAAAGGATTAGGGAGAAAAATAATATTTTTAATATTTTAAAAACGACGTTTTTGCCAAGTTGCCAAATGCATCTGCTATGTTGTGGTTCTAAACCGGAAGTCTCTAGGACTTTGTTATTGTTTACATTTATCAACCCATCCATAAAGCTAATTATAGAACACTATATACACACTAATTACAAACACTTATCACAAAAGTTACTTACTTTACTTTATACAACGTCCATCTGTGGCCTCTCGGACAAATGGCCACCATCCATATCAGCAGACATTATAGCAGACTGTCTGATTTAGTGGACCTGCAACAAAAGTTAATTTAATGGTTATAAATCTTATCATTTATACAGGGTGCTGAAATGTAAAAATATTATTTCTTTGTTGGTAATAAATTAAGAGTTTTGTAAATCCTTCTGGGGAGAAATCATAAATTCCAGGGCCATCCCCTCATATTCACTTACTAATGCAAACTGTGACACACTCAAAGTGTGTGATTGTGAAGTCGAGAGCAGCTGGCGAAGAAAAGAATTATATCCCCAAGCCAGCTCGGTGAAGTCTTTTCTGTTTCTTAGCTGCACAAGCATATGCCGTTGAAAGTGAAATATCCAATATGTTAGCTATTATACATAAAGTTGAATTTCCAATATGTTCGATTAGAGAAATTTTTCACTGGCTAATCCTGAAGTACCTTTTTTCTTTAATGACGTTTTGAATAGAAGGGAGGCTAGAAGGTGATCCTGAATATACAATACAATTTGGAATAGATTTTTAGTAATTTCATTTTCACTGGGGGTTCACTTGCTCATTTAATGTGCTCCTATGGACAAGCCGCTACTTGCATCCATTAATATAAGTAAGTTATGTAGCTTTCCCCATGGTTAGGGGAAAGCAATATTGTGAGCAAACAACAATCCTAAAAATAAGAGTAGGTACTTATAGGAATTGGAATTATATTCCTTTAATGCCAATGACTTTGGAACTACGCAGAAATTTATCCATATTAAAGTTTTATTTTAACTTAATAAGAAACAATATAGATTGCCCTCCTTTACTTACGTTACTTGACTTCCATATCCCTCCACGCTATACAAGAAATAAAATAGTATTCTTGATTCCTTTAATTGTCAAGAACTATCTTTCAAGCCAAACTATTTATCAATTTTATAATATAGTTAATAATCTGCCCACAACCAGTGATCTGTTTTTAGATTCTTACTCTAAATTAAAACTTGATTATTTGCAAAGTGTATCTCCACGATTTTTTGTTTTTCTCTTTTGTGTAGATTTAGTGCTTATTTTTTTGTGGTTATGTGTGTCCTTTTATATTTAATATGTTGTACTGTTTGTGCCTTTTTCTTGCCAAGTAATTGGAATTTCACTTCTGTTTGGCAATGTATTTAAATAAATTTGGGATTTGGGGATATATCCAATCCCCCCCCCCGAAATATCAATATCCCCTTCCGAAATTTTTTTCTGGCTACGCCACTGTCTTAAGGATTAGCCGGGCACATTATATCCAAAATCGGACTTGGGACGGCCCCGTTCTCTGGAGTACGACCAACAAATTTATCTTTTTTAATTCGTGGGAAATCAAGATATGGTAACTCTAAATAAATATATTGAACACCTAACTTACTTGAAATAAGAAGCGTTGTTCCACGATGTTATGTTTCGCCCGTAGGGATGGGCAAAAAGTATCGATACTTGGTGGTATCGATATAAAAGGTTTCGATATCCGATATTTTGGATCGATACCAGAGCTAGGTATCGATACTCAAAGGGTGAGTATCGAAATTTCGATACCGGCGTTTTTTCGATACTATAACGTCTTGGGGAGAAGCCCCCTAAGGATGACTCATGACTCGTCCCCGACTACATTTTGGGAAGAAAACTTTTTCAAGGAACTTGGCTCCGGAATGCCGGCGGTCACCCGATCCCTGGACATTCTACGACGGGGAGAACCGGTTTTGGGGGAGGCGGACACAGGAAGTCGGCCGAGAGAGAGGTCGGGTCGCCTTTTTTTGGTGGATGAGAGGGACCCTCTCAAAATACCACCTCCATCGGTACAGTACACAATACCTGTAATGCTGTTTCGATAATTTGACAAAATTTTGAAATGGTATCGATACTCCTTTTTTCGATACCGGGTTGCATAGCATTTCATTACACCACTTTTAATACTTTCAATACCAAAAGAGTATCGAAATATTTTATTTCAAACCATATTTCATTTTCATTTCAAACCATTTCGATTTTCGATACCTTCTTAAATAAAAGGTACATCTTGAATCGGTATCGATACTTCAGTTACAATTTTCCCTGGGGAGAATTTAAATGTTTTCCATACCAGCAGAAACGAAGAGTAAGTGATAATATCAAACAACACTATTTCGATGCGGTACCTTGATGCACGAAAAAAATGTCGCGATGGTATCGATACTTCTTTTTTTCGATACCGCCGATACTTCAGTTACAATTTTCCCAGGGGAGAATTTAAATGTTTTCGATACCAGCAGACTCGAAAAGTAAGTGATAGTATCCAACAATGCTGTTTCGATACCTTGAAGCTAGAAAAAAATGTTCAAATGGTATCGATACTCCATTTTTCAATACAGCACCGGATGGCATTTCAATACCTCCTTTCACAATTTTAGTCCAAAGTAAAAGAATATCCAAAGATTTTAAATACTATTTCGATATCTTCTTATAAAAGGTACATCTTCAATCTGTATCGATACTCCAGTTACAATTTTCCCAATGGAGAATTTAAATGTTTTCGATACCAGCAGAGTCGAAAAGTAAGTGATAGTTTCCAACAACGCTGTTTCGATACCTTATTGATGCTAGAAATTTTTTTCAAATGGTATCGATACTCCATTTTTCGATACCGCACCGGATGGCATTTCAATACCTCTTTTAACACTTTAAATCCAAAGTAAAAGAATATCAAAGATTTTAAATACCATTTCGATACTTTTTATAAAAGTTAGATCTTGAATCAAAAGTTATTTATAACTTCTCTCTGTACGCTAGGTTGATTGTTATACAAAATGGTCATATAACATAGGAAAGTTTTATACCTGCAATGCAAAGTTAAATTTCGCATCTTTTTAATTTTATAATTATTAATACTAGCATTTTAGTATTATAATATCCGTCACTAATTTAGATGTAAAACGAAACATTTTTTTAAGTTTTAGATAAATATATACATTATCAACTTTTTATTATAATTGGAGATTCCTGATTATAAATTTATCTAACTATAATGAAGCTGTTTAGTATAGTAGTATCTACAATAATTAAAACCTTTTAATTGCTTACAAATCGTTCATCTTGAATCTTGAAGGACGGTATCATTCTTTCGATACTCTTCCTCGGTGAAAAACTTATAAGTTGAATTAAATATGTTGATGACTTTTTTTCTAGGATGAAGAGCAACACTAATAGTAAGTAGGGAGTCTATATCCTCTTGATATTACTATTTCTTACTTTTCGTATCTGCTGGTATCAAAAACATTTTAATTCTCCATTCTAAAATTGTAACTGAAGTATCACTCATTCAAGATGTGCCTTTTATAAGAAGGTGTCTAAAGGGTATTGAATATCTTTCGATACTCTTTTGGTGTTGAAATTTTATGCGGCGTGGTATCGAAAAAATGAGTATCGATACCACTTCAAAAATATTCTAGCATCAAGTTATCGAAACAGAATTATTGGTACTATCACTTAATCTTCGTCTCTGCTGGTATTGAAAAAATTTGAATTCTAGCCTGGGAAAATTGTAACTGGAGTATCGATACTGATTGAAGATGTACCTTTTATAAGAAAGTATCGAAATGGTATTTAAAATCTTTCGATATTCTTTTACTTTGGATTGAAAGTGTGAAAAGAGGTATTGAAATGCCATCCGGTGCGGTATCGAAAAGAGGAGTATAAATACCATTTGAAAAAAAAAAATTCTAGCATCAAGGTATCGAAACAGCACTATTGTTTAATTCTAATATTTACTCTTAGTTTCTTCTGTTATCGAAAATATTTAAATTCTGCACAACTGAAGTATCGATACTGATTCAAGATGTGCCTTTTATAAGAAGGTGTCTAAAGGGTATTGAATATCTTTCGATACTCTTTTGGTGTTGAAATTTTATGCGGCGTGGTATCGAAAAAATGAGTATCGATACCACTTCAAAAATATTCTAGCATCAAGTTATCGAAACAGAATTATTGGTACTATCACTTACTCTTCGTCTCTGCTGGTATTGAAAAAATTTGAATTCTAGCCTGGGAAAATTGTAACTGGAGTATCGATACTGATTGAAGATGTACCTTTTATAAGAAAGTATCGAAATGGTATTTAAAATCTTTCGATATTCTTTTACTTTGGATTGAAAGTGTGAAAAGAGGTATTGAAATGCCATCCGGTGCGGTATCGAAAAGAGGAGTATAAATACCATTTGAAAAAAAAAAATTCTAGCATCAAGGTATCGAAACAGCACTATTGTTTAATTCTAATATTTACTCTTAGTTTCTTCTGTTATCGAAAATATTTAAATTCTGCACAACTGAAGTATCGATACTGATTCAAGATGTGCCTTTTATAAGAAGGTGTCTAAAGGGTATTGAATATCTTTCGATACTCTTTTGGTGTTGAAATTTTATGCGGCGTGGTATCGAAAAAATGAGTATCGATACCACTTCAAAAATATTCTAGCATCAAGTTATCGAAACAGAATTATTGGTACTATCACTTAATCTTCGTCTCTGCTGGTATTGAAAAAATTTGAATTCTAGCCTGGGAAAATTGTAACTGGAGTATCGATACTGATTGAAGATGTACCTTTTATAAGAAAGTATCGAAATGGTATTTAAAATCTTTCGATATTCTTTTACTTTGGATTGAAAGTGTGAAAAGAGGTATTGAAATGCCATCCGGTGCGGTATCGAAAAGAGGAGTATAAATACCATTTGAAAAAAAAAAATTCTAGCATCAAGGTATCGAAACAGCACTATTGTTTAATTCTAATATTTACTCTTAGTTTCTTCTGTTATCGAAAATATTTAAATTCTGCACAACTGAAGTATCGATACTGATTCAAGATGTGCCTTTTATAAGAAGGTGTCTAAAGGGTATTGAATATCTTTCGATACTCTTTTGGTGTTGAAATTTTATGCGGCGTGGTATCGAAAAAATGAGTATCGATACCACTTCAAAAATATTCTAGCATCAAGTTATCGAAACAGAATTATTGGTACTATCACTTACTCTTCGTCTCTGCTGGTATTGAAAAAATTTGAATTCTAGCCTGGGAAAATTGTAACTGGAGTATCGATACTGATTGAAGATGTACCTTTTATAAGAAAGTATCGAAATGGTATTTAAAATCTTTCGATATTCTTTTACTTTGGATTGAAAGTGTGAAAAGAGGTATTGAAATGCCATCCGGTGCGGTATAGAAAAGAGGACTATCGATACCATTTGAAAAAAAAAATTCTAGCATCAAGGTATCGAAACAGCACTATTGTTTAATTCTAATATTTACTCTTAGTTTCTTCTGGTATCGAAAATATTTAAATTCTGCACAACTGAAGTATCGATACTGATTCAAGATGTGCCTTTTATAAGAAGGTGTCTAAAGGGTATTGAATATCTTTCGATACTCTTTTGGTGTTGAAATTTTATGCGGCGTGGTATCGAAAAAATGAGTATCGATACCACTTCAAAAATATTCTAGCATCAAGTTATCGAAACAGAATTATTGGTACTATCACTTACTCTTCGTCTCTGCTGGTATTGAAAAAATTTGAATTCTAGCCTGGGAAAATTGTAACTGGAGTATCGATACTGATTGAAGATGTACCTTTTATAAGAAAGTATCGAAATGGTATTTAAAATCTTTCGATATTCTTTTACTTTGGATTGAAAGTGTGAAAAGAGGTATTGAAATGCCATCCGGTGCGGTATCGAAAAGAGGAGTATAAATACCATTTGAAAAAAAAAATTCTAGCATCAAGGTATCGAAACAGCACTATTGTTTAATTCTAATATTTACTCTTAGTTTCTTCTGTTATCGAAAATATTTAAATTCTGCACAACTGAAGTATCGATACTGATTCAAGATGTGCCTTTTATAAGAAGGTGTCTAAAGGTTATTGAATATCTTTCGATACTCTATTGGTGTTGAAATTTTATGCGGCGTGGTATCGAAAAAATGAGTATCGATACCACTTCAAAAATATTCTAGCATCAAGTTATCGAAACAGAATTATTGGTACTATCACTTACTCTTCGTCTCTGCTGGTATCGAAAAAATTTAAATTCTAGCCTGGAAAAATTGTAACTGGAGTATCGATACTGATTGAAGATGTACCTTTTATAAGAAAGTATCGAAATGGTATTTAAAATCTTTCGATATTCTTTTACTTTGGATTGAATGTGTGAAAAGAGGTATTGAAATGCCATCCGGTGCGGTATCGAAAAGAGGAGTATCGATACCATTTGAAAAAAAAAAAAATTCTAGCATCAAGGTATCGAAACAGCACTATTGTTTAATTCTAATATTTACTCTTAGTTTCTTCTGGTATCGAAAATATTTAAATTCTGCACAACTGAAGTATCGATACTGATTCAAGATGTACCTTTTATAAGAAGGTGTCTAAAGGGTATTGAATATCTTTCGATACTCTTTCGGTACTGAAAGTATAAAAAGAGGTAATGAAATGCTATGCCGCACGGTATCGAAAAATGGGTATCGAAAGTGGTATCGATACTTTGAGTATCGATACTTCATGACCGATATTTAATGGGATCGATATCATGGATTTCGATCCGGATCGATACCGAATATCGATACTTTGACAGATTTTGCCCACCCCCGCCGCCGAACGCCATGACGTGAATAAACAAGGAATGATGCCGTTGCCACAGAAGGGAAATCAACCAACTAAATGGAAATCTTCGCTGTGGCTTAGTCGACAGAGTTAAATTCGACTTAAAACATCATGAAAAGTAAATAGTTTTAAAAAGAAATCTTGATTAAATTTAAAAATAAAAATGTTCTCATCTTCTCATTGGTAGGACGAAATTTTTTGAAGCATTTCTTTTTTCTCAAGAACTTTATAATAACCAATCCCGGTAGAGATGAGGAACGGATTAACTAAGACTACAGAAATTTTTAATTTTCCTGGCAAAATACTGCGTTTTTTGACTTTTTAAACCCATTAAACGCTTTTAAATTTTATTTCTTTGGCATATTCTTACAGATGACCTCAAAATATATCGAATTTTTAAGCAATTTGTTACATATTTCGGGGTTTTCAGAGTCTGGTAAAAAACAGTATTTCGAGAAAAAGCACAAGTCCGAAAAGGCCCACTAATTGGTATTTAATAATAAGTTTGATTTTTTTTTTAATTTTTTTATGGTAGTAGAGTAATGTGGTAAGCTTTTTCCAGAAATTTGAGTTTCCATGGTGATTCTGCCGTCATCCAGGAATTTTTGAACACAAAAGAGGCTTGCTTGATTTTATATGCGTTTTTGGGATGTAAGAAAAAGGTGGAAATGGGGAAGTATGAGTGCACCCCCAAGTATTCTATATCATGTGTTCGCATAGACTAGTAGATTAAGAATATGTAAAGCATAAGGGGGTAGGAATGTAGGATCCATATTTCGGAAGTTTTTCCGGTTTTACTGAAAAAACCTTAATTGGGCGTCACGCCCGGAGTTTTAGAGGTAGGGGTCTGAAATTTTAATATGTGTACCTCCTTAAAATTTCCTTTAGAACAATGCTTGTCACTAAGAGGTGAGATCCATATTTTGAGGTTTTGAGTCCATGAGCTCGATCTAATTTTCACTTTCAAGCACCCTAGCTCCTTTTCACAGAGAAGTAAGGAGTCTCTCTAACATTATTCTGAAAGGTCACAAAAAGTTGTTCAAAAATATGGTTATTGCTAAGCTTTCAGACCATTATTTCGGGAGAAATATGTGAAAAACCGTCTATGAAAACCAAACATTGAATTCTTTAGATTGTGCAATTTTTACACCACCTCTTGGTAAAACCTGCGTTTCGAAATCTCATTTTAAATGCTTTCACAAAATATAAACCACAAAGCTGTTATTCTAATAAATCCGGAGCTATTCAATGTCAAAGTCAATACGAGTAGGCTTAACGACTAACGTGCCACGAGGTGCCTATTCCCACTCGAAAAGTAAAGTGTTCACCTGTAAATGAGAGCTGCGGAATCTTGTGTGGCACGTATTGTATTGTGGAAGAAGCACGTTTCCGCAGTTCTCAATGTCGATCGAAATCACCATGGCGATATTCATTTCACGACATTGTCCATTATTAATTAAAATCAGTTCACTGATATTATTTTAGTAATTTTACCAAAAAATGGGTAAAAAGGTCCAAATTGACATTTACACTTATTTTTCATACAAATAAGGTTATAAAAGATGTTTTCTCCCTGTGATGAAATCTCCCTCTCTTCTAAAAAATTACGCAATATCGATCAAAGTTGTCAGATATCGTGATTCCGATGTCCGATATTCTACGTGTAGGCTTAGCGCACCACGAGGGGTTCGTTCCCACCAAACATGTGCTTCTTCAAACATTTAACGCCTTAAACTCCTTTTTATCGGAGAGAAACGGAGTCTCACTAAAAAGATTAAAAGAGTTCTTCAAGAATATGGTTATTACTAAGCTCTCCAACGATTATTTTGGGAGAAATGTGTGAAAACCATCTTGTCTTTGAAAACCATACAGTGAATTTATTGCACAATTTTTACACCACCTCTTAGTTAAACCTGCTGTTAGAAACCGCCTTTTAAATGCTTTCAGAAAATATGAACCACTCAGCTATCCTTACAATAAATCCGGAGGTATTCAGCGTATAAGTCAGAACGTATAGGCTTAACGTACCACGAGGCGCATATTTACCAGGTTCCTACCTTTCCATGCTATGAAATTAGCTTGAACAGCTAATAAGCATTGAATGCTTGTACCTAGCATGTCATGCTATTGCTGAGACATAGCATCCCAAGCTAGCTACATAGCATCCCTAGCTGGCAAGCATAAAAAAGCATAAAATAGCACATCAAGATACCTAACTCTCCATGCTATGAAAATAGCATAAACAGCTACAAAGCATCGGATGCTTGTCCATAGCATGTGGTGCTATTGCTGAGACATAGCATCCCAAGCTAGCTACATAGCATCCCTAGCTGGCAAGCATAAAAAAGCATAAAATAGCCCATCATGGTACCCAGCTCTCCATGCTATGAAAGTAGCATAAACAGCTACAAAGCATCGGATGCTTGTCCATAGCATGTGATGCTATTGCTGAGACATAGCATCCCAAGCTAGCTACATAGCATCCCAAGCTGGCAAGCATAAAAAAGCATAAAATAGCACATCAAGGTACCTAGCTCTCCGTGCTATGAAAGTAGCTTGAACTGCTTAAAAGCATCGGATGCTTGCCCATAGCATGTGATGCTATTGCTGAGACATAGCATCCCAAGCTAGCTAGATAGCATCCCAAGCTGGCAAGCATAAAAAAGCATAAAATAGCACATCAAGGTACCTAGCTCTCCGTGCTATGAAAGTAGCTTGAACTGCTTAAAAGCAACGGATGCTTGTTCATAGCATGTGATGCTATGGCTGAGCCATAGCATCCCAAGCTAGGAACATAGCATCCCAAGCTGGCAAGCATAAAAAAAGCATAAAATAGCACATCAAGGTACCTAGCTCTCCATGCTGTGAAAGTAGCTTGAACTGCTTAAAAGCATCGGATGCTTGTGTATAAGCAAGCCATGCTATGATATGTATGCTGGTTAAGATAGCATCCCATGCTGGCAAGCATAAACAAGCATACGCTAGCATAAAAAACTAGCATACCTAGCAAAAACTAGCAAAAACCAGCATACTTTCTTTGCTTGCACCAGCATAAATTTTGACCTGGGTTTCTACAGTATTTGAGCTTGTTGGGGTCCGTCACCACTAAACAGCAAATACTATACTTGCACTATGTATGATAGTACTAAGATACACATCTGAAATACACACCAGTTTTTAGATTTTAAGGGATAGTAAAATCTACTGGTGGATGTCTATCACAATTTTTTGTTGTTAGTGACCAGACGTGTGATTCCACCGTATGGTTTTCTTTAAAAGCCTTATAAAATATAGGTAATCATGACCCAGTACCATCATCAATGCCGCATCCACCGAGTACTAAAATTTAATTTGTCTAATGAATTTTACGTAAGAATACTTTACTTTTTACTAATTATTTTAAGCCTTACAAATGAGATTGAGCAATATGGAGTGAGGAAAACTCATTAACCATAAATAAACATACAATATAATCTAATGGATAGATACTGTCTTTTAATTGTTGTAAAAGTTTAATTCGGGAAAAAAATCTTAAAACTTTTAGGATTTTAGCTTTGTTTATGAATAGAATGAAATGCAGCTTATTGTTTGAAGACGAGTAATATAATTGTGTTTAAGTTTTGAAAATTTTGGAATGAATTAAGGAAGATAATTTAAACTTTTGTTATTTTCTAGTGCCAAATGCTTTAGTTGGAGAATTTAAAATAATTAACGAGAATTTCGCTGATGACCTGTACGATCCTACTTCAAGAGGTTACAGGAATATAGCAGAAAACTTAGAAAAAGAAGTGAGTATGTCTTTTAAAGCTTTAATCTATGCATAATCTTGCTTTTGATAATCATATTTTACACAGCACTGTTTTTCCAGCTCCGTAGGATATTTGAAGAAAATAATGGACAGTTTAAGCAAATCAAAATTTTGAACTTCAGGTAAGTTGTAGTTTGGATACGAATCGGTGTTCAATTTTTACTCCAACTTCTTTTAATTTACGAGATTTTTTTAAGTGCCCCATATTGTATTTTTGCTATCGATATAAAAAAACTTTGATTCCCTAAAGGATTCATAATTAATTCATCGGGTTTAACTTAAAATACACTGTAAAATAATCTTCTGAGTTTATGAAAAGTATGTTTGTAGACATGTTTATTAATTCTTTAGACTTTATTCATTAAATTATAACTTATGTATATTACCTACTTTATAGGCCTGGTAGTATAAAGGTGAAATTCGTTGTGATTTGGTCTTCTGATAAAGGAATCATTTCATCTGAAAAGGCAACAGAAATTTTGACTGCCGATTTAAAAAAGAAAAATAATTCATTTTATAACTTGTTCTACGTTGACATTGACAGCATTCACTTCATGGGTAAGTTATTTTAATTTATTTTTCTCTCTTATTAATTTGACTGTTTTTAAAAACTTATTGCTCAAAGAAATAACACTTTTCAAAATTCATACCATAACGGTAACCAAAATATCGTTACGGAATTTTCCTTACAGATTACCTGATTCTTTTTACCGCATCAAAGTTAAAACTCAATTGTTTTTCAGATGCGTTTGATGAATGTCGAGTTCAGAAGGGAGGATGCTCTTTTGATTGCAACTGGAATTATGACACACTTCAAAAAAACTGCTTGTGTCCAATGGATATGTATCTGCTAACGGATGGAAAGTCTTGCGCTCTTAAACCAAAAACCAGTAGGTTGATTACTTTGCTGTAGTTTTCTTTAACCCTTCCAGTCCTGTCTGCCCTATATTTTTCATAGGGTTTAATAGAAAACCCGGGTGGTCTAGGATTTAGTTTATAAGATTAAAAACAGCATATAATTAGCATCGAATTAAAATTCCTTTTCCTATTTTAGGTTCTACAGAATCAGTTCCAACTTCTACCTCCTCTCAGTCCGAGCCATTTTCACCCACGACGTCTACCATCAGAATACCAGAGACGACTCCCGAGTTAAGTTGGTCTTCTCAAGAAACCAGACCCCATTTTAGCTCCGAAGGGACAACGACACCCAATCCAACAGATGCATATCCCGTAACTATTTCGGAACATTATCCGGACGTTGACTTCAAGCCAGAACAGACCACAACAGAAAAACCAACGACTAACGTCCAAACTTATCCTGTTGAACACATGGATCACGAAACCACCACACAGGGCCCTCCTAGGCGGGGTAGCGTAGGCATAGGAGAAGATGAGTTTACTTTTAAGGAGACTACAACTGAAGAAACTACACCATTCCCTGCTACAGAAACAACAAGAATGTTCCCGTCGTATAGAACAGAACCAACCGCCAGGGGAATGACTGATACAGCACCGCCATCTTCTTTTAGAGAGTATCCTGAATATACAGAATCTTTTTCAACCGAAGCAAGAGAAACTTTTTATCCAAGTTATGAAACTACCATGAACTATGGTTCTTCCCCTCAACAACCTGCAAGCTTCCAGACAGAAACATCCCAAGATCAAACTGAGACTCCTCCAACTACGAAGAGCTCGACGCTGAAGTACCACATCCCAGAGCCCACAACGGAAGTGTATACTTGGAGACCTCCCTATGACTACAACACGGAAACTTTCAGTCCTCCAGCAGTGACTGATACCTACCCAACTGACTACACCACTGAGAAAGAAACAACTTTTCCAGTCACTGCTGGCACTGAAAAAACGGGAACTGAGACGGCTCCGAATGTTGTTAAGATGATGACAGACCCAGCAACGACGACAACTGCTACCAGCATAAAAAGAGAAGGCACGTGGCAAGAGGGTCAAACCTTTCCAACCACCTTTGATGGCAGAGTTTGGAACGGTCAAACCGACCCTACAACTGAGATGACCGAAACCAGTTACGAAACAACATACTTTCCTCAAATAGACAACCAAACAACATTTGAGTCCACCACTGTAAGGCAAGATTTAAGTACTCAACCAAATTCAACGTTCCCTTTTTCCTTACAAGCTTTCAATAGAACTCCTGCTGTTAGATCTTATGACAACTTCACCGATTACTATGACAACTCAACTTACGTCGGATATAATGGTACTGAGACTATGGTGCCTGATACTACAACCGATTCAGGTGGAACTGAACATTATACTGGAACCTCTCCTGACTATTCAACGTACTGGTACTGGTCTACACCAAAAGCAACTGATCAATCCAATGATACTATTTCTGGAAATGAAAAACCTATCAATGAGTCAGGAGGGACATCTACCACAGGCGTTAGTTCTAGTTCTGCAGCTGGGTACACTGTTCAGGATGATTTCTTCAATAATACTGAAACAGCTGAACCTGAAGTAACTGATGAAACACCTAATCCAACTTTTCAAACTGAGAGGAATACCAATTTCCCCTTTACAGCTGTGACAGAACCACATATAACTGAAACACCTATGAATTTCAGTGGAGGGAATTTTACAGGAGAACCAAATACTTTCACACCTGAACACATTAATATGGGAGGTTCTCTGAATAATTTTACTACACCAGCTTTTGAAGGTAATGGCACAGAAAGCACAACATTCAATCCATCTTTTCCCAGGGAAACCACTTTACAGTTTCCCTCTACGCCTGAAACGGAATCACACTATCCAAACACAGAGGTTACCGGTTATAATCGTGAAATGACTACAACTACAGACACGATTCCTCCTTTCAACATACACAGTGAATCTACTTTCGTTGAACCTAAACCATTCGGAAATGATTCAGAAACTACTTTTTCACCTATGACTACAACTTATAAACAAGACATGACGGAGTTATCTCCGATATACAACTACACTGAAACTGTAGCTTCTCATACGTCTCAGAATTCAACTTCCGACTCCAAAGACATTGTTGAAGCAGATTCAGAATTGACCACAACTCCCATGAACGGTGAAACTATCGCAATCGATCAGAGTGAAACAGTTACAAGTACTTACCTCGGTGAAACAACTTTCGGTATTGACCAGAAGGATACAACAGCTGTGACTTTTGATAAAGTCACACCTGAAGAACCATCAACGAGGGGAATTCCTATGAGTACAGATTATGGCACAGACTACCCTCAAAAATCTGCTAAAAGTGAAACTGAAAGCACAACATTTTATGCATCAGAAGGAAGTTCATTCAGTACATACAGAACGCCTGAAACTGAACCCCAAACTACCTATCCTAGAGAAACAACTTTGAATTTCCAAACTGAAGCAGTAACTACCAGACATACCACTCCTTTTCAAATTTTCCCAATACCTGTATTGAAGGAGAATGAGACAACGACCTATCCCACGACTTTCAATCCAACTGAACAATCTCAAACATTTCCTACAGAAACAGAATTTCCCACAGAAACAGAACACCCAGGAATGATCCATTCTGAAGGAACCGCCACATTTATGACCGATAAGGACTACCCTACGACTCAATTCGCAGAAACATTTGTGCCGACTTTTATAGTAAATGGTTCAGAAACCCCTGAGGGAACAGACTCAACTACACTACCCCCTGAAACAGAAGTACCAATGGTGATTGCTTCTGAAAACACGTCAATGATAAATGATTCCTTTGCTGTAACAGAGCAGTCGACGCTAGTCACTAGCAAGGTATCATTACCAGACACTAGTATTGGAACTGAAACGACTACCTTAGCTTCAACTGACTCATCAAGCTTCAACTCTAACGATAGTTCTACCGTGCTTAGTGTGGCTCTAAGTAACGGCACTTTTCACAACGAAACTACCGAAACAACAGTAGCCTATTTTGAAACCACATTGCCGGTTGGAACGTTAAATACTGGATCTGAGCTTGTTTCTACTTTAGATTCAAATTCAACTATTCCTATAACCCCTCTTCCAACGTCAAGTGACGACAGTACTGTTACAGACATAACTGGTTATCCGTATGACTTGAACGAATCAACGACTATTGCCCCGTATACTTTGGAAGATACGACTGTAGTTTCTGAATCCGAGTTCAGTTTCAATCAGACGAACGGTATGAACAATTCAAGTGGGAATTCGACGGATGAGTTCGGTGCATTTTATCCTGAGGGCCTGAACGCGACCGACTACAACTACACTTTTGAAAATGCAAACATGACTACAACTCCTGGCTACGATATGCTGAATGAAACCACTACGAATGCCAGGGTCGGAATAGTATGCAGAGAAGGCAAGTACCCAAAATTACATGAACATCTGCTAGTATAAATGTGATTCAAATGTATTTACACTAACGCTCCTTTTGTAAATACCTTTTAGATCAATTTATCTGTGAGCCTCTGAACATATGCCTCAATCATACTTTCGAATGTGACGGAATACAGGATTGTCCAGACGGTATTGATGAGTCTGATTGTAAGTAAATAGATTATTTCTTCTCGTAACTTTAAAGATGTTAGAGGACAATTCATAAATAAAATCCTTACTATTTTTACAGGCCTAGAATCGTGCCATACTAACTTCAAATGCTCAAATAGTAGTAACATGTGTATCATGAGTGAAGTTCAATGTGATGGAATATGGGATTGTGAAAATGGCACGGATGAAGAATTCTGCAGTAAGTTATAGTTCTTAAAATATAATTTTTTTATGGGTAAACTTTTTTTTTGTTTGTTAAATTAAAATTATTGTTGTCGTATGAGTACTTAGGGAGCCTTTTTCCCAGTCCTTCCCAAAATGTTCAGTGGAATGTTCTACCCGTCCAAAATTATATTGAACAAAAAAATTTTCTGGGTCAAGTTTTCAGAAATTTAAAGAGGACTGACTACCCAGAGACCTTCTATACATAGAAACCATTACTTTTTATTGAACTTTTGTAATAAGTTTATTTCCTATTAAATTATATAGCTACTTTCCGTACAATTAAACTGAAAGCTTTCATTCGTTATAATTGATTATAGGAATTCAAAATCTCATTGTGATAACATTCGAAATTTCCACTATATTTTTTATCATGTAAATAACTACATTTAATTTTCTTCAGAACCTTCTGAATGTGCCAAACATGAAGTGATGTGCTCAGACCAAAGCAAATGCATTAGGCCGAGTGATATTTGTGACCTGAAATATGATTGCAATGACAGAAGTGACGAAGTTGGATGTGGTAAGTACTATTTTGCCTCACTGTCTTAAAATAAAAAGTGACGCAATTTATATTCTTTACATTTTATTCAAGGTAGTACTTCTTAAATGGTTTGAAACTTGAATATTTTTTTTTTCAGTGGAAAGAACCACTTGCGAGTCTGGAGGCAAGTTCTTCTGTAACGATGGATTGTGCATCCCGTGGTCCCTGAAATGTGATGGAGAGTTCGACTGTAAAGATAGGGAAGATGAGGGCAATTGCAGTAAGTGTGCTAGTTTTCAGCACTGCTTGTAAAAAAGTCCTCTTCTATCATTGAGTATTTTATTTTATCCCTAATTAAATCTAATCATAACCGCATTAAGTCAATACTCTTATTATTATTATTGTTAGTACCACGTTTTTTATTAGCTCGCTTTCTTGTCTGTCTGTTCGGGTGGAATTCCGAAATTGATCTTAACTTCCCGATGACCTAAAGTCTTGACACACAGTTCAAATCTGGATGACACTGCAATACTTTTCTGCTATTTTGTTTAAATTCATCTTCCCTGATTTCACAGGAGAGCTTTAAGAGTTTTCAGTTTTCACGGCTTGGCGCAGTCAAAAAATTATGTAAATTCTTCGACATTTCGCATGAAGGATATTTGCTATGTATAGTGTCTTGAAAAACATTTTACAGATTTTTTTATAGTCTGCAACGACTGTAAGACAAACGAGAACATCCTGATTGTTCTTCCAAAAGTCAAAATTCAAAGTAAAAAAAAGCTCAATATTAGAAATTCTTATTTATTTTCTAGATCAGAATCTTTTAATACATATTTTAGTTTTAATAATAGTAAGAAGAATAAATTAAATCATCGAGAATCGTTTCAGCTCGATTTCGAAACTTCACACACATTTGATTAAAAAACAGAAAACAATTAATGGAATAAAAACCTTTGTTTTAAATTACGTTTTACAAACAAACAAAAAATGCATGAAATAATTTTTCCTAACTCCTTATAAAATGAAAAGTGCAGATAGAGTAGCTGATCTATCGCATTCGTCACACGTTTTTCGTTTTACAAGGAGCAAGGGAATATAATTTCATACTTTTTAGTCCGTTTTACCGTGGGTATTAAAAAGTCTCTCATTTCATTGATCACAGCCTGCCTCAACGACGAATATCAGTGCAACGACGGCAAGTGCCTGAAGAGCTCTAGCCGCTGCGACGGCCACAGAGACTGTCACGACGGCGGCGACGAGATGGGGTGCGTCAACGTGGACTCCCAGCACCTGGTCATGACCTACGAACCCTACTCCGGCTCGTGGGCCATGCTCTGTGCCGAGGACTGGACACTGGACGACGGACACTACTTGTGTCAGGAGCTGGGATTCGGGTATGCCAATTGACTATGCGCCGTATTCCGTATTTATGGCTAACCTTGTAGTTGTCAAATCTCTAATTGGCAGTTAAATTAGGAAAACCAAGTTTTACGCCAATTAGAGTTGGTGAAAATTTTGACTGCAGCTTACATGCGAACTCAACTTGAAGGCTGTATTTGAGTACAAAAAAATCAAGGGGCTCATGTGGAAATAACTGAAAGGTTTATTATGCGTCAAGTATACAATTGTAGATACTAAAAACACATATGGGTGAACTATTATTAAATTATAATTATAATTATTATTATTATTGAAAAATCATTACATGGTAAAAAAAAAAACTCGCAGAGTTTTCCAATTCACTCAATTTACTTATTGTAGTTCGTACGTCCTAACTTTTAACCTACTAAAGAAAAGTCTTTTTTCCAGCTCTAATAGTCATTGTCTCTGACCTAAATAAATTGTACGCATTTGTAACAAATAATGCAGCATTTATGAATTATTATTTTCCAAGATAAAAAGACTATCAATCACTCATCGACAGGGTACACTGAGTACTTAATCCTACTTAAGTTGTTAATTTTGTAAGGACTAAATTATCCCCCCTTCCCATACTGCTGTCATTCATTTCTTTAATTTGATTTCAGGCATGCCTTAAAAACGGAAAAGCAACACGTGTCCTTTAATGGGACGTGGATGGCCATGAGAAGAGAGAACTTAACCGATGCCTCCCTGTGGACTGAGAGGGTGTCATTCGTTGAAAGTTGCACGAGCAGCCTTGCGGCGTCTGTAGAGTGTCAAAAGTTCGGTAAGTCATAAGCATTAGTTTATATCATAGAGGTAGTTCCTATTAGAAAACACAGATTTACTATAGTAAATGTTTTACCTTGGCTTCTTGAAAATTTTATTCCCTTGTTATTTTTTGCAGCATGCGGTGAATATTCCGGCCTCCTTCATCGAAGAAGACGAAGAGATCTTGAATCTTCCTCGTCCACATCTAGTCAGTGGCCTTTTGTGGGATACACCTCTACGTTCTACTCCAGTAAAGGATGCCTCTCTGAAATCTTGACTCCTATTTGGCTGATAACCTCGGCAGATTGCTTGTTGTCTATAAGGTAATTAATTACCCGTCTTCTTTCTCTCATACTGAAGTGACCTGCGTGTGTTTTGGGATGACTATGTTCGGTCGGGCGGTGTCTGCTGCCCGATCAATTTGACGTTTGCCTCTCTTCAAACTCACTCGTGTAACTGTTACTGCCGTGCACATGGTATGGAAGTGAAACAGAGGTATAAGTTCTTTCGATTTAGTCAAAAACAAACCCCGAGGGTGTTTGAGTATTTCCAATAAAAAAAAAATTAGGTGTTTAAACGTTGTCTTCAAGGGCTTTAAGATATAGGTCACAAGTGAAGCAAGTAAATTTAATTCTGTCCAAATTCTGTTGCCCGTTTACTGGCCGAGTGGTTAGAGTATATGCATAAATCTAGCAATTAGCATTTTAGAGAGATATCGAACTGAAAGTCCTACGATTTAAAGATATAATCAGGAATAATTATTTTTTCAGTCGGTAATTTATAGCCCAATTGAATTATCTGACGTTTGAGTGGTAAATACGTTGGTTACATAACTACGAAGCCGTGCGCCCCGGATTTGAATCGTTGCTTGGGTATGGAAGTTTGATGGATGAATGTGGCTCCCCTGTAAAAAGGGAATTATGTATCTGGGGTAATTTTTGTTCGTGGAGCGGGGGACAGTAATTCACCTCCATGGCTTCGATACACATTAGGTACCCGCTTGTTAACGCAACGAAAATACAAATTCAACTACCAGCCACTAGCAAAATTTAGGGTTCTATTACATTTTACCTAGAGATAGTGTTGCATAATATTGTAAAGAATATTGATAACTTCGTAATAAGTTAAAATCGCATGTTTGTTGTTTACTATAGTTAATTAAGTAAATTGGTCTTTTCAGCAAAGAGCCTTTCAACGGCTCCGACTGGTACGTGCGCACCAACATCGGGCAGAGCACGGAAGCTGGGTCGGTGCAGAACCACGAGGTGCTGCGCATCATGTCGCACCCCCACTCCTCCAAGTTCCGCTCGCTCACCATCCGCGACTACGACGTGGCTCTGATCCGCCTGAAGCACGCCCTCGCCTTCGTCAGCGACAAGATCGGAGCCATCTGCCCTCCCGAGGAACAGGTGCCCCTCGGCATCACCTGCTTCTCTGGGGTACTCGGGATGCAGATGCCCAGAGGTGAGAGAGGCATGGTCTTTTGCTTTATTCTGACATTCCGTTTATTTTATGTGTATAAAGTTGCGTATGTGAGAGGGATTAAAAGCAATGAAAGCTGTAGATGGGGAAGGGATTGTGATGCTCTAAGGGTGAGTACAGAGTTTTACAACATTCGGTGAAACGTGAAACCCCTACTAGTACCCCGGAGTGTTGACTACTAGTAGTAGTCAACACTCACTCCTCGAACGGAGGTCTAGGAGGTTCCCTTTTATTCCTTTATCTCCCTCTACTCCCTGAGGAGGGGTTTCTCCGGCTGTTGTAAAACTCTATACTTACTCTAAAGAGCCGGTTTAGTCTTTTACACCCCTCGATTTTATGGCCCTCGAAACAAGACGGTATAGATAGCACCACACAAAGGAAAGGGTGGGGAGTTCTTTGATTGGTTTGGGGGTTTTCCTCCACACTCCCATGTGAGGAGGGCCTTCCTTTCGTTTGGTAATTGGCAACTAGTGGCCAGAAGGTGTCTTCCATAAAACCAAAAAAAAAAAAAACCCAAGCCATAAAATTGAAGCTGAGCCGACCAAAATGTATATAAATACTTACCACAAAGCTTATTTAATCCTTTAAAAACTAAGTAATACTTTAGAAATAAATGAATTGGGTCTTTTTTTGTTTTGTTTGGTCATCTACTTTTTTAGTAATAAATTAGAATCTAAGATTCTACGTAAATAAAATAGGTAATGCCCCAAACTATACAAGAAAAATAATTTTTTCTAGTCTCAACCTAGGGTGACTTTTCTTAACAAGAACTATTTCATTGATCTGGCTAGTTACTCAACCGGTTCAGAGTATAGTAAAGAAAAAAGAAGCTTGATTTCAATTCCATCGCACCCCCCCCTTTTTTTTTTTTGGTTGGAGGAAAGAATAAATGCATGAAAATAAGCCTGTTGTAAAAAAATTCCTAGAAAGAATGCGGTTTCCCGACTGTTTCCTATTAAATAAAAACACACGAGTTGTGATACATTTTTCAACAAATACATGGCCGAAAATCAACACAGGAATTCTAATTAAAATACCTAATAAACTTATAACAAATTTTTATAATGATGCTTTGTAAAAATTTACTCGAAATTAATTTAACCACACACAAGGATTTTGAAACTATTAAAGAAATAGAAAATATAGGAAACACAATGATTTTTTTTGTAGTAAAAGCTCTAAATACCTTTATCAAAATATCATATTTCAATTTAAAGCTGAATAGAAGTTCTAGGGTAGCAGTTTAGATGGATATCCTTGTAACACTAAATTAAGTTTTTATCTCTGTAAAACTGTTTTTCCTTTATAGTAGTCAGTATGCAGCAAAAACAACTTAATGCGTTTGGCTGTCGGTATTCTTTTAATATTTTTTTTTTATTTTCAGCTCCTCCTCCAACGACTCTCTCCATCAATAGCTTGGCCCTTCAGATCATTGACAGAAAGAACTGTAATAGTGTAGACCACTATAACAATCTTATAAACCAAAGAATGTTGTGCACACAAAGTAGTGAAGGACACACTATATGTGATGTAAGTACCTGCACTTCTTTCTCACCATTTCAGCGACAAAGAATCCAGTGCATGCGATCTAACGAAAACCTTTACTTTAATATATAAAAATGCAAATCAGACAAGAAAATGAATTTTGTTTGAAAAAAACGAACTTTTAAAATTAACATTGTGAAAAATCTTTTTTGTTACACAAATTATGTTCAATACTCGATCGAATATTTGATTGCACTTTTGTGAACATGCATGCTATAAAACTGATTGTTAGTGTCTTGATATTGTATGCATTTTTTACTTTTTATCATTTTAATAAAAAATAATATTTTTTTTTTGCTTTTTCAGAATGATGAAGGTACTCCTTTAATGTGTTTGAGTGGCATAAATAAATGGTTCCTTGCCGGCATGTTGTCATACCAAAGGTACTGTGAAATTTACAGCAAACACCCGCCTGTGTTTTCAAACCTCTTCCAAATGAGGAAATTCATCGATCAAGTTACCGGTCAAAAGCAGTATGAAATTGCTTACAACAGCAATGTTTACGTGATTATTCCACCAACCACTCCTAGTCCCACCATTCCAGAGACCACGACTGTCATGTATACTACGGAATCCATGTCTACAGACACCACCGTCTCTGACTTCACTACAATTATGGATGAATACACCTCCACGCTCAATGCTACAGTTTACGATGACGGAAGTATAACTGTCTTCGATAATTTCACTGAGTCAAGTACCACATCAATGGAATTGTATGATGAGACGACCCTCCCTAAGGATGAATTCATAGAAGTTAGAGGTGAAGAAAACGTTACCACTCTTTCTCCAATCACTGTAATTTATTCTGACAACGCTACGGAACTGGACACTGAGACCACGCACATGCTGAACGGAACCTTATTCGATAGCTTGAATGCCACTGCATCGGATCTTACCGAATCGGATAACACAACAAGTTTCTCTACATCTGGTGCACCAACCGACATTCCAATGGATGGTGCTGTGACTTTGGATGGTGAAACAACGCTTTATTCAGACAACTCTACCACAGACCCGAAGATGTTTGAGCCTTCTTTTGTAGCTCACGTGGATTCACAATTCAATAACACACGATCAGAAGACGGTAGTTTTGCTGCTTATATTCTTCCCGATAACAATACAGAGATGTTCAATACTACTATCTCAGATGATGTGACTGCAACTACACAAACCCAACTTGGAATGCTTATGAGAACCGAACCTGATTCCAACTCCTCCATGAGTAGAATGCCGGTCATGTCCATGGGAAATGATACTATGGAATTAGCTATGGAACCAGAAAAATTGACCCTCGTAACTTCAACCGTACAATACGATGAAACAACGTCGAGTTCCGGAGGAACTTTCCCCACCGTTACGGACTCCGATGCAAAGGATTTAACGACCACTGAGCGCCCTTTCTGGAAGAAAGAAGAAACCTACATGAAAGACACATCGGTGGAACCCGATTACAAAACGATCGATTTTACTGACAGACCGCTGATGTTTAAGGGAGATACAACAATGAATGACCAGTTCAAAGAAACACAGGCTACAACTTTCTCTGAGAATCCAGATGAGGAAACAACTACTGTGCAGACTTTTCAGGGAACTGGAGCATTCACCGAACCAATTTTAAAGATGGAAAACAGAGCTGAGTCTTTTGAGCTGCTCAGAGAAACAACCCCTTCTGGAATCGGTATGAAAGAAACCACCCCAACAGAATACACCCCGAAAGAAACTTCCCCCGTTGATTTCAATATGAAAGAAACTATTCCAAACTTCAATGAGAAGGCAACCACTCTATCTTATACTGATCTAGTGGAAACGACAACCGAAGCTGGTGCATTTCATACCGACTTGACGAAATCTCCTCTCTTCAAGGAGACAATATCAACCGATCTTGGCGCAGAGGAGACTGAAACCACTCTTCAAGAAGAGGAAACCGCCCCAACTGAAACGACTCCAGGAGAGATCATGGAGCATCCTAGACTGTCTTTGAGTCCCATATTCGTGGTAGAAATGACCACTCCACCTCCAGAAACCACGACTCCGGCATCAGAAACCAGAACTCTGATGTTCGAGACTGAGGTCGCCACAGACGGCGACATCGCTCTCATAGCATTCAATGACTCTGACGGCATCGTGATGCAACCGGCCGAATCTCCCGATGCCAATCCTGAAAACAGAAGCCACTCCATGGACCATCTATTCAGAGGCAGAAGCTACGACCAACCATCAAACCAATCGGAAGTCGTCTATGACACTACCCCGACGAGCTACAAGGAACACCCCACAACACCTCTGACACCAGATACGACCGGTCCTTCTACGGAATGGGAAGAGTATTATTCTACTTTAACCACACCCAGTAGTGTCGATGAAGTCACCGTAACTGAGGCTACTCGAGGAGATACGGTTACAAATCCAGTTGTGGGAGCACTCGTAGAGGAAACCACGACACAAAATCCTCGTACAGAACAGACCTCTTCAGAAGCTACATCTGTGTATGATGAGAGCGGTACGGATTCGTCAGCTAGGGAATTCAGAGTTTCAAGAGTAATCGAAGATTTTGGTAAGTGTTTCTATTTCACATTTTGATCGTCAATAACAGGGCCATTGTCCTGAAATATACTTTAGAGAAGGTTTAACACAGTGGTTCCCAACTGGTGATCCTCAGGCGATCCGCGGATAGGCTATAGGAAGCACACATTGAACATATTCAATAAAAAGGGATTTTAAAGTGTATTTCACCCATGCAATTTTCACACTCATCCTTTATAACCTCTCATTCTTTTTTTATATCTCTTATCTTCATCCATTTTCCCTTTACCTCCTTCCCCTCTTATTATTTTGGTCTTTATCCACTTCGTCCCTCTCATCCTTCCCATCTTTATCTCTCCATCCACCACATCCCTTTCCCCAACTCCCCCTTCCCATACTCTTCAACCGTCTCTCTTATCTTCCTCGTCCTTCTCCTATTTATCCCTTTCAACTTCATCCCTCCCATCCTCATCATCCCTCTCCTCTCATCCTCCACATTCTCTCCCATCCTCATGATCCTCTCTTTTTTTAATAATCCCATCATATTCATCTTTTCAATTTTTTTTTTATCCTCTGTATCTTCTCTCATTGAACGGGTTCGTCGAGGACAAAAACACATACATTTGCCAAACTAACACGTTTATTGATGTAACAAACATCAGAACTTTAAAAACTTTAAAATTCTAAAAACTCGATAGCATTAATGAAAAGTTTCTCGTTTTGTTTTCCCCTTAAAAATATAATAGAGCAATTATTTAAGGTAATTGTGTACTATTTCCGTAATATGTATATGCCAAGGGCAATGTGATAAATCCAGTCATTATTAATAATGCCCGCGTATTTCAGGTAAAGTGTGATACATGCTCATTGATAATGTCATTGAATTTATATCACATTGCCCGCCTTGATCACTATGGGAATTATTAATAATGCCGAGTTTATCACTTTGTCCGTATAACATATACTTAACATAACATAGAGCAAATATTTGAAAATTCCTTGTTTTGCAGAAAAATGTGGTGCATGGAGTCATCCATCAAACCTAACTCATAACAACAACACCAAGTTCTATAAAGAATGGCCAGCATTGGGATACTTGCAATTAATACAAGACACAAAGCTGTGCTCTGCTTCTTTGATATCCCCCTTCATTCTTATAGCATCATTGAATTGCCTCTCCGTTAAGTAAGTACTCTTTTTATAATTCACTGCCTATATAATTTGCTGAGAAAAATATCTAGTACTTTAGTACACCATTTGCGAAAAATATCTGTACTAAAGGATACAACTTGTCGTGTCTGCACCACATCATTAAAAGGAATCAGTAAATGGCAAGAAAATCAAGTTATTAAAAATCCAAATTTTAAAATTTGAGCTAGTAAAAAGTATCACCTATTTACTGAGGTTGTGAGTTTAGGTTGGGCGTATTAAATGGTCAAAATGTGATTTTTATCTGTCTTAGAAAAATTAAAACGTGATTTCTGTCCGAAGGTACAACAGTCTCCCTTAAGTATTTTTTAAGAATTCGCCCATAATAAAATTTTGAACTACTATTACTTGAGAAAAAAATGTAAGTAAGTGAAGATGTGACTTAAAAATGTCTTACAAAAACACGTGATTAATAAAAATATAAAAAAAATTCCTTTAAGTTATGCTGCAGGCTTTTGTAGTATGTTTTATAGAAACATAATATAGAAATAGGATCCCATATGGGATCCTATTTCTATATTATTAATTTTTTATGATTTCTTTCAGTGTGTCATGAGCAAAAAATAGAAAATTTGAATGATCTTTTGGTCCGTGTGATTAGTTTACGTTTACAGAAATGTTTTTGGCACGTTGCACGTTAAATAGCAAAATTTTTCACCCATCACCTGGGATTATATAGCGGCCTGGATTACATGTAATGAAAAATAACAAACAAGTAAGGGGAAGGGTTATAAAGAAATACAATTAAATATGCACTCTGCACTCATGTTATCAATGCAACTCAGTTTTTCTATCATAGTAGAAACATTTGCAATGCTCATTGTACTTAGTCCTCATTAGTGCTCATTGTGTAAGTCCATTCAAAAAGATATTTTGTCTTAAATTTCCCTTAAAAGCCTGTAAAGTTACACCTCCATCATCTTCTTACTCCTCTTTCTCTTTGAACATGCTTTCTTACTTTCAAAGGATGAAAACTTCGGTAAGTATTAAAGTTTTACAATACAGACCAAATCATGGCCATCTAGACACATAAGGCCCGAAGCTCGAAATCTTGAGTGACGTTCTGCCTACTATTTCGCATCATCATCGCTTTTTGGACAACAGCGCAACTCCAGTCTGAAGGGAGAGTGCAAGATTTCAGACTGGAGTTGCCCAGTTGTCCAAAATAAAAATCACTCAAATCAAGAAATCACTCAAGATTTCGAGCTTCTCTGACCTTATGTGTCTAGATGGCCATAACCAAACCCATATCCCATTCATTCCCACCCAATTAACCCACCATCTCCCTTTCAGAGACCCTACCCTGAACGGTGAAAAGTGGGCCTACGTCGGAGGTCTGCACCACCCTGACCCCACCTTAGAGAGCCAGCAGACTCACCTGGTGGCGGACATCATCCCTTACGCCAACATCACCATCTCCCTCCTCTTCCGCGAGAACAACGTGGCGTTGGTGAGGCTGAAGCACCCTGTGATCCTCAACAGGTTCGCCCAGAAAGCATGTCTGCCAGAAGGAGATATTCAGCTGGAGGATCACCGCTGCTACACTGCTGGATGGAGTGAACCAGGTGAGTGTTGGAGATAGTTGAGGATTTTGGTGTGCGTCAGGGTAATCAATTAATGTGTTTAGATTAAATTAATATAGTAATGGAGTTTCGGTAGTCTTTTCCTTAAGGAAAATTACCAAGTCTGAAATGGATTGTAAAGAAACTTGTAAATAAACCAAGCTAATCTGGCTGCATTACTTCCATATGGATAAGATTCATTATTTCATATGGAATGATTGTTCCATAAAAAGTATTTTCTCTAAAGAATAACACTTTTTAAATTTGTAAACAGTAACAAACAAATAAATAGCGTCCGTTTTTTCTGTGACTCAGTCGATTGTTTGCCACTTAGTAACAGAAATCTGGAGGTTATGATTCATCTGAAGGTCATGATGGATTTGAACTGGGAAACACAGCATGCCAGTCACTTTCATATCCACTGAGCCATTGGCTCACAACAGCAAGGACAAATATAAATAATAGCTTAGCTGTCTATTTTTATTTTTAATTGGAAAAGCGAGGTTCAGTGATTTTTAAAATTATTTTTCAGGAGCTGAAGGAGGAACATCCAACTTCATATCCCGTCCAGTGAACATCATTTCGCACGATGAATGTAACAGTACTCGAAATTATAATGGGTTATTATTGGATAGTTTAACCTGCGCTACCTACCACAAAACTTATCCAACCTGTTTAGTAAGTATAGAAAGCCTTACAGTCATTACATACATATATCAGATGCATTTATTTTATTCATAGAGCCTACTTACTAATAACTGTTATTAAAACCCTATTTTAGCCCAAATGATATTTTAAGTATTAACAATTAATTATTTAGAATATTAAATATATTCCTTACTTCCAAGCAATATTTTCATATTTTCTTTAATTTTTTTTACTCCTGTCCCAAATTTGTGTCCCGTCTCAAAATACTCCTTCCCAAATGTGTTGACAACACTTATGATTTTAAAGCTAATTTTAACATGGTGGATGTAATATTATTTTTCAATTTGACGCTAAATGTTAAAAAAACGCTTTAAATTATCAGTTTCTAATAATGTGATTTTCCTTTTAGCTGGATTCTGGTTCTGCTCTCTTTTGCCTAATTAACGAGCAATGGGAACTCAGAGGCTTGCTGAGTTTCGCCAACTCTTGCGATCTGATACAGCCCGCAGTTTACAACAGCTTAACGAACATTCGAGGATGGATACAAGACGTTGTATCCCTTTATACCTCGTAAAGATGATAGGAAGCTCAAACGAACAGTCAATTTTTCCTATTTGAGATGTTTCAAAGACTTGTCTCAAACTCCAGATCATATCTCAGTGAGATGTTTACGGATTTCTATGCCTTCTCCGTCCTACAGACTGTGATTTTTCTTTGCGGAACACTCGTTGAAAAAAAGGATATTGAAGCAAAATGGCTTTTCCTGAACTAGTATCCAAGACTAGTAAAATTGCAGTTAAGCTAGTCCCTGAAGTTTTAGTGATATGTCATTTTATCTCTTGTGCAACTGGAAAACGCTGTGTGAAGTTCATATGTGATGTGTGTGCTTGTTGTACCCTTCTTGCATTGCGTCGGCGGACTTATACAGGGGCGATGTACAGTCTTGTAAAAATGCCACTCTTTTCTGAATACATGGTTCCAAAAACCTAGATTTGTTTCCAGGAGATGACGGGCCAACTTGGCTGTGGTCGTCGCATCTTGAAGAGTGAAAGAATTTAGGATTTTTTAAAATAATTTGTGTAAAAATGTATTTGATGTTATGCATCAAAGAGTAACTGTGAAATGTATAGGTTTCAGTCGTGAACTCTAGTTATTACTATTTACTGAAATCATTTTATTGATGATTCGGTCATATTTATTTGAAAACACACTCTTAAGTGAGTGCAATACTCACTGACCATGTGCTAACTGAACATAACATGAAATGCACTAGGTTTATTATTGACTTTTTATTTCAAAATGTTTTTGTTGGGGCAGTTTTCTTGTAGGCTCTTGAAAAGCTTCGTTTTAGTTATTGTATTTTTTTTAAATTGAAGAACCATTTGGTTATCACTTGATAACTTATTTTTATTCAGAAATCTGAAATGATCGAATCTGATGTAAGCATAACTAGTGGAGTTTTGTATCCATATCATGTCGTGTAAGTGATCATCAGAATTATCGTCATTATTGTACAGTTCATTATCATTATTCAATTGCTCATACGTGTACTTTAGTTTACAAGCTAATTATTGCTTTTTTTCTACGTAAATTATTATAATAACTGAAATTATAAATTGGTTTCAATGTTCAAAACATTTTTCATCTATATGGTAATTGCTTTCAAATCATGGAGTTCAAGATAAATCTTTACACCTTACCTTGATTAAGTATTCCCTTTCTTAATTAAAATTTTTTTTTCAACCATAAGGTAAGAGTTAACCACGATTTAAATAAAAATTTTAAAGAAATCCGACATTCAGAACCAAAAAATAATTATGTATTTATAATCTCTGAAAGTATACTTTTGAAACCTGTTTTCAACGAGAATCAATGTTTATACTGTTTATTTGTGGTGTAGCAAGAACATCATATGTATCAATGCTAGTTGTTTTGAAGTGATTTTTATGTGCCATCTGATAGTTCCAAGTTAATGCTCCTAATTAACAAGTTGCTTTTGCTTACATGGGTTTGAAAACTGCTCTTTGATTCAGTCAATAAATATTACTTTTTCACCTAGTCAATGATATGTGTTTTGGAATTCATATAACCCTTAAGAACTGCAATTATTCAATATATTAAATTAAGCAGCAAAAAAAAAAAAAAATTTTTTTTTTGTGAAATATTCTCTAGCAGGTTCGCTCTGGAACAAAGGATTCAGGAAATCATCTAAGGCAGCGGTTCTTAAACTGTGGTCCTCAGAGCCTTTCTAGGGGGTCCGCGAAGGTCTCTCTTAAACCTATCCATTTGCTACAAAATTTCATATTTGAGAAATTTCAACCTTCCTTGTCCCTTTGGGAGTAATTAAAATACTTGAGTAATGCTTTTTGGCCCTGAAAATCGAATTCAAAGTCATTAAGTCATCAAAAAGCGTAAAAAGAGGGAGGGGCCTTTCCCCGAAAATCCCGAGCCAATTGAGAATTTTGATGGTGATTTTCGTGTTCAGCGACCCAAAATCTATATGAAATAACAAAGAAATTTTTTTCATTGTTGAACAGTGTTATGTGTAATAAATTACTAAAACCAAATTCAAAATAGAACATGAAATTTTAATAATATGATAAGAAAGTACACATAAAGGAATAACAAAAGTACCAGTGGAGGTATGAAAATAAAGAAAGCTCGATGCACAAAACATTGCCACAGTTGAATTTAATCACAACAATGATTGCCACTGTCCCGTGATTAAGACACATTAATTTGTCTACTCGAAAACATGTCCATCCGAGCATTGAATCGATGACTGAAGTAAGAGGATTCCCCGAGAGCTACAAGCTTAAAATCTTCTAAGCATGTCAACACATATTCAGCACACAATTATCATTTAATTAAAATTGAATGATGTTATATTAAGTGAACTAAAATGAATAAGAAATATTTTAAGAAAAATAAATGAGCATTGAGAAAGAAAGGTAATTTTTTACAAAATGTGTGATAATGAGTAGCACAAACTCTCATAAAATGAAACAATTGAAAGTGACAGTTAACTTATCCTTATCCAAAATAAAACCATGCATTAAATCAATCAGTGTAATGATAGGTCTTTCGACTGGCGTAAGCTTTAAATCATTAAATCCACAAATATTTTATAGAAGAGGAATATAATAATCAAGCATCATAAAAAATAATATGAAACTAATTTTCAGTAAACTATAATGAATGAATATTTAATAAAATTTATGTAAGAAAGGTAAATATTACACTTTACACTAGCATAAGCTAAATAAATTTACACTAGCATAAGCTTTAAATCATTAAATCCACAAATATTTTATAGAAGAGGAATATAATAATCAAGCATCATAAAAAATAATATGAAACTAATTTTCAGTAAACTATAATGAATGAATATTTAATAAAATTTATGTAAGAAAGGTAAATATTACACTTTACACTAGCATAAGCTAAATAAATTTACACTAGCATAAGCTTTAAATCATTAAATCCACAAATATTTTATAGAAGAGGAATATAATAATCAAGCATCATAAAAAATAATATGAAACTAATTTTCAGTAAACTATAATGAATGAATATTTAATAAAATTTATGTAAGAAAGGTAAATATTACACTTTACACTAGCATAAGCTAAATAAATTTACACTAGCATAAGCTTTAAATCATTAAATCCACAAATATTTTACAGAAGAGGAATATAATAATCAAACATTGTAAAAAATAATATGAAACTAATTTTAAGTAAACTATAATGAATGAATATTTTATAAAATTTATGTAAGAAAGGTAAATATTACACTTATATACGGCTAATAACAAGCACACGGAACAAAACTAGCTTTAAATCCTCGAAAATTTTATAAAAATAGCACATAATAATAATTCAATTTTATAAATGAATGAAACAAATGTTTAATAAAAATTAATGAAGGAAGGTATAAATATCAATTGAAATTACTCCAGAGGTATAGATAATAATAAGCTCACGCTTACATATAAAAAAAATGACTAAACCTTAAAATCCTCAGTTACAGCACACACGATTAAATGAAACTGTAGTGATAATAAATTACTTTAAGCTTTAAGTGAATTGAAATGAATGACAGGCATACACTAATCAGAGGTCTTCCGACTGACAATCTTTTAACTCGTCGTATAAAACATAGCGGAGGAGGACACTAAACTGAACGCAGTTTTAAGTAAAGCTTTAAAGTGTGTGGGATATCAAAACCGTCGATTGCTCCATGACATAGATTATTAGCATCACAAAGACTTTTTCGAACCTGAATTCGCGATAGATGCTTTAGAGATCGAGGTTGGCTGACCTCGGGAACCTTGAAGATAATGTTGCGCTTCCTGTATTCGTCGCAGAATTCCTGAAGAGGCAGTATCTCTCCTCTGAAGAAAGGCTTCAGCAAAGCAGACATTTCGGTGGTGGAAATGAAAGGGTGAGGCACCGCCTTCCATAAGAGGCTGAGGTAAGTTTGATCCCTGAATCTGGTCGCGTTGAAGAGAGCCACCAGCGTCTCCAGGAGCATCTGCATTCTCAATGTCCCGAATTTGAGAATGTCGACGCTGATTTCATTTTTCAGACCCTTCCCGTCAACATTGGCACTGCACAATAGAAAAGGAAATTAATGGAAAGCTCATCAGCAAACACACATCTAGGAACACTCTAGTTGTGTTGTTAGTCTCTACAATTCACAACACTCTAGTTGTGTTGTTAGTTAAAACACTTAAACACTTTATTATTGTGTTGGGATAGTGTTCTGAATATGTTTGAAAACAGTTGCTTACCATAATCAGAAATGTGTTCTAAAATATGTTCAGAATCTGAAAGTTATTCTGACCCCACAAAAATTATAGGGCTTGCTCGGGCACCCCCGGAGTCGGTGCCCATGAACGAGTTACAATATTGTTACGTTTATGTCAGAGAGGACAAGACAGGGGTAATTATAATAGGGTAGGATTTATTTGATGGTGTTTCATTTCGTGGTGAGGTTGATGAATGCAGTTTACCAAGTTTTTACCTCCTAAAACAACAGAACGCGCGAAAATGAGAAATTTTCATTTGTTTTAGAATAATTATTTCAGTTAAAAATTCCCGTTTGAAGTTGATGCAACCAGCAAATACAGTCATGCTTTTTCAACTATATTTCTATTTTCTTGTTTTTGCAATGAAATTATCTTGGAACTTTTTTAGAGATTGAAAGGGCTATATAATTCAATTTTTGCACTACAATTTAGGGTTGTAGATCATTCTTAAACATGCCCGTTTCTTATTACCCCATTTAAACAAAACTTAGGGGTAGTAATAAACACTAGCATTTTATCCCTGAAAATTTATTAATCACAATTTTCTCTTTAGTATTTCAATATTGTATTGTTTTAATTTTATTTATCATGTTAAAAAGTTAAATTCAATCAAGTTTATAATTACTTCAATTTTTTTGAAAAAGGTGGGATAGTAAACGCATTTACTCACCACTTTATTATTTATTGAAAAAATTATAAGTAATTTATCGAAATTCTATATCAAATTTGCGTTTTAATTTAGGAAGTATTTGGACGGCAATCAGCTTCATAAGCTTCACCGTAAACTTTTCCGCTGGATGTAATAAAGCAATTTGCGGCCGGACCACCAGCAGTTTATCTCCCCTATCTCCCTCAATCTCTTTGTATCTCCCCTCTCCGGTCGAAAATTGACAACACCAAAACACCGGCGCCATAAACTCAGGTTTCTTCCTGGAGATAAGTGTTTTATTACATCCAGTGGAAAAAGTCTACGGTGCACCTAAAGGAAAATCTTGTGGAATTTTGCATGTTTCTTATTACCCCATTTGGTTTTTATTACCCCACTCTCCCCTAATCAAAACGTGGTAATATACTTAAAACTCCTAAAATTGCACTATATTTTGGAAATAAATACTATTACAAAATATAAGAACAGAATACTCTTTATAGTTTCAAATACTTATTTTCTTAGACATGATTTGATACCTGAAAATAACTGCTGTGTTGTAATGGCAATTATAACGAAATGTGTGCGTGTGATTGTGTATCCTACCGAAGTAGACTACTCTTTACTTTATATTATAGTATAGTATAATTACTATAGTAATTATACTATGCACAATCACACGAAAATAAATTATTTGTATAAGGTCACGTTTTTAGAATAAATAAATAGTAAATAGTATTATTGAACATCTTCTATATCATTATTATAAAACTGAAATTTAATGGTCCTGAAAATATGTTTGAAACATTTTACTTTGCAATACCTATCTGCAATTCTATACAAATGAAAATGTTAAAATAATATATTACATATAAACCATGAACTGCTAATTTGAGCTGTGATTTTCATGCAATTAACTCAATATATGACCATGCAATACTGTAAAACATAGATAAATATTACATATTTTTTTTAAATTAGAATTAACTCTAATAATAAAAAATATATAAATCTCTAAATATATATACAGGGTGTCCCAAAACGACCGCATAAACTATGCATAGCTAGACTCCTCGTTGGGAGTACATAAAAACTGCCCAAAGAAGTGCCCCTCTACGATCCATAGTTTTCGAGTTATAGGAAAAACAAAGTATGGCTGTTACCCCACTTGGCGGCCATAGAACCGGACCCCCACGTCCGATCCAGCGGCCGGGGTATTCCATATTGAGCCAACCACGTACATTAGCACAGAAATGCACCGGAGCCCCATCATGCTGAATCCTAAGTCCCTGTACTGCCGCTAATGGTATGTCATCGAGGAACTCGGTTAAGACCTCATTGAGAAACACCAAGTATGACCGTCCCGAGAGCCGTTCAGGCAACAGATATGGTCCAAGCAGTCTGTTCCGTTTTGTAATATTAAATTTAACTGTGCAACAATGGCGATAAAAAATGGACTCTCAAGAGGAGTCAACAATAGCTCACGTGTCATGATCGCTGTAAAATATATGCTCTAATTTTGTAAATAAAGATAGTTGTGATATTTTGAAAGGTGTTTCGAACCCCTTTAATTTGTACCTTTTGCGTACATTTTTTCACTTTTTAACTTGTACTAGTTCGTACATTTTTTGGCTCCCGAACAGGGACGAAGCAGCACTTTAAGATGTCGGGTATTTTCAAAGTAGGGTTTAAAAAAGCCGATTTGCAGTTCGTCCTACAAGAACTTGGAGTCACAGTGCCGGAAGGTTCAACTTTAGTGAAACTGAAGAGTTTAATACTGGTTAGCGATGAATACAAGCAGGATCCAGAATTTGTAAAAGCGCTAATAGAAACTACCGTCGAGGATAGAAAGAAACAAGAAGAGGAAAAGAATAAAAGGCTTGATATGGAAAAGGAGGCAGAGAAAGCTAGAATGGATAATGAACTTCAAGAAAAAATTAAGAGGCTGGATATTGAAAAGGAGGCAGAGAAAGATAGAAGGGATCATGAACTTCAAGAAAGGCTTGAAAGGGCTAGAATGGCTCATGAATTGGAAGTGATCAAGGCTCAGGCAGGAATGGCAAATTCAAGTACATCGAATCAAGGTTCCGTTTCTGCCGATGTAGTAAATTCTAAAAGAAAATTTACGTTACCGAAGCTAGAGTTTAGGCAATTTGGCGATGATGTCAAAGAATGGTTGCCATTTTGGAGCCAGTTCCAGCATATAGACGGGGATTGCGAGATTGCCATGGAAGATAAGTTCCAATATTTGATACAGGCAACGGTGATGGGTTCACGGGCGAGAGACATTGTGGAAAGTTTCCCGCCAACAGGAGCTAATTATATTAAAGCTGTGGACAGTCTCAAATCGCGTTTTGGAAATGAAGATGTGCAAGTGGAAGTATACGTGAGAGAGCTTTTAAAGTTGATTATCAATGTACAGATCAATAGAGTTTTTTCACTTACTTCATTATATGATAAACTAGAAACATACTTAAGAGCTTTGGACACTCTTGGAGTAACTACAGACAAGTGTGCCTCTGTCCTTTACCCGATGGTGGAATCCTGTTTCCCCGAAGAGTTTTTGAAGGCCTATCACAGAAGTACTTCTTCCACTCCTAAGTTAGAAGTAAAAGAGAGACTGAACAAATTGATGGAGTTTCTTAAATCAGAAGTTGAGGGTGAAGCCAGAATCAATCGAGCGATGGATGGTTTCGGCCTGATGAAAGCTGAAGAAAGCAAGCTGACCAAACCGAAAAGGATTGGTTTGGGAGTTAATAAGAATAGTACACTATCAACTGCTGCTGTTTTGCACACCGTTTCTCATGTAAGGGAGCCCACCAGAGGGTGCATATTTTGTGATGGAAAACATAGGAGTGCAGACTGTTTCTCTGCACAAAAAATGCCGTTGTCCGAGAGACAGGAAATTCTTAAAAATAAAAGAGGGTGTTTTTCGTGTCTAATTCCTGGACACATTTCTTCGAAATGCAGAAGTTTCATAAAATGTCTTCTTTGTGGTCGGAAACATACGACGCTTATGTGTGATACTTTGGAAAAATGTGCCAAAACGGCTCCCACGGAACAAACACCGTCGGCAGTAAAAGAAGTTAATATGACCAACTTAAACCAGAATCCGAAAGTGTTTCTACAGACTTTGGTCGCGAAGCTGGTCGCCAACGGCAAAGAAATTAATGTTCGTCTGTTGATTGATACAGCATCTCAGAGATCATACATCCTGAATAACGTCGCCGAATCTCTGAAATGTACACCTTTAGAAGAAATGGATGTGGCTCATTCCCTTTTTGGTGGGGTAACTACAGATGTTAGAAAACATAAGAGGTATGAAATTAGAATTTCACCACTACAGGGAAAATTCTCCTGCAAGTTGGAAGCCCTGGGCCAAGATGTAATCTGTGAGAAGATACTACCGGTAAATAGAGGTCCATGGCTAGAAGAACTAAAAGCTTTAAGAATAGAATTGACCGATGTTAGCCATACTTATGAACAAGTACATGTACTAATCGGAGCAGACATGATAGGCAAGTTATTGACTGGACAGCAAAGGGTCTTGTCTAATGGAATGGTAGCAACCAGCACATATCTTGGATGGACCTTAATGGGAAAGGTACCTCAACAGGAATCTTATGAGGAAAGTCTCTCCATGTCAGTAATATCACTTTTTATACAAGAAGCTGAGATGGCCAATCTGTGGAGACTCGACCTCATTGGAATTAAAGAACCTATTGAGAAGAAATCAAAATTGGAAAAAGATAGTGCAGCCGAGGAGCATTTTCTTCAGACGGTGAAAGTCAATGACAAAGGAAGATACGAAGTTAGTTTACCATGGGAGGAAAATCAAGCTTTTTTACCAGACAACTTAAGCTTAGCACGGAAAAGATTGGATCGCACCACTGTTCAGCTGAAGTCCAAGTCTATTTATGATGAATATGAAAAAGTTTTTGAGAGCTGGCTTCATGAGGGAGTCATTGAAGAAGTACCACTTAATGAAATCGATTTACCTGGAAACTACTTGCCTCATCGACCGGTGATCAAAGAAAGCAGCACTACGCCTATTCGACCAGTCTTCGATGCGTCTGCTCGTATGAAAGGGCATCCTTCACTAAACGACTCTTTACACTGTGGCCCTAATTTGATAGAACTAATTCCTGATGTTTTACTGCGTTTTAGAGAAAGAGAGGTTGGAATATCTTCAGATATAAGAAGAGCGTTTCTTCAAATAAGTGTCTCCAAAGAAGATCGAGATTTTGTAAGGTTTTTGTGGTGGCAGAATGAAGGAACTAACGTCCATAGAATATTCCGACATACCAGAGTGGTTTTCGGTGTAAAGAGTAGCCCTTTTCTTTTGGCCTCTGTCATCAGGTATCATATACAAAATGACCGAGACTTTGATGAAGATTTTAAGAAAAAGCTGTTACAGAGTTTTTATGTTGACAACTCTTTGACCAGTGTTGATACCACACTTGAGATGACAGAATTTAAACAAAAATCCATTGAGTTGATGAAAAGGGGAAATTTTGAGCTTAGAAGTTGGGAGCATTCATATTCTCAGGAGTTACCAACAGAATCAACCATCTTAGGTTTAAAGTGGAGCAAAGGTGAAGATATGCTCAAAGTCAATATGAGGTGGTTGACAGAAATCAACATGGATAAAGTTACGAAAAGAGTTATTCTGTCTATAGCCCACCGAATTTTCGATCCCATTGGTTATACCGCTCCAGTAATGATTTGCCCAAAATTGATGTTACAGAAAGCCTGGGTAATGGGTGTGGACTGGGATGAGGAAATCGCAGCCGACCTACGGAAAGAATTCCTTCAATGGTTTAAGGATTTAAAGGCATTGGAAGAAATAGCTATTCCCAGATGGATTCAAGTCAGTTCAAGAAATCAACAGAACTTGTCTCTCCACACGTTTTGTGATGCCAGTAAACATGCTTATGCAGCAGTAGTTTTCTTGAGAATTGAAGAAAACGATAGTGTTAAACTGAGTCTTTTATCGGCCAAGTCTCGTATCACTCCTTTAAAAAGCGGAACCATTCCTAGACTCGAGTTAACCGCTGCCTTGGTGGGAGCAAGACTTGCAAAATCAGTTTTACAAGCTCTAGACTGGAAAGATATCAGGCAATATTTTTGGAGTGATTCAACAACAGTTCTCGCTTGGATTACTAACGAAGAGAACTGGTCAGTTTTTGTGAAGAATCGCGCAAATGAAATAAGAAGATTGACCGATATGTCCGCCTGGCATCATGTCGCAGGAAAAGCGAACCCAGCAGACCTTCCATCGCGAGGATGTTCTCCTAAAGCTTTGAAAGCTATGGAATGGTGGGAGGGGCCAGCATGGTTAAAAGAATCAAGCGAGGTGTGGGACAAGACAACCACTATAGACAGTCGATCCCCGAGTATGCCGGCCCATACGTTAAGAGACCAACGTTCCTGATGTTTCTGCTGCCGGATTGCATGCGGATTGACCTGGGACCACAGTGGTAACAGCCATACATTGTTTTTCCTATAACTCGAAAACTATGGATCGTAGAGGGGCACTTCTTAGGGCAGTTTTTATGTACTCCCAACGAGGAATCTAGCTATGCATAGTTTATGCGGTCGTTTTGGGACACCCTGTATAATATATTTATTCTAAGAAAGATATTTAGAAGGAAGAGTAGGTAATATGTTATATGGTTTTGTAAAACCTTTTGATAACTTTCAACAGATGAGGATTAATGTTTAGATAATTTATATAAATATGTAGAAAATATGTATTTATGGAATTAATATGTAAATAAAACTAAATAAGTCAATGAAAATAGTTTAAATCACCTTAAACGGTATTCAATTGGAAATCATAGAAGTAACTAAGCAAATTCATGAAAATCTCAGCTCCATCAATAATGCAACTAAAGTTTTCAAAAATAAACCGAAAAGTATGTAAAAAAACCGAAAAAATCAATGAAAAAAGTAAAAGGTTTAAATCACCTAAACAAACTGTAGTAATTCGGAAACACGTACTCATAACTAAGCAAACATTATCTCAGCTCTATCAATAGTGTAACTAGAAGTTTCAAAAATATTAAAATTAATACTTACCACTCATCTTGGAGCATGACCCAACAGCTCCTCAAATACATTGCTTCATATGAGTATGCGAAGCCATATAAAATAAGTGTCTCGCTTTTTATTTTCTCGCAGTATAGCAATTCTCTCATCAGTAGCTGGGTGTTTCTGACACCCGATAAATTGAAACGTGCCGCTGTGAAAGTTTCCAACACAATATCGATGTCTGTGGGGAAGACTAGTTTATACAGCAAAAAGTCAAGATCGAGACCCACATTCAGCTTCGCCTTGATCATCGTAAACAATCCGACGACCTCCGCTGGTCCCATCGAGACCGCCGTATGCAGCAGCGGCCTGAACACTGTCCTTATCCTGCATGTGCTGATTGTCGTGTGGCATTCGCAGGCATACAAGTTGAAAAGGCGGACGGTGTCACGGAAATGCTCCTGCCTTTCCCGCTCGCTCATCTTCCCCATCATTTCGTGGAAGATTTCCATGTATTCCAGGCATGGTGTCCGGTGAGAATACTCGTTACTCACCCTCGTCGTTGCGTCAATTCTTTGCGCGAAAATGCTTAAGGTGAAGGACTCCGCGTCTGCCCGAAATTTTCGCAGCCGGCGGTAATATGAACGGGTTCTCATCGTGGCCATTACGTTTTTCGGGAAACACGGGATTACACGCAGGATCTTTAAGAACACCACCTAGGTCTCAGGTTAGAATGCAAAGCCAGACTGACCAGCTGAAATGGCTAACAAATCAAGGGGAAAATGCGAAAATATTCCGCTAGGGGGCATTCCACATGAAAAACCACTTTTTAATCTTTAAGGTGTCCCAGACGTTTCGCCCCTCTATTGTACCTGACCCCGACGACCCTCCCTTTCTAATCCATCTTACTGTCAACTAACAAAGGGTTCGGTGGTGAGTCTTTCCCATACCTTTCCCCGAATACCTCCCTTTTCTTTTGGTGGTCGGGTTGATGACGCTATAACTCCCCCAAGCCTCCTTTTCTAAAAAAAGGTAAAAGAAGATGCTTGTCCAAGTGTCTCAGTTGTTGTCCAGTATTTCTTACCGTATGCGTCCAGTCTGCGACTTGCGTGAAAATATGGAAATAATATCAAACAGTAAAGGAAAGCCGTGTTTGCTGTGTGTCGGATATTCTTATAGGCAGTACAGAACCCGGAAAGACCTTATAACATGGGTGTGTCTTAGTGAAAAACGTGAAGTTAGCCGAGGACGGGCAATAACCAAAAGGGAGAAGAAGAGAAGTAATTAAAGTTTTCGCCCATCAGTGTGCTCCCAACGCTGCAAAACATGAGGTGCAAAAATATTTGTATACTGCAAAACAACGTGCAAAAAATGAGGAAACTTCAATTTTCTAAAATTCATAATGAAGAATGAAGATATTGATTCCATGAGCTTCAAAGGAGGCCAGATAGTCCAAAAAATGCCAAGTACATCGTCTTTCCATAGGACTTCATACAGGCAGAGAAGGAAAGCTCAAGGGTCTCAAGTGGAACCGAAGTCAAGAGTTGATGTTGATCTTAATGCTGAACTTATGCTCATGAGGGATGAAACAAATTTTTTATTGTCTGACAATGGTACCGAGGAAAGAATTTTAGTTTTTGCGGGGGAAAAAGGACGAGAGTGTTTCCAAAATTGTCGTCACTTTTTTATGGACGGAACTTTTAAATCCTGCAGTAAGCAGTTTCATCAACTCTATACAATCCATTCAGATATTGGGAGTACCGATGAAGAAACCAATGTAATTCCAATAGGATTTGTTCTTCTGCCAAACAAGAAGAGAGAGACGTACGAGAGACTTTTTAATTTGATCCGAAATCAAATTCCACAGTGGAATCCTCAGGTAATTAATGTGGATATTGAGTCGGTTGTTATTTCTGAAATTAGATCCGCGTTTCCTACTTGTGAGATAAGTGGGTGTTATTTCCACTTTAGGAAATACTTTCGGCGAAAAATTCAAGAACTTGGCCTTGTAAAAGATTACAAGACAAACGAAGAGATACAATCAACGTTGCAAAAGGTGCTCTGCGTTAGCTTTTTTAAAGCCGGAAGACATTGACGATGGATGGCTAGTTATACATGAGCAAGCGCCATTAAACCCTAAATTAGAGCAGTTCATTAATTGGAAAATGATGACATTCCAATTAAGATATGGAATGTTTATAGGAAGCGGCACGGAACAAATAATGCAGTTGAAGGATGGAATAACAAAATTAACAAATATTTAGGGAGGCCCCAGCCGAACATCAGAAATCTAATTCAAGTTTTAAAAGCTGAAGCCGAGGCTTCGGTCATAAGAAAAGAACTAAATTTAGAGGGAAAGAAGAGGAATAAATGCTATAAAGAACTAGACAAAAAATTGCAAAATGTACGAATACATATGAAGAAATCGGTGATCACCGGTGACGCAAATAGCGAAATCCACCCTTCCCTACTATGTGCTTGCGTAATATTTGAAGAGCCCCTTGAAAAAAATTACTTAACATTTTCTTTTTATTATTACATATTTGGCATTTTTTAATACATATTTTGCTAAAATAAACACATATTATATAAGGAGCTGAGAGCCAGAGTGGACCAACCCACAAATCCACTTGGTCCACTCTTGCTCTCAGCTCCTCAAATATGAACACCGTTTTCCCAGTAAATGAATACTGAAACTAGTCACCATTTTTAATATTTTGGAAAAGTCTATAAGACTGGTTTATACATGGTTGAATAAACCAAACAAGTCTTATAAACTTTTCCAAAATACTAAAACTGGTGACTGATTTCAGTAAAAAAAAATTCTAAATGAAGTTTTCGTACTATCGTCTTTAATTTTTAAATGAGGAGCTGAGAGCAAGAGTGGACCAAGTGGATTTTTGGTTTGGTCCACTCTGGCTCTCAGCTCCTCATATGTACATATTTTGGATTTTTTTAATTACATATGAATCCTAGCTAGCCCTAATTATCGCTGTTTAAAGAAAAATGTCCTTCTTTATGGTGATTTCCATTGTTGTAAGAAATCCATACTGCTGGCCACAACATCTTTCAACAGGGGTAGAGTGGGAGACTCTTTAAATGACGTAAGACTGCAAACTATCATTACAAAATCCACAGTCCAAGTAAAACCAGAAGTATTGCCTCCAACAATAGATTCTAATAAATTTCACTGTTTAAGAGTTCATCATCAAGTACAGCAGTGGATAGGAATGTCCATGGACCCATGTGATTGGGGTTGGGAATTACGGGAAGGAGGTTTGAGACCTATAAAGATGAAAAACGTACATGCTCCAGAACATCTTTTGAAATTTGTCAAAAGTGGATGTAAAATTAGCCAATGTGCTACCGCACAATGTATGTGCAGAAAACAAGGTACAATATGTACAATGTACAAGTGCTTGTAGCGACTGTTGAGGTGTTAGCTGCTGCAATACTGAATATGTAGATATGGAAGATTATTAAAATAGTTCGTAAAAATATAATTAGACATTATAACTTTTAAAAACTTAATGAAGGTTACTTTTTATTAAGAACTTCGCGATATTAAAATTAAAATAATTAAATTTAAGTTTTAATAATTGAATAAATTTAATTTTCATTAACCTAAAATTCATTACATTATTTAGAAATATTATTATTTGTTCAAAGAAAAATAATGTTTCGTATGCATAAAATCAAAGTGAATGTTGGAAAATGATGTAAAATTAATCAGAATAAATAGTCAAGATTAAAAATGTGTTTGCTTTAAATTTGTGTATTTTCTTAAAAATTAGAAGTTTTATATGTTATTAAGTAAAATATGTGCAGAATAATCATAATTTACCGATATTTAAAGGTAAATAATCCTAAAGGGGGTAGGAATTCAAAAATATCCATTTTCCACTAAGTTTTTGAAAGATGCGGCAGCCATTTTGAAAATTATTTTATTAGGTTCTAAATATCGCACAATCTTGGTTAATATACCATTTTATAGGTTATTTAATAGAGAATTTATATTATGCAATAAAAATAAGTATTTATATGCAAAAACATAAAAAATAAAAATATGTAAAATAAACGGCCGCCATTTTGGAAAAATCCACCATATTGGCTAAAGGACACGTCTTAGCTCGGTAGACTTTTCACCATCGTTTTCTACGGAAAATTTCCTACAAGAATGTATAGGTTTTAATTCGATAGACTGCGTTCAGGCTCGTAAAATTGAAAACAACCAAAAATGACGATATTTTCAATATTTTCCCTATAACTTTACCATGGGAAACCTACTTTTAAAGGGCGCGGGGGTCAAAAATCGTCCTAGAGACCTGAAAATTTGCAGGTAATAATATTTTAGTATTTGTAACAACTTGAGGGGGGAGGGCATCTGGGAAATTCGAAAAAAAAAATTACCATAGACTTTCGAAACGCCCCTATTGTACATATTTGAATGTTTTTCCCATCCCAATTTAGGGGGGGGGGCAATTTTTAGTTTAATAATCTCCAATCTATTTTCACTTACAATTCAGAAACTAACTTATTACCTTTTTCTATAAAGGGTCCTTAATAGTCTTAATTCAACCCAAAAATACAAGTTTGGACAAAATTAAAAAACTGCAAATATTTATTAAAGTATATTTAATGAACATTCTTCAAAACGATTGCCTATACACATTAAAACCGCAACACTTTAAATATCACAGCTAGGGTATTATCTTTGGAATGCGCATATACATTAATGAAACTAGCATTAACAAATAAATTCAACTTTAGTTACAAAATCTGGTTTCGTCACTTCTAAATAATGACGGTGTCAATGAAGATCATATAACTTAACATGCAACAAGAGTTCGCACGAGTACAATTTTAAAGAAGTTAAAAACTACATACACTATGAGGTTAAAATGCTTAAAACTAGTACAATGAATAAAATTCTCTAAAAAGTCTTATGAGTGAGGAGTTTCGAAGTCACTACGAGTGAAGTGCAGCTTTGACGATGTTCATGATTAACAGCAGCCTGATCGAGGCCTTCTAGGTGCAGCCTCATCTAATCGGATGCTGTCTGTTAGTTCTGTTGGAGGCTTTTCTCTCCGTTTTCCGTCAGGGAAGGAGTATTCGAAAATGAACTGGAAAAGTTCCTCCACATTTTCCCCAGTCTTGCTTGACACTTCAAAGTAGGGGATAGGCTGCCCCTCACTGAAGTCCATGGAAGGGTTCATGGTCCTGGCCAATTCTATCCCTTCCTCTCTTGTAACCTGGGCAGAAGAAAACTTGTTAGTCAGTGATTCTCATACTTAACTCGGATAACAACTAAGTAAGAGCCTATTTTAAATCCTTGTCATATACAAGATAAAGATACTACTAATGAGTGTGTTGTGTACGGCGTTTAATTTTTCAGAAGTCGCCGCTGATCCACAAAATTGGCGAACCTCAAAATTAAGTCTATAAACGACAAGAGTAAAGATATTAAAAATTTTATCGACCTAAAAGTGATGGATCTTAACCCACCAGTTAGAAGTTAACGAATTTAGAAAGTATCGCGTGTAAAAAAAAAACTTTGGTCGTAACTAGAGGGTTATCTAACATTTACGAAAAATATTTTCCCAAAATTTAGGGCAAAGAAATTAAAACAGTTTCCATTATGAACGTAAACGAGTCTGCAGTTTAAAACGTATGGTTTATTTTTTTTATCTATCAAGTTTTCTGAAAAAAAATTTAGACGGTCTCTATGTTGCTAGACAATTAAGTAAAGTTCCAATAGCAATATCTTCCACTCTTCAATATTCATTAAATTGCATTCAATTCTTAATTATCTTATAAAACAGTTTGACGCAGGAAATTAATCCTCTACGAAAGTTAACAAATTCACAAAGTCAGCCAGCCAAATCGAATACTTAAAATCTGATTTTTAACACATAGAAACCTTAAATCCTGCTGCTTTAAGTACTTTATAGGTGCAGTTCCTTCTCGATTACTTACCTCTCGTTCCTCGTCACCACCAATCATATCGCATTTGGCGGCAACAATTACATTCAAGTCTGGTCTACCAGCTCCTTCGAGCACAGGAATCAGGCGTTCACTGAAATGAAACAATTTAGGTTTCATAACTTCACTACCCAAGCATTACTACTAACCTTACAGCAGTACTACTGTTTTACTACCAAAATTGTTAAACTCAGTAATAAAAAGTTAAGACCCTTTACAATTAAATTTAAATACTTTTGATAATATATTCAAAATCATACATCTCAAGGTCAAGTTACTTACACTAGGTTCTCCAAGGTATAGTGGGCGAACATGTCATATACTAGAATTGACGCTCCCGCATTTCGGAAATAGAAAGAAGATATTCCCGTGTATTTATCTTTCCCAGCTGTATCCTATAAACAAATGGGGAATATTTGAATAGTAAGTTTGAAAAGGGAAATAAATAATTCCAAAAAAGAGCACACAAATTTACTCTTTTTATGCTCAAAAAAAAATCTCCAAGCTTCACTACAAACAAGTGGGGACAGGGGGAAACTACCCTTTATAAGCAGATATAGTCCCTTGAATTTACAAAATCTATATGCCCATACATTGCATTTTTTATTTAATTTGAAACTTAAGTTACAGAATAATGAGAAGAAAAATTAACTTAAGTCTAAGGAAATTTGTTTTTAATTTAACGGTGTTTTTACATTTTTTGCCAACGAATGTCGGATTCTATCGATATTTGCCTTAATAACAGATTCAAAGTACTTTTGAGTTTCAGTCTATATTTCTCACTTTCGTGCCGTGAACCGAGCAGAAATATAGTTTAATTGTCAATTTAAATGGTTTTTAGGATTTTCTCATCTGTACAATATTTTTGAATATATAGTATTTTCTTTCGATAATTGATTTTTCGGCATTCTAAATAAGGTCCTGAATTTCCAGTAGAATTTGGTGGTTACGCAATGAAAATTCCATTACTTATACAATTTCTTTCAGATTTTCTCAAATCTTTGTTTTGTACTTATTCCTTTTTCAAACTGACGATTCATTTAAAAGTCAGAACTAATTGTTTTGAATCCAATTGCTTTTATCCAGGCATGATTTAGTATAAAATATTCGCTAAATGCATTTCATCGCAAGCATAAAGAAACTTTACATGTTACCCCATATTAATGTCAGACTTGATTTGTGCCTTATTTAGTATTTTAATAAATACTTACCCATATAGAAGTGCAGAATTGTCCCCAGTCTTTGAATAAAAATGTTGCTCCGACAGTCTGAAAAATTAAGAATCATTGCTTAAAAATATTTTTATTCAAATTACTTTAAACTTACGGTACACGTCTTCTATAGTCTCAAAAAATTATGATCATTAATAAAACTGCTAACTATATTTCTTTTAAATTTTTGAACTTTTTCCATTCTAAAACTCTAAGAATAAGTTATTAATCACTAAAAGTTTTAATTTACCAATCCATATGCGACATATTTCGAACAGTTGTTACTTAAAAGAAACTCCACGTAAAGTTAACCCAAAAGATACACCGATAGTTCATTTCTCCGTTAAGTTTCCCACGAATTTTAGTTTTAACAAATAAACTGACCGGATCTGTTCACTAGGATAAACAGAAAGAATGGATAATTCAAGGCTACGAAGGTAGAATAAAAATAGTCTTACACTCTTAGTTTCTTCGGGGAACTTTCCTTCTGTGTATCTTCTGACAAGAGCAGTCTTCCCGACAGCGAAGTCTCCAATCACCACTACTTTGAGGTCACTGTAAAGAGCATCACTAAAGAACAATGAGTATCGCGAAGAGAAAATTCGGGGCTACTCTATCTGAAGAGCAACAGTTTAAAAACTTTCAACGTCATATTCATCAGAAAAGCAACCTCTACGTAGATTAAAATTGAAACTTATTGTCTACATTGAATTAAGTTACGTTTACGAAATGAAACTAGACCAGAAGCCTATAATCTATGAAACCCAAAGGTTTATCAATTAAGTTTTCATTTAACATTCATCTTATACAAAAAAACAAAGTGCTATTTAATTTTCCAGAAAACATGTTGCTCTTAAGACAAAGTATGCACAATTTACTGTGATAAATACTTTGTTGCATTTTAATAAGTTAAAATATTACACTTCGATAAAATTTTGGGAAAGCTAATTTTATTGATAAATTTTTAACCTGAAAAAATCAATCCCAAGACATTATCAGAAACAATTTAAGTCAAGATTTAAAATTATATGAGGGCAGGAATTTCCTTGATAATAACACGCAACAAGCCTCCGAAAAAATATAATTTAAGATAGAACGTCTCCCAACAATTTACATTAATACTCAAAATAGAAATCTACTCTAAAACTGCCAGTTCACACACGATTTCGCAAAACAGCTGATGTGCCACACTAATCGAAATTACAAAATCTGGAACCACACAAATAGTTTTTTCCTGTGCAAACTGGACAAACGTAGCAATTCGGTAGTTTCCCATTTGGGATGCAACACACTGCCGTCACATGGAAAAAATTTTAACAAGAGCAGAGAGCACTGTCAAATCAAGCAACTCTTATTTCTGGACGTTTGTGACTCAAAATTTTTTTTTCTCCATTATTACCGAGGCAAGAGCTCAAATTTATTTGCTTTTCGCTTCTCTTTGAAGGCAGAAGACTAGATCAGTTCCTTAATTAACCGAGCTATATCAGAGACTGATTTGAATTTGAGTAACTTTAGTTTGGTTAGTAAGTATCACTATGGGTCGGGTGGGGGGAAAATGGGTCTAGTGGGGTATAATATGGGTCGTGATTTTAACAATTTATACTTATAAAACTTAATGCTTTTTGGCATGCTGATTTTACTTTAGTGTCAATAACTTATTATTTTGATGACCATGGAAAACCAATAAAATCGCCACAAATCCCCCCACCGAATTTCTTTCTGGATACGCCATCGATATTAAGCATAAAACTAAACTATTAGAAACAGTGTATTCGTTGGGACAAACGTAGATCGTATTACTCAAGGATTATCATGACTTTTCAACATATCCCCTTCATTCCACGTTTGAATTCTGCTTATCATTTCACAGCATTAACATGTATCGGAAACTCGCTTTACGAGGTCGTTGGGAAAGTTTACATTTTATCAGTCGAGTGATAAACACTAAAAATTATCGTTCGTTCTTTCTCGTTCGCAATTTATCACCTCGCAATAATCTAAAATTCACCCATAAAACCCAAAAATAACTGGCAATTTCTTTTTAATTGTTTAAATATTGTTTACTAAAACAAGACTCACAAGTAATCATGTTTAAAGCGTTTGCTGCACCCCTAATTCAACGAAAAGTCAGTCTTCGTTTAATAGCTAGACAGCAAAGCTAAATGTTAATGACTAGCCAAAATAGAAGCATTTAATTCCTTAAACCTGATATTGAGCTTTCACATGTTACGTATCAAAGCGCGCCGTATTGTATACTCATTTTTCAGTTGAAGTTGTATGTAGAACAACCATTTGCTGAGGTTTGAAGGTTGTGAACAGAAAATAGCAGAAGGCCGGTTGACGCGCTCACGCCTCTTATCAATTTTAATTAGAAAGCCAAATCTGGCCGCAGTTCTTCCCGATCATTTTCATAAACTCGTTTTTCTTGTTGCAGTTCTCAAAGATATAAGGTTATTTCTGCAAGTAAGCCAATAATAAAGCAGTTAATTCATAAAATCATTCATTTCTTGAATTTTTTGCGAATATATTCTTAACATTTTTTCACTAAATATTCGTAATTCGCAATTTTTCCCAGTTTGTGAAATTAATCTTTATTTTTTATAAACCCAATCTATTCCAAAAAGCGATTTTTTAAGAGGCAGTATAATAGTTTCAGAGGTGCATATGCAATAAAAACTCTTTTAGGTGTACCAATTGAACAGGTAGACCGACCGTGACCAGGACATTTTCCAAATACTGTACAAGAAAATTCCTTTTATCTTTTCTTAAAACGTAGATTCCCTTATCGCAGATTTATCGAGATATTAACCAAGTCTATGAATGAGTGAAAGATAATACTAAAAAAACCCTTTGTAAATCATGAATATTTGAAGATATTTTTAACATAGAACTTTCTCAGGAAGCACACGATTCACAAGTTCAATTAAATTAATTTTTAAAAATCCTCCACAAAAAAAGATTTAGTAAAAAGATTTTGCACACCCCGTTTCACATCTTAATTACATTGACCTTTAAACCCTACTCGTAGTTGATTTAACTATGCAAAAAATTAAAGACTCAAATAAATCTCATCATTTTAAAACTTGTATCCCCGAGAACAAATTGAGAACGCTACTCACGCATTTTTCCTCCTATCCCTCGCAGGTTTGTTTGTCATCCTCCCGATTCATGAATGAATCTCGACACATACTTCACATCCCAGCTCTAGAACAATTAGTTCTTCAACGCGATTCTAGAAACAAGTGAGCATCACTCGAGCCTTGGATAACCGGCGGAAACATCGAACCGAAATAATAAAGTGCGAAAAGATAACCAACTCCTTGAAATAAGAGCGAAAGAAAAGTTCGTTTTTTGGCTCCATCTACGCCAAATGGCGCTCGATCGGAAGGATGTTGCAATAACGCGGTTTTCCCCTCACAGAGGATATACGTTATTCATTGGGAATTTTTTTACAGTTTCAGCTAAATCATTCTTGTCCTCAAAACATAGGAAAATACTGCCCATTGAGAGATTTAACCCTATAAATCCTTTTTATCCATCCGACAAACTCCCATCAGTTATTTTATTAAAAGTTAATTTTTCGGGGCCAATTCATTTAAGAGTGTCCAGGCGATTTCATGCATAGCTGTTCTTTTTTAAAATACATATATTGAACCAAAAACTTTTTTTTTCCAAGTTTCATTGCATAAAGGTAAATTCAATTAAATTTTTTCTTAGAAAAATCAATTTCAATGGTGTTAAGTAATTTACGATTGTCATCTTTAATTTTTATCACTATACATCAGTGGCAAGAAAATAGGACGCAAGATTTTGTCGATATAATCAATAGATAGACTTGATTAATACTATTCCCTGATCTGGATTAAAAGTAATTATTCGACCCTCCATTGAAAATGTTTGTGAACACTCTCGTTTACAGTGTATTATGATTATCACGGATACAAAATTTTGAAGAAAGAGTTAAATATTTTAATACGAAACATTTAAAGCAAAACAAAGAACTCAAATGATTATTCACTTAACAGTCGGCTCATCAATACTAGATATTTCTGTAGAACGGTTCCCTTAAATTAAGCTGTTCTCTTATATGATAGCGGTCTAAATCTAAATAGTGACACACATCAAGATAAACAAGAGTCACATGTGGGGAAGGTGTCGCGAAAAAAACGTTCAATGCAAAAATCGTTCAGACGAAAACCGTTCAACAAAACAAAAAACTCATAGCTTTAAACATTCAATAAATTTGTTTTTTATTGAACGGTTTTCGTCTGAAGGATTTTTGTATTGAACGGTTTTTTCGTATATCCATGAGGAAACCGCTATTGTTTATCATTTTATGAATTTGTTCATATGAAATGGAGAAAACTGCCAATAACCAAATATACAGCAAACTTAATTTAGAAGAGATCGACATGATTCGTTTATGGAAAGTATCTTTTGGTAACAATAACACTAACACGCCTTTACAAAACAAATTATTCCTAGCAAATTTTAAGAAAATTTTTCAAAAACACTTCTCCCTATTCCAACTATAGAGAAGATATATTGGTTTAAAAAGTTAAGTAATAAACTCCTGACACGAGGGCGTAGTTCCACAGAGCCCTATGGTGTGCTTATACTTGTATCAAACCAAAAACCGGTCTAAGATGATAAACGAAATGTGCTATATATTAAAAAAAAAGACTGATGCTCAAGTAATATTTTATCACACTATCCAAAACTTAAGTATCACAATTTTTCGTAAAATATACTTACAGTCCAAAATTCCCTTCATGTCCCCTCCTGGCTCTCGGCATGATTCAAATTAAAACAATTAAAAACTCCAACAATCGGATAAAACGGCTAACTTCGGTAAAAACACCTGTCACTTCCAAAGCGTGCGATTGCTTGCCCCAGCTCATTCTACTCCCATTTATAAGGAATATTTTGTTACGTGTGTATTTCGCTTTTTCAATTCAGTTTTTTTTTATCAATTCAAAAATTATGGGAGAAGGTTTGATGGAGGCCTATAAGGTAATATTTGGATTTAAGTGATGGGTGATTTATTTACAACTCTCCCATCACCACTCAAATCTCCTTTTTTTCTACTGGGCATTCTTTAGGTAATCTTTCGTTATACTAAGTTAGTTCTCTTTATACGGAATTCTACGTTAATGAGCCAAAAAGAACGGACTCGAACGCTCAGTCGCAATCAATCGCAAAAACAGCATAACAGTCAAAATGAAAATTTGTACATTTATATAGAATGATTCATCCCCTTATGGTTGCTTTTACACACAAGTCAATTAAAATACGAGTAAAATCCTTGAAGTAGCATGAATGGAAGTAATATGTCTGTCCCGAGTTGCAGCAAAACATCCAAAAGATTAGGAAAAGGTGCCACATCCCTCGTTTTTCATCTGTTTAGTCCGGGATTTTCCCAACTTTTAAATTCAAACTAAAAATATTTTTAGGGTTTTTATTAAATTACCTGACTTTTGAAATTTACTTAACTTTAATCAAATCAGTTTTATTTCCATTTCCGGCCAGCCAGTATTGCATCGTTCAGATTCTTTTCGTTTTTTTAAAAAATGTAGGAATCGTACCTGCTAAAGGTGTTTTTTTAGAAATACATATCAGGTCGCACGACCCCACCTTCCCGCAGCGAAGTCAAGCGGCAATCTGTAATTGATAATTACCTAATAATTGAAAAAAATATCAATACATGAATCTTTAATTAAAAATGAAAACTTAATTCATAAAAGTCCCCAAAATTTTAAAACACTTTAAGTAATTGTATTAGGATTATGCACTATTTTTAGTACTGAATACAAATATTCCATTTAATTGGGGAAAAACTAAACTATAGGGGGACGGATGGCCTGTTCGGTTTGCTCCTCTGCCTTTCACGCCAGCAGTCTGCGCACTGCTCCGTCGTGAGTTCGATTCTCACCTCGCCCCTGGGTGTATTTTCCTTCTATGTGTCAGTAAAAATTCTGTTGTGTCTGTCTTACTTGACGAAGGTGTATAAGCGGATCCTTGAGATCAAGCACACATACCGGAAAATATATGTAACCAAAAACCAAACCAAACCAACTAAACTATTGAAAAAAATTAAACATAGCTCTAACTCGTAGGTTCCCAAACTTTTTGGGACCACTGCCCCCTTGCAAACTTTTGCCCCTAATTTGCTTATATTTCAAAGAGTTTTATATTAACGTTTTGTAATAAAAAAGACTAATGTATAACCTAACAAAATAAAATTTTGTAAAGCTAGTATATACGGACTATATTCAAAAGTTAAGTTACCTATGTACCTTAAAATTTAATTTGAAATAATTAAGATAATAATTCAACTCTACCTTTTCATAAAATTTGATTCAAAAACAATTCTTTACCCATTTTATACCATTTTTATTCTTTTACCAAGGCATATACCACCTTTGCCATGTAAAATGAAAATTTAGTATCCCCTCCTGAAAATTTCCTGTTTTCATCTTAAAAATTTCTTAAATATTTGATAGTTCAATCCCCTGGGAATTTGTTTAATTTTATCATGTTAAAAAGGGATTTTAAGCTACTTTTACAGGATATTTGAATGTTTTTTTGTGCATAAAAATGACATTAGGCAATCATAGTTTAAAAGTAGTCAACATATCCTTTTACTCTAATAATGCCTCCCAATTTTTTTTCAACTCACCACCACCCTCCTGGAATGTTTCAACGCCTCCTTGGGGATGGTACCACCCACTTTGGGAACCACTGCCCTAACTACCCCCCTTAAACGACAAAAGAAATAATTCCAACAATTTAATTTTTTGAGCCGAAAAATCAAACTTTGTTTAAAAATTAGTGTTAAAATACATTTGAGGGATTTGTGAGTTCATTTTTCCATGGATATTGCACTTATACTATTAAAATACATAAATATTAAAAAGAACAATAATTGATACCTAATTCATAATAGTAAAAACTGAAAACCAATAGAAATGGACTTAAAGTTCAAAAGCAAAGGGATGCCTACCACACAAATATTTCAATACTTGGGAGTAAATAATCTAATTTGTAAATTTTAAGGCATATGAGTGCTACAGGGTGGCTACAGAATCTGTGGAAAAAATTTCCCTGACTTTTCCCTGATTTCCCTGACTATAATTTTAAAATTTCCCTGATATACCTACATCAAAATTTTTTTTAACGATAAATATTAATAAACTGTAATTTATAAACTAGAAGCTATATAAACTAAGAAATACTTAAACGTAATAAGCATATTAAAATATTAATTACATTGATATATAATATTTCTTATGTAGAAATACAGTGGAAGCTCTTATAGCGTAATTAATCCGTACCGAGTTTTTTGTCGCTATAAGAGCAAACTTCGAGTGATACACTCGAGTGTTGAGTATCACTCGTTTAAAAGCAATAAACTCGTTAAGCTAAACTATCAATTTTGATGCTTTTCGGGAAGGTGGACTCGATTCCCTCAATGCTGTATTTTTAGTAGACTAATTTATAAAGTCTGGAGGAAATCTCAACCTGAAAACGATATCATTGGGATTTAGAACACAGTTCGAATCATCCAATTGATCTTTCCTCACTTTAAACAATTATTTCTTATTTTATGAAGTCTTGATACTTCCAATTTCATGTTATATTACCTTATTTTTTGCTTTTATTTTAATTTATATAAAGTTTAAGATCAATATTTTACAGAGTATAAATATTTGCTTTTTAAATTTTGATTTTTATATTAATTTATTGCATAGCTTAGCTTCCTTAGAAAGGTCTGATGCTTAACAAAATTTATTACATCAATTTCACCTGCATCTGCATGCAATTTGAAAAGATTATGTCTTAAATATAAGTAAAAAAATTGGAAATAAAGAAAGATAAATGAATACGCTAATAATTTTAAAGTCTAAAATCAACAAGGACATTAGGTAGCGAAAGGTTTCGTTTGGGATTGTAGCCGGTTACCCCGGGCGAAAGCAAGCGAGAAGAAGATGCGATCGTTACTTGGTGCTGTTTGTCATACTCTGGTATTTGTTTATTGGCGGATTCTGGTGTGACGCACACAAACCGATCCAGAAAAGTATTCGATAAGCTGAATCGATTCGAAGATTAGTCTTTATAAGAGCACAAAAGTGCTCTTATAGAGACTAATTTTTGGGTCTTTATAAGAGAGTATTTTTATAAGAGCAGGTCGCTATAAGAGCTTCCACTGTAATACATAGAATATTTTAAAATTTTAATCAAAAGACATATTGATTAAATATGAATATTCTTTTTATTCAAATCTTCAGCTACATACAAGTAGGAAATATAATGTATTATTTTCAATTATTCTATGTATTTAATGCTTATAATATCTGGGTTCATACAATTTTTAAGGGAAAAAAAACTCAACAAGGATTTTCAAGGACTTTTCCAGGCTGCTGACCGATATTGTTTGCAATATTTTTTAAGGAACATGTGTGTTTCATTTCGTACAACTATATCTATTAAATAGTTTAATAAAAGAAAATTTTCATATAAGTTCCTAGCTACACAAAAGGGTTTGATTAAAAATGTAATTACGCTATAGTATATTAACAAAATATTTTCATGTAATTTTGAAATAAATGAACCTATTTAGACAGCAGTAGAATACACAGGAATTTATTTCGGGAGGGTCCCAAAAATACTCCTCAGCCCCTCCCAAACATACTTAATAGGTCCAATGTAGCTTTTTAATACATTTTTAGGTGATTATTTAGGCCCTAAAAAACTTAATATAAGAAAAGTTGTGAGGAGCATAATTACATGTACCAAAAGGGGGGTCTGGGGATCCTCCCCCAGAAAATTTTTGGAAATTTGACTCGAAAAACAGGTTTTTAACTAGTTTTGGTACATCTCTTAGCCCAAATTTTAGATATACATTTTTATATAGGATTTGAATTTTGATGAACTTAATATTAAAAAAGTTATGAATAACAGAGTTTAAAGTACTAAAAGAGATCTGGGGGCCCTCCCCAGAAAAATTTAGTTCGAATTTTGGACACACATTTTTAGGTAGGATTTGGATGAACTTATTATAATAAAGTTGTTAATAATACGTTCCAAGTACAAAAGGGGGGGTTGGGGGTCCTCCCCCAGAAATTTTTTGTAATTTGACCCTAAAAGCAGGATTTTAACTTGTTAGTCACCTAGTTTGAATTTCGGGGGGGGGGAGGCAAGGCCCCCCTTATATACACCACTGTTAGATTTAATTTCAAAAAATTAAAAACTATCTTATACTTTTAATAAAACTATAAATAATGATTAATAGTTATTCTAATGCATTGACTCAAAATGTATAAATCACAGAAAATGAAAAACTAAAACAATCTGAAAGGAATAAAAAAAACTTAAGTCCAAAAAGTTTAATTTCAACCCCAAAAAATTACCCATATGGAAGATTTTGTAAGATTTCCTTTCTGATACTTTAAAATATTCATATATCCTATTATCAATACACCTTGTAATTCCTTGATATTAAAACTCTAAAGTTCAAACTACAAATTTCAATTTGCCTTCTTGCAAACAACAAGAAATTCCTCTAAAAAACCTCTTAATTTGCCAGCTAAATATTCTTCACATTTGAACTACCAATCTCCAAAATTTCTCCAAAAACAAGCCTTTAAAGCCAAGGATATTGACGCGAAGTTTGAAAAACGCGATCGCGAACCTACCGTGAAGTTGTTTTTTCCACCCGCGTTCACGCCGTAAAAATGCCAACTTTACAGGCAAACGTCCGGAAGCATCCGAATTTCCGGCAGAAATCCGGAATTTTTCATTGAAATTCCAGATTTTTATAGGAATTCCAGACTTTCCCAAACACTGAAATGAGTGAAGGATGCGATCGCGGATCGCGCGTATTTGCGGCGTGAATTACTAAAATCTTCCCTGATTTTTTAACTTTTTTCTGAATTTCCCTGACTTTTCCCTGATTTTTCCAGATGAATGAAATTCCCTGACTTTTCCCTGATCTCCCTGATCTGTCGCCACCCTGTGCTAATATTGAAGAGCATGCTAATTTTGAAGTAAAACTTGAAAAAGAAAAGAAAAACATGAAAAAAGAAAGCACCAGCTAATAACTTCAAACTTCCACAGGAAAATATTGAAAAGAGGACTATAAATTTTTACTGTTAAAAAATTTTGTGCCCAAAATTTAAAAAATATATAGGTCTGCTGTGTATGCCAATAAAAAGTAGAATATATCATCTGCTAGTTATCAAATTTAAGAGCTTCTATTTTTATACCTACCTTAATATAGATATAGCAACTACATTTAAACATTTCATGAAGTTTCCTCCACCAGTGGAGATAATAAACAAGTTTGCTTAAAAATTAATTTTCCATTTATTAATTATCTCTACCAGAAAAATTTTCATCTTAAATTTATAAATTGCAATTATTGTTACTCTTAAGAATTACATAGATGAGAATTTGGTATCTCTTTATGAAATGCAGCTTCAAGAATGTTTTTATCAGATGGGCCAAGCTCTGCTATTAAAGGGTTGATCTGGCTAGCATCAATTTTGATAAACTAAGGAAACCCCTCAATTGGAATAAGCATAATTTGGGACTAAATCTTCTACATGACACTATTATGCAGAATGAGTCAATACTAAAAAAGGAGTGGGAGAGAAAGATACCTCCAAGTATTCAAAATTAAACACAAATCAATATTTTAAAATATTTTATTAACTGTATACACTAAAAACATACAACTGTTTTACAGAAAATATGAGTTGTGCAGAATGCTAACTTAATTCAAAATGGTTCCTATAATTTAAAAATGAAGCACAGTTCAAAAACCACATATTTGTCATCCTTCCAAATGGATATCACATGTGCCAGCCAGATTACTCACAAATGTAGTTCTGTTCAAATGGTTTAACGAGACAAAAACTTACAAATATATATCACAGAAAAATATACACACAATTTTAATCTAGAAAAGGCTGTATACTGTAGTTTGAGCAGGGGCGTACACTGTAAGACACTGTGATGGTTTGCTTTGATTCGCGGCTTCACACTCAAAACATACAGAAAAAGACACCATAAAAATTGCACAAACTGCAAACAATAGGATGAAGCTTGGTGATTTCAACACACTTAAAGATACACTTGGAGAAAATATATAGGTTGAATAATATGTAGCAACAGATCTATTAACACTATTTTTTTTGGCACTTTGTGAATATCATCAGCACAATTTTATTCCATACCATTAGGTTTGCTTCACACCAGTTTGTCTCTCTCCTCAGAAAAAATAAAATGCTTTTTGATCCAACTGATTGTATGGCTATAATAGTTATAAAACAAAATTCGAAGCCTACTTTATGACAATGAAAGGATGGGTTTTCAGTTCATGTGAAGCTGTTCCCGTCGCTCTCTTCAGAAGAGCAGCCTCGGTTGTGCAAGTCAAGATCATTCATGTGCTTTATGGCCAATGAAAGGTTCTCCATGCTATTGCTGGAGTCAGCATCTAGGGGCGATTGCACGTCAACATATTTATCAGGAAACAACTCTGCATCCGCTAAAAAACGAAATTACAATAAGTTAATATTGTCAGAGCTCAAAGTAACAATCAAACAAAATATAGGATTTTTCAAAAATATAAACTGTAGGCGCTCAATGAGATGAAATTGAAGGGATTTTGAGAAAAATAGAGAACTTTTAGAGAATTGAAATTTTAAGAAAATAGTTTTTAAGATAAACAAGAGAAGCTTCAAAACTTAAATTACAAAATATAGCATATATAGTGCCATATAAAGACATGTTAAACAATTCTATTAAAAAATAAAAATAAATTTTTTTAAAAAATAACAAAAACATTTAATAAAAATTAAAATTTCAAAACTTAACTTAAAACTACTCATCTTTAATTTAAAAAAAAATCAGCAAAGTGGTCTGACAATTTATTTTTTAGATTCTTTTTTAACTAATTTTTTTATCTGAAAAATACCCGCAGTCATTATTTTCTTCACATTTTCAGAATTGCAGTTAAATCTAGAAACAATTAAGTTACTAAGCAACAACCATACATGGGGAAGAAAATATCTGCTTGCTATAGGGCAGATGACTGACAGACTTTTATATTAGACCCCACCATATTTTTATGTGCTCTTGATCTTCTTAAAAGTTATGCACTCACTTTTAAAAAACTTTCATTGCAGACCTGTGTTATTAATAATGAATTTGAATATCTATAATTTAAGTTCTACAATTTAAATCTCAGTGTGATCTTGAGGTTCACCTTCCAAGTTACTATAATTTTAAAAAACTGATAAGGGATAAAAAAAACTACTCAGTCTTTCTACTTACTTGCATTTATGATTCTACCAAAATCATATCGTCCTATAGGAACTATCTGTTTAACCCATGGATGGTTTTCTACTTCTGTTAATGTACATCGCTTTACAGGATCAGGTTCCAACAAGTGAATAATTAAATTAGCGAGATCTGTAAAGAAATAAGAAACATTAAACACTATACTTTTTATTTAACCTCGTTTTGTGGCAAAATAATTGTTCCAACCAAATTTACAATTTATTTCACCTTGGATAATGAAGGCTTACATGGTCAAAGTCATAGTTATTAAAACTCCTATCCGGGTTAAAAGGCAGTGGTCCAAGGTTTAAGATTTTGGTTAATCTTAACCCACACACAATGTTGACATAGTCAGCTGGTAAAAAATCTAAGACTGATCTAATCGTCTTAGAATTTTTATCAGCTGACGATGTCTACCGGAGTTGTGGACTAAATGTCTAAATTCTTAATCCTTAGACCACGGCCTTCTAACCCAAAAAAGGCTTTTAATAATTATTTCACCTTTTCACAAAAAATACAATTTGAGAGCTTGCAGCAACAGCAACAATTAGCAAACTCTAAATCAGAACAGCTTTACATCTTCTAATCCACCATTAGTAACTGACAATATGGTTAATTTTATGGTAGGTCTGGATGTATTTAATATTCTGTAAAACACTTTGCCCAGGTAGGTCACCAAGGACTATTTTCTGTGCCTTAGTATGTTTGAATTCATACACTAAAGTATTTTACCTGAAGTTATTTTTGAGGACAGTTTATAGTCTCCTTTCAGAATTTCATCAGCTCCAATGAAAGGATTTTCTCCAAATACTAAGGTGTATAATGTAACTCCAAGTGAAAACATCTCAAGCTCAGGACCACGGTACCTAGAATGATTAAAAATCCTTATTACACAAAAATCAACAAAAAACTATCCAATGTTAATCAAAGCCAAAAATTACATACTTATTGCCTCGGATAACCTCAGGACTACAATATTCCATTGTCCCACAAAATGTGGTAAATAGCTCATTTCCCATGAAGGTTGCAGAACCGAAATCAATCAGTTTAACGTGGAATTTTTCATTTATGATGACATTTTCGTCTTTAATATCTCGATGTAAGACAGATAAACTATGGAGGTAGCTCAGAGCAGATACAATCTAAAAATAAATAAAAATTAAGAAAAAAAAACCTAAAACTTTACTTATAAGACCTCATATTTCACAGTTCTAAAACGTTTTTGGATACCCTAAGATCATTTAAACTTGATAAAACTAGGAAAAATAAGCTTTTATTTTTCCTTATTTGACTCATTGCACACACGTTATAACTTATTATTTATAATTGTTATCCAAGACTCATACTAAAAAAATTCAGAACTCCTACTTTTTAAGTATGAAAAATCCATACATGATTTCAGAAGTAAACTTTTAATAATGGAATAAACATATTTAATACAAAATATATCAAATGATGAACTTGAAAGACTACTTACTTGTCGAAAAATGTAACTAGCTAAGGGTTCATCTAATCTGGGATCTCGCTCTATAAATTCAAAAAGATCCATACCAGAGCCATGCTTCTCCATAACCATTTGAAAACACAAATCATTTTGAAAAACATCTAAGACCTGTAGCACAAAAGAAATATTTCTTTTTTATACATCCCTACACAAAAATTCAATTTTTAGACCATTGAACTATTCATTAATTGCCTAAGACATAAACAAAAGAAAAATAGCAAGACTAGTCATTCTATAAGCCACAACTACATATTCAAAACCTTTTGTCACTATCTAATGAATTTGGTTTAAAAAGAGAATTGAAATAACAAGAAAGTAAGTATTCTTAAGATTATTTAATCAGTTTTTTGAAGTTATTACGCTAACTTTTATTAATTATTCTAATTGCAGAAATAACTTTTTCAAATGATTACGTGGAAAATTGTCAACCATTATGCAACCAAAAATACCCTTAACTTTGAGCTAATTAAGCTAGAAATGTAGATAATATTGTAAAGAAAATTAAAATATCATTTATTCAAAAAATGTAATGGAAATTCAGCATTATAGTATTTGGCTAAATATTTAATTAAATCCAAGAGCTTTTACTTAAAAGTAGTACTAGGCTAAAACACTACTTTTCTTGAAGAAAAACTGTTTCTTACCTTGACTATGTTTGGGTGATCCAATGTAATTAACAAACTGATTTCAAGAGGCACTTTTTGATTAAGTTTATTGTCATTCACCCAGGAGTCTTCATAAACCTCAGACTTGCGAATGAATTTAGTGATGACCTAACAAGGAGTTGGAAATTAATTACTACCTTTACATTTGAAATGACATTCTTGCAAGATAAAACACTACTTCTCAACCAGCCAAAAGAAAGAAGGAGAAAAGAAAGCTAAGAAAATGAAACTGGTCCAAGGAGTATATAAATAAATTTTGAAGTATGTATTATAAATAAATAGTTTTTCCACCCTTCACTATCTCAGCTTCCGCTAAACTCTATTTCTGCTTTCAAAATAATTGAGTTTGTCAAAATCATATAGTAACCTGTTTCTTTCTGATGACTAAGCAGCATAATATTATTACAAAAAGAAACTCAATAAGAGTTAATTTGATTAATAAATTAAATTACAACCAAAAGTTTTTCCAATACAATGGACTTTACACATACCATCAGTCCATCTGACTTTCGATATGACTTTTTAATGCAACCAAATGCTCCCTTTCTAAGATGCTCCATGATTGAATATTTTTCACTAAAGGGTCCATCAGTGTAATCATTCTCGGCCAAAGAGTCATCAGAGGATGTACTTGTTTCTGACGTACTTTTCTGCAAGAAAATAGAGATTAACAGGGTTCAAGTACAAGTTTGAAGCATAAAATTAAGTACTTTTCAAGGGATTTAAAGAGTTTTTGAGAAATTTTAAGGACTTTCTTGAAAGCCACTTAAAACTGTCAATAAGTTGTATATAACGACTTTTCAAGAATATTTGAATAAATATATTAGGAAAACCATTAATAAACCAAATAGGAATACCATTAATGAGTTTACATACTAAAATTATAATGACTGTAAAAATGTTTTTAAAATAGCTAAGAGTGATCAAGTGTCCCAATACCTTGTAATTCCTTCCTTTTAGCAGAATGGGTAAACATATTGGGTTCTTGGATAAATCAAAACTAAAGGGAGCATCAATAAAAAGATAATTTTAAGGAACCATGAGAAATTTTTTACTCTCATTTAGGAGGATTTTGATAGGGAGGCATTTGAGTTATCCAAGTTTTACTAAATTAAAACAAAGTAACAGTAAATCTCATATAATAAAAGTCAATGTTTGTATGTGGGGGGGGGTGTTTGTCTTTTAAACAAATCCACAGTTTTCTTCCGATCTGCACCAGACTTGGTATACATGTGAAATAAAATGCAAGGAAAAACATAGGCAATGTTTCAAAAATTTTAAATGATCCCTTGATCCTCTTTTGACCCTTTTTATGTTCAGTTTGCTGAAATAGCTTCATTTCTCTTACAAAGAAAACATAATGCATATTCAAAAATACCCAAAACTCTGAAAAATGACACCAAAATAGTTTTTCTAACCCCCAGTCATTCCCTTATAACCACTTCTACAACAATTAATTTTATTTTTGTATTACCTGTACCATGATCTATTATATTAGCACTGGTATTTTAACTTTTATTAAATATAAAAAAAATTGCAAAAATTACTTACAAAAGATTTAGATCGACTTGACCTACTAGCTTCAGATTGGCTACCATTGTATCGTACTTTGGACACAGGAGAACAATCTGCTACCTCTTCGGGATCTCGAGAAACCCAGAGACAATACAAAATTTTTCCATCATCTAATATCACTCTCTTTATGTAGTATTCAATAGCTGTTGGAAATAAGTAATAATGAATCGGTCTTAATATTATTTATTACATTATCAATTAACCCACAAATAAGAAACCATTAAACCCATAAATTAGCTTTACTTGAGAGAGAATTTGATAATTATAAAAAAAACGTAATTAAAGTTATGTATAATACCAGTAATTTAACTGCATGTTAAATGTTCTATGAATTTAATTTTTACCCAAATTACAAAGGTAGCACTATCTCAATATTTGGTTCTTGTGTATTATCCCGTCGATAGTTAGTTTCAGCAACACAATAATTTGCTTTGTTCATACGTTTTCAGGTCGACAGGATAATACGGAATTACCTTATTTTTTTTTTTAACAATTATAGTAGGAAGTCGACAAATTTGAAGCGTACAAGATAATATGGACTTGGACATATAATCTCAGTCTAGTGGTTTGACTAAATAGGACAGCTCTGAGCTTGGCAAAACAAATAAAAATTTCTTTAGTGAAATAAATTATAGTAAGTAAAGTATTTAACAAAGCAAAAAAAAAAAAAAAAAGAATGGAAAAAAAGACTCAAAAAACCTGATCTAAGGAATCTCATACCTTGCTATCTGCCTGGTATGTATAGTATGATTCTTATAGAAAAAGGTGATGCATTTAAAAAAATTACTGATATAAATTATTTTTAACATTTAACTGATTATCCTTTTTTCAAACTAACACTTGAAATTTGGCATAACATCGGCACAAAGATGAAATCACAAATCTGAAACTATGTCAAGTTTGAGTAAATATGACATTATGTATTCCAACTATTTTTTTTAATAAAAACCGTACTACTCTTTCAAAAGAACTAAATGGGTTATCCGGAACCCAAAATAGTTTACTTTATATCAATGAATGCAAATTTATAAAAACACCTCACTCTCTCCACAGCTCTACAGCATAAAAACACCTACACTTTGTAAATTAAGTAACTTGATTTCTTGTTGATTCTAAGTTTTGTCATTGTGCTGCCAATATCAATTATGGGTAGAAAATTTTTGAAATTTCACATAAAATTTTATATTTTGACTATGTAATTTAAATAAACTATAGCAGGTCTAATACCAAGCATATCCTCCTAACTACCACATGCCACATTATAGCTGAGAGGCGAAACTATGCATATAAGCTCACCAATATTTGTTCCATCTTTGTGGCGACCAATGCCATTGAAGTCTCCTTCAGGTATACTATACAAGGAATTGTCACTGAGTACTTTGGCGCATGGAGTTGAGACCTTCGGGGACCTCACATTAAGGATAGGTTCACAATCGGATAAGCAGTGGGACATTTCAGGTGATCTCAAAGCATCCTCATTACTTTCACTTAGTTTGATGGCAGAGGAAGAGGACGAGCTGTCGCAGTCCAAACTTTGTTCATCGAACTTCATTTCAGCGTTAAAGTAAAGATCAGTTTCTTTACAACCAGGACTCGAATACCAAGGATCACTGAGGGTTGGGGACAGGATATCACCACACGGGTGCGTAACAGCTCTGGGTTCCTCAATGACGTTGGCATTGGGATCAGATTCTTCAATGCTGTCAGAGCAGGAGTGCAAAGTGTCCTGAGACTCGCTGTTGGAGAGTTGCTTGGAGCTAGTGTCCTCAGAACATTCCTCAGCCACAAACGGATCAGGGGAGTCCTCAACAGAAGGATCTTCAAACAGTTCTGTTTCTGGTATATTCTCTGGCTGATCAGACAGGGCAGACTGAGATGATTCATCTGTATAAGAGGAACAGAAGGCTGTGCTTTGCATGTTTTCATCATCAAGGGGTCTTCCAAGTGGGTTAATTGGCCTAAATAAAAGTTTTAAATTGGTATTAATAGTTGTAAATGTAATACAGTTTTTCCACACTCAATTCTTATATTGTAAGAATGTGCTTTAAATGTTTGGTTCAATATCAGGTCAGGTTTCAAATAATGTATTAGAAACCTTTTTTACATCATAAGATCTATGATAAAATATTGTGGAACATTTATTTGTAAAAACCTTAATACTAATTTGGAGGCAATACAATTTAATATGTATACTTAATACCAGGGACCAATCCAGGATTTTAAACTTAACTCCCATTTTTGTGAAAAATTTTCACAGCATTTTAATTTTTGTGAAAAATTGTAACAGCTTTTAAATTTTAGTGAATTTTTTTTATAATCATATAATTAATGTTTTTAACAGAAACTATAAAATTAATGAAAGTAGCTTTGAATTACTTTTTTCTTTAGTTTTATAGCAACTTAAATATTCAATTAAATATAAGCAATTCACATGATTCAATAATAATTTTTGTGTAGGTGCCGTTTTTGTTCTTAATTTTTTGTGAAGGTGCCGATAAACGGTACCAAAATTAACCTGCATTAGTCCCTGAATACAATTGAGCTAACTAGGGATTTTTTTAATACCAAGAATGTATCAGGCTCATTGTAACAACACTTACCTAGGGATCTCCTGTCCCAAAGAGTCAGCAGTGGTGCGACCGTCAGATGTACCACATTTAGCATTGGAATCGTCATCATCATCAAATAATGGTAAGGCCATGGAATCTGTGTCTAAGAACTCCACATCATCATTAAATGATGGTATTAGCATCGAAATGTTCTAAAATAAAAAAAAAAAGGAAAAAGCAATGTTATATAATAGATACAAAACAGTAGTTAAATATTCAAGAAATTTCATTTTTAAAAGAAGTTCTATAATTTCACTATCAATCTTAGAATTTACTCAATTAAATTTGAATGAGAAGTTTGAAGGCAAAGTATTGACATACCTTCCCAACAAGTTCAGTTTGAGGATATCCAAACAGAATTAAAGAGAAATTTGTATTGCAGCTATGTATTGTTCCATCAGGCAATAAAGTAATAAGACCACTAATATTGTTGAAAACCCAGACAACTCCTTCATATATACTGCTTTCACAATCTAAAGCAAAGAAAAACAAGTGAGTCAAAAGATACAATGTAATTTAATTTTTAAAAAAAAATATTATTATACAGTTATAACCTGACTTAAAAATTTTGAAACCTTAATGTTTTTATAAAAAACTCTAACTTTTTCATTTATTTTAATTTTTTTCCTTTCACTGGAGGAGCTAATGAACTGATGAATGAGATACTTAGATACTAAAAATGTGTTACACAAATCAGTAATTTAACAAAATTTTTCTGGAAACCATTCACCAAAACCTTTTTTTTTTTTAGAATAGAGATTAAGTCCTTACTTCTATTCAAAGCTTGAATTTCATCTTTTGAGCATGGTCTAACCTGTATACTAAGAGGAAAAATAAAGCCATCCACAGTTCTGCCTGTCACACACTGCTTTGTGCTACACTGTAAATAAATTTATACTCGTAAAACAAAATATCTTACTTTAATGGAATTATAAAAAATTACCAAGAATCTAAGAAAAAACTGACAATTAAAAATTTATGTGTGACATGTATAATAACTTCAAGGACATAAAATTTCATAAACCAAATCAGTAGATAAGGTTAGGAATAATCAAGGACTAATGCAGGGGTTCATTCAGGTTTTTCTGCCAGGGTCCTGCTTTAGGAATTTTGTGAAAATGAAGGGCCTGTAGTACCACAACATTCATAACTTTTGGAATGAGCCGAAAACTGGCAAATTATATCCTAAAATAATAGAAACACTCCCGTAAACAATTTTCAAACCACTTTTGATATTTGCACTTTGTGAAGAGTCTGTTTTTAGGAATTTAAATTTTCTGAAGGGTCTTTAAACGGACCCATTTTCCTTCTAGATGAATCCTTGTAATGTTTAAGCTAAGAACAATTGAAAGTCAGGAAGCTATTAATTTAATGACCCTCATTACTATTCAATTCAGAAGAAAGTTATTATCACTACCAAGGAGTAAATAGTAAACTGCAAAACAACAATTTCCTTCATGTTTCATGATGAACATAACTCACTATTACATAAGAAAATAATCTTTAATGCAGAAAAATATATACATACGGTTGATTTTTTATCTCCCTTTTGTTTACTACATTCAAAGGATGGAATCAACTCCTTCATTTGTTTGCCACAAATATCAGCAGAATTAGAATAGCCATACAGAGTGGCGAAGCTTTTATCGCAGTCAATAACTTCTCCCTATAGTAAAATTTAAAAAATAAGAAGCATTACTAGGAATAAAAGCAAAAACTAATTTGCTTAATAATTGTTTACTGGCTAATGCTAACTCATACCATAGAATCAAATTTGACAGTTCCAGTTATTCTCTCAACTGGCTCCATAACTACCACACAGCGGTAATCACCATTTGAACAAAATTTGCGAGCCCATACTGACACTGGAATAGCGTTCTTTCCTGAAATTAAATCCATCTGAAAGGAATAAAATTATTGGTAATCAAAATAACACAAAGAAACTTTTAAACTACATTGCATATTTCTAATCTTAGTCTATATAGATAACTTTATTGCACTTCAATAACATAATTATTAATCAATAACCTAAACTCACTACTTTTCCGGAAAAAAGCGCCAGATCTCCGTTACCCTTTACTTCACTATCAGTAAATAAATAGGGATCGTCAGGTGATATCAAATAATCACTCAGTCTAGCAACCTGATGCTGACCTTCTTTTAAACCCAACAAATTAAAGCACACTTTGTTGGCTGTCAGAATCTGAAAGAGAAACCATTATTTTTACTGACTTACATGAGATTTAATAAAAAAAGTTCCAGCAACAGATTAAATACTAGAATAGTTGATATAAAAATAATAGTATCAGCAAAACCTTTAACAATCAGATAACTTAGCCAATATTAAACACACATTTGAAAAAAAAAAAAAGGTTGAAAAAAAGTAATAAAAGAACATGTAAATTTAAATACCAGAAACAACTGTTATTACATTACCTCAGTAGTTTGAGAGTTAATGGTAACAACTGCTTTGTTCGGATTTTGGGCATAGGTGTGCAAAACACTGACTTCTGGGCATCCATGGAAATAACTGTTAACAGAGTGTCGACCCTTGTTGGCTTCAGTATTAGGACCTTTAGAGGGAGAATAACTGATGGAATCTAACGCATCTCCTGAAATTAGAGAACTTTCTTTTATATTATTATTTTAAAAACATTCCATAAGATTTGTAGATTGATAAAGCATTAATATGGCTTAATAACATTACATTGCCAAAAACAAATCAGTAGCAAATTAATGAGATACTTACTCATTGATATACAGAAATTTAATATTAAATGTTCAAGGGGGAAAAGTTAAAAAAGAAACAAAACACTACACACTGAATTAGGACATATATTTTATGAATGAGACAAGAACTTTGCCAAGTAAATAACAGTTTAATATACATAGCATTAAAATTTTTAAAAGCTATAAAAAATTTGTTCAATAAGCAGTCTACTAAGATCATCCCTATCGGAGACAATACACATACACGCACTTCCAAATTCAAACAAAATTGTAATTTTTATTCTAATCTAAGTTATATCTCTCCCAAAACAAACTGCTAGCAAAATCCAACTATTTTTCTTTCAGTTTAAATATACTCAATGAAAAACTTTGGCACATCATATTATCTTCATGCCAGCAATTAATTGACAGTGATTTTACTGTGTTTATCAAAATGTTTTATGTTTTGTTTGATTGTGCTTATTTAAACCCTTAATTAGTGTCAATCAAATTGTTTACAGTTCCTTGTTTCCATTTTATTTTTTTTAAAACTTAAGTGTGTCAATGGCATGCAGATAACATAGAAGCATCAAAACGTAGAAATCAAATAACAAAACACAAATAAAATAATTATTTAAGGAACTCTATAATACCCGAGTACCAATATATAAAAGTAACAATTTTGTCTTTCACTAATAACATAAAGAGTAATATTTCTACCTGAAAATCTGTCCAAAGAGCATCTGCGAGGATCTCCCATGCCAAAGCTGGAATTTCCATCTTCCACTTCTAGATGAGCACAGGGTAGAGACTGGTTGAGCAGGAAAGAATCTAGCGGAGGAGGAGAGAGACCAAATTCCTTGGCTATTTGCCGCCGATAGTTGCGAGTTTCAAAAGGAGTGAGGTGAGAGGCTCCACGGCACTGCTGTTGAGATGGAACTCTCAGGAAATCATTGTCTTGTAGAGGAGCCTAAAAGAAAATGTGAATCACATTTAACAACAAATGAAGTAAATAAGAAATGCCTACTTGTTACTGTATTAGGATTTGGGAAGTTTTAAATTTCTACAACCTCTGGGAAAACCTTTTTTTAAGAATAGTTGAAACATAAAGAGCATTATAGAAAGAAAATAATTTTTGAAAAGCTTAGGGGGATTTTTTAAAGAAATAGTTTGTCCTAGTATGGACCCATTACTTAAAATGTTTTAGGTAAAATTAACCTTTAAAATAATTCGTGGAAAATCAATTTTAATACCTCTTTATTCCAAGTAAAAATGTTCTGATCAAGGAATTTGCAACTTTGTCATAAAAATTTTATATGAAATGTATTTGAATGCCTCCTTTAAAGCTAGTACAAATTCATTCGTAAATATTATAAAAAAATATAATATATATATATATATATAAATATAATATAATAATTATAATAATATATATATGTGTATAAAAAAAATTGAAAATTTAGAAAAATAACTATAAGTAAAACGTAGTTAATTCAATTTTAAATGACTAGATAGAACTGAATAAAATATACATTAGTTGAATTCTGTAACAGTACTACTATGCATGTTAAGAAACACAGTCCTTTGTATTTAGATAAAATATTTCGGTTTATTTTAACATAACAGATTGATTTCTATAGAATAATCTCCATATTTGAAAATACAACTGTCTAGAAATTTTCATTCACCAAAAATACAGCTGGAATATTTTCTTCGTGACTTTTAAACACCCTTCATTAATCATCGCCCTTTAATTTTTATATACGGAAGTACAATTGAAAATTGTTTTTTAAGCATTTCTAACTTTTTTCCAAAAAATAATAAATGAGATACAAAACAGCCGCATCAGATTTTTATCGCCATAGCCCGCAACACAAAAGATGTAGAATAACGATAGTCATGAATTCTTAAGGTGGAGAAGCCCAGGGGCAAAGCAATAAATCGATATGGGAGACAATAGGATAAAAAAGCGATTCGTTTTAGAATAATTTTCCATAGTAGTTAAGAAGTAAACCCCAAGTTATATTCGAAAATTTATTAAATACCTATTTAAAATACCCTTAGCACCACGGTGAGAAGTCAAATCGCTAACATATTTCCATTTTGAAGTCCGACTTTCTAATCCCGTAATCTTGAATGTGTTATCGATAAAATTCTTCTCGTATGAGTTGAACTAACCGAGAGCACACGAGTTGATAATAAAAATCAACAAATAATGGGAACTTTCAAACATCAAACATGCAAAAATTACAACACAAGAGACTCAAGCTGGGTAAAAGCTGTCTGTAGCAGTGTGAAAAGGATAGAATACGGTGTTTTATAGCCTATCGGGCCCTCCCCCACCCCTGATATTGAAACTTACTTCCAAAAAAACAAGAGCTCACTCCGAAAACTGCTTCAAATCCGACTCGGATCCGAAGAAAAACTCAGATCGTGGGAAACGAGCGACCGGCGGAAAAATTCTTCCACACAACACCACCGCCACTATTTCACACGCTAGTTTCGGTTTTCGCGTCTGCTGCAGCCAGGTATGTTCGATGATGATGGCGATAACAAACAGACGAGAAAGAGATCGGTAACCAACAACCACCACGCAACAAAACACGCGGCACTTTCGGAGAATCTCTACCTGAGAGAGAGAGAGAAGCTCACGAAAAGGTGTACTACACAACACACTTCGCGGAATGGCGTTGAACTTGCTCGGGTCGATACGGGAGCCGTCCACCACTGCAGCAGGAGGAAAAGCGCGGGAGAGTGACTGGAATGCGAGTCGGCTGCTGCTGCTGCTGCTGACCCGTCAGCGGAGGAGAAGGGAGACGCGCGGGAAAGGAAGAGGGCAGCAATGGCGAACCCCTGGATGACCACGTGCGAGAACGTCAGGTGGATGTTTCCAACGCCGTCTTTCCGAAGGCCTTAAACCCTTTCAGTCGACTATCCCAAACTTTCCACAAGATTCAATGGCTGGCGTTATCGGGCGGTCTAGGCCTGAAAGGTTCTAAAAAGTCGCGAAACGAGTTAAATTTTGGTATTTTTTTTGTACTTCGGCGCTAGGCAGAGAGAAACTATAATACATCTAGGCGGCCCACAATTTCAAGAGGCACTCCAAAATTCTCACAGTAGGGTATTAATTGTCAATAGAAAATGCATGCGATAACTCTCCGCACTTTCATGATAGAAACATTTGTAAAAACAATCCACAATATTAAATTAATTTAATGCTTCGTTGCTTCAAGGATGACTTTCGTATTCATTGACTTAGTTTGCACTCATTTACTACCGATAAAATCAATAAAATTGTAAAGATATTTAATAATTTTCATCAAAACACGCTAATTTAAGTACAGATCCTAAAACGTTTTAAAGCTAATTTATTTTAAGGAAACAGTTAATCTCTTACTTAAAAGTGTGCACACTTCTTAGTTCCTAGAAAATAGGTTAAACCCAAATGAAATGTTAAAATTTACGATTATAAAACATACTATTGAAAGATATTTTTACTTTCTCTCGCATTTCGACGCGTTTTTCAATGCCGATTTTGGGAGCCTAGTGCAGTCACTCAATCAGAATCCAAGCTCAGCTTAAATTCAGAGAGGGGAAAAATATTTCAAGGATGTCGAAATTGTGACTACATTTTTTTTTTGTAGAGAAGTGCAAAATTAAAATTTTAATAACACCAAACTCCAAAAAGAATAACGTTGACAGAAAAATCAGAGAGGGGGTAATATTTAATAAATAAGAATTAAAGGGTATTTTTCATTAATTATTTTTATTCTCAGGGGCAGTAAAATGTAAAGCGAAAAACAAATTCATACCTCAGCAATTAACTTATTTTCCTCAACTCATGGATGGATGCGGCACTGAATCTTTTGAGATAAAGAGCGATGTAGATTTAAAATCATACGAGCTCAGGAGAATTTCTTATTTGACGTCGTTCAAACGTATAGAATGATCACGTCAAAACGTTAAATCAGCTTTACGATGTACGTACAGCAGCGCCTGTCAAAATTCAAGGTGAAGGACTAGGACTGTAAATTGAGACATTCTAAACTGAACCAAATAAAACTGGTTTACTATACCCTATAATAGTTGAATCCAAACTTGCGGATTCCATCATCCTGGATAGAGGTAATGGAAAGACCGTACGCAAAGGTCACGTAATTTTCGAGTGAAAAGTTCTAAAGAAGCGAATGCACAGAGACGCATTTTCGAAAAACATCTTGCTTAATTTTCTGAAAGTTAGCTTTGGTAAGCTATTGCACAAATTCAACAGCAAAAATAAAAGGTGAAAGGTGATGTGATTCACTCTCCTCAGGAATCCAAAAACCATGAAATTAACATCAAAATAAGACTTTAATTAATTATAAAATAAAGAGGTAATAAAAAGACAAAGAACATAAACCCAGACTTCATCTAAATCCAGTCTTGAATGGACACAATACAATAAAAATCTTAATGAAAATTTCATTCGAGAGGACTTCTATACGACCCGAATTCACAAGAGTGAACAGCAGTCGGAGACAGTAAATAAAATTTAAACCAATCCTGCCAAGGATGTTTTTAGAAACGAAAAATTTAATTTAAAACTCATTTTAATTTCTTAGGCACTGAAAAAATAACTTTATAATAGTTATTGTTAAATTAAAATGCTTAAAATTTTTATTGATAATGAGGGCAGAAAAATTCAAAGAAATAAGAAAAGATATTAATATCTTTTAGAAAAATAAATATAATTGGTTTTGTATTTTAACTCTCTGACTTGCTCAGAAGCTCTTTTTTAAAGACGTCATAGCTTTTATTTTTGAACATGCTTAATGTAGTTCTCGCTTCAAAATCTTGCATCAAAATAAGTTTAATATATATGTTTTCAATTATTTATTAACTCTGGTGCGTCGGATTAAAACTTTTTAATTTAGCTTTTTTTTAGAGCTATAACTATTTTCGTCCGACTAATTTTTTTTAATAAAATCAGGTTTGTGCAAAGATCATGCAAAGAATGAAAAATGAAACAGTAAAAAAACGCATGTTTGTTTATAAGTATTCTTTGCATTACAACATGGAAGTGATGGATTAAGTTCCCTTACGCAAGAATGGAAATAATATGATGGATGACTGTCTGAAATTAAAGGTACAAACTCAGTTTCAAAATTATGCGCACTTGTGAAATTTACATCATTCGGATTTTTCATTTAAAATATTTTTCAAACAATCAGTTTTCAGTTGAATGGCTCAAATCAATACAATTCTTTGAATATGCAAATAGAACAATAAATTGAGGATAAGTCTCTGTCAAAACTCAACACCTACACTTTCAAAAAAGAAAACCTTCCCCCTTTGTTTGTACTAAATGCCAACTAGTACATACATCAGGCTACCCCTAACCATATCTGACGGTCTTGAACTATGCAGAGGAGCAGAGGGGATATCCACTCGTCTTCTGTGTTAGTAATTGATCTGCTAAAAGTCTACGGTTTATTTGATCTGGTCTCACTACATCAGACCAGAAGGAGATAAAAAGAAGAAGACTTTCAAATAAAAAAAAAAAACCGCGATACAGAGCCGCGTTACCTTTAAAAATCAAACCGCAACGCTATTAGTCGTGCAGCTGGTTTTTTTCATACAACCTTCTAGTCACTAGAAGTTTGTATAAAAACAGAATATATAGTTAAAAAGTTAGGGGAACCTTCAAAATCCGACAGGTAGAAAACTACTCGCACGTTTCAAAATACGTTATTGGCCATTCCGTACTTTCCGGGGTCAATGATTCAAAAAATCCAGGAACTCTCTCTCTTCAATGTTATCAACTGGTTGCAGAGAGCATGGATAAAAACAACTCTTCGTCCTCACGCAACTTCAAAGGGCAGGATTTTTTAGGAGTCCGCTGATCTGTTGGAACCATGCAGTTTTCAAACAGTTGAATGAAACTAGAAGCGGACCTGGAAAAAGTGCCCGAACCTACGAACCTGGTTCGGGGGAAAGCCCCTGCCAGCTCCATAGGAGCAATACATAAGGTTTGGGGAAATTCTATTAGGTTCGGGGGAAGGTTACAACTTTTTCCAGGTCCGACTAGAAGGTGTGGAAATCGGGACTAGTCCCTTTAAAATATTTCCTGTTCACGATCTAGGAAAATAATTATAAAGACAACTCACCGTCCCGTGTCTAAATATTCTTCCTTCTAAACTTCAATTAGTTAATTTAATAAAATTAATTGACAAATCGTACTAATAGTTAGGGTCATTTCCAGAATTATCTCATATCCTGGACAAGGACAAATAAAGAAAAATACCAACCCAAATTTATAAAATTATGACGTAAGCCATAATTCAAAAGATCTTGCTTCTAATATTTTCCTCAATTTTTTAACTTACGAGTAATTTAATGGTTATAATCTGAACCATTACCGAGAAATAACTTCACAAGCAAGCCTATAGGTTGAGAAGTGGAATGTAGCATAAAATCCTGAACTTTTTTTGAAAATAATCATTGTAGCTCTAATTTATATTTTGTGAAAGGGCTTTTTCATAAATTTAAATTTTTTGAAGGAGTCTTTAAATTAAATAATGGATTTGAATTTTGTAAAGATGCGTGTTGCAGGTTGAGGAGGACTGTTTGATCCTCAAAAAATCCTCCTAGAAATTGGAGACGTTCGGTTGTTCAAGTGCGTAACCCAGAGCAGTGGCGGATCCAGGGGGGGCACTCTGGACAGTGCCTCCCTTGCATCGACCCAAAAAAAACTCATAATACTCATAAGTACGAAAAAAGTCCCAAAAAGTACTCAAAAATGAGTTAAAATCCAACTTTTACAGTTCAAATTTCAAGATTTTTTTCTGGGGGAGGACCCCCATACCCCCCAGCGGTACCAAAAGAGGATCTTGAATGATACTTTTTAGAAAATCCCCAACATTTTGACATTTTTCTCAAAAGGTAAAGGTGATGGTCTGGAAAAGTGCTCCCCTTGGAGCCGTGCTGGATCCGCAACTTCGTAAATCAGGTTCAGAAGGTTTTGACCCACCCTGGGCCGTCGTCGCGGGCAGCACAGATGATGATGAAGCCGTTATCATAAATTTGAATTTTGTAAAGGGGACGCAAAACGGCCCCTATTTTATGACTGTATCGAACCCTGATTATTTAGCTTTTCCCAATAGAAACAATACAGAGAATAGTACATTGATTGGTAACTTTAAACGGGGGTTGATACAAAATTGCAAACAAAATTTTTTTAGAAGATTTCAATAATATCAAAAGGTTTATTACACCCATTCAAAGGAAAATATTACAACCAGTTTATGATATTTAAGAACTAAATGAGTCTTTCTGGATGTATATGGACTCATGGATCTGGATTAATTTTTAGAAGATTTCAGGGATCAGCCACAGCACCAAGATTTTAACAGTAGCACTAGGGTTAACTCTGAAATGTGCAGTAATTGACTATTTAGTAGAAATTTCTTTCTTTGGTATTTTTAAGTTTTAAAATTTAAAATCTTTCTAGCAGGATAATTGCTTCTAAAAATATAATCAGTGATTAAATGTCAATCAATTAATGCATGATGATTATAATTATTGAGAAACATTTTCTATTATCTTTTCAAGAATTTTGGTTATTTATTTTAAAAGCTCCAAAGTGAGATTTTGCCGATAAAATAGTTCGTAAAAAAATACAAAATAACAAATTATGAAACATACAAAATTTGCATTTATCTTTATTTCTTTTAACTGACTTAAAAAATGAGCAACAAACCATACTAACCAATGGTGTTCGTCTTTTAGGAGTCGTCTCTTCCATTTTGGCAATCCTGTAAATGAAATACCATGTTTTCATATAGTAGGGGTAATGAGTGGTATAAATATTATTCAAGAATAGAACTCTGAAATGGCATACAGGATTTGTCTAAAAAAAATTAGCCATACAGTTCATTCTCTACACATGTGTGGAAAGAGGGAGGAAATAGCTACCCCCTATAAGGAGATATAGACCCTTGAAGGAGCAAAATCAATGTCCATTCATTTTATTTTTTCAGTTAATTTGTTAAAGGAAAGTTAATTTGTCTTACTGTTTTTATTCTCTGCTCTGCAAACTAAGCCAAAATAAAATTAAAAGTGCTTTAAAATTTTTTTTATCAAGGGATGTTTTACTCATATTCACATTCACTTACTCCATTGATACTACCTTAATGAGCCAGTTTCATAATATTTTTTTATTTTATTTGTCTTGGTCTGTCTATTTCTCATTTTTGTGCAGTGAACTAAGCAGAAATATAATTTAAACGATAAATTTAAGAGGTTTTTAAGATTTTCCTTCACAAGGTTGAAAGAGTCCATCAACTTTTTTCAACTGTAAAATACTTTTGAATGCACTTATATTTTTTCCGAAGATTGCCCTTTTTTCTAAACAAGTTCCTGAATTTCCAGTAAAAATTTGGTGGTTATGCAACAAAAAATTCATTATTTATACAGTTTTTATTTTATTCTATTTTTATTTTCTCAAACGAAGTGGTTATTTCCACGACAGTTGAAGCATGCGCAGTAATAGGAGGCTGTTTTTCAATATTTGGGATACAATTCTCCTCAAATTTGTACTGTAATAATGAAGACTGTATCTTTCTGAGTAAAATGGCTTTTCTGGTTCTGGCATGAACTTAAGTTAAACCAGTTAGAAGTAACACGAGTTACCGTAAACCCTTACAAACGTAAAAATCACCATTTTTCGTAGAACATCGATGGCTGCCATAAAAATTTAAGTAAAGATAAAAAAATTAAAACTTGTGTTTTTGAACTCTCTAATAATATAAGAATCAACACACAAAAAAATAATTCGATTATAAAATGGTCGAGTGACTGTTCTTGGTTTTTTTTGGATCACTTGATATGGATTGACCCTATGTCAATCTTCAGTAAAACAGAATCGGACATAATTCAATTAGTGTGGATTACAAAGTTAAAATTGTAACCTTGTAGTATTTGCTTAAATTGTACAGAAATTGATCAATGAAACAAAATATGGAAATTTCAAATATGTCCTGTAATTTTTTTTTCTAACAGAAATTAGACAGAATAATTAGACATTATTTTTTAAAAAAATATAGCGGAAAATTTTCCGAAAACCATATTATGGAAAATTTTCTGACTTACATTACCTTTTACTAGAGATGTAAAATTCTCGGTAATAATCTTTTGGAGAATATTCTTGAGAATATTCTCCAAGAGGAGAATTTTCGAGAATATTCTTCTAGAAGCTACTAAAATAATTTTTTTTTGGAAAAAAAAAATTATAAGGTATATTAACTTCAAATTAGAAGAATATTAAAGGTTTTACAATGAGAAGTCATCATGAATAAAAGAAAGCCAAATTAAATTGAAAATTATTTTAAAATCACTATTTAATTGATAAGACAACATGTTTGATAGGTAAAGCAGTGAAAGCCAGTTACATTCTATTAACTTAAGATTTTCCTACTGTTAAATATCGTTTTTGAAATAAATTATGAGTTTATAAAAAATGCTTTTCTGGATGAAAATTTGAAGATTTAATTATTTTAGGAACACAAGATAAGTAAGATATAAATTTAATTGTAACTTTGAGAATATTCTCATAAAGGAAAATATTAATAAATCTGAATTAAAATTATGCTAACAAAAAGTTTTAAGACAAACCATTCATAAATAATTTTTAGGTAGAAAGTAAATTAAACTGCATCTGATAATATTCAGTAATTTAGAGTTGTTTGAGAATATTCTCACGATAAATTTTCCTAATTTTAATAAGTTCTATCAAAATTTCAGCTAAATGTCAGGTTTTAAAGGTCCTTCAGTTTGACAACTTGGTATTACCTTTGAAAAGAATTTAGATTCCTTCTTTTAATTGTATGAGTATTTTCTTCCAGTAAAACTTTTAATATTTAAAAAAATATTTTATTTTGTATTAAATAAATTTGCTTATTTAAAAAAAAATCTTGCGAAATAATGAAATTATTACAGTTCAGAGAATATTCTCTGAACTGTAGGATGACTTTTAAATAATAATTTTCATTGAATTTGTTATTATTTTCAGGTTTCTAACACTAACACTACATGACCATTTCATATCATCAAACATTTTTACATTTATCAATCAAAAAATAGAATATTCTCGATTATTCTCAAAATTCTCGTCCCTGGAGAATATTCTCGTTCTCCGAGAATATTCTCCAGAGAATATTCTCGACTCACATCTCTACCTTTTACCATTAACAAAATGGAACCCACATTTTTTTATTTGAGTTTGTAACTTTTTGAGAAAAATTACATTAACACTTGTTTCAATGGGTGAAATTAAGAGGTTCTAGATTGTTAATCTTGAGGTACTATTATATTTGATTTTTTGGCACAGCTGGAATACGAGTACTCCATTTGGCGGTACATCACGATTAGTTATAGTGTATAGTTGGCGATCGCCAACTCGAGGACTCTTATTCCAGATGATCCAATTTTTTGGGTTGGAGGTAATTTATCAGAACCCTTGATGTTTGCACCAGGATTAATCCTGAATAGATATACACAAGAATAGATATTTTTTGAAAAAGTTCATGGTTCAATTCCGTTAGAGTTCCTGCTAAATATCGCCCGGTTCTTTTGGACACCCTATATTCGGTACAAATCCGTTAGAGTGCCCGCTAAATATCGCCAATATCCGAATCCCTAAATATATCCAAATATAAACAAATTTTTCTGACTTTTAGTTATTCACTGAATAGTTATTGATCTAATTAAACATTTTAATTTAGGAGTTTGAAATTATTTATGAATAATTTCTACTTTTGGTTGTCTAAAAGAATGGCGATATTTAGCGGGAACTCTAACATCATTGAACCGAGTTCATAATAACTTCAGTTTACATATATAACAGAATCAACCTAAATAATACATTCTTACTTACATTTATAAACAATGCACGGTATATTAATTGCATGTTTTCTGACACTTCGCTAGCTCTGTAGCTGCAAGGCAAGTTCATGCAGGATTGTTTTATATCATTTTAAGTTTTTTTTTTGTGAGAAAAATTGAAAGTTTCATTTTTAGATTTAAAATAATTTTACCTACAACATAGTACTTATATTTTTAAAAATTTAGGGAGATAGAGAAAGATGTTAGTTGCCTAGATTTTTAAATTTAAGGAATCTTTTTGAAGCCTGTTTGTTTGTTATAGGATTTTCGGCACTAATCGTTTATGAGGAATCGTAACGAGTCAGCTATGACCCATACTCAGGTTTTGTCAAGTTTAAATAATTAGCGATCATTTCTTACACCATGTCACTCATTGACTTAGAAACCGTAACCCCGAATAATAAACAAAACTGACTCATAATTTTTCATTTTATCAAATGATCCACTATTTCAGTATACACAACATACATTGTGGGAAAACTTCACCAACAGCTTCCAAAAACGAATCACTTTATCAACAAACCATACATAAACTGTCAGAATTAAGGAAAAGCATACAATATTAATAAGCCATGAAGTTTGAATCACATACTTACACACAATTCAGAAATAGACTGCACAGAAAATCAAATAAAATTATTATTTTTTTTAAAATTGACAAAAAGAATTTTGAAAATGCTCCCATCCTTTTATGTTGTGATGCCAGTCTCTCTCTAACGAAAACCCAAGTTTTACCATTCTTTGTTTTCCCCGTGCAGAAACTACAAAACTGCTCTTTTTCATGGATTTGAAATATTTTCTTTTCGATAAATATTTTCTTGTTATCGTTTAAGTTTAATATTATAGAAAGCAACTAAATTATAGTATAATGCGCAATAATGCGGACATGCGGACTTACGATTTATTTTCTTTTATCTGGCAATGGTTTCACAGCAATGTCAACAAATCCCGCGCGCTCAATTGTTTTTGTAATTGTAAAAAATCGTGCGCATGTTTTTCATTGATTTCTCTTGTCTATTTTCTAAATCTCTCCTATATAAGTGACTCTGTGACATATTTTAAAGTCTAATAACTTCTAAATTACCTATTCTATTACTCTTAGCATGGTTTGTATATTTCAGTTTCTAATTATCTACACTTCTCTCGTCTTGATTCAAAGGTTTTATATATGTTGTGGGATTCAATCTAACACTGTAATAATTGTTTTTATAGGATATAAGAAAATGGTTAACAAACCCAAAACCCAATTCATCAAGTACCACTGCACAATCTAAGAATGATGCTAAATCAAAGAAATCCGAAACTGATCGAAAGGTAAATCTCGGAAATTCTTGATTAGTTTCGTATGAATTACTCTTATTAATATTATTTAAAAGTAAAAGAATGTTGGTTGCCTAAAAGAATTCTTGTTTGGTTGATTAATATCAATTTGGATAGCAAAAGAGTAAAATGTTGGAGAGAGGCACATTTGAACTGTAATCTCAGTGAATTTGAAGTTAAAAACTGCTAACTGAAAGTACAATTAATATTTAGAGTTACAACATTAGATCTACCAAAACACAGCTATAAAAAATACTGTACAGCCCCGATGATCCGCGAGTGCCACAATTATTTTTTTAATTACGAACCTTGACGGCCTGACTGAGATTTTTTTAAAAAGGTGTAGAAACTGAACACTTTTTGTTAACAGTAATAGTTTTTGTTTACATTCTTTATTTAAGGGATTTAGATGTAGAGCAAATTTTTTCTGCTGTACTTACTGTAGGTGTACAGTACATATTTTAAAAGTTTTACATTATATAATGTTTTTGTATAATAAAACATAATTTTTATGCTGAAATGTATTTTTCGTGTTTTCACTTCATATTTAGTCTTTTTACGGGTTATCCGCGATTTTCGCTATCCGCGGTACCCTTGCCAGCCAATTCCGCTGATAATCGGGGTTTTACTGTACTTATAAAGTTTGAAGTCTAGTGTATTTATCTCCTTTATGTGATGCTATTCGTCTAATTATTTTATTTGTACAATTTGGTTAATTATCCCATTAAATATCGCCTAATTGTTTTGGACACAAATTGTTTTGAATATTGCCAAATATTTATGATTGTCATTGATTATCTATTTTGTATATTTATCACACATTTCTTTTTCTTTATTATATTTCATATTTTCTATTTATTTTTATATGTTGAACATTTTGGCTATGTTTTTAATATTTGGCATTCTAGGGACTCATACAGGTCAATTTTGAGGCCAAGGGGAATTTTAGATTAGTCACTCGAGCAAATAACTAGATTTTTTTTTGCTTTGAGGGGGCTTTGGTTCAAAATTATAGGAGTTCCTCATGTTTTACTTACAGATAGTGTGTAGTGTTTTTTTACTTATATAGTCTAATCCCTCTAATTGTTGTCTTGAATCTTTGTACACTTAAGTTAGAAAATTTGTGCACAGTACTAGTTAATAATAAAAAGAAGGGGTCTAGGGGGTCCTCCCCAAGAAATGTTTTAGGGGAAAAAAAAAAACAGAATTAATTTAAGGTCAACTGGGTCAAACCCTAAAACCCAAAAAATAGTATTATATTTTCGTTTTTATAAAAAGATTAAAAAAATAATATAACATGTTTATTGGACCAACAAATAATATACTTTTTTCTCAAGAAACAATGAGTTGAAATTGAACGTAATTTTCAAATTTGATTTGTGTACAAAAAAAAGAAAGATGAAAACAAACCACCCTGAGCATATAAGAAACTAATTCTAATGAATTTGAAAATAATTAAAGTTTTCCTAATTCACCAAACAATGAACATGTAGTGCTACTCTAAATTTTTCTTACTACTGAGCCCTTAAAAGCTCTTTCTTCTTGTTGGAATTAAATTTATTGAATTGCAATAAAAGTAATAAATGTAATTTAAAGCTGCTTTCATTCATTTTATACCTCATTAAAAATAACTATAAAATGTTTTCATAAATTAAAAATCTGTTAAATTTTTTCAAAAAAATTAAGATGCTGTCTTAATTTTTCACAAAAATTGGGGTTAAGTTTAAAATCCTGGATTGGTCCCTGCATTCAAAACAACTTGGCAATATTTAATGAGTAGACAGTTAACAGAATTGAAACATTTTATTTTATTTTTAGAAAAATGAAAAGGTTGGAAAGAAAAGAAGGATAATTGAATCTGGTAATATTTTTGTACACAATTATGATGTTGGTATTATATTAATTTCTGAGCTGTAAATTATTTTTAGATTTTATATTAAGCTACTTTCTATATTATTTGTTAAAGCTGTAAAATCTGAGTAATTAAGTTGAAGGAAGCAATAAAAGTATTCAATTTTAATAGGTTTTATATCTTAAGTTCAGGTCTAAAAAATGTTTTAATTATTTTTTACCTCCAAAGTAAGTGACATTTTCTTTTCAGCGATTTCTAAGATAAATATTGTACTGAGTGCATGGTTTACTGAAAGATGTGGTATAAAATTAATAAAACTGAATACAAATGAAACAAACTGAGGTTGTTGTTTTTTTATGTTATGGTACCTATTTCTGGTTTATGTGAGCCCCCTGTAAAAGTAGGAGGTCTGGGACACTGCTCCCAAAAAGATTTTGAAATTAAACTTCCTCAATGAGGTTTCAGTGCTTCGTCCATCTCATTTAAACTCAGTTCTAATTATTTACGTATGTTTTACAATTGTTCTCTGTTTAAGTGTCTGAAATTGTAATAGTTCGTGTAGGCCAAATCTCATTTTAGGAGCCTGAATGACAGTATCCTACCCACTCCCATTTTTCAAGTTTCTTAATTTTAATGTAGAACCAACTTAATTGAATTTCTTAAAAACTTTTTGAGGGTGTACCCTTATTTAATTTTTACATCTCCACTACTCAAAAGTACATAAGAAACAATGTTTTATTATGTAACATTTTCCTAATTAGTCAATGAAAAATATTTTTCACTTTTTTATATTTTTTGGTATATGGATTGAAAAGTGTAAGTGGCACACCTAAGTTTTGTGTCGTAAATAGTGACACTCTCTAAAAAAGTTGGCCACCCCTGATCTAACTGGTAATTTAGGATTTTTGATATTTGCTTATTGTTTTTATCAGAGCACTTGCACCCAACTAATCCTAAAATACCATCTTAATATATTATTTAAACATGAATATTTTAAATTTTATTTTATACATTGATGCATCTAAAGGTATTGTTATAAACACGAATGTTGTTAGTTTAGTTTTATAAGTCTTAAACCATCCATAGGTTTTTAAAAAGGTTTATTAAATTGCAATTTTTTCATTTTTTTTAGATTCTGATGAGGATCCCTTGCCAAAAGAGGTAAGAGGTAAGTTATTTAAAAGAACATTTTTCAATCATTAAGCTTGTTATTTATTATCTATTATTAGTTATGAATGACTCATTATTAAACATTTTAATTGTTGCCATTTTAAAAGTCAATGTAAATTTTTAACTCAGACTTATGAACTTCATCATATGTCTATCAAAAGTGTAACTGGTTGTTTCTATGGTATATTTTAGTTTATTTCAATCTTTAGAAAGTTAATTATGTTAAATATAATTTTATCTTCCCAGAATCATCTAGTAAGAAGAGCCCTCAAAAGAAAAGTGCTTCAGGTAAACCTGTAGAAAAACAAAAAGCAGTTTCTGTATCGGATTTCTTTGGTTCAGCTCCTGTTTCTAGAAGTCATAAACAAGAACCTCCTAAAAAGAAGGTAGTAATATCAGTTGTACCATAAATTATTAAAGAGAAAGTAACTTTGTTGCATCTAATGAATTGTTTAACATTGCAGAAACTGAATGAAGTTATTGTTGTGCATGATGATGATGATTTTGGAGCAACTCTTTCTCAACTAGATAAACAACCTGCAAAAGTCAGTATCATAATTTGTCTTATCTATTTACTGAAACTATAATTTTTTTGTTTATTTAAGGTGCTACATATCTCAAACTTAATTATTAGATACTACTGTGTTTTCTTAAAGTCATTGAGTGTACCTTTTTTCCTTCTCAAATAAGAAAAATAATTAGGAAAACAAACCCAAAAAGTTTATTTATTATACTTTGGTTAAAGTTTTCATGTAAGAATTGTATTAGTTTAACAAATTTATGTATATTTTGAAGCTTATTTAAAGTAATTCTCTATGAAGTGTATTAAGTCTATGCCACCCTTAAAGTTAAAGAGTAATGTAAACATTTTTTCACATCAGAGATTGAAAAAGTAGGATTTTAAGTTATTTATCAAGTGTTTAAATCCTTTTTGTCTTATGTCAGAAAAGAGTCTAATGACCATTATAGTTCAGTTATATAAAAATAATTAGACAATAAGAATCCTTGTCTAAGAAAGATATTAAAAATCCGTATTGTCTCCTGTTAGTATAGACAAGGGTTGGTTTTATTTTCAACTTCTGTTTTGCTACTGGTAGATAGGCACATCCTTGATGATCAATTGGCTTCTTCACTGAAAAAATTAGACAATATTTCTAATAATTATTGTGTTCACAAGCACACTCCTCAAACTTATTTCCCCCCAGCCAAAAATAATTTCTCTTCATTCAAGCTCTGTTTGCATTTACAATAGGCAATGGGAGAGCAGGTGATTTTTGCAGAGTGTAACTGTGTAATTGTATGCCGATTCATTTTCAAGGATGTACTTATCTACCAGTAGTTAGAATTTTTTCGAAAGTCCTACTACTTTTTTCAGGAGCAAAACGGAAGTTGAAAAAAACCCTCATAGTTAGGATTGGCTATAGGCAATTGTGTAAAACTAAATTGCTTTTTAAATAATATCTTATATCCTTTTGTAATTCTTATTGGAAAATGTTTTGCAGAAACATAAAGACATTAATGGGAATACAAAAGCTCCTTCTGAAAATGAAAACAAAGGTACTAAAAAAGAGAGCACCAAAGTCAAAACTCAAGAAAAACCTTCTTCCAAAAAAGTTAGTACAGAGTCTCAAGAAAAACATCCTTCCAAAAGTGTTAGTTCAGAGTCTCAAGAAAAACCTCCTTCCAAAAAAACTAGTGCAGAGTCTAAAGATAAAACTTCTCCAAAAGGTGAAAAGAAATCCTCTGAAAAAGGTAACATTGATTATATTAATCATTAATTGCCTATTTTTTTAACTAGTTGAAAAAAAGCTCTGCTACTCGAGTGACTTTTATATCTCTTAATTTATTCTTATTGTTTTAAAGCAGCTGTTGTGAAAAAAAAGTCGCATTACTTTCTTTAATATATCAGTTTTGTAAATTTTTAAAATGCTCTTTTAAACCTCTATCAGCTACATCACCTCTTTTTCTTTTTAAGAAATACAACATTGATAGTCAAAAATTAAACTAATCACACTCTGTGTGACACTAACTACACTAAGTATTTTAGCCAGTTGGGCCTTGCTTTTCTTCTTTTAATTGGAATTTATTTTGAGGTGCTTACATTTATAATGATTTTAATTATAAATTATAATAATTTAGGTAAAACATCCAGCAAAAGAAAATCTGCAAATGAAAGTTTGGTTAAGATGGAAATTGTTCCTAATCCTAAGAAAACTACACCAAAAGTAAGCATTGAAGCACATGTTTTGAGTTGATTTCATACACAGAAAGCTTTAAGAAAGAATGCAGGGTTCCCACGGGCCTTGAAAAGTACTTGAATTTCATTTTTGTTTTCAAGGGCCCTGAAAAGTACTTGAATTTAGTGCAATGTCTTTAAGAGTCCTTGAATTTTATTTGAAATATTTTAATTTTCAGTTAGAACATAACAAGTTCATTTTTTATTCAAATAGTTCAAACCCTGTCAGCTTAAACATGGATGGGATTTTTTAAATTGTAGAACAAGTGAAATATAGTAATATATTTGAAATTGTTAAATATATGAATGGTAATATAATGTAGTCTTCACTATAAGAAAGGTTTTTTGAGAAAAGTTGTTTTCTGAAGTAGGGGCACTAAAGAGAAGTTTTGTTGCTGGTAAATGGCTTTTCCGCCTTTCTATGTTAGTCCATGAAAATTAAAAATTTAAAATGAGCCTCAGAAAGTCCTTGAAAAGTACTTGTTTTTTTTCTTCACAAAAGAGTGGGAACTATGGAATGGTGCCAGTGGATTGTATAATAAAATCTTAATTAAAACAAATAGAAAAAAAAGTTGTCATTTTCGTTTTGATGACAGAATTACTTAATTGAATGGTTGTCACCTAAAATAATTGAAATTTACTCTACAATGGTTTGTCCATGAAATCATTTAATTTTCTCCTACATCTTTAAAACAATAATATTAAGTAGTATAGCACTTACTTTTTTGCTCAGGCTGAGAGAATAGAAATCAAAGAAGATAAACCTGTCACAAAAAAGCCTAGAGCAAGTGGTGGTGCAAACTATGCTAGTTACCTCAACAGAGAAGGACCGAGGGCTTTGGGTTCTAAAGAAATTCCAGAGGTAATATACATCATCCATATTTTGTTTAATGTTTAAATGGTTAATAAAAATTTAATTTTGTCTTATATTCTACAATAACCCTCAATATCTAGTTGAAAATCAGACATGTTTTTTTGAATGATCAAACTGAGTTAATTGAAACATTTTAAGATTTTAAAAATTAAGGCTATTTTTTTCTGAATGGATTTTTTGCTTGAGCTTGACTTTTTTATAGGGTGAGGAAGGTTGCTTTGCTGGACTGACATTTTTAATCACTGGTGTTCTGGAGTCACTCGAGAGGGATGAAGCCAAAGCATTAATTGAGAAGTATGGCGGAAAAGTCATGAGTACATTATCAAAGAATACAAAATACATGGTTGTTGGTAGAGATGCTGGCTCAAGTAAATTATCCAAGGTTTGTGTTTTAAACTCAGTGATGTTAAATTGATTGTGTTTTGTTTAAAAAAAATTATATGAAACTTATTTTTTATTTATGACTGCTCAGTAGTCATTACAGTTTCAACTTAAGCTTGTTTATTATCTTAAATACCGAATATATATAAACACTTTTTATTTAATTTTCAACATAGAAGTGCTCTTTAATTTAATTGTTATCTCAACATTTAAGTCAAATCTTTTAGATTTACTGCCTACCTGTCTACCTTTAATTTGTGTTGTATGAATTTATATTTTTCCATAGTGTTTCTTATGCTGTTTTTATTTTTTAAATCTTACAACTACATATAATATTTAAATGAAAAATATTCAATGTTTAATTAATGATTTCTAATTAGTTAAATTAAGAGCTTTAAAACCCCTTAATTGTATTAAAAACTATTATGTGAATAATTTGTTCATTTGTTATTTTATACATGTGCTGACCATTTGAGTTCGATTTTAATAAACTTGTTTCCAAGTGTCTAATGAGCAAACTCTAAGTTATTTGTGTTTGTTAAATTATAAGAAATTTACATCAAATATTATTTTCCTTTTATTTCAGTAATTTATTGTATTTTTATAGTTTTTTACTACTATTAATAAACTTTAACAAATCCTGCATAATAAATATCGCTTAGTATAATTGATGATATTTTTTATTAATACTGTATATTTCTTTGTATAAGGAGAAAATACTGTTTTTCTTCAAATATATTCCAAAAAACTCAAAACCTGTGTACAAGTTGAGTTTAAGTTTTCCACCATCCTCTGCGTAACTCACCAACATCAGATCCTTGAAAAGATATTTCTGCCAAAAACTTCATTAGTTTAAGGATTCTTTAAGTATGACCTGTACGATGCTCGCTGATAGGGCTACCTTTAAATGCTATAACAGACAAGCAACAACTTTCAAACAGCTTGAAAACTTGTTCCCTCTCCCTTTAATGAATTAACAAGAAATGAATTTTGAGATCTGAGTGTAAGTTGAAGTTGATACCACTTCTCAGTTTAGCATCAGAAGTTTTTCCAAAAAATCTCAATTTTTTGCAGAAAAACATGGTACAATTACTTTCACAGGGTGGCGACAGATCAGGGAAATCAGGGAGATCAGGGAAAAGTCAGGGAATTTCATTCATCTGGAAAAATCAGGGAAATTCAGAAAAAAGTTAAAAAATCAGGGAAGATTTTAGTGATTCACGCCGCAAATACGCGCGATCCGCGATCGCATCCTTCACTCATTTCAGTGGCTGGGAAAGTCTGGAATTCCTATAAAAATCTGGAATTTCAATGAAAAATTCCGGATTTCTGCCGGAAATTCGGATGCTTCCGGACGTTTGCCTGTAAAGTTGGCATTTTTACGGCGTGAACGCGGGCGGAAAAAACAACTTCACGGTAGGTTCGCGATCGCGTTTTTCAAACTTCGCGTCAATATCCTTGGCTTTTAATGCTTGTTTTTGGAGAAATTTTGGAGATTGGTAGTTCAAATATGAAGAATATTTAGCTGGCAAATTAAGAGGTTTTTTAGAGGAATTTCCTGTTCTTTACAAGAAGGCAAATAGAAATTTGTAGTTTGAACTTAGAGTTTTAATATCAAAGAATTACAAGGTGTATTGATAATAGGATATATGAATATTTTAAAGTATCAGAAAGGAAATCTTACAAAATCTTCCATATGGGTAATTTTTTGGGGTTGAAATTAAACTTTTTGGACTTAAGTTTTTTTATTCCTTTCAGATTGATTTAGTTTTTCATTTTCTGCAAATTTATACATTTTGAGTCAATGCATTAGAATAACTATTGATCATTATTTGCAGTTTTATTAAAAGTATAATATAGTTTTTAATTTTTTGAAATTAAATCTGTCTAACAGTGGCGTATATAAGGGGGGCCTTGCCTCCCCCCCCCGAAATTCAAACTAGGTGTACCAAACAAGTTAAAATCCTGCTTTTAGGGTCAAACCCTTTTTTTACCCCCCTTTTGTACTTGGAACGTATTATTATTATTTAAGCATTATTTAAATTTTTTATAATAAATATAAATTATAAGTGGACCTTAATACCCAATCAATACTGAGGCACCATTACCTCTTATATTCATTTTAAAATATACATGTAATTTAAATTTTTGACCCCTTGGTAACTATTCAGTCAAGAAAACATTTCAATGTAGAGAAAATAATTTTAATATAGGCGAAACAACTATTAAATGATTTGGTATAATTGTTTCCTCATAATATTGTCCTCGCTGCATGGAAATTTTGTTTAGATAGTTTAAGTTTTTGTCTTTATAGTAAAATGATTTACTTTGCTTTTAAAAATATAGTCATTTTAATTATGCTGTAGTTTAATTGTCTATTCTGTAAGTTGCCTTTTGTATGAATTTGTGCTTTGCACATTCATTTTATTGAAATATTGGGTTTCCTCTTTTTTGCCTTTTTGCCAATCACATCCCTGATAATAAGTTCATCCAAATCCTACCTAAAAATGTGTGTCCAAAATTCGAACTAAATTTTTCTGGGGAGGGCCCCCAGATCTCTTTTAGTACTTTAAACTCTGTTATTCATAACTTTTTTAATATTAAGTTCATCAAAATTCAAATCTTATATAAAAATGTATATCTAAAATTTGGGCTAAGAGATGTACCAAAACTAGTTAAAAACCTGTTTTTTGAGTCAAATTTCCAAAAATTTTCTAGGGGAGGACCCCCAGACCCCCCTTTTGGTACTTGTAATTATGCTCCTCACAACTTTTCTTATGGACGGTTAACCGATGTAAACAACAACAAACAGTCTGACATTTTTAACTCTAGTGATAGTTCCGGTGTATCCCTCCGCTTATGTTTTCTATGGGAAAAAGGCGTAAACAGGCTCATTTCCTCAAATGATTTTTGATTAAAGTACAGTTTTAAATGTTTTCCAAATAGTATCATCCATAGGATAATGATGAGCTTAGTAATTTCGTTCAGCTTTCTATCCATCAACTTAATCACAGAAAATATTATTAGATTAACTTTAATACGAATGGGTTGCTAGATTTTACGATTATCGCTCAATTTGGCGGTATTTACGTTTTGTTTCTGTAGTTTCGTTACACGAGTTTTTTGGTTATTTAGTTGATATCTTGATTATTTAACTTGAAATATATGCTCATAGATGTAAAATATCTAGTAAATATCTTAGTATATATCCAAAAAATAAGTTTTTACATATGTAAATAATAAACACTGGCGCACATTGGCGGTTGCTGGCGCTCTGAAAAGATGCCAAAGTGTAACCCGGAAGTGCTTAAAGACTCATTTTCACTACCGCCCTCTATACTGAGTTTGATGGCTGCTAACCATCCATATTAAGTTTTTTAGGGCCTAAATAATCACCTAAAAATGTACTAAAAAGCTACATTGGACCTATTAAGTATGTTTGGGAGGGGCTGAGGAGTATTTTTGGGACCCTCCCGAAATAAATTCCTGTATATGCCACTGCTGTCTTAGGTTCATTTATTTCAAAATTACATAAAATATTTTGTTAATATACTATATAGCGTAATTACATTTTTAATCAAACCCTTTTGTGTAGCTAGGAACTTATATGAAAATTTTCTTTCATTAAACTATTTAGTAGATATAGTTGTACGCGAAATGAAACACACATGTTCATATTTAATCAATATGTCTTTTGATTAAAATTTTAAAATATTCTATGTGTTATTTCTACATAAGAAATATTATATATCATTGTAATTAATATTTTAATATGCTTATTACGTTCAAGTATTTCTTAGTTTATATAGCTTCTAGTTTACAAATTACAGTTTATTAATATTTATCGTTAAAAAAATTTAGATGTAGGTATATCAGGGAAATTTTAAAATTATAGTCAGGGAAATCAGGGAAAAGTCAGGGAAATTTTTTCCACAGATTCTGTAGCCACCCTGTTTCAGTTTTAAGAAAACATGTCTTTAGGTTTAAAGGTACATGCTAAATATGATGAGAAGTCATTTTGATGTATTTAATTTTTAAATGAGTTATTTTTATTAATATTCTGAAATTTTATAGTGACACTTATTAATTGATGACTGATTTATGAGTGAATTGATTTTTTTTGTGTAAATAGGCTGAATCTTTAGGAACAAAACAAGTTGATGAAGATGGTCTATTAGATTTAATTAGAACATTACCTGGAAAAAGTGGTTCTACCAAGAAACCTAAATCTTCTGTTGAAAGTAAAAAATCTGGAGAGTCTAAAACAACCCCTCCCAGTAAAAAGTCCCCTGTTTGTGCAAATCCTTTGAATACATCAAGTATAGAAGATGAATTTGAAATGGATCTTGATGATGATGATTTGTTTGATGTGGATCTTTCTTGCGGTGATTCCACTTCAACTAAAACAAGGAAGTCTGATGAAAAGAGCTCTGAGGTAGGTGTATTTTGCTTTTTGATCTACTGTAATTTCCGGTAAATAAGCCACAGCTTATACATAGTTAAAAGTTAACTTCTACAGCTAGTTTTGCTCTTCTGATGACTTAAGCTATGCAAAAAACTTTAAATTAATCTGAGGAACTCCCCATTCCGTTTTTATCTAGGTCATTCTTTTCATTTCTTTATAATATTTCTATCAAATTTATATGTATTTATAAAAGTTTTTTTCTTTGAATGTTAAAAAATGCTATATGTTAAGTTATGGTTTTATGTTAAGTGAACAAGGATAACATCTCTCTGGATTGATTACAAGTTTCATTAATTCATTAATTTTTCCTTCAACCTAAGCAGTGCTGTGGCTTATATGATGAAATTTTATTTTGATTGGTAAAATATCGTATGTGTGGCTTATCTACTTAAAATTACAGTATCAACATACTATTTGGCATTTTACTCCTGGTTATAGATTTTCTTGTGTAAGTGAATAGGTATGTAATTTAAATAGTTGGTTTAACTTTAAATAATAACTATATAAAGTTAATATATTTATTATTTATATTTGAGATTCTTGAAGTTAGAATTGTATAGTTTAAATGTAGGAGAATAATGTATTTTATAATGTATTTTTGCCTTAAAAATATTTAAAGTGTGTATTGTTTTTAATATATTCTATTTGTATCAACTCCATCTTCCCCATTTTTGTGTCTTTTCATAGAAGAAAAATCCTATTAAAGCTAAAGAGAAACTAGAAGATCCCAAGGAAGAAAAAAAAGTGGAGAAAGATACAAAAAGTTCAACTACGCATCTCCCAACTTCCATGTGGGTTGATAAATACAAACCGTCTAGTTTGAAACAAATTATTGGACAGCAAGGAGATAACAGCAATGCCAAAAAGTTATTGCGATGGCTGTTAAACTGGCATAAGAGCCGGAAACTTAATAAAAAGCCTGTTTTTGGTATGCATTATATTACTTATTTATTTATATCAAATTAAATTTAACTACAATTTAACAATTTATCTTCTTTGAATTCCATTTTCTTTTACTTTGTATTAGAATAAAATCTATCTATTTTTAGAAAAGTATTTATTTTATAATGACTTAAAGTAGTAAGGTTTGTTTTATTTTTGAGTTTAATCTTTACAAAAACTTCTACCTAATTCCGAATACATTCCAACAAAATCGTCCATAATTTATTTTAGGTCGGTTTAATCCTTCTGATGATGGATCTGCTTACAAAGCTGCTCTTTTGTCTGGCCCCCCTGGTGTTGGAAAAACAACAACCACTGTGCTTGTGTGCAAAGTAAAAGATTTTATTTATTTATTTTTAGTTGTCATATTAGTCAATTTTCCCCAAATTAGAAAAACTGATTAAGCTTTTTTTGTATATAGGAGGCTGGCTTTGATTATTTTGAGCTTAATGCCTCAGACACAAGGTCAAAAAAGAACTTGCAACAAGCTGTATCCCAGTTGCTTGGAAACCAGACACTAGCTAACTGTTTTAAAGGTAAGTTTCAGCGTGTGCTTTTTATGAAGGTCTGTTGAATAAATAAAGGGGGTTGAAAATTTTGTTTCACTTGGAAGGGCCAATTTCGGCCCCTTAGTGATTAATATAATGTCGCTTTTTTTTCTCTCTCTCTCTCAAAACATGACTTCTTAGATTTTGAGCTCTCTTTGATGTCATGAAAGAATATCAGGATCACTCATGTAGTTTTTTCCTTGATAATAATCTTCATTTCTTACTAAAAATGACCATAGTAATTATTTACCTAAGATAATTACTACTTTCTAAAACCATGTTAGTATGGCCCAAATTTGTTTATCAGTTAATAATTTTGTATTTGCTTTATTAAAAGTATTGAATGTGAAGTATTTTATGGGTGAAGCAACATGTATCTGATATGCAAGATATGTTATCAAAATCCATAATGCCTATTTTATTTAGGTTTTAAAAGTTATAAGAATCCTAATGTTTTAGAAAAAATAATTGAAACTAACTGCAAGTGTAAAATTTCAAACCTGTTTTTAATAATTTTGTTTTCATGGCTTTAGATAATGGTGGAGGTAAAGTTACTGAAAACCATGTCATAATAATGGATGAAGTTGATGGTATGGCTGGAAATGAAGATCGAGGTGGTATGGGGGTAAGAACCTTTTTTCATATTATCTGTGTAATTTTTAAAAACAAATTTTACAACACTCTTTTCTTATTTTCTTTTTTTAATTTTTAGGAACTGATAGCTTTTATTAAAGCATCTAAAGTACCTATTATTTGCATATGCAATGATAGAAATCATCCCAAAATACGATCTCTGAGTAACCACTGTTTTGACCTGAGGTTTCAGAGGCCAAGAGTAGAGCAAATAAAGGTAAGAATTAAATTATTAGATTTAACTACTTATTCAAAGTGTTTAAAATCATTTTAAGTTGAGTTAAGGGTAATTCTCTAGAAATTGAAAATTTGAGAGCAAAAATTTTGAAAGTTAAGCTTTTTTCAAAACTTTTTGAGTTTTTTTAAATGTTAGATAAACACCTCCTAGTTGATATCCAACTAGTACCAGTGAAGTTAAAAAAAAACGTTTAGATGAAAGAAAATGTCCCACCTAAATGTCCTTGCTATAAATTGTGATGTGCTTGTTCATAATGCAACACGAGATTCAATGCTGCTGGATTGAATAATATTCTAAAGAAGTAAATCTAAATAATAAATATTTTTATCAACTTATACTATAAGGTGTAACTAGTAACATGGGTTAAAAAAATCTGAAAAAAATATTCTTCTACGATACTAAAAAGCCTTATATTTGAGCATCCATCACTGTGACACAAGCCAAAATGATGAAATTTTGAGCTTTCAAGTCTTATAATTTTTTAACTTTCACTTTTCAAAATTTTAATACTGATGTAAAATACTTATCATAATGCTATTTATTAGAATGTTGGAAATAATAATTAATTTTTTGGTATATAATGGAATTATGAGCCGAGGACAGCAATTTTTCTCATTTCTAGAGAAGCCTCCTTAAGGATATTTCATGAATAAGTTTATTCATTTAAAAAAAAAGTGTTCAAATTTTTTATGCATACTTAAGATATTTTGTATTAGAGTGTTTATTGTTCACTTGCTTCTTAAAACATAAGCTCAATATTTGTTGTTTAGGCTGCTATGATGTCCATAGCTTTCAAAGAAAAAATCCAAGTTTCTCAAGAAGTTCTTCAAGATGTTATAGTAGCTTCCAATCAAGATATCAGACAGGTAAGCTTCTCATTCATTTTAATCTACTACTTCAAAGATTATTTTTCACATTTTCTTTTTTATGCATCTAGTTTCAATGGTTCAACATTTTAGGTTCTGCATAATATGTCTATGTGGAGTGCTAAAGCTAAAGGGTTGTCATCTGATCAAACTAAATCTGATATAGGAAGAGGAACCAAACACATTAAAATGGTACTGATTGTAGTTTTTAATTTCTTTTTAGCTTGTTTGAGTGTCTGAAATTAGTGTAAATTGTTACTGTAGTCAAGTTATATTCTGAATTATAGTATTTATTTATTTACTTGTATTTTCAGGGTCCTTTTGATGTTCTGAGAGAAGTTTTTGCAATTGGGAATAAACCTAATGCTTCAGTCATTGATAAGTCTGATTTATTTTTCCATGATTATTCCATAGCACCTTTGTTTGTCCAAGAGAATTATGTACATGTTATACCTACAAATGTCCAGTAAGTAAAATAATGGACAGTTATTCTTTTATCTTGTGTGTAATCTTCTTTGTATTAAAATTTATCCCTATTTGCTCCTAGGTGATTAAAGATTAGTTTTGTTGGATAAAAATTTCTTTAATTTATGGGGGTGTTTATTTACTACTAAAACACAACTTAGATTAGTGTAAAAGTATACTTTTCAGTTTTTGTTGTTGCAGTGTCCCCCGCCTTTTTTTCTTGCAATCTTTTGATTTAAAAGGCTACTTGAATGTTCAACTACTGTAGCATGAATATTTCTTTATTTCTAAAAGCAATATTTCTTTGCTGTTTTAAGTACTAAATTGTTTAAGTATTTATATTATATTTATTTCAGAGGAGATAAAATTAAACACCTATCTTTATTAAGTGAAGCTGCTGATAGTATTTGTATAGGAGATGTCATCGAAAAACAGATAAGATCTCATAGCAGTTGGGGTCTGCTTCCTACTCAAGTAAAAATTATAAACTATATTTGATTCTTACCATATCAAAATCTCAGCTTTGAGTAATTGTTTTTCTTTTTATAGGCTATATTTTCAAGTGTAGTTCCTGGAGAATTACTTAAGGGTCATTTGAAACAAATGATAAATTTCCCGGCATGGCTTGGTAAAAATTCTAATAGGAATCATATGGACCGTGTGCTTCAAGAACTTCATGTACATATGAGAATGAAGTATGTTATTTTTTTTACTATACTATGATTCCATATAAGTATTCACCTTTTTAAAGGGACTCAATATTAACTAGTCTTTTTCATATCAACATTTATTTCTTTTCAACTAAATCTGAAACAGAACTCGGGTTACTTATTTTATTCTACACCACCTCGATAGTTTTAAATGATTTATGATACAATAGATCTTTTACATAACTATCAAGTATTAGTTATAAAGTGGCTATTCAGTATATTACCTTTTTTAACCTCTACTTGTTGGTTTCTTCAGCTTTGAATTATTTGTTGCATTAAATATCTATGCACTACTCTAATATAAAAATAATAAGGTTTAAAAATTATGCATTTTGTTTAACCTTAGTTATAAATAAAGAAAAGGAATTTTTAAATTATCAAGTCTTTTATAGTCTCAAAATAACTCATAAACGTATTTTGTATGTTAATTTTATTTTTTAAAGTTGATAATAAGTGTACACACTTTAATTATAAAATTATTTGCAAACACCACTTTTATACAAACATAACAATTTTCTACGCCCAGTTCATCCTTTTTTATTCATCTTCTAGAGTCACTGGTAATAAAACTGATATTGCCCTGGAGTACTTGCCCTTGATGAAGCGTGCTCTTACCAAACCTCTTGTTGATAATGATCAAGCCGGGGTTCCCCAGGTGCTGAGAACTATGGAAGAATACTATCTCCTCCGAGAGGACTTTGATAGCATCATTGAATTATCCCTGTGGCCAGGGCAGTTAGATCCTAGGACAAAAATTCAAACCAAGGTATATTCCATGTATATTTTGAAAATTTGTGGATATTAATAACAGATTTTTTTTCGATCTTTTGAATGAAGTTTGTAAAAAATATTATCTTTTACATGTTTGTATTTTATTTGTATAAAAAATTTCTTTTTTTTTTTTCACTTGAGTCATAAGATAAATATTTTCAGGTTAAAAGTGCATTTACTAGAGCATACAATAAAGAATGTGGTAAAAATCCTTATGCGGTAACGAATGTAAAGAAGAAAAAGGGGTCTGCGAAAGATGAAACTGAACTTGGAGAAGAGGATGCTGTTGAGTCTGAGGAAGAGGGAGATGACAGTATAGAAAAAGATGCTATGATTAAAGTATGTGAACTATTTTATTTCAAATGTATTTGTTATGAAAGGGATAACAGCTTTTTGAGCATAAACTCTAACTATTAGTACCTAACCATGTTTTGTACACCTAATAGTTTATTACTACTCGGGTCATTTGTGGATGAGAGTAAATTTTGAAAATTCTAAACATTCCTTGGTGTTGCTATTTATGGACACAAGAGTTTATATTAATAACTACTTGATACAAAAATAATTTTGGACAAAACAAAAACTACTTATAAAACCTATAACCACCCAATTTTTATGACACCATTTTGATTGTGCATGCTTAGATGTGCTTAGCACAAAAAAAAATCACCAAATGATAAACATCTGAAAACAGAAAGTCTTTTGTAATGCAAGATAGTTTGAGGGAAAAGAGGACAGATAGGTATGTCTGTCAGTTTGCTCTAATTAGCAGCCCTGCTATAACTTTATAAACTGCTTTTAACTGTTATAAGTTATTTGTCACTTCATGCAATGATTTATTTGATGGACATCCCTCTCTCAACTGTATGCCAAAATCCAAAATTAAGGTGGCCGATTGAGACGAAAAGAATCATAGCTGTTATGGAACTATTAAAATTTCAACTATAATCACAACATAAAATGTCTTTGTTAATAGTGTCATTTTTAATTAGGTAAAGAAACCCAGCAAAAAAGAACCAGCTGCTGCATCTGGAGAACCATCAACATCAAGTGGAAAGAAAAAAGCGACTTCCTCCAAAAAAGGAAAGAGTAAATAGTGTTGAATTGTTGCTTTAGGTACAAATGAACTGCGTTTTTGTTTTTAAATAAATATTTTAGATAAAAATTAGTTTGGTGTTATTTCTAAGCAGGGTGGGTTCCTTCCGGAAGAAACTAGTTTCTTCCAGGACTGTGGAAGAAACTGGAAAAACCGGAACAAACTGGAAGAAACAGAAGACAGTGGAAAAAACCCACTAAAAGCCAAACAAATGCTCCACATTTTTAAATTTACTGACTACATAAATGAACAATTTAAACCACAATCTAAAAAATAAAAGTTAATTTAATTACTAATAATTAATTTTTGAAAAAGAAGTTAAACTTTTAACACTAAATTTCAGGTTACTTATGTTTTTAAAGGGGATGTTGGCTAGAATAGTTTCTACTATTTCTGCATAAATGTTACCTAACCATTCTTTATTTAAATATTATTAAAAGATTAAAAAAGAAAAGATTTCTTCCAGTGGAAGAAACCTCCTAGTAAAAGCATTGGTGTAATTATTAACTCAGTAGGATACTTGCATATAATTATATTTTTAATAGTATGTATAATTTTATTAGTAAAACATTATAACTTATAAATTAAAGCTTATTTGTCAATTTTTTTGAATAAAAAAGGTTTCTTCCGGCCGGTTTTTTCCACTTCGGAAGAAACTTGCCAACCCTGTTTCTAAGCTATTTTAACCCTCTTGACGGCCAGCATTTTCACTTGTCATCCGTTTAACATGAGAGAAAGCAGAGTATTCACGGGCTGGCCAGCAAGAAGGTTAAAACAATTTATTGTGCTTCAAAAGATTGAATGATGACTGTAAAAACTTCCAATCTGATTCACATGCTTTTATTCATGCCAAAAATAAAGAGAAGTATTCATGAATAAAACATCAAGAAAGTGAAGTTTTGAATAAGAATCAATAAAAATCACCTCCAAATTAATTGTACTGGGTAGTTAAATAATAAGAGGTGCTATCAGGGAACAGATTTAAATTTTCTCTAGTCTTTTTACTTTGAAAATAAAGATGTATATGCTCTGTGTTAAACATTTAAAAAAAATTAAAGTTGTCACTAAAATTTTCTTATACCTCAAGTATGTCATTAGGTTCAAATATAGTCGTATAATATGAAAATATGCTTGATATAACTGTTCTTTATTCAAACAATATTTGCTTCACATATTTTCAAATTCAATTATATGTGGAAAATATGCTCAGATAGAATATGACCAGTCTGCACAAGGACTTGTTCTAACTTTGTAGAGAAGAAATAAATCTTTTAAGACTAAAATAATTCAATAATCATGCTAGTATAAAACTATAACTTTTCATATTCATAAATGTACAACTTTTACAAATTAGTTATGAGACTAAATTTTTTTATGTAAACATCTGAGCAGTAATTTGACAAAATAGTATCAGTTAAGTTAACTAAAGTAAAGGATTAGAGAGGGATAGGGAGATGATTTCGATGTCATTTTTCATGTTTTAAGTATATTCTTGAAAATTGTGCGAACCATTTTCTTAAAGAGGCTGTCTTCATACACAATGCATATTTTCCATAAATCATAGAATAGAAGAATTTTAGAAGTTTTTTTTTAAATGCTACTTTTAATAGTAAAACTCTTCACCATGGTCCCTTTCTAGCATATAACAAGGTAAAAAAATGCTGAATATCGTAACTTCCCTTTATTCATGTGCAAAATGCACTTGAATAGAATTTGACCAGCACTTAATTAATAGAAAAATGTAGTTAAGTTTTTAAAATGGATGGAACTACCCTGCTACAATCTTCAATCAAACCATGGAGAGGGTCAACTGGAGCTCTAAAGACTCAAGAGATTACAGCAGGGAAATGTGCATATACTGTGATCTATTGTGTTTAATTTCTGCTCAATTTTCAGCTGTAGATTTATTTTCACTAATTAGCTACTCTTTTGTTTTTCAATTAGTGTTGTTCACAAATCTGAAGTTTCAAAATAAGTAAATTTTAATCAAGATACTTAAAAAAAAAAACATATTAATTACATAAATTTCCTTTTTTTCTATTTTAAGTATAATATTGATCTTGAATGAATATAGAGGGTGGTTAAAATTATACTGACTACACATTGAGATCACTATAAGAAGAGTACTATTAAATCAAATGTTCTCAGACTTGGTTACATGTTACTTCAAGAGAAAAGTGGTGCTGTATGACATTTGCCAGCAAAAGAACTAGGATTCAAACTTTAATCCCCAAATTGATTTTCACTAATCAGAGAGTGCAAATGTAAACATATTCCACAATATATTAATTTATGTGTTTGTAGTCATAATTTGGCCCTATGCTTTACTTATTACAAGACAATGTTTAAAAACTAAAAAGAACTAAAGTTAATAAGGCATAAATTCCTTCTAAATATTTTATTATAATTAATTTGGGTGATAAATTTACGACATAGGTTTTTTTTTAATTATAATGATATTATCATAACTTCTTGGTATATAATAAATAAAATAGAAATAGTTTAATTTCCTAATCATTCATTTCTTGTTTTTTTTTCTACTCTAAAACTTTTTCCGTTATAGTATGAAAATCACAGGGAGTTTAAGGGAATGTATGTAAATTGTCTGCTCTAAAAAATTTATAATTTTCCGCTTTTAAACTAAGGTTTGTATTCATATTTTCCAATGTTTCCCTTCTTATCAAGGTTTTATTTTCTTAGTTTAACTTTTTGATATTTGAGAACATATCTGAAAGTTTGGTTGTATTTTAGATAAGATCGAGAATAATTGTACTAAAATAAGATGAAAAATTCCATTGTTAGATGAGGAGGTACTTCCTTTGCAAATGTGCAATTATCTGTAATTTAATTCTGTTCTGTTTTAAAAATTCTTCACAAAAACAAAGGGTATAGATTCGAATCCAAATTCAATATAATATCTCATTTTTTTACGCTTCCTTAAAAATTACATGGTATTTTGCATAGGTTTTTAAAGTATTTAAAAACTAAATTGCTCCACTTTAAAATTACATTTTGTAGTTTTTGAATTATTTAATTTTTTTTGCATTTTCTACTGACTATGCAAAGGTATTTTTTGTTAAAATCAGGAAAATGAGATAATCCACTTGATTTTAAAGAATGACCCTCTCCAGGCGCGTAGCCAGAGGGGGGGGATTTGGGGATATATCCCCCCCCCCCGAAACTTGGAAATTTTCTTTTTTTGACCATAAAAACCCACTAAAAATACCCCATATCCCCCCCCCAAAATATCAATATCCCCCTCCGAAATTTTTTTCTGGCTAAGCCACTGACCCTCTCTTTACGTGGAATGGAATATCGTGCAAGTTGGAAGAATTCACCTTTCAGAGGGATTAAATATGTCAGCTCGCATATAAAATCAAAAAGCTTTTAGATCGGATATGAGACACAGTTGTTGGAAGTCTAAATGAGATGTATACAGAGATGTAGTGTGCACTGTGCAGCTACAGTTCTCAGTTTAATCACGTTTCATAGAAATACTGTTACAAAGTAGGTTTAAATTCTCAGAAACGAGTCTAGATTAAACTGGTGATAGTTGTATTATTGTGCATTTTCATTTCTACTAATTCTTTAAAATAGGAATAACTAGAAGTAACTTTGCTTTACTAATAGAACCCTATTAAAAGATTACAGTGGCGTAGCCAGGAAAAAAATTCAGAGGAAGGTATTGGTATTTCAGGGGGAATATAGAATAGTTTTAATCGTTTTCTATGGTCAAAGAGGAAAATTTCTGAGTTTCGGGGGATATAAAATTAGTTATAAGATTCCACCCATAAAACGGTCATCGGAGAAAATGGTAAAAGCGTTTAAAAAGCAACATATATACTCTTTAAATGCAGCGTATCCCAATTAAGTGTTGACGAAAATAATAAATGTTGTGACGGAATTTTAAATAGTTAACGCTAAAAACTGCATTTCTGCTCTTGTTAAAAATAATTTTCAATCTGTTTTTTCTGCTACATTTTTTCTTTGTTAGAAAGAAGAAACTTAGTTGGTAATATTATTAAAATCTAATATCAACCCTAAAATTCCCTAAAAAAGGAAAATAGATAATCTGTTCAACTCTCAAATCGGTCATGCATTTAAAAATATTATTTTTTCCTCTCCCCCCCCCCCTCTCTTGATCATTATGGTATTTAGAAAAGGTTGGTCACCTCAATTTAAAACTCAACAAAAGATATCGCAATATTATGAAGCTAAACGAAATGTCGACGGATGGAATATACTAGTTGCTATCAGCTTTGCTATCTCTTCAAGCCTTGACAACAAATTATTCTAGTGTTGACAACGATTTTCGTCATTTTATCGAGAAGATGTTTATTTTTTCACTGGTTAAGTATGTATTGTGAAGAATTCCGAGATGAATGAACTGGAGGCCATGAGAGATTTATTAGGTTTTTACTTACATATCTTAATGATTTAAAAATAAAAATGACCCTTAATTGAAGTGTATTTTTTTTCTCTTAGTATACCATCATTACTATTTTTTAAATCAGGTATGGCCAACCCAAATGATCTTGAGGGCCGCTTTGGAAAACCACAATACTCCCGCGGGCCGCATATAAAATTTTAGGATATGTTCTGCTCAGAATGATAGTGAAATAAGTTGAAACGTATAAAATGAGTATTTAGATTAATTAGGGAGTTTTTCAGATCCTTTGCCTAGTGTGACAGTTTCCTAAGTTAAATACATTTATTTTTTAAATTAACCTTTAAGAACAGTCCCAAGAATGCCTTCACAATCTCCATAGGAATTAAACAGGTGTCGTTAAAAAACATTATGAATTACTCGAAACTAACTTAGGTGAATATGAACTACTGTTATTTTATTAATCTCACTGTCCTAAAACAAAAATTTTTAGTGAAAAATAAAATTAATGGATACTTTATTTCTTCGTCTAAATTACAAAATTTATGAATGCAGTATAGGGGATACAGTGACGATAATTAAAATATTGAATATGTATTGGTGAGATCTGTGGCTTATGTAGGTAAAATTATTTCATGCAGGCCGCGGGTTGGCCATGACTGTTTTATATCCAAAACGGGTAGGTTAGTTGTGTAAAGATGTCATACTTTGAAAACGGTTTATTACAAATGGGCATTTGTTGGAGAAATCATCAAATTTATTCTTGGTTTTGAAAGCAAGGATAAACGACACGACAATATACAGAGGGATGAAAATGCTGTTTCCCTTCTCGGGTTCATTTGTTGCAGTATATGTAACATGATTAAAGAAATTGAATTCCGCTTTCTATAAACACAGTAACATATAATTTAGGTTTAATCTGAGAAATTACAAATACAAATTTATTTATGAATAAAACAGTATGTTGGTTTATAGGTACATTTTGAAATTTGAGGATTTTGAAACAAGTGGAAAATAACGAATAACGAATTTAGTTTACTCCTTATTTGGGAAGTATGGGGAAACCTAAAATGTAAACGTAATTTATAACTACTATTTATAAACTTTGTATAATACTTCAAGCGAAAACTTGGCTTATAAAGAGAATCATATATACCCATATTACTATTCGTTCAACACTCAAATGCGTCGCTCATAGAAAATAATCTCATATTTTGCCGTTATCAAACTCTTCATTATGGAATAGAGTGCATCTATGTGGTATTTCCATTTCTAACAGTTGCTGTGGAATCCTACTACTATGTCTTCAACTATGTCTATTGGAAGTTTAAGCATTTTATTGCCTTTAAAGTTTGAATTTGTATCAAGTTTTAATGATAACCTTTTGTTTTATTAAAATATTGTGTTCCTAAAACTTTCACAAACATGCATTATAATTGTGAAAAAAGGTTTTCGATATTTATTTACTTCCAAGGTATACATTACCGTAGCATTATTTGTGATCTACTTGACATAACCTTCTACCATTCCAATTGACAAGGCGACGTTTTTTAGACAACGCAGGGTGGAAATGACTCGTTATCGAATTCAATAGCACCAAACCTTGACACCGTTTTTCCGTAACATTCCAAAGCTCCATCAGCTGATGTGGTGGGAGTGCGATTAGTTGACAACAATGATGCCGGTCATTGGCCCACACAGTGTGGATGCAATGCGTTTCCTGATTTGAAGCGATATATAGATAGTCGGGAAAATGAGAAATGCAACTACCGTAGCGATCGCTTTTTTTATGTGCACAAGCACTGTCTCTAAAAGCCTTACAGTTACAACAGGGGCTTTATAAGGGCACTTTCTTTTAAGAATCTATTAATTTGCTACTTATTTTCTATTGATGCTGTTTACTGATATTATTTTATTGTTACTGGGCTCTTTTTACTGTTTTTACTTTTATAGGCTATTTATTGTTTTTACTTTTAGGCTATTTATTGTTTTTACTTTTAGGCTATTTACTGTTTATCACTATTTGGGCTATTTTTCTTCATTGCTATTTAGGCTATTTTCTGTTATTTAGCTATTACCGTAAAACGTTTTGAATTGGAACACTCAGTTTTTGCGTTTAATTCCTTTGCTAATTGAGCTGCCCAGGATGAAAGTGGTTTAAATCCAAAAATGACAAAAGTTGAGTTAAGAGTGGATTTGGATAGAGTTTTAGGTCCTTTATTTAGTGTAGCTGTTTGCAAAGGAAAAAATTGATTTGTTGACCCATGAGAGCGACTCAAAAAATGACTACTAACGCGAACGGCCGTTTTCGTCAGGATGAAAGTGGAATAAGTCCGCTTCTCCGCTTCGTTCAGTGAATTTGTTTTGATAAGAGAAACCCCAAGGACATTCGCACAACTTCAAAGGCGGGGCCCGTGCGATTATGAAAAAGCGTCTTACTGGAGAAAATTTTATTTTTGTTAACTTTAATTACAAATTTACTCTATAACAACAAAATTTACTTTATAATTAAACAATTGGGATTTCCTCCTATAAAACCGTTCCTTCATTTTGGGAAAAACCCATTTAAATTTAAACGCACTTAATTAAAAGAAAACGTTCTAAACTATGAAAAAAAATATTCAATCATGAAAAAACCTATTTAACTTTGAAAAAACCCACTCATATTTTTAAAAATCCTCCTTAATTTTTTATAATTAAGTTTAAACTTTAAACGTCCCAAATTTTGAAAAAACCCATTCAATAATGAAAAAATATACCCATAATTTTTGAAACATGGTTAAAATTTTGGAAAAACCCACTCAAATGCAGCTCTGGGTACGTTAATTCGTTAAATGTTTTTCTTCAATAATAAGAACTAGAGTCAATTGAACTAAGTTCAATATAAAGAACTAGAGGAGTTGGTGTTAAAAAGAGTTGAGGACTAACTGAGAAAGCCTAGGAAGAAAGGAATAAGTTTTTCTTAAATATTTTACAAAGGTATTTATAATAATTTTATTCTTATAAATTTTAATTTATCACATATTATAATAGTTGACTTGGTGGGAAATTATTGAAATAACTTCACTTATTCTTTTTTATATCCAGTGGCGGCTCGTCCATAGGGGCTGAGGAGCTGCAGAACTCCTAGTCGCCTCCCAGCCATGGACCGGTTTCGTCCTTGTTAGGGCTCATCAGCACGGCATAGGAAGGCAACGCAAGAGAGCCGAGGGCAATGGGAAAAAGATTAGTCCTCCACTACACTATCCGCTGGAATGACTTGGCATTCCCAGAACAGATTTAATTCCCAAAAGGCATTGATAAAGGAGGAATATTTCACCATTATTGCTGGTTAGCAGACAATAAGTGTAAAATCCGACTCTCGAGCTTCGCCTCCAGCCATGGACCGGTATCCGGGGTGTTGTTTTTAAGAAAACCAAATAGGAAATAAAACATTAATTATTTTAATTAACTTATTAAGCATAAACATAAATAAATTAATTAATTTTCATAATATTAATATAATTAATTAATAAACATAAATTAATTAATTAATTTTTCTCCATATTTAAGCAAATTTTGGTATTTTTGAAAAATGCGAAATCCTAACGGATGGTGCGCGCTGAGACCACCCGTTTGGAGTTATGGTCGAAGCGGGCACATCCGGCGGGATTTCGCGCGAAATCCTAACGGATGGTGCGCGCTGAGACCACCCGTTTGGAGTTATGGTCGAAGCGGGCAGTTGGTAATAGTTGACTTGGTGGGAAATTATTGAAATAACTTCACTTATTCTTATTTATATCCAGTAGCTGCTCGTCCATAGGGGCTGCGGAGCTGCAGAACCCCTAGTCGTCTCCCAGCCATGGACCGGTTTCGTCCTTGTTAGGACTCATCAGCACGGCATAGGAAGGCAACGCAAGAGAGCCGAGGGCAATGGGAAAAAGATTAGTCCTCCACTATCCGCTGGAATGACTTGGCATTCCCAGAACAGATTTAATTCCCAAAAGGCATTGATAAAGGAAGGAATATTTCACCATTATTTCTGGTTAACAGACAATAAGTGTAAAATCCGACTCTCGAGCTTCGCCTCCAGCCATGGACCGGTCGGTATCCAGCCAGGGTGTTGTTTTTAAGAAAACCAAATAGAAAATAAAACATTAATTATTTTAATTAACTTATTAAGCATAAACATAATTAATTAATTAAATTTTCATAATATTTATATTTTTAATAAACATAAATAAATTAATTAACTTTTCTCCATATTTAAGCAAATTTTGGTAATAATAAATAGAAAATAAAACATTAATTATTTTAATTAACTTATTAAGCATAACATAAATAAATTAATTAATTTTTCATAATATTAATAAAATTAATTAATAAACATAAATTAATTAATTAATTTTTCTCCATATTTAAGCAAATTTTGGTATTTTTGAAAAATGCGAAATCCTAACGGATGGTGCGCGCTGAGACCACCTGTTTGGAGTTATGGTCGAAGCGGGCACATCCGGCGGGATTTCGCGCGAAATCCTAACGGATGGTGCGCGCTGAGACCACCTGTTTGGAGTTATGGTCGAAGCGGGCACATCCGGCGGGATTTCGCGCGAAATCCTAACGGATGGTGCGCGCTGAGACCACCTGTTTGGAGTTATGGTCGAAGCGGGCACATCCGGCGGGATTTCGCGCGAAATCCTAACGGATGGTGCGCGCTGAGACCACCTGTTTGGAGTTATGGTCGAAGCGGGCACATCCGGCGGGATTTCGCGCGAAATCCTAACGGATGGTGCGCGCTGAGACCACCTGTTTGGAGTTATGGTCGAAGCGGGCACATCCGGCGGGATTTCGCGCGAAATCCTAACGGATGGTGCGCGCTGAGACCACCTGTTTGGAGTTATGGTCGAAGCGGGCACATCCGGCGGGATTTCGCGCGAAATCCTAACGGATGGTGCGCGCTGAGACCACCTGTTTGGAGTTATGGTCGAAGCGGGCACATCCGGCGGGATTTCGCGCGAAATCCTAACGGATGGTGCGCGCTGAGACCACCTGTTTGGAGTTATGGTCGAAGCGGGCACATCCGGCGGGATTTCGCGCGAAATCCTAACGGATGGTGCGCGCTGAGACCACCTGTTTGGAGTTATGGTCGAAGCGGGCACATCCGGCGGGATTTCGCGCGAAATCCTAACGGATGGTGCGCGCTGAGACCACCTGTTTGGAGTTATGGTCGAAGCGGGCACATCCGGCGGGATTTCGCGCGAAATCCTAACGGATGGTGCGCGCTGAGACCACCTGTTTGGAGTTATGGTCGAAGCGGGCACATCCGGCGGGATTTCGCGCGAAATCCTAACGGATGGTGCGCGCTGAGACCACCTGTTTGGAGTTATGGTCGAAGCGGGCACATCCGGCGGGATTTCGCGCGAAATCCTAACGGATGGTGCGCGCTGAGACCACCTGTTTGGAGTTATGGTCGAAGCGGGCACATCCGGCGGGATTTCGCGCGAAATCCTAACGGATGGTGCGCGCTGAGACCACCTGTTTGGAGTTATGGTCGAAGCGGGCACATCCGGCGGGATTTCGCGCGAAATCCTAACGGATGGTGCGCGCTGAGACCACCTGTTTGGAGTTATGGTCGAAGCGGGCACATCCGGCGGGATTTCGCGCGAAATCCTAACGGATGGTGCGCGCTGAGACCACCTGTTTGGAGTTATGGTCGAAGCGGGCACATCCGGCGGGATTTCGCGCGAAATCCTAACGGATGGTGCGCGCTGAGACCACCTGTTTGGAGTTATGGTCGAAGCGGGCACATCCGGCGGGATTTCGCGCGAAATCCTAACGGATGGTGCGCGCTGAGACCACCTGTTTGGAGTTTGGAGGAGAAAAGGTTAAATCCTTTTACTTGGGGTGAGCGTGACGGAGATAGGAGATAGGAGATAGGAGATAGGAGATAGGAGATAGGAGATAGGAGATAGGAGATAGGAGATAGGAGATAGGAGATAGGAGATAGGAGATAGGAGATAGGAGATAGGAGATAGGAGATAGGAGATAGGAGATAGGAGATAGGAGATAGGAGATAGGAGATAGGAGATAGGAGATAGGAGATAGGAGATAGGAGATAGGAGATAGGAGATAGGAGATAGGAGATAGGAGATAGGAGATAGGAGATAGGAGATAGGAGATAGGAGATAGGAGATAGGAGATAGGAGATAGGAGATAGGAGATAGGAGATAGGAGATAGGAGATAGGAGATAGGAGATAGGAGATAGGAGATAGGAGATAGGAGATAGGAGATAGGAGATAGGAGATAGGAGATAGGAGATAGGAGATAGGAGATAGGAGATAGGAGATAGGAGATAGGAGATAGGAGATAGGAGATAGGAGATAGGAGATAGGAGATAGGAGATAGGAGATAGGAGATAGGAGATAGGAGATAGGAGATAGGAGATAGGAGATAGGAGATAGGAGATAGGAGATAGGAGATAGGAGATAGGAGATAGGAGATAGGAGATAGGAGATAGGAGATAGGAGATAGGAGATAGGAGATAGGAGATAGGAGATAGGAGATAGGAGATAGGAGATAGGAGATAGGAGATAGGTTCCCCTCTCGCCCATCCCTGGTTCAGTAGGAAAAACAAGGAGGCACATTGGATTGAAGATAGGTTCCCCTCCTGTCCATCCCTGGTTCAGTAGCAAAAGACCAGGCGGCGCATACATAAATGTTTACATAATTTTTAAAAATCCAAAGAAATAAAATTTTTCTTTAATCTTACATAATTCCAGTTTTAAAGATAATTTTACAAGGTTAAATTTAATCAAAGGTAAAAATTATGGCCTAGATGAATGAGTTTAAATTGTAAAAATACCGTAGAAGAAACGGAATGTAAAACGTGAGAAGCTAACAGCGGTTTCGGTGGTGTCAGCCAACCACCTTCGTCAGAGCAAAAATGACAATGATTGAAGATACAGATACTCGAGAATGAAAAAGTATTGAACGGTCAAAGAGACAAAGTGAAAGATTAAAATACGCTATATCTGGAATTGGATAAGTTTTATGATGTTAAAGCCCAAAATCCAGGATCAGATCTTAAGTGCTATATATCTTGAGAACACTTATCCAAGCCAGAGGTGGTGTTGGCACCACGGTTAGATCATTCACCCCGCTATCTGAGCATTTTCAAACATGGAATGACTCGTAGAAATCAAGATTTAAAAAACTGAGTTGCACTTGTTTTCGCAGATTTAAAATCAAACCGGTGAACCATGAATGCTCAGCAATGGACGAACGATGAATTTTCTGTTTTTACACAATTTTCGTATTCTTTAAGACGAATAATTAGAGATCCTTTGGTTTGTCCTATGTAAGACAACCCGCATTCACAAAACGCCAGATAAATTCCCAATGTTTCAGATTCGATGCCTTCTCTTTAGTAAAGGTAAACCCGAGGAATCAATCGGGCGTTTTGTGAATACGGGTTGTCTTACATAGGAAAAATCAAACGATCTCTAATTCGCCCTTAAAAAAAACACGAAAATTGTTTCAAAAAACAGGAAACATGTCGTTCATCCATTGCTGAGCATTCTTGGTCCACCACAGGTTCGATTTTAAATCTGACGGTTTAGGGTATTTTTGTCCCCGGACATTTCGTCCCCGAAGAATTTATCGATTAGTTCCTCCAGTGTTACCAGTAACATCGACATCCTATGAATATGTTTATGCGCAGGCTCCCGATCTTAGCGATCTCGGACACGATTCTAGGTATCACCTACTGCCACACAAATGTTAAGAGTGAACTGAACGCAATTGTAAAAACTGCGTAGTAGTGACAATGCGTCGTCAAGAGGAATCTAGAATCGTAATTTTATTTTTTTTAATTGATTTAAAAAGGGTTTTATACTACTCCTGCACGTGCAAGACTTTTTTCTGGCCTAATTTTCAGTAGTGATTACAGATATTTCATCAAAACTGTGGTTTGAAAGATTTTAAAATTTTAAATTTTTTAAAATTGTTTTAAAAAGGGTTTAATACTACCCTTCTGCACTTGCAAGACTTTTTTTCTGGGCTGCTTTTCAGTGCTGATTACAGATATTTCATCAAAACTGTGGTTTGAAAGATTTTAAAATTTTAAATTTTTTTAAATAGATTTAAAAAGGGTTTAATACTACCCTCCTGCACGTGTAAAACTTTTTTCTGGGCTGATTTTCAGTGCTGATTAAGATATTTCATCAACATTGTGGTTTGAAAGATTTTAAAATTTTAAATTTTTTAAAATTGATTTAAAAGTGGTTTAATTCTACACTCCTGCACTAGCAAGACTTTTCTCTGGGTTGTTTTTCAGTGCTGATTACAGATATTTCATCAAAAACAGTGGTTTAAAGATTTTAAAATTTTAATATTTTTTAAAATTGATTTAAAAAGGGTTTAGTTCTACACTCCTACAGCCATTTATGATGAAATAACATTAATCAGCACTAAAAAAACATCCCAGAAAACATCTTGCAAGTGCAGGAGGGTAGAATTAAAGCATTTTTAAATCAATTTTTAAAAAATTTAAAATTTAAAATCTTTTAAACCACAGTTTTGATGAAATATCTGTAATCAGCACTGCAAATGAGCCCAGAAAAAAGTATTGCAAGTGCAGGAGGGTAGTATTAAACCCTTTTTAAATCAATTTAAAAAATTTTAAATTTTAAAATCGTTCAAACCACAGTTTTGATGAATTATCTGTAATCACTACTGAAAATTCAGAAAAAAGTCTTGCAAGTGCAGGAGTGTAATAAAAAACCCTTTTTAAATCAATTAAAAAACATAAAATTACGATTCTAGATTCCTCTTGACGAGGCATTGTCACTTCGCAGATTTTTTAATTGCGGTCACTCTTAACATTTGTGCTGATTAGAGACAGTAGTGATACCTAGAATCGTGTCCGAGATCGCTAAGATCCGGAGCATGCTCATAAACATTCATAGGATGTCGATGTTACTGGTAACACTGGAGGAACTAATCGATAAATTCTTCGGGGACGAAATGTCCGGGGACGAAAACGACGTATCCCAAATCTTACAAAATCACTGCAAAAACAGGAAGTCCATTGGGTTGCTAGGAGGAGTTTCGGAATGCAAATAGTGATAAGAAAGAAGCTATTATATATACATGGGTACAAAATAATCACGTTCTTCATTTCACTAAATATTCAGACACCGCGCCACTGGAACTACACTTTGTTTGTTGACGTCATAGGGTCAGGAAACGTTGCTGTTGAGTATAACATTTGACATAACAAATTGAATAAAAGGATAAAGATTAAGTAAAATTAAAATAATTTTTTTATTAACATTTTATATCAAAATGTAATTCCGCGCAGTACCTAGGATGAGCCGCCACTGCCTTCCGGAGCAAAGTTGTAGTAGGTGACTTTCTGGTCGATGACATTTTCAGTGAGAGGTTCATACTCTCCCGGTGACAGCTAAATTTAACTGCCACCAAAGAGAGTACAACCCACCATGAAAATTTGCTCACTCAGAGGTCTGTCCTTCTTGATATCACCAACAGAAGCAGGAATGGGAACTCTTTCGTTTCCGACAAACTGGACGATATCTTTAAGAAACCTTGTCCTTGTCACGCCAAATTCACGCGATGTCTACTCTAATACACTATTAGATCTCTATGACCGTATCCAAACTAATTACTAATAATCGCCTCCACTTCCTAGTTAACAAATTAAATATGCATCAATCAATAAACAATATAATTTTACCCTTTAAAAACTCGTTTGGCAATATAAAAACAATTTATACACTTTATGTCACATATGAAGTATAGAATTCTGAGTATATTAAACTATTCCAGAATATTTCTTAAATTGGGAAAACACACAGTACAGTTTATGTCAGATCTTGTGCGACTTGCAATTAATGACAAGCATAAAGCAACGTTTTCATTTCTGACATTGTATGCTCAGATTTAAGACAGTCAATTTTGAATAACTACGTTTTTTACTACTAAATACATTACTTAACAAATCACAAACCTTTCCAACGTATTCATGCTGATAAATATACACATCTCCGTTCTTTTCGTAAAAACCTACACCTAGTAATTTTTTATTTTACTCCAAGTACATCTATTTTTCTTTTTACATACTAATATAAATCAGTATCATAGAGTTTTTCTAAACAATTATTATATCGTCAACAGGATGAGATTGACAAAAACATTTAAGCAATAAACTCTTATGAATTTCAACCAGCAAATATACTAAAAGTGATATTGATATTTCATCGACCCTAGTTTTGAACTATCATGCTTAAATAAAAATAACTGTAGTTAGAAATTGTTAACAGCCAGAAGCAATAAAAATTATCCAACCATGATTTAACATACATCAGAAAGCATTTGCTTGTTGAGATAATAAAGTGTTAAATATAAGTAATACTCTGAATAAGCATCATGTGTTTAATTGAAACTCTGAAAACTGAATACTGAAATAGGTCTCAAAAGGAAAATTTGTTTAAATTAGACACTGATCAAAAATGCGAGTCCTTAATTTCAGCCTTAAGCGAACCTCTAAAAATCGGATCAGCACAAGCACTTAATGAACGAAATAGTTTGAACAATCTGCGGAAAGTGATCAACAAAAAAATAACACTGCCGAATATTTTCATTCAGAGGTTGGTATCATGGCCAACTAGACGAGACCAATTGATCTAATGATAATAAATTACAATATAATTACTATAGAAGTAAAACAACGATTTCGCGAACATACAATCCCTTAAACCAACATACTAAAATACAACATACAAAAAATTATGCCAAATTTGCATCCCAGTGAGCTGAAGTTAACAGGGTAGGTTAGGATGCATAAACAATCATACAATGAGCCATTTTTAATTTTGCGAGGCTGCATTTTAAAACTACACAAAATAATTTCATTTTTGAGGCAAAGGAAGTTTCAGATAAATGTTTTAAAACTTCTAGGAGAGGTAGGGCACACTTAGACGACTCAGAATCACATCGGAATAGGGGGGAGGGGTCGGAAATGCACCCCTAACAACCTAGGGATTTTTATAAGTGGGCATGGGTGGTTGAATAATCCCCAGTGGAAATGGAAACGTGACCTTTTAAGATTTGATTAAATTGCGGATTCAGCATTCATATTAAAATTTCGAAACAAGTGAAATATATGAATTCGAACAAGGTTGAGCTACCATCAATAAAAATTACAAAACCTTAAGAATTTGTAAGAATATTAACTCTAATAATTATTATACTAGTATAATACTAATATGCCTATACAGTATACAACTAAGAGACTTTTAGAATTATTGGTTTTGAGGCTTGCCTGACAAATTTAAAGTAAAACTATCGATACTAAAAGAATGGTAAAAACACACAATAATTAGGTCAAGAGAGTTGTCAAAACAATATTGATCGTACAGTTTTTAACGTAAATAACCAATCTTTTAAAATACTGATATATCTTAACAAACAACCATACCTCCAGATTTAATCCCATCTCTAAAAAAACTGCGAATTAAAATTATTAAGATTATAAAAGGAGTTTCACGTTTATAGAATATGAGACACTTCTTGGTTGTTTGTTGTTTTCACATTCTAACATTTGAGACACTAAAATTAAAAACTTCCAAGTGATTTAAATTTAAATTGGTAATTAATTAGATTTATCAAATATTTTAAATGATCGAAATGTGGTTTTACGGATATATCATTACAACAAATTAAAACTAAACCTCCTTAGTTCAAAATAAACAGATGCGACTTACCTTTAAGAGGCACCGTCTTCATCCGAACACCAACTGTAGCGAAGCTTGTCGGTTCAAAAGACGAAATTGTCGACAATTGTCACGAATTGTCAACGACGACAATTGAAGATTCGCTGTGCAAGCAGCCTCCTACGGTCTTGCTTGAAGAGGACTATCTCAGTAGGACTCACAGGTCCGGTAGATGTACATTCAAACTTACTCAAATTTCTTTATTATATACCTCTGTAACGCACCACAATTTAATATTTGTTGCCACCGACACTCGATCTAAAATTATTTTTTTTTCCTTTGAAAGAACTATGCACAGATGAGAACACGACAGTGGGTTCAAAACGTTTACAAAATGGTTGGAAACTAGAGAAAAAATGCTTGATGGAAAGAAAGGGTACACCTGGACGACTCGGAAATGCCCTTCTTCTAACGACGTGGGGGGTTATATTAAGAAGACATGGGAGGCTGATGAATACTCCTGAGTAGAAATTGTCTATGAAACTTTTAATATCGGACTTAACACCAGCAAAAACGCTCGATTCCGACACTTATTTCATAAATATGAATGAATGGATGGATTGGTTACATATACCAGGGTGATTCAGATAAGTGTTTCATAACTTCTAGGGGAGGTAGGGTACATTTAAGACGAACAAGAATCGGTACAGGTTAGAGGGTCGCAAGTGGGATATAAGGGGTGAAAATCACGGGTGAAAATTAGCAAAAAAAAAAAAACTCGCACATCTGGGCAGAAAGAGATACAATTGTCCGATTCCGGCATTTTTTACATTCAACCAATTCAAATTTTTCATGTAAAAACGAGATGGATGCAAGTGTTTATTCTAATCAAAAACAGACCAATAAATGAAACAGGCATGCGTTGTAAGTTGATAGACTGCAGTAGAAAGTATCACGACAAAACATCTTAATATACTACAGTTTTGTTGGTTGGTTGGAGTTATATGGCGCAAAGAACTAAGGGGCTATTCATTAATTACGTAAGGATGATTTTGGCAATTTTTGCCCCCCCTACCCCCATGTAAGGGTACTGGGTTCTCCCCAGAAAATTTTTGAAAATTTGACTCTTAAAAAAGGGGTATTAACCAGTTTTGGCACACCTTGTCCAAATTTCGGAAATTTTTAGGTAAGATTTGCATTTTGATAAACTTAATGTAAAAAAGTTGTGAATAAGAGTTCCAAATACAAAAGGGGGTCTTCTCCCAGAAATGTTTTTGGAAATTTGACCCTAAAAACAGGGTTTTAACTTGTTTTGAACACCTACTCAGATTTTTTTGAGCGGGGAAGTCTCCTGGCTCCCCCTTATATACCCTATCTGAAACAGGCTATAACCTAACAAGATTTTTAAAAACCTCTGCATTATTATCTTGCAAAGTTGCTTCAAAGCAACCTTTCAGTAAAAATTTACAACCTGGAAAATCCTTAAAATGAGTTTAAAATACTGACTAAAACAACACCTCTGACAACGCAGAAGTTTTTTCTGCATCGCAATTACAATGAGAAGCCAACTTCAACTAGGCGCCGGAAAAATGGAACTTTTGCGAAAAATCGCTATTTTTCCGACTTTTTCGGAGAATGTGATCCCGAACACCGGACTTGTTGGCTTCTGACAACTGTAAAGGGTAAAAATTCTGTTGTGTCTGTCTTACTTGACGAAGGTGTATAAGCGGATCCTTGAGATCAAGCACACATACCGGAAAATATATGTAACCAAAAAAACCAAACCAAACAACTGTAAAGTTGTTTTTTCTACATCGCAATAGCAACACAAGAAGCCGACTTCCAACTTGGCGCTCGCGGCTGACCGAGAAAGCAGTCGCGGGACTCCGCAAGCAAAATGAAACTTGCGCGAAAAATGAAATGAAATGAAACTTGCGAGTTTTCCGTGAACTAGAGATTTTTTTGGAAAAAATCTGGAAATTAAGGATTATTTAAAAAAGGATATTATATCTGAAAAAAATTCAAATCAGTTCGAGGGCCGCAGGTTGTCGTTGTGCATCACAAATTGAGCGGAATATAAAATTTCAAGAAATCGGAATTCCGATAGTCAATATCTCTAAAATTAACGGATTTCCGCTAATTAGCGGAAAAATCACATGCCTGTCATGCATTTTTTTAAAAAAATTAAAGCTTCGATAATATACCGAGATCGTCAGCATTTTTAAGTTTTTCTGGGGTTATTCAATAGTAATTTGATAAGATGATAAGAATAATTGGAATTTGTTTACATTAACTTGGAAAATCTTACGTAAAAATGGGTTTGAACCCCCCCCACCCCCCAAGTAAAGGGTAATATATAGAGATTTTTCCAACCCCCCCCCCTTGGGACCCTTACGTAATTAATGAATGGCCCAGTCTGACCAAGGGACAATTGTAACTTTAATCTATCTACAAAACGCATACCTCATTCAATTATTGGTCTGTTTCTGTTTTTGATTAGAATAAACACTAGCATCTCGTTTTTACATGAAAAACTTGAATTGGTTGAATGTAAAAAATGCCGGCATCGAACAATTGTTTCTCTTTCTGTTTCTGCCCAGATATGCTAGGTTTTTTTTTACTAATTTTCACCCCATAGACCCCACTTGAGGGGCTTGTAAAGAGAAAATTTTTCATGTTTTAGAAACCGTCGATGTAATGGGAGGGTTACAACCCCAATAACCCCCCCTTGTTACGCCTATGCAGTGTTTCCCAACCTTTTCGGTCCATGCCCCACCAAAGCCCATGTCCCCCATGTTTATTTTGTTTTTCAAAAATCCTTCTTGGAAAGTAAATAAAACCTGGTGTTCCGTGTCCCACCTAGGGGGCAATTTGGTTGAAAATTTTCAAATTGCCCCCCAAGAAAATAGTATTGCCCCCCGGTGGGGCGTGCGCCCCACTTTGGAAAACACTGTATTGGAGTATCACTTTATCCTTAATTTTAGGAAAAAGTGTGAGTAATTGCTTTTCCATATACTTTTCACATATTTAAAAACACCTATGTTTATTTCATTAAGAAATTACGTAGTTGGAAAAAATATATTTAATTCTGAAATATAAGCAAAGCATATGGTGAAAATGGCACTTATAGTTGAATTTTCTGAAATTTATATGACATTTTTTGGATGCTTTAATTCGTATGAACACCCTTAAGAGATTTTGCGAATTTTCCATGAGTGAATTATTGCTCTTGTTGTATGAATTGATGCAATGTTTAGGGACTTACCAAAATTTTGAAGATTTTATTTTTTTTCTACATGATTAGATTTTATTTTCAACTTGAATTTTGGTAGATATGTTTATTTTAGGAGTTAAAAAGCTTTACATTTTATTAATAAAAATTTTTCAACCCCCCCCTATTTTATTTAATTTTTTTGTCTTTTAAAATTTTGAAAAACCTTTTTGAAAAAGTGGTTATGATGCACACTAAATCAAAGAAAATAAAATTGCAAACAAAATGGGACTGATTGCAAGTTTTTAAGTTGTACAATATGACCCCCCAAAATGGGTTATATAAAATTTTACACCAAAATATTCGTATTCTATGCATCAAAATCTGTGGAACAGAACATTAAAATCTAACTTTGTACTAACCAGTCGCTCAGAAAGCTATACTATTTACTACATCCCAATACCCATCTTCCTTCCCGAAACCCATCAATCTGTCAGGATGAAAGTGGTATAAGTCCATTAAAGCTAATGTAAAGCACTTTCAGTTAAAATTTGATAAAAGTTGATCCGCAGCAAAAATTGTGTCCCTGCCTAAAGACAAATCCACCCCACAAAGTAAAAATATAAGCAATCCTGAATTTTTAGCACATGTTTTTAGAAAACCTTCAATTACGCAAAACGAAGTTCAGTGGACTTATACCACTTTCATCCTAACCAGCTCAATTGGCACAATATGATCTAACATGATTCTTGCGCCATAAAACAATAACAAAACTCTTGCAAATTACTGTCATGGTTAATTTGCCTATATATTAATATTTTAAGTATATAAGCTTCTGACATTAGCCAAAGTGTTTTATAATTACTATTATAATTAATTTAATGACTTAGTGGGAAAACAAGACAAAAGCTGCAATAGAATGTCCTATTTAAGATTTGTTAGGAAAAATATACTGTATGTATGGATAGTGTACATGTGTCAAGGGTGAAATCTGGGAAAGGTTGATACGGAGCTGCAGCCTCCTAAAGTTATAAACCACATCACAGAAAGTAATTAAATCTCCAGGATTTATAAAAACTTCTTTCTTATTTTGATCTCTCTACTTTTATAAGAACTGGAGACTGTGAGGCATTTATGAAGTTAATTGATATAAAAATTTGTATTTGAAAAGTTACTAAGGTTTTGGGATCTCAGCCACTACAAAACCAGCTCGACAAAATAACAGAATAAGACACAATATGAGCATGTATTACGAGTTCTTATATATTTGCCCCTCTTCAATATTGATGTCTATTACAAAATCTAAATCAGAGAAATATAGATTCTAAGATGTCTTTTGATTCATCGCTATCTGCGGGGTGAATCAGAACCTCATTAAAATCATTGAAACAACTAATAAGATTTCATAACGGAGCAGAGATGTATGGATGAGAAGTGTTGAAAAACTTAAAACAATTTAAAAATTTGGTATAATTTTCGGCGATATTCCTTTTTATTATTAGTAGCAAAACAAAGAATATGTTTGATACTAAATCTACCATAAACTGTGCTACTGAAACATTTTATACATTTATTAAACTGTATTTGAATAAAAAAAAGAACATATGATTGTTCTGGCAATGAATGGAGATTAGTTGACATTATGATAGGAGAAGGTAAGGAAGAAAAAATAGTTTCTGGCATTTTTTTTTTGAATAAAAAGTGAACGAGAAGTTTAATAAATTTTTGTTTAGTTATTTTTGAAAATTTCGTAAACATATATGGCTTAGAAGATTTTTTTTTTTTGCATTACTAACAAAACAAGTCTTTTAATCTGTGCAATTTGGGTATCAAAATAACTTAAATGGTTTCCTCACTTACAATCATAAGAATTTTTTTGCAATAGTAAATTTCATTAAATCAGCTCAAAGGTTGAACCAGTTCCTGTTGGCGAATTGTTCTTTAGACTCCTGAGGTTTTTTCTCTTTTTTTTGGTAATTGTATTTTGGTTCTATTTATTCTATTTATATGCTTTGTTTTTATCTTGCATTTATTTGTATGCTCTGATGTTTTTTGTATTTTGGTGTATGGGCCAGCTGGCCTTTTTTCCCAATAAACTTATTATTATTATTATTATTATTATTATTATTATTATTATTATTATAATTTCATAACCACTCAACTCCCTTTATATCAAATAATCTCCCTCTTCATATACGTTATATCTTAGTCCTGTTGACGTAAATCTTACATTGTTATCTTCATAGCCTGTCATGTAAATTATTCGAAGGATCACTGCGTTTCAAAGTATATTCCAAAGGCGTGGGTGACTAGGGTGACATTAGTTTTGAAGGTACTTAGTGGACAGAATGGGGCTATTATTCGCGAAACCATATATTTTTTTTTATAGTTTTTGGATTTTTATTTCCTTTTATTTTATTTCTCGCACCGAAACGGCCGTGCCGAAGCTTTGTGGATCATATGATGTATGTAAGGAGTTTTAATACACGACAATTATTTTATTAATCTATTTTAAAATACTGATGCCAATATAGGTCCTATCGGTAAAGTTCGTTTGATGAATAATTTTTTCTTACTCTACGCTTATTACTATCACGGTATAAAATCTTAAAAAATAAGTTTGCTTCCATAAAATATATTTCAGTTGCAATACGTTTACAGTTGAACAATGATTCCTGTTTGATATCACACCAACAACAAATCCTCAATAACCTTTGCAACCACTTCGTTTCCAACCAACCATATATTTCAACGAACTCACTAAAAAAAACTAAATCCACTCTTTACTTAAAAAAAAGAGGACGAAACAATCGAAAATATTTACACCCCCCTCCCACGTTCCGATCCGTGTGCTCCGCGACGCAATCCGCTTTGTCCCACGCTGCACGGGCCTCCGGACACGATAAGAGGAAAAGACGGGCCCAGGAAAGACCTGTGACGTACTCAAAGACGTGAAATCCCGCTAAATCGCGGGCTTACCGACGTTTTCGCTTGCAAGCCGTTTATTACTGAAGCTGCCCTTTGATTTGGCAGTGATGGGAGGCGGATGATGGGAATCGGTTTGAAACTAATATTTTGGAATGGATTCCTAGTTTGTCCTGATGCTTGAGGAACTTCAAAATGTGCAGGACGTAAATAATGATTGTTTTTCAAGCAAAGCTGAGGCGAGAACGAAAATACACGATGCTAGAAGATTTGGTTTGGGGAGGGGGCGAAAATATTTTGGGGCTCCCTTACTCTCCCCTGATAAACATGCTTTATTCCCCTCTCTTTCCGATTTACGGTAAAATGGAAGGAAGAAAATAATTTGGATAACATTTCAAAACTATAAATGAAGTTCTATTTTATTGTTTACATAAGTCTTTATAAGGAAGATATTTTTTATACATTTGATAAGTAATATAAAATTGTTGGAAAAAAGTATTTTTTCATTCAGCTACAAAATGAATGGATCCTTGTGTTCATCAAGTGGTAAGCAAGGAAAATAAGTTAGTAATACTTGAAATTTCTCATTTTTTCAAAATAAAAATTTGATGGTGTGACTTCTTGTTAACTGTCGACTTTGGGAAAAGCCGCTTCAGCTCCTTTCTTCGTCTTTGGTCTTTGCTTCTAAATTATTGTTTCATTTTGATTTATGTAGTTCAAGTTCAAATATCCTCAATTGGTTATATTAAATCTAGTTAAATCTTGTAATTTTTACCTTTAGTTTCTTTCCGTTATTTGCATGATATCTGATTTGTTCAATGATGTGAGCCCCGAAGTTCCAATTAGCTTTACACTTTGCTAATTTCTTTATGTTTCTTCTTGTTAATTTTCTAAGTACGTATATTAAGAAATTCTTGACTCAGACTGTTTATTTAAATGTTCTTTTACGTTGAAATAGTACAAGGATTCCTCTCGCTTGAAATGGTACAGGTTTATGAGGCGGTGGGACACTCATTGGGTATGAGTGGGACAAATGAAGTACCTCATCTTTGTCTGTCCACTGCGTAGAGAAAAAAAATCCCTTTCCTTTTTTTATTGAGACAGAGATATAATCAGTGTCAAGCCAACTTACATGGAAAGATCATTAGAGTATTCAATTATATACAGAAAGGATAATGTTTTTTTTATACGTGCGTATTTCTTCTTGACTGACCAAAGGAATTTAAATTGATCCTCGTGACTAGAAGTTTCAGTTTTGGTACAGTAGGAATGTTTTTGCATGTCATTGTTTATGTAAAACATTTCAGCTATCCCTACCCCATGACAACAAAAGAAATTCTTTATTTTATCCGTATAAAAAGCATTTTTGCACTATTATTTAAAAAGTTGGAATCTTCTGCGCTTCACTAAGTTAATGTTTTAAATCCTTTTGAATTTAAAATTTACACTATAATTTAACTTTTCTCATAAGAAACATAAATGAAAAATCACAATATTTTATAAATTATATTGCTTTAAAGATATAAAGGTACTTTAAATCTAGCTAAATTTAAATTTAGAATATTTTATATTTAACTTTTCTCATATGTAAGATAAAAAACAAAATAAGAGAGAAACTCCAATGTCATTTGTTGATATTTCTCTCAGTAACCAGATATCATTAATTTCTACCTAGATCATATATTACAAATTATCGTTTCAGTGATTTTCAAAACGAAAGACTTTTAGAGGCCACTTTTATCTCTGAACTATTCCTGTGAAGCGAGGTTTGAAATTACGTAAGTCGAGAAGGCATTTTGTATCTGTTTTAAGCGTCATTTAACCGCTAACGGTCCTTGTCATTCCCTTAAAGACAGTCAACACCGGATTTAATACCTTCAAGGTTGAAAGTTTGAAAGGGCTATGTTTACCCATTCACACTTCACGAAATTTCCTCGAAAGAAGTTTACGTCACTTTTTAACTTGTGCGTAAAATAAAAAAAGAAACTCCATGCAACGCTTGTGTACTATTAGCGGAATAAAATTAGTTGTGGTAGGAAGAGATATTTAAGGTCTGCTGCAAACAGGATTCCCGAAAAAATTGACTGACCACTTGTTGGATTCGGCCTGCTGTGCACCCGGCCTGCAGACTTCAATTTTGCATTATTTGTAGATTAATTCTAGATATTCTGTCTTTATGCTCATTATAATAGATTTCAATATTTTTTTACTAACCAACGGCAGTTCAAACAGAACTTTCGGTGTCGAATAACGATCTTATTAGAAAAATTTCGGTGGAAACACGTTGTACCAAAACATAGGTGTCAAAGGTTCTAAGTCCACAAGAAGAGATAATCCAGAATTTTAGTCAGAGGTATGTTGAGGGTAAGTAATGGTCTTAACGTCTCTAAATTTTACAAAAATTAACGAAAAAAAAACACAATTGATGATTAAATCATTAGGTAATTCATTAATTTATTAAAATGAACTTTGAAAATACAGGTAAATCTTTCAACCAAGTAAAGCAGAAAATATTCGATAATAAGTCATCTAAATAATAATGAAATTTATAAAAGACAAAGAAATCTTTCTAAAAATTTAAATTTTAAACTAATTTAAATTTTTAGGTTGTTAAATTTAAACTTTGGTCACCCCAAGCATTGGAAAACTAACAGAACACCACTTTAACTCCACCCCATGTGCTAAAAAGCTTGAAGTGTTTAACAACACAGAGCTGCCCCGCTCGATGCTGTTATGTGTCTCACACACCAATCGAAAAGCAATGTTGATTATGTTTTGAGAGATTATATGGCACAAATAAATGACTAGGTGTCGAAAAATGATACATTGCCCTCAAAGAATATCTGAATTGCATTCCTCAGATGACCCCTCAATGGGCTCCTCCTCTGGCGTCTCCATGTAGCCTCCACCTCACGGTCGTCTTCTCTCAAATAATCAAATTGAGATGATCTGCTCCAGGGGTAAAAGAGGATCACACGCACCAGCGACGCCGATTACCTCCTTACCTGAGCTTGCGTCACTAGTGTCCGTGACGCCATTTTGAATACTTGCCGATCCACTGACTGGAGCCTTTTTTTTATTATTATTTCATGAGCTAACCTATTCGTCTGCACCATCTCGGGGGATTGTCGAAGATTAATGACCATTCCGCGTCTGGAAGTCCGACCGCAAGTAACTGGTTCGGATCAAAACATTATTCTGAGGATACTTTCTTTCGGTGTGCCGGGTGTGTGAATAATAAGTAATCAATATGGAGATTGATCGACTAGAGAGGTCGAGAATCTTTTGATGGTTTTAAACTGTTTTGTTTAAAAGTTTCCTTGAAGGTTTGTTGATGTCTAGTACAATCGAGACTAGATAACAAATGTTGCTACAAATGCCTTCTTCCTTTTTAAGGAATATTTCACCTTTGATGGATAGACCACGGCTTACTAGATACTTATACAGGCTAGCCGAGTTTTAAACAATGAAAACCATTTGACAATTTTTCCCGCTTGGAGCGCTACAAGACCTACCTATATCACCCACCGCCTTCAACACTGTGGATATGCTTTGCCAGTTGGTCCAGTATTGCCATCTGGATTTGCAATGATTTCCGTACTCGCGGCTAGCCTGTATAAATATCTAGTAAGCCGTGGATAGACAATAGGCATGGTAAGTTTTTATTAGGCATGGTAATTTATATTATGCAAAAAAAAATATGTATTTACATGTAAAAACATAAAAAATAAAAATGTGAAAAATAAGCGGCCGCCATTTTGGAAAATCCGCCATATTGGCTAAAGGACACGTCGTAGCTCGGTAGACTTTTCAACGTCGTTTTCTACGGAAAATTTCCTATAAGAATCAACCATCAAACTTTCTTTTACAATTAGTTCCGAAGCAAACCTTATTTTTCTTGGACTACATATAACACCGGGAATAACCATTTATAAGGGCAGAACTTGCTGGACGCATGAATCGTGTTGCGTGAAAACGTACCATATCAATCCGCCCAAGAGAGAGAGGATGATGAACCGCTTAATAAATAGGAAAGAAAGAATGGAAGTAAAAGTATCATTCAGGTGGACGAGAGAGAAAGGAATAAAGTGAACAGTTATTATACTTTCCAAAAAGGACAATGCCCCTTGTTCTTCATTCTAATACTAATTATTGATAAAAAAAACCCCACCAATCTTTTTGTTTACTTCATGCCAACTCCGTACCTGAGATGAAAATATAAAAGCCGTATTATCACATCTGTTTGCTATTGCCCCTCACAATCCCTCTGGAATAATCGGACCCGTGACACAAGAGTTGATCAGGAAACATCCTCTGCAGATAGATTTATCAGCAGGTGTGTGTAGAGTTTGAAGTCACACCGCCCGGGGGTTGACTGAGAAAGTTTATGATGTGGAATCCTCAAAAACGATAAGGGAGCCTGATAGACGACGGATTTCGGCAATGGGCCCACTCATGCGACAAGCCACGCTTCCGATATTGGGTAAGAAATCCGACATGTCGCGGAGATGTCTCATCAGAGATTTCGAGAGTGCAACGTCCGCCCTTGACAAGCAGATGAATGGAGTTAGGGGATGAAGATGATGTGAGTGGGTGAGGAAACGCCACACTTACCTCTTGGTCAAGTGATTGAAATGATTATCCAAAGGTCGTAACACAAGAATGGGAGTTAGACGTAAAAAAACATACATAATCTGGACCTATTTTGCATATGCACGGTGACCCCAAAACATGACATTCAAAAGCAAATGGGCACCAAGGCCCCTAAATAATAATTAAAAATAAATGTAAGTGAAATGTTTAAGCTTTGAAATTTGTGATGTAGAGATTTGTACTATAGACATTCATTGTGATTTTGTAATTTAAATATTACTCACTAAGATACTCTCGATATGAATTTTCAAACCATTCATAAACTACTTCACAACTACACCTATATTGTATGATTCTATCCTCCTGGTTCTTTATCATTTTCAAAACAGTTAAATCAACAAGGGAAGCATATGGGCTACGATAACATTTATTTCCGATATTAATAACGCTGAAAGCGCTTATCACACCTATACTAGGGGGACGGGATGGCCTGTTCGGTTTGCTCCTCTGCCTTTCACGCCAGCAGTCTGCGCACTGCTCCGTCGTGAGTTCGATTCTCACCTCGCCCCTGGGTGTATTTTCCTTCTTTGTGCCAGTAAAAATTCTGTTGTGTCTGTCTTACTTGACGAAGGTGTATAAGCGGATCCTTGAGATCAAGCACACATACCGGAAAAATATATGTAACCAAAAACCAAACCAAACCAAACCACACCTATACTAGGAAATGACGCCACTTGTCATCAATGACAGGAAGTCAACAACTTAAATCATCATTTGTTTGCAACAAATAAAGTTAAATAGTTTTCTATAGAGCAGAATTTCTCAAACTGTGGGTCACTCACGACAAGACTTTGAATATAAGTTTAAATATATGCATTTTCATAATTTCTACAACGTGATCTTGGCTTTAAACATTTATCAACAGATCATGTTGTAAAAAGAATAAAAATAGTAATAAGAAAAAAATACCCTATATGCAATGGGCAAGTAAAAAAAAATTGTGCCCCTTTAATATGCTGATGATGCAAAATTTGTTCTATTATTTAAATAAGATTTGAAAAAATAATTTAAATCAGTGTTTCTAAATGTGGAGCTCACTCCCCACCGTGGACAATAAAAATTTTGAAAACTTTCTTATGAAATGTTGTGATTGAATAATACTAAATACTAAATAAATAAATATTTAATACTAAATAAATAATAATAAATAAATAAATAATTAATATTAATACCTCATAATACTAAAAAAAAAATTAAACCGAGGGTTTAAGAATCCAATTTCAAAAACATTTCTGGGGGAGTACCATCTGACCCCCTTTTTAACATAGAACTCATAGTTGCTCACAAAATTTTGAAATTTGTACGCTGAGGTTCAGATTACGCTGGGGCCCTGTAGGGGAGCATGGGAAAATTAGATGGACTTACGGTGTGCATGGTGTTAAAAAGATTTAAAAGTATTTTTTATATAGAATGACTCGTAATAAGAGTAAATAAACCATCTTTTCATAAAACATAGTCAACTGTCAAAGTTCTTTCTATTTCAGGAGCTTCCTACAAAATTTGCCCTGGGTTCGGGTTGTCTTGTGAATGTGGAGAAAAAAGAGGTTGAGTATCACTGCAATGCTTTAAGAGACATTTAAAATAGAAGATAACCATATGCAACCACAACTATATCCTTTCACTACGAGAGAACTTGTAACCTTAGTAGCTTTAGTTAGTATAGTAACTTATACTTTACCTGATAATCCTGATGAATTGATCGTTATGATAAAACCACTAGTTCAGATACGATGTAGAAGATTAAACTTCCTTTAAATGATATCGAAAGCATTAACAAATACTCTGATATTAACAGTAAAAAATTAAATGCATCCATTTAAAGAACTAAATAAGCTTTAATCTTAAACATGAATAATATTATGCAAGGCAAAGCGTTTTATCAAGACTTACTTCAAGGTTGCTGTTAAACTTAAAATAGACCCTGAAGGCCGAAACAAAATCTAGATTGATAAGGTTCATAAGAAGACTAAAGCTTTTAAAGAAACCATATAATCAAGGTGATTATCAAACTATCTCAGGGCCCTAGATCCCTTTTTCACTTAGAATACTGTATTGTTAAATTTTTTAATCGTCGTTTAATCATTAAATTTTTAATTAATTTAAGCAATTTTTTCAACGGGTCTGAAAATGCAACGCCATGAAGGACTTGCTATGCGTTGAAATTTACTCTACCAGTGACCTTTGTATATGCAAATAGACGTTTAAGTTTTCAAAACAAAAAAAAATTAGATGTCAAAAATTGATGTTTTGTGTAGGCTATACTACGCGCTATGCGAAGCATCATTGAATAAAACAGATTACATTTTTTTGCCTAAGGAAGAGATTTGTCATAAAATTTTTTTGCAAATCCAATACTGGCCATATTGGCAACGGAACGAGTATTTTGAGCATGAGATAATCATAGCCTTACCAACAGAATTTAAGCACCACAGGTGAAATACTGGGTGAAGAAATTTGTCAAGAAAAACACTGTCTTTGTTGGGTGTAATTAATGGAGGTCTGGATATTCCAACAAACGTATGGACGGGGTTAGTCCTGATGAATTACAGCTCCAGGAATGTTTAAAAGGTAAGTTATTACTTTTGGCTTCAAACATTCTCTGATGCATTGGTGGCTGTTACGATTGTCCCCATTTCTTACCTGATAAGATCGCCTATGGTACTCAATGGAGCTCTACCATCTAACTCATAACGCTTGGCGTTTTTCCGGTATGACTTAAGATAAAAACATACCAAACGATGGCGTTTTACAGCACAGCGTCTACTAAACTCTTTCTCTTCATGAGGATCTCACCTTCATTTGAGAAAGAGGACAGTTAGACGTGACCAGGGTTAATTTTATGATATTTTTTCTCTCTGTAAGTGGAAGATAAAACCGCAAATACTAAAACATTAATCTACAAATTCCTGAGTAATGATAATATGTACTGATTTAAAAACTACTACCTTTGAAAGCCAAGGGAAAGTGAAGCTTCTTATCAAAAGCATACAGAGTAAAAGAAAAATTTGGCAAGTTTGTCTACCCACCTCATTCCGCTATGTCACTTGTACCCATTCATATAAGTACTACCTACAGATTACTTTTATAAGAGCCCCTAAGGGGAGTGAATATGGACTAAGTCCATCAATAATGTGCCTGCCTTCTGTATCATAATGATTTTTTTCCTTACTGTAATGTGCGATGTCGTGAAACCGAATCTTCGAACCTTCATTAATTTATTTTTATGTATGACTAAAAACATAATCAACTTCGTTTTGGAATAGCAATATTAACCCTTAGTAATCCCAGTAGAGCTCGTCGCATATCTAACAAAAATAAGTAGAGAACCCAACTCCTAATCAATCTCGCAATACCTACAAAACCGACCCTTAAAAGTGTCTCAATTGAAATCTGTTTTTCACTTATTATCCGTCTGGAAATCCAAGACTCGCATGTTCTCTGTTTTTAAGAGGGGATAACGAATGCGAAATAGGAGGATGCGAGGAGTTATTAAGGGTTAAGGACATCGAAATGACGTGATTTGGGCGTTCAATTGATCTCCTATTTATAGAAGCCTGATCCCCTCTCTGCAGTCGCAATTGGGGAATGGCGTGTCACCGGAGAAAGGTCAAGACTGAGACAGAAGTCACCTTTACCTGCAAACATCAAAGAAAAGTCTAAAAGAAAGGTTATTTGGGAAACCCCTTATTGTGTTTTGAACTCCGCTGAAAGCATACACTTATACGCGTAATGAGACTCTCTAAAATCTTATTAGGGGCTATACTTCAAGGAAAAAGGTTGTTGTGGGTTTTAGAGGAGTTTGGTATCGTTGTATGGTTTAATTGTTTCTAAATTTGAAAAAAAAAGGAAAATTCTGTGTAAGGGTCAGAATAGGATACTAGAGGTTATAAGCAGAGATGTGTAATTTTAAACACAACCCCCTTATTCCCTTAGAAGAACTAGGCTCCATTTCTTTATCTGCTTCTAATCCAGATTGTTATCATTGAGCTTGCCTATAACCTTCAAAATTATATTTAAATTTATTTGAAAATGTGTTCAAGGTCAAATCCAAGGAGAGATGCTATGGGGGTGATCCCCCCACCCCAGAGTTAAATCATTTTCTCCGATTTTGATGAAAATTTTATCATCCATTTGACATTCGTCTTTTTTCGATGAAGAAAGATCGTCATAAAAAATGAATGATTATATAATTAAAGAAAAAAAATCCTCATTTACCCTTTTGAAATTTAAAAACTCACAGCAATTCATATTTTGGGGCTGAACACAGTCTTCCTTTGACTAAAATCATAAATTCACTTCTGGATGAGCTAAAATTACTGCGGATTTATAATTATAGTTTAATTTATTTAAACTTTTTGACATTTATTGCAACACAGTAGGATAGTTAAAACATTTAGGCACACACCGTCACACACAAACCAGCTTACTTAGTGTTATTCAGAGAACAGTATTATTCAGCATTTGAGAAATTTCTATGTAATGGCAGTTCATAAAATTAATCTCAAAATGAAATAACATTAACAATATTAAATGAACTTTGCCCTTTTCAACCTTTCAGCGAGAAAATAATGGCGTACAAACTTCGCTTTTGTATGCGCATTTGACATTTCGCATTTCTGTTTCAAAACATTAAATCAATAGCTAAGAAACGAGCATTATTATTTCGAAATATTTGTTTAAATCCATGAATGGGAAAGAAAACTTGGAATTAAAAGCTTAAAATAAAACACTGAATTGTACTTGAAAAGTAAATTTCAACTTAACGATGCAACGATGGCATTGTATTTTAAGTCTATTATTTATTTTTAAATATTTTGTCCTTGATGTTTTTTATATCAAAATGGCATTCTGGGAAGAATTTTACTTCCATACTAACGAAGCACAGATATTTTGATTTAATTCAAATTGATTTCTAAAACTTATCTTAGTTTTCTATGTATTTAAAAACACACCAACATTCATATTATTTACCATTGATGAGATGTTAACACCTGAGAAAACAGTTTTAGAGAACTTAATAAAGATAACTTTAATTATTATTCTACAATATGGGGTATGTGTGGATTAAGCAACCCTGTCTTTAAATTTTTCCATATAGAATATGGTTAAGAATATTTTTAAATCCACTTTACCTTGGCATTGTTTGATGGGTTATGGGTTTTATATTTCATTTAATTTAAAGGTCAATATTAATGTGATTGCCTCTTGAGTAATCTTTTGAGAGTAATTTCAATGTCTGACAAAAATAATCACTTTTTAATAAAAATAGGACTTATTTTAACTTTCAAAACTTGACTCGTCTGGTGGGTGTGAAATGCTAATTCTACTTAAATCAAATCTTTAGTTTTTCTTGATAAAGTTTGAATGATTATAGGACTCATGTTCAAAAATCGCTGCGTTTTCTCTCGGAAAGGAGAGGGTAACACTCTCCCCCTTTTCTTCCCTGTCATCTGTCTGCAAGATTAGCAGTTTATTGCCAGTACAAAAAGTACAACTATTGAACTAAATAAGGTAGCCAATAAATTTTGAAATGAAATTCACAGGTTTCCCAACAAAAAAGGCGGTATATTTTCTAGTAATCAGACTAGGACCACAAACTCATTAATATCTCTTGATCTTCATTAAGAACGCTTCATTACTAACTTACAACAATGCTAGTCCGTGTTTTTCGAAATTCTCCTCGGTAAGAATAAAATAAGCTTCTCCTACCCCAAGCAAGGTTCATTTCTCTCCCAAATCCTGTTCGTCCTGTCCACGCCCCGCCAATTTTAGAGGCACACCACTTGGAAAAAAAAATAATCGCACCCCTTTCTTCAGACAAAACTCGGCGATGGCCAAGGTCAAGAGATGCCGTCTGCAGCGCGTCTGCCAGGTTCGTTGGCCGGGGCAAAACTGCGCTTTTTTTGGAGAAAAAAGCGCAAAAACGCATCCCCACTTTACGGGTAGATATCAGACGCGAGATCACGCCGTGGGGTCATTATATCGCGTCTGTGAGGGAGTTATCGAGCAGACGGCAAGGGACTGTCTTCTTGTTATCATACTTCTCAGCTGAGGATATTATTTCTGAATTTGTGAGGAATTTCGCCCTCTCTCTTTTTAAAATCTAATTAAATTTCTTATTGGTTAATCATGTTTCTATAGCTATCAGGGACAGCTTGCCCCTCCAAGGTTTTTACTGTGTCCCCAAAGTCAAGGTGTACCTCCTAAATCCACCGATGCATGCAGCCCAAATTATTCACAAAGCCCATTAAAATTATTTGTTATGAAACGTGTATAATTGTACCCGACATTCAATTCTAAAGATTACAAAATACAGTTAACACGGATTACCAGTTTTATAAATTTTTATTCTGCATATGTGTGTTCATAAATTATCTCATATTAAAATCCTATATATAATTCCCCACATTTAAATTCATTTGTATGGTTTGTTAAACTTTCAAAATTCACGTATCTTCACACATCATAAATATATTTTATATTTAAAACTATTTAACTTCTTTAAAACATAAATTTTGTTTAAATTTCATAAACACTATTACAATATTGGGAACGCTTTTTACTTCAGAAAAAAATGGCGATAAGAACTATTGGTCGATTCCTAGAAAAGTGGTCCTGGACTTACTGAAATTTTTTTCTCTCAAAATATAGACAAAAATCTCATTCTTAAAATGAAATATGTCAGTTCTTCAAATTAAGCATCAGTTTTGCTCAAAAAAAAAAATTATAACAGATTTTGACTACACTATTAAATGAGATTGAAGAAAGCATTGGGGGATACATTTTCAAAAGTATTTTTCTTCCTTTACTTCTAATTTTTGAATGAAAAAACTGTCAAATGTCATTAATAATAATACTCTACTATAATTATATGCCATAGATTTTCAATAAAAACCTTTAATTAGATTTTAAACCCCCAAAATAAAAATGCTTTTTTTCGGTCACACACGTAACCTAAAAAGTAGTTGAGTTTTTCTCCATTGTCAAATAATATGAATAAAAGAAAAATATTTTATATAATTTAACTTGATGCATAGATAATATACCTTGACTTTCATTTTTATACATTAAATAGAAGATTTTTATCATGGCCTTCAAAAAGATGTGACACACATAACGCAATCATAAGATGTTGTTAAGATATGTTAGATGTTTAACATTTAGGTTTCCTTTTGAAGATATTATAAATGAAATATCTGAAATACTGTGCAATGACACTAAAAGTTTGCCAAAGGAAGAGAAACAGATGTTAACATTTTAAAAAATTAATAAAACCAAAGGAAAAACTGTTCATTCCCATACTTAAAGATTGATTTAAATTTAATTTATCTACACATATTAAAATCTAAATTACATTTTTCTATTTTATAAACTTCCTTCAAGATTGGCAACAATTACTTATTGTTCCTTAGAAAAAGTCCTAATATTAAGAACTTGCAGTATACTAATGCATAAAAATATTACAGGGCTGTCCACTATTATGCAACATTGTTTCTTCGCAAATCACAAATAAATATTTTTTATGGAATTATAAAAATAAGCTTTTAGTATTTTCTGCTCTATTAACAGGATAGATATAGTACTTATTTTATTGATAATTTTATTATAGGATAATTCAGTTCTATATATTTTTAATGAAACTTTTAAATGTAATGCTAGTGAATACAACTAGGCTCTCTAGATACAACTTGTGTTACTTAGAAAATATGAAACTAAAACAAGCCATATCACGTCTCCTTAAATTCTAAAAATTAAGAAATATTATTTTTTACAAGTGAGTCCTTATCTATATCTAGTAAACTATTGCATAAAATTAATTTTTTTCCAAAACTGATACATTTCTGTTAAATTTTTTAGATTTAAAATCATGTTATGGTGTGTGACCGGGGAGAAATATATTGGCTTAAAAGTTATTTAAACACCATAATATTACTTATTCTTTTTATTTACAATAACATTAGCTGAAAATTTCCACTACAGTTAACTACAGGTGGTGGCATACATTTATTTTTTATACGTGTGCTATTTTGTAGAACAAAAAAAAATTGCTTTTCTGGCCGTTTTAATATTTTCTTAAAAAAGACCAAGAATGAAAACTTTAACAGTAATAGGCAGTTTTAATAAATAATATAGTAATTTGAATTGAATAAACCATATTTTCTTCTTTAAATTACTTTTAAATCAAATCTATTTTGCACGGTCACACACGTAATGCAAATATATTATTTTATATTAGACAATGTATAAGGTTTATGAACAAAATATTGCATGGGATAATTACCCAACATATGAGGGTACATGTAAAAAAGAGGGCTCAGTTTGCTTTTTTAAACTTCACATGAAATCAGAAAATATAAGGTATAGCTTATTCATAGTTTTTCTGAGTCACACACGTAACGCGACTTTTAAAAATGTATTTAAAATTGTAGAATTCTCCTATCATATAAAACTTGTATCACTTAAATTTGCCTACATGTTATCTAATATCACAGTAAAGTACACTAATATTTATTTTTATAACTTCATATAAATTTTTAGTGTTATTTACCAAAAATCACCGTGCCAAAGTCACACACGTAACGGTGGAATTGCCCTATTAAGGTATTAAAATTTAACTTCTACCTATTATTAAAATTTATTATCTTTATAGATTGTATTTCACCATTCCTTAAAGATAAACTATGCTATAAAGGTAAGTTTGAATCAATGTGAGTCACTAATACCTACGTTCGCAGTAGGTTCGGAATACCTACTGCAATAAATGGAATTGTATGAATGGTCCGTCATATCAATTCGTATATCATAATTACTGTATGTTCCACTATTGGTTCCACAGTGCAAACCGTCACGAGAAGGGATTGGGCTGGATATTATGAGGGACAAGAAGCAATTCTTCCTGCGTTGTTTTATCATCGTGAGTTATTACCTGACTTCTTTCATACTTGTCATGCATGAAGGTAAATGTTCTTCCTGGATTCGTTTTCATATCAAGAATAAAAAAGGATGAAAGGATTCCCTATTAATACCCGTTAGAAGAGAATAGCTAAAACGATTTTAAAGAAAATATAGACTTGTTTTAACAACAAAATAGTTAAGTTGAATAATATTAACTGAAAAACACAGCATACTGAAAAGAAATGTTAATATACAAGATACTATTATATGATTAAATACACAAACAACAGTCAATATACAGGGTGTCTTAAAAATAACTAACCCTATTCAAGGCCCTTTAGCAACCAATCCATTCATCGGAATTGAATGAAATTTTGGTGGAAGACGTTTTGAGGGTTGTGGACGAGAATGATACGGGGTGGAGCAGTTAAACTTAATCAGTTACAGTTAAAGTCAAACATTTTTTGAAAATTCCCGATCTAACCCTATTTTTTTATTCTCGCAATGCGATCTCTGATGTTAAAAAACACAAATAGCTAATAGATAATAGCACAACTAATTCACGAGCAATTATGTATATAAAAATTTGCATCTTACTTCCTTAATTAGATATGTGTTAAAAGAGACCATTCGTTAAATTCTTAGATTTTTTGTATCTTTGAATGTTGAATTGAAAATTTGTTATTCATATTCAAAACACGGTAATGTAAAAGAGCTTAGGGTCTCTCTGTCAATAAAAGAACGTTTATTATTTTCTCAAATTTTTGTTATTAATTACTATTTTTGAGCAAATTAATCAATATATCAATGTGCCCCAAGCAATGTATCCAACTGCCCCACCGGTGGGGCACCTTGATACAAAACTGATTTTTTACAAAAGTTGTTATTTTTTAATTTTCATTAAATTTATATTTTTTTCTAATTGATTCATAAAATTGAGTCATTCTTAGATATTTTTAGAAAAAAAAGTATCTGAATAAGTAATTTTTTTCTACTAAAAAATGGGTTTGAAATTTGCTGTTTCAAATAACCACACTTCACCTTATTCTCTAAAAAACCTAGTAATTTACAACCAAACATATTCATTCATAAAAGCATCAACAAAGGAAAGCCAACCTCAAAAGAAAGGATTTGTTACACTAGCGTCATAAATATATTTTTAGACTGGAATGAATTCATATTCTAACAAAGACTTGTGTATACCTTATGTATTTGAAAGAATGAGAATGAAATTATATTTTTTTACAGTCAAGAATAGTTATTTTAATGTTGTGTTTGATGTAAAACTATCTATTGTGTGTCATAGAGTTTTGTTTAAAATACTTCTAATCCAATCATTACGTTCCACAAAAGAGAGGAAACACTTTCGAAACATAATTAACTTTGATGCTATACAATACATTGTATAGTGTACGACAGTGAAAAACACTCGAAGAAATATATCTGTACAACAGTTTTTACGGCTACTATACCTTAATGGCAGAAAAGACAACCCTAAATTCTTTTTGAGGGCACAATTTCAGTGAAGCATAAGATTTTAATATTGCACCTGCTTTTCTTTATATTGTTTCAAAATGTATATTAAGTTCAATAAAATCTAATTATAATGAGTAAACTAAGAATTTTCCTAATCAACTTTTAAACTAAAAATTTAATGTTAACACGTATAGGATGAACTTTTATTACCTGTTATTATGTTTTACATGGGTAATTTATGAATTATAGGAATTTTATATAACAAATGAACAAAAACAAGTAATATTGAACTAATTATAAAAAGCAGCGTATATTTGAAAACTAAGTAAAAATTTGTAAGAGAAACTGTCAATAAAATTAGTTTAACGGTTAACTTTTTTTATAAACAAATTATTTTTATAAAAATTTTAATTAAATAATTAATTTCTTTGCCCTTTATTAATCATTTATGTAACTTGAGAAAGTATTTTGTGTTTGGCCGTTCAAAATCTCAAGTTAGATGTCATATTTGAGATAAATTCTTCAGATTTGTCACTCTTTTTAATTGGTATTTATTGAAGGTTATTTGATTTGGAAACTGTCACCGTGGAAATCTTACACCACACTAATTCATTTGGATAAGAATGTAATAATAATTTCTTTTAATTAATATTTAAAAATTAACATTATTTTTAAATTAATTCTTGCACTTAGCTATTTTTATCATCGGTGTAATCCAAGATTAAAATAAATAAGAAGACGAAGCTCGTGGTCAGCAAATGTCTCAAAGAAGATCAACTATGACGTTAATCGTTATTAGTAGATGCATGGAAAACTGTATATTCTTTTAGTCTCGAAACACTTTGAAGTGATGCTTTAAAATTTATGATGTTATGTTAATATAGTATGTATGAATTAATGATATTAAACTTTTATATTTGATTCAAAACAAGATATGAGTATATCTGATCTTTTTGTTAGCATAAGAGGAATTCAAATATAATAGCCTGCTTGTAAAAGGGGAAAAAAGTTATAATAATATGAAATTCAATAAGAAAATTTATATGTATACCTTCATTTGCGATTTTATACCAATTTTTCTTCTTCTTATTATTATTAATCCCCAAATGCACATATTGACCTTTCATTGTTATCTTCCGTAGACATTGCATAATTCCCATTGCCTAATACTCGGAAATAGACGTCTCTTAGACACTGACCAAATGATCGATTCAGAAAAACTCAACGAACGGCTATCTTTTTAGACTGGCGCCTTCCAGAATGACTTTGAATACCAATTAAAACTCGTTAAAAAACAGCAAACTAATTTCATTATGGGTTTGTTTTGTATGTAACACAAAAAAGCACATTCATTACTAGAAATCCAATGCACAACCTATCACTTTATCTTTGTTAAACTTGGTGCTTTAAAAATTTTATCAGTTTTATTTTTATGAGAATTGGTAAGAACTAGTTTTATTTGTAGTTAGTAGGCATATATGATACGGACTATGTGATAAATCCGGGCATTACTAATAATGGCCACGTATATTTCGGGCAATATGATAAATACTAATTGATAAATGCCATTGAATTTATCACATTGCCCGCCTAAACTTCGGGCATTATTAACAATGCTCGGTTTATCACTTTGTCTATAAAAATATAGACTAGGTTTATTTAAAATTTTTAATTTATAATCCCTTTCAGCAATTCTATAATTGCTATCAAACACTTTTTTAAAAAATTTAATGCATACTTCGAAACAAAATCGGAATCATTGTAAATGCCATAGAAGTCATAGAGGTTATAAAATTTTATGTTACTTTTAATTACCACGAAAAAAAATAAGCTTTTCACTCCAAGGTTGTTTATACTACAACTATGATTTAAGCTATATAATATTTCTTAGTAAATAATCATTACAATTTCATAACTTTTTCATTTTTAGTCAGTTTTGAGCTCAATATTCAGTTTTAAAATTTATTAAACTTTTTTGATAAAGTAAAAGTAATAAACTTTTCCCCAAAAAACATATAAAGGAATTTTTGTTAAGTATCACACTGAACGCATAAGAAAGCTCAATAACGAGAACTTTTAAAAAAAACTTGGTGTTTAATGACTTTTAAATGTTATTCTTCATACGTTTTAAAATTATTTGATAAGTTATAACAAAAAGATTAATTGATAAGAATAAATTCACACAAACAGAAAAATTTTAACCTCTTAAAAAAATTGATTTTTATAAATTTAAAGTTGTATTAATTTTTATAAAATGTATAAAAATTTCACATAAAATGTATGTATTTTCACAATACATACAAAATGTATAAAATGTATGTATTTCACCAAAGAAAAAGAACTCGAAGATTAATTTTACATCAAATTTAAAAAAATGTTCTCTGTTTTCGAACTTTTGAGCATACTATTTTAAGAAAAATATTAAGTTATATATAATTTTATAAAAAAATGTTAGTAACTTTTACATTCTACGAAGAATTAATGCTAAGGTCCAGATATTTATCTTTACACATAAAAATGTTTGTGTTAATGACTTTTTTAAGTATTACTTTGCAATTTTACAAGCATCATCCTATGTTTTAAGACTTACTTAACAGACCATATAATAAAGATATAAACTATCGGTAATTATTTTAAATCTTGTAATAAGTATCATTTTATACCTGTATGTCTTAAAATTATAGAAAAATTTAATAATTGAACACGAAACAAAGTAACATAGTTGATCCCAATCTATTATTTTTTAAATGAAGAATTCAGTTGGCTTTATTTTTAGTTATAATATATGTTATAAATAGTAATAGAAGTAATTACTGCCACACAATTAAATAATAAAAACTCACAGGTATCATTTAAAAGTTGTTTTTAAACATATGTATTTAAAATATGGTTTAATTAATAGTTTCTTTTCATCATATCATTTTTAAAAAATATTTTAGTCTCCGAATAAAGAAAAATATTACCAATATTAATGTGCTCTATTGATAAAGAGCTTCATAAGATTCTTAAAAGAATAAATTATTTTAAAAAATTTTTAAACTTTAAGTTATAAAGCCATTTTTAAATTTTTTAAAGGTGCATAAAATATAAAAAGGGTACAAAAATTTAAGACTTCATAACAATTTTTATTGCCTAGAATTGAAATATGTACGTTCAAAAACTGAAATCTTAAAATATACAATCCAGGTATTTTGAATCCTTATGTATAGATATGCGAGTTGAACGAAAATATACAGGGTGTTTCAAAATTGCGTTGCACGGCTTTTATTCGGAACCAGCGCCTCCTAGGGTCATGGAAGTAAGGTCTACCCCTAGGTTAGTGACCCTGGAGAATCTAATGAGATTACTTACAGCGCTCCTAGCGGCGAAATTAAAAAGTTAAAAAAATTAATTTAAAAACTAAAAGAGATAGAGTAAAAAGTTCAGTACAAAAGTTGTTGCCAAGATCATAACGAACTCAAGTAAAAAAAATTCATCAAAATAGCTTAATTATTCGAGGAGATATTCACTGTTGAAAATGGCACTTTTTTGAGTGGCGAAAAAGGGCCCGGCCACAAATTTAGAAACGCTTTCTCCGTCATTATCGTGCGGGAGTTTTAAGCTTGACAGTGACTGATTTGATGGATCAATCGAAAATAATGCTTCAAATTTTTTTAAAAAGGAAAGTCCAAGCTTGGACATTTAAGAACTACCACGATCAGAAATCGTTACTTTTGCGAGATAAATGTTTACTAAAACGGGTATTAACGATCAATCGCTAATCGAAGATTAATTAGAAATAAATATTTCGAAAACAGTTGACTTTTTAATGTTTTGCATATTGGTAGGACACAAAGTAGGAGAAAAGGAAGAAATTCACAGTGCAAAATTATAATTTATTGAGCTTGCTCAAAAAGATTACCATGGGCAACAATACACTTTTGTGTCCTTTCAACCATGTTAGAAAGCACATTTTGGACCATATGGGGTGTGACAGTTGCGCAACTGTCGATGATGCGGTTTTTTAAGTCCTGGAGACTCGTAGATGGCGTTTCGTAAACTTGATTTTTCAAGTGACCCCAAAGGAAAAAGTCGAGTGGATTAAGATCAGGAGATCTTGGAGGCCATTCAATACTCCCACCATACCCAATTATCTTATTGCCAAATGTGTCTTTGAGGAACTTTTGAATCAGATGTGGCTTGTGCGGTGGAGCGCCGTCATGTTGGAACCAAAGTGATGGTAACAGTGAGAGAGGAATGTCTTCCAAGAAATCAGGCAAGATATCCTGCAAATTCTGAAGGTACTTGTTTCCATCCAGCGAACCAACGAAGAAAATTGGTCCAACTAGACGGTCCCTCCAAACACCGCACCACACATTTACTGACCACTGTACTTGATGTCTAACACTAACTCCCCATGCAGGATTTTGAAGAGCCCAAACATGAGTGTTATGCCTGTTAAAGATTCCATTGCGATGAAATTTTGCCTCATCGGACCAAATGATATTTTTAAAAAAGTTTGGGTCACTTTCCAATTCATTAAGTGCCCAATTGCACCAATCGAAACGTCGTTCCTCATCTCCTTGTAGCAATCCTTGCTGTGGTGTAACATGGTAAGGATGCGCTCCATTCTTGTTCAAAACCCTCCAAATTCGACTTACTGGTAAGCCAGTCAGATCGCTCATTTCTCTAATACTGGTGTGAGGATGGGATAGAGCGTATGCCAGTAAGTCTTCATCTGGTATGCGATTAGTAGAACGTTGTCTCATCGAATAGTGTCTCCTAAGTCCTAAGAACGCTTCCTGTATCTTTAAGGCGCTGCACAACTTTCCTGATAGTCGCTGATGTAGGATGAGGATCATTTGGAAAGCGATCAGCAAATACACGTGCAGCTCGAACCGAATTCCGTAGAGTTTCTCCATAGATGAGAACCATTTCTAAATACTGAGATTTACTAAAAGTCGTCATGTTTGAAAAATAAATGACGTGAAATTGCTTTATAATTGAGAAAGAAATCAACTTCAGATTTAAGAACTATAATTTCCTTTCTCTCATCTGAAATAATCAGCACGCTTGTCAAATTCAAGTGACGTTTTCCCCTCAGGCCAATCTAAGCGCTCGCTGACTGAATAACCATATTCGAAATTATACTACCTTGCGGCAAACAAATCAGATCCCTCAACGACAATCCCTATCAATATGCAAAACATTAAAAAGTCAACAGATTTCGAAATATTTAATTCTAATTAACCTTCGATTAGCCATTGATCGTTAATACTTTTTTTTATTAAAAATAATTTTCGATTGATCCATCAAATCAGTCACTGTAAAGCTTAAAACTCCCGCACGATAATGACGAGAAAGCGTTTCTAAATTTGTGGCCGGGCCCTTTTTCGCCACTCAAAAAAGTGCCGTTTTCAACAGTGAATATCTCCTCGAATAATTAAGCTATTTTGATGAATGTTTTTTACTTGAGTTCGTTATGATCTTGGCAACAACTTTTGTACTGAACTTTTTACTCTATCTCTTTTAGTTTTTAAATTAATTTTTTTAACTTTTTAATTTCGCCGCTAGGAGCGCTGTAAGTCATCTCATTAGATTCTCCAGGGTCACTAACCTAGGGGTAGACCTTACTTCCATGACCCTAGGAGGCGCTGGTTCCGAATAAAAGCCGTGCAACGCAATTTTGAAACACCCTGTATACCTCTCTTAGAAGACTTCCGCACGAATATTCATTGATGCAATTACCTACGCAAATCATTATTGTCTTCGATACAAAAAAACCCTAATGTTTACGGATTTCGCTTTGTTTTTAGCGCCTTTTCCTATCCATTGGTGTTGTATTTGACGTCAATTTCGCCACTCCCCTCCTACTCTACGTACTTCGTGACGTCACGCTCCCTGAACCGATATAGCCTCGACTTCAGATCTTTCGGTTCTCTCAATTCTTTCATTCACCGTCAGCCATCGAAACGGTCGCTTCGAATTTTGAATCCTTCGCTTTCTAAAGAAACAAGCCCCCAATGCGTGAGTTTCATGCTGTTTTTGTTTTTGATTTGATCTGTCTGCTTTGCTTGTAGGTTTCGTTTCGTTTTGCGATTCCGTTTTTCGTTTCAAAAATCGTCCGTGTTTTGTACTGTTCAGCGCGTTTTCCGTGAAAAGCGTGGGATGTTTGTTTTGACAAGTCAGCACTTATAACACGTGTTGAAATGTGTGTGGACGATTCATCACACTGCACAACTTTTTAAATAAATATTAATTTTTCCAAAGGAAAGAAAACATTCCTTTAAAATTTTCCTAAGTAATGAGAAAACTTGTAATTTTCTAATTAATATTAGCGCTCTGAAAATCTGAAATATTTTTATATTTTATTCTATAGAATCGTAAAAAGATTACAATTCATTACAATTCCTTCCCTCTATTCACTTGATATATTTTACAATATAATGAAAAGTATTCCTTAATTATTTTTGATATTATGACTGACAGTATAGGAATAGGATGTCTTGTTAATTACCAAAATTGTAAAATAAAAACTGCTTCATTGTGGAAATCGTATTTTAATTGAGGAAATTGTTTATTAGTCATTAGTTTTTCCGTTATTGACAGTTAGAGTCTTTAAAAACTCGTTAACATTGTAAATGTTTTCGGTCGTTCCTATTATATTTGACAATCTGCCAAAATATGGATTGAAGATTGAAGTACGAGTTGCATTTTACTGTGATAGAGCAATTGAGGTTTCTGTGATTTAATTCACCTAGAAAACTAAAATTTTAAAATTAAATTTCAGGAAAAAAATTTTTTAATACAATTACAATTAATTGTAAATTATGTAATAAATGTCCTTGTCCTTAATGTAATAAAAAACATTACTAAAAAAACTTGCCGACTTATTTATTATTTTTTAATGAGCGAATATCCGTTTTAGAAAGCCCTGAACTTAATTTCTAATCTTGTTGTTTTAATGAAATAGAAAAAAAAAGTGTTAAAGTGAGATAGAAGTGATTAATATGGAAAAATGTATCCCTATCCCTGTGAGGTTTCCTTAAGATTTAATGTTAACTTCGTTGCTTGATTTCTTTCTTAACATCCTTGCCCCTCATTTTTGATTTAAAATGTAAGAGGACGGAGAGTGATAACATTATAGAAAATGAGACAGAGAAGGGGAATGATAGATATATGAATAAAGAGGAAAACGTGATAGAGAAGGAAGAGGAAACCTTAATATTTCCCAGACAATAACTAAATCCCTTGGAGTTTCTTAGTTTTTTAAAACTTTTATTGGATTATTATTTGCTTACTTTAACTAAGCAACAGTGGAGAAGACCTGAAGTGTTAGACAAATTTTTGAAACTACTATGGAACATTTAAAATGCAAAAAAAAATTAAAAAACTGGTATTAGTAGTTATTTTATTAGTATTTAATTGCCAATATAGCTCGTGAACCATTTTAAAGGGCCATTCATCTCTTTTTAATTAATTTGTATATTAATCTGCAATTATATATTTTTTAATCCTTTTATGGCGAAGGTAAGTTCTTGAAATCGTAACCTATACCGCGGTTGGAGAGACTTCTTGTACATTCTGTGTGTTTAGGGTTTTCTGGAAGGTTCTTGAGGAAAGAACCATTTGTCACGTCTCAATGAGGGGGCTCGAGAGGTCTTGGCGGGGGGTTCATAGAATGGAGGAGCCCGTCAAAGGAGAGGCTTTCGCGGGGGACCCTGATACGGGGCCCCGGTGCTATCTATCGTGCAGTGGATTACGTATTCGTGTAAACAACTCTGCCCCTTGAGTGAAATGTACTATCAATGGGGGAATAGATATAGGCTTTTTTTCTTGGAATTTCCCACTATCTTCGTATGTTGTGTACCGTTGGTAATTCGTGAGGGTATAATAGAATTAGATGCAAGAGTCTAGCAAAAATAAAACTGTGGGAGCGTTAGGCCGCTTATTCGAGATATGCGTGGTGTCTGGCGAAGGAATTAATGGCTCCATCGGGAGTTATGGAGCTTCTGGCTCGAGCCATGTATTAACGACTCCCGTATATATAATCTGAAGCTGCTAATTCTGCCTGAGGCACAGAGAAGGAAGAGGCATAGCTTGAAGCTATCGTACTTAAAAAATGTGATGTGATAAAAATGTGCGTGATTTAGAAGTTTTTGATGTACTATTTTTTAGAGGCAAAACGAAGAAGCAATCTTCAGGAAGTGTAAGTTCAGCTTTGGAGACTTGTAAGGTGTCCGTCTTTTCTCTGTTAAAAAGAAAAATCTACCTATATTTATTTTCGCTTTCTTTAAAGGAAAAATAATATTGATTGCAATATTAGAGTTAATTAGAGTTTTTATACCAACCTACTCAAGAACCTCTTTGTGGTTGTCTCCAACCACTAAGTCTAACCACAAAACTTTCTTGGAAAGTATGCCATTGCGCTCCTCTCCGTCACTTTTCTTTCCTTCTCCTTAATATACTAGTTGGACATGATGGACGATATGTTGTTAGAATTTCTGCATAAAAAGTTGTTAAAGAATTTACATTAAATGGCTTAATTTGATGAACAACATGAACATTATCCACGGTGTTGCATTATGCACGGTAAAGAAATTAGAATTAACATCTCAAAAATGTAAGTTTTCTTCCAATGGGCACTTGGAAGTGATGAGTGTTAAGTATGTATTTGACCTGTAAAAACCTATATTAATTAATGAAAAATGAAACTTTTTCTAAATCTTCCTCTGCTTCTGAATAATATGTTCTACATGTGAGGTGCAAAGTGAAACCAGACGAGAATCGCGTACCCAGCTGTTGGAGAGGGTTGGTAAACGTTATTTGCACTGATGTCAAAGCCCTGCTAGTGAGTCATCCCTGCCACTTGTCCAGAAACGCCAATGCAAACATGCATGACGAATTGATCTAGAGAAGCACGTTTTGAATAATTAAGGTTTCGGGCACGAGGCAGGAGCTCAAAAAGGAGCTTTGTTCACCTGCTAAAAGAATGCATGTAACAAAATGTGGAAATGAGTGACAATCATCTGCAAGTTCCCCATATATCACTCCCTGCTCTCTGAGGGAAGTCTTTTTTGAGACTGTCTGATTTCACCATTAAACCTTCAACAAAATTTAGGGAACAACCTCTTCACCTTTCTATTTCTATTCTTCACCCAGTTCTATTGTTATTTGCACATTTTCAATATATTTTTGATCATGACCACTACCTTCCCGCGTACTTCCGTTAAAACATATTTCTCTTCTCATATATCTCATTTTTCTGTAGGTAGTTTAATACTCTTGAATACATCAACTGTTTTTTTTTATGCATAGCTAATTTAGTTTCGGCATCAGATAGGTCGTATGTGCTTTTTAAACCTCAAGAAATTTTATGATCCATTTAGCATTGATTTCAAGTTAAAATATCCTGAAGACCAGTAGTCGAAGTCAGAAAATGGTACAAAATTTAACTTCTCGTACGATAAGACTATATAATTACTTAACATTTTCATGACATGATAAAAGAAATTCTCTACTGAAGAAAATATCTCAGAAATCCTTTAATTTTTATTCGGATTTGGCTTTTCTACCTCACAAGGCTCGAAATGGTGGCATTATACCATTGAGCTCGATCCTTCGTGTGTTATTTCTCGGATTAATGTACACATTAAACCCTCCATTCTCGTGTATAATCCAGAGCGTTCATGAGAAGGTACACGTGGTGAGTTGCGGATTCACGAGGTTTGTGGGTCGGTCCAACATTTTGTGATCCAGCCTTGAGTCTAGCCTTCAGTGGACATCCGGGGTTCGCTTGCATAACGGATCGTCTCTTCAACAAGTTGCTTCCTCAGAGACGGAATTTTCCAGAAGGCCGATGCTACCGTCATCGGGCCGGTCAGACGAAAGGTTAGGTTCAAGGCCCTCTCTTTGGGGTTTGTCCAGGACGAACTTTCTAGTGTTCGGTATATTGAGAACATCCCGTTCCGAACTCAAAGGAATTAGCGGACCACTTTGTATAAAATATTATCATTCACGGACCTCCTCTATCTTGTATCATTTAAAACCGTTTCAGAGTGTCAAAATTCGAAGGTGATAGTTCGTTACCTAATTACAAATACGAAAATAAATGTGTTTTAATTGTCGTCCTTCAGTAGATAGTGATGACTTTTAATTATTTAAACAATTTTTTAGTCAAATAGAAAATGCGATAGAGCCACTGAGATAATCATCGGAACGGATTTTATCAACCTTCTTCTCATTAATCGCAAAATTCTTTCTTCTTCAGCATCCCTTCGCTCTTGAGCCTCTCCCTGTCCCCGCTGTTTAACCTTTCTTCTATTCCACATCTTTTTGTTCCTTAGCTCCTCAGTAAACCTTTGCTCATTTAGTACCCCTGCTCTTGAACATCTCTCCTCTCTTCAACATTTTTTACTTTGATACCCAGATATCTTAATTTATCTAGGGCACTCCTAATATTTTTTAATTTAATTAAACAAGTTGAGGACCATTGGTTTAGGAACCTCCGAGAGTCGACCCTGGGGAACATTGATTCTGACCTTTCAGTTATGTTACTTTTTAATTATAGTTGGTATAAACTAAATTACTCATATAAATTTACTAATAACTTATTTTATGGGCGATACTAAAGTTCACGCCTTTGTTTTCCATTGCTCTTGTCGAAACAACTTTTCATATCTTGGGCTTTGCACTAAACAAAATATACTCGAACTCAAATTTTCAATTGGTGGTAGAAGGTTCGTCTATTTCGAAGAAATAAAGAAGAAGAAAATTGATAAACAGGAATAAGGAATGGAAGATAACTGTTTGTTCTAAGCTTCAAAACTGCATATCAACGTTAACTTATTTGTTAGGAAATTGAAAATTAGTTACTAAAAATTCAGGTATTAACTTTGAGCCATTGATAACCTTTTACAAAATCTCAAAGTTACAGCCATTTCAGTCTTCTACAGTTAATGTTTTTAAAATTATTTTATCCATTTTTAATAACCTTATATGTCATCCAATCATGTCAAATAGAAATTTGAATCTATGCATAACTTACTTCTTATACCCTCGCCACTTCGTGATCAGTTTTTAGGTAAAACCGCATCGGGCCCCACTTGGCTTCTCTTTATCCACCGATTTTTTCTTTAACAGAGGCAACGGCTGGGGACTGACTGCATCCATTACATTCAGGTTCAAGGTGAGGTTGAAGTGTTTAATGGGAAAATTGCGTGACTGCTGTGTTTTAGGTGCATCTGCCCAGGTAACTGTTTTTAAAGGCTGTTTTCTGCAGCTCTGGGTTGTTTCAGTGTAAGTGCGGACTGACTGAAGGTTTTTTTTCGTTGGAAACGAGTCTTGTTGAAACTTTTTGTACTGTATTCAATCTAGTATTTGGTTAAAACATTTTTAGAATCGTTCGATATAAATCCTTCCCTATAAAAAGAGGATTTTTTTTATGTGGACTCTCGACTTTGTTACATAAGCAGTTTTTTTTTTATTTAAATTTAATGTAGCCTTTTCAGAACCTGAAGGACAATGTAATATATGTAGGATGGGTCAAAGAACTAAATGTAAACATCATGATTAATGTAGATACTTTTAAAAATTAACATTTCACGACCAATGTGAAAAGTTGACCCTAAAAACCATTATTGTAGATAATGGTTTTTAGGGTCATTTTTCATCTCCCTTATTGCATTTTTACTTACTCTCAATATTTTTATCAAAACTTTCACTGTCAATTTCAGCCGACTGAAATTCTCCTATAAATAAAGTTCTTTCCACAAAATAGGTAAATTTTTCTTGCCTACATGAATGATAAGTGCACCAGTACGCGAGCAGTCACACAACTACGTACACATAACTTTCTTGTACATTGAAAGTAAATTTGGACTTTAAAACAAATCTAACTTTAAACTTTAGGAATCCTCATTTTCAAAGGTCAATCTACATGTGGGCGGACATTATACTGTGCATGTGTGGGCGTTGATGATATTGGGTTTAAACAAGGTAATTGGAACGGGGAGGAGGCCTCTTGGGGAAATAGGCTTTTTACCCAAATTGGTATTACGAATAGGTTTGGTGAGAAGTGCTTTGGGCACAACAATCCACCACCGTGGATTTACTAAGCAGAAGATAGAGTTGACGTTGTAAAGATTTTCGAATTATTGAAGTGTCATTCGAAAACCAGTTCTTAACAGGAATTATAAAAATAAAGATATCTATCGATGACGCTTGAGTCATCATTGAATCTGAAACTTATCAAAATTATGTAATTTAGTTTATCTAAAAAAAGTTACCCACCAGTTTTCACTGCACAATGGAGACTTATCTCGAAAGTTAAATATAGCTTGCTTACTTTGCTATTGAGTACCCTTCAAAATTTCTTTGGTAAAATTATTTGAATTAGAAGTACGCTTAAAGTCGTACTCTCTATTATGAAATTCAATTTAAAAGGGGAATGAGATTAATTACTTAGAGGTTTTTTTTAACCAACTGCAGTGTGGTTATCAGTGTGGACGGAATGGGATGGTTGTTTGCAGTCCAGCGTTTCAGTTATAAGGGTCAGAATTTTTAGAAAAGGATGGAAGAAAGGAGAATCGTCCTCAAAATCAATTTCAAAATGATTTCAACGACTTCATTGTAATAAGAGTCCTGCGCCTACATAAAATCCCCTACTCTTCAGTTTTCCACCGACATACCCGAGTAATTGCGGGCAAGGCAGGCACCCGGGCAAAGAACCTTTCTCCTCCGCCGCCACGCGCATGGGGGTCAGCGAACTGGCGTCTGGGTCCGTTCACTTCACTTCCCCACCTGCTGCTGGGTTCAAGGCAGCGCAGCGCCCAAGGTCTCTGCCCGACAAATAACAACAGCTTTGTTGGTTGAGGTGACCCGGGCCACTAGGGAGCAGCCCCAAATCTCCACTGCCGAAGATGGTTTCTGACGCCTTGATCGGGGGTCGTATCCTTATCCAACAATGTTCGTGGTATCCCCTGTCTTTCCATCTTCTTTTTTCTCCATCCCTACTTTCTCAATCTTCTCTCTCTCATCTCTCTATCAGCCCTTTTTCTCTTTGCTCCCTTCCTTATTCTTTCCTTTCCTCTTTCCTACTTTTTCTCCTCTTCTCATCTTTCCTTTCCTCTCTCTCTCCATCATTCCATCCCTTCCTTCTCTTCATCCTCTTTTTTCTTCTTCCCTACTCTCTCGATCTTCTTTTCTGTCCTTCCATACTCTCTCCATATCTTCTCTCTTTCTCTCCTTCCTTCTCTTTTTATTCTCTAACATCCCTAGAAATAATTCAAAGCTACATGATTACTTTTTGTAACCATATTTTAAGCGTCGTCGTATGATTGTTGGGCCAATTCTTTCTCAGATTTGCTTAAGACAGTAGATTTACACTATCATAATTTATTGGTTGATGCAGAAATTCCAAAAAAAGGGATTTTTGTCTGATTTGTGTGGGGGCGAGAACGTGATATGCAGACATTTTGAAGAGTGGAGAACTCAGTTGCATAGGAATGGGAAATTTCTTCGATCATATATCGAGTTATGTGAATGCCACGAGTCAGGGCGCAGTTTCGTCACAGAGGGTGACATTAGATTTTATTTATCGATTGGGTACCACTGAAAGACGCAAGACAGACAGCTAAAAATGGAGTGCTTAATATAATCGGGGAATCCCTTTAACTGATACACTTAACGAGAATAGCTCGATATCTAATCTTCATCAGCACATCTGATTACCGAAGGCATCGGTTTGACTTAAATGAGGAGTTTCTTCACATTTATGTATTAAATGATGAGTTTGCAAAATCTCATTTTGTTTACGTCTAGAATTTGTGCCTAGTAATTTAATTTTCTTATTTTATTTTTTTAATTGTCTGTTTCAGGTGTATCTATTAAACCTCTTATCTGTTACAATATTGTTTTTACAAAGAAAACAAACCAAAATTTTTTAGAAGAACCAGATTTTTCTGTTAAACACTCCTTTGCCATAAAAGTTCCACAAAAATTGAGATACGGTTTACATTTTTTACAAATTAAGTTGGAAAACCTTAAATTACTAGTATTCTTATGATCTTTCATAGTGGGTAAATACTACTAAGTTGATAAAAGAGCTTCGAGACTATGACTACTTTATCTAAATAATATAATCAGATATAAACGAGGAATATAGGTAAATTTTAAAACAATTTGTTTATCAGTTTCCTTATGTGTCGATAAAACTAAAAGATAAATCAAAATCGAGGCAGTGTTGATCTCATCTGCATATGTAACACTGAAATTCTCATGCATGCGAATTAACTCCAAACAATCTCTGCAAAATAAAAAAAAAAATAGTCCGGCTATCTTGATTCTAGAACTACCTGATACGGAGTGGTTAGATTGTTCCGCCATGTGCTATTCACGTGAAGAAATGCTTGTCTCTAGGTTTCAAACCTGTTGGATGACATCGCCCTTCGTGGTTAGTTATTAAAACTGCATTATAACGTTGACTATTTTCACCTTCAAATGGGAATTGATCTTTTAATTCGTTGCATGGGCATATTGTTCCTTGATTATTACGAGAATGTAGTAGTTATAATTTCGCAAACGTATTTAGTATTTTCAGGTCTACTCTTTAGTAGTAATTAAATAGATATTATAGGAGAGGAAATAAGGGATCCACCTGTCATGAGGAAATGCAAGTGATTTTAAGAGAAACATTTGGTGCTTTTTATTAATTTCATCTGCGAATGCTTAGCTTGAAAGAAACAAAGCTAATGTTGGGGTGTGACACCATTCTGAATTCTTAACTACAAAAGCATATGCTGCGTGGATAAAAATTCGGGTGTTATTTCTCGTAAAAGGAAATTCTGTAGCAAGAACGAAAAAATAACAATATGGAAAGTGTTTACTTCTAAAAGTTACTTTTAGCTCGATACTTTTAATTATTGAAACTTGGGTTTTTACTTTATCGAATAATTTTAGATGTGCATCAGTTTTCAAACTGAACCCTGTCTGTGAACCTATTCAAGACCTAAATTTACTGTGTCTTTTCTGCATAATTAAATTTAATCAAGTATTATACCAAGATTAATTTGTTTCCTTCACATTGAATGAAAAATCCCCTATGATGTGGCCAAAATATCATTATTCCTACGTTTAAATCTTTAAAGTGCTAGTTAAAATATTTCCTTAAATTTAACGATGAAGGAGGTAGAACGTTACCAACAAACAAAGCAGATCCTAAAATCTCGCCAAGCTGATATACCAAATATCAGTCAGCTGGTAATATTGCATGGCGCAAAAAAACAGGTATCGCCAAATTTGGCGTAACCTCGTACAGAGTAGTTGGGCCATACTATGTACACATTACATGTGTGTACTAAATGTGCTTTATTTTCACGAATGAAACAGTTCAGTGCTCGTGGATGATCCCATCGATAGCCAACAGCTTCGGGGCTCAATTGTGGTGATAATCAGGAAAAACCCTCTCGTCTCCTCGTGAAGGTCGTCTGCGCCCAACCTTGAGGCTCCCACTTCATTCCATCGTTTCTGGATTCGACGGGTTCCCGGTCAGTTTTGTTCATGAATGGGAATGCTCAAGTAGAGCAATTTGTGCGGACCTTGAAGTTCCAACGTCTGGCTTTGAATATCCTGATATCTCTCTCATTCGAGCCAGTTTCTATTGACAATCGTTTAGCTTGATCGCTATTATGTCATAACCCTTCATCGGTGAAAACCAAAGAATGACAATGGAGAAAATCTGGAGTCAACAGGCTTTAACTTTTGCCAATTTTTAGAGATGGGTATTTAGATAATTTATTGCAATTTAAGGATTATCAGACATATTTTTTCTCCATATATACACAAAATACAGCTAACCAAATTTTTTTTATGTAATTCTTGTTTGAAACAGAAATTTGAGCTCATTTTTTTCTTTATATGTGATGAATTTTAACTGTATATAAAATTTTTTAGTTTCTTACACTTTCGGGTGATATTTTTGTTCCTGCATGTTCATATGGGGAAGAGAATATGCGAGAAGATGCATTGTGCAAAATATCTTCTGAAATAAACTTTTACGAGTTCGAGAGTCAAAAATGTGTTCTAATAAGTGATAGTCATGTGACAAAAGGACAGTAGTTTTTCAGTCCCAAAATAGCTTCTAAATTAAAAAGATATTATAATTAGCTACCGCGGCGGAACCCCTGAGGAGAAAACTTTTAGGAAACCCCTGAGGAGAAACTTTTGGAGAAAAGAGAGCTACAGCGAATTGCGTCGGGATTGAAAAATTCTTCATTAGTTTGTCAATCCTCTCCACATTGTGAGAGTTGTTGAAAACAAATCGCTCACACAGGAAATTGCCCGAAACAATCCACGCAAGGACTTCTCTATACCATTGTCGTTCATTTTCCACTATAAACTTGATGGACAAGCCTCCCTATTGAACTGTCCTCTCAAAAACGCACAGTGAAAGAGAAACCATACCGCCCTTTCGGTTTCCCTGTATCCACTCGACAGGATGATTAGGGAGACGTTTATCACTGCTCTTAAATTCAAAAGGTCCTCCGTTCCGAGAAGCCTTTGTCTTTTCGCGGCCACAACATTGGGGCTACTACTTCAAGCAGAACTCACTATAGTTTCGCAAGGTCTTGTTCACTTTATTTTCGAAGAGGGAGGCGATAAAGGCTCTCTCTCTCTTTCGTATTCCTGCTCATGCGGAAACATAGAGGCCTATCGGAAAGGAGATTAGCAACGATGTTTCGTTCTTGACCCAAAAAACAGGAAACTTTGGTCACTCCGTGCGAACTGATCTCTATTTTCGGAGAGCACTATGGAAACGACCGAAAATAAAGCCGCTCTTTTTTTAATAATAATTGTCCTCGAGGCAAAGGACAATCTTTATTGCCAAAGCACCTTTCTCTATGGCACAGTTTGTCGGCGATATCTGCTTGCCTGCTGCTTATCAGGAGAGTTCAAGGGAGGGAAATGCTCGTCTGGAATCTTCTGAAAGCACCTCGGGGTACATTAATGCGCGTGCCTTTAAACTATTCGGTCGGAGGCTCTTTCAGGTGCCATCTTGTACAGTACACTCAAGAGAGCAACACGCCTTATTTTCTGTGAGGACACTTATCACCAGTAAGATATTTTTTTTTCTCAGTTTCTTTGAAGAAGGGGGAAATGTTAATTTGGGTAAAAAAAATCTGTTTGGAGGCTGGGAGAGGAAATCTAAAATCGCTTTTAGTAAGTAAAATATTGTAAAGAGAAATGTATAAAATTCGAGTCTGGGTTACTGTCTCGAAAACTGAAATTTCTCGACCCAATATCGACTGGCTGTCTCTTAGTCTGGATTCCATCCCTGTGGGAATTTATTCAGTCTATGTCGGTCCTAAGCATTATTTCGGTTTAATAGAAATTCTTGAATGTCTGGGTTGTATTATTATTGTATACGATATCTGTTTCAGCTAAATCGCTGAGAAACTCTTAACATTTGAATGCCGAAAAGTATTTTCTATTATATGTTATTCTGCAAGTTAGAAATAGGCGAGTTCAGTACGGCTTTTGGATTATATTGTGTATTTTCGTTAGAGTTATTTTGCTTTTTGACGGAAAGGACACAGGAGTAACTCCATGAGACACTTACTATATTTTCAATTCAGATGGCTTTTTGTCGTATCAATCGTTTCGACCATATGACTATACATTGATAAAAAACCTAACATTTTGACTCTATGGCAATCAATATCAAAATTATCGGCCGAATTTGAAATAATTGGGATTAACACGTGTCTGAACCGAGGTTTGGAATGTCTGGCGTCATGGGGAATTCCTCCTCCAACTAGAAGAGAGCCTGAAGCCATTCCGAAACGTGTTCAGGTTGGCAAACAAACCACCCAGCACACACGGTGGACCTTGATTCGGAAATCAGATGCAGAGTTAAAGGTTAAACGAATTAGGTAAATGGTTGTATCTCATTCACGCTTACGCCATGATTGTGGTTATACAACCGGAAACACCGGAGAACCTTGGTCCACACCTATGTCTCTCTTTGTGACAGGTGAGTCGGTGGTGTTCGTAATATTCCCCAGAATCTCTTCGCTCGTTGGGTTTCCTGCGGGAAGTGGGTCAAGCCCTCATTCCGTTTGTTTTGGTTCGGAGCTGGTTGTGTTTTGGTTTCATTTCGAACGCGTGTGTTGTGTGGTGAGTATGTCTCTCTTTCTCTTCCTACTCTTTGTTTACTGCGCACAAATGAGAAGTTTTTGGGGGGTGAATTCTCCGAGTCCCCTAATTCGGGCTGGGAGAGGTTAATTGTTGTAGTTGATTGGAACGTTTTGAAATCGGGGTTACCAGCTGTTTCCGAAACATCTTGTTGAGGTTTTTTTTTGAAGGAAGCGTGAAATATGGAACGCCTAGTTTCGCATTTGCTGGTTTGCTCCTTCCTCACATAGAAACAAATGCTGGAAATTCTACAATTTCGAAGTTTTATTTGTTGACAGTTAGAATAGAATTAATGGAGAATTTACCAGAATTGAAAAATATCTGATATTTCACAAAAACCTTAAATTGTTGGAAAATTCCAAATGGTGAGATGCACGTGCGTAATTCTATCTATATAAGAAAATTATAGGTTAAAATCTAAGGAAACAGCATATTTGTGATGTTTATTTAAGTTTCATTTAAATTTTTATTAGCTGTCATTATTTAAATTTAATTTAATAAATTTAATCAAAAATAAGATAATTAGTAAATATTAAATGAAACTTAAATAAACATCACAAATATGCACAAAATTCTAAATTCTCATAAATTCTATTCTCCAGGTATTTCATTTCCTACTTGTGGAGCTTATTTTTGAAATTTCCTACGAATAAAAGAAATGAATTTATAAATTTTGAAAGCAATGAATTTAAATGTTTTTCATTGTAGTATATGCCTGAAAAATAATTCCATTTCTGCTCACATATTTCGAAAAAGAGAAAACATGTTTATTCGCAAGTTTTAGCAACTCCTTTTATTGGCCAATCTCTTAGAGAATTTCAAATCTGAAAATATTAAAATCTTTTGAAACTTAAGAATTAAGTTTCTCCATAAAACACATTTTGGTGGCTAAGTACACAATAAAGGAAAAACCACTTTAAATTTTCGTGGAATATTGTTTGATTTAATATCGTCAGCATACCCTCCCTATCTAGGATATTTCGCCATTCAATAAGTAAACAGAACAAACAAGCCACATACTTTGAAAGAATCGGGAATGTAGCAAACTAAATTTATTTGGAAGCTCTTTCAGGTGTCTGGATCTATTGGGAAAGGACCTTAGTGGCGTAACGATTATAAATATTGTGTTCTCTCTTCAAACCTTACCATGGGCGTGTAAATATTTATTTCTGTCCCAGATACACGGAAACGAGAGATTTGACAAGGAATTTTCCGCAACTTACAACGCGAGAGGTGATTTTGTTGTGCAAAGTTATATTTTAGCTGTATATCTAATGAAAAGGGAGGAAAACATCGTATGAAACGACAGTAAACAACGTATTGCCAAATAAACGAACGTGTGGAAAGTGTTGGCTAAGAGGAAGTGTGCAGGTATCGAGAGTGAAATTTATATGTTTGTAATTTGTTTAAGTAGGGTATTGGGAAGTATTTATTAAGTTTTTTGTTTAGAAATACGAAATGTAGGTCAGGGTTCATTTCAGAGTATGTTATTTTCCATACGGCAATATTTACATTTGAATACAGGTGTTTTATATCAGGTTACAAACTAGGGTACGGCCCTCCTTGTTACTTGCACTTAGTATTATTTTTCTGAAAATTATTAGATAATTTTCCAAACATACGGTCATTTCATTATTGTAAAGTCTCATTTAAATGGGCCTTCTGGAATATTTAATTTATTTATCCGGCCAAGTTTCGTATACAGTCATCCCCTCTTCCGATCAAAACTAGGAAACTCCTTGCTTATCAACTATCTCCAACTCTTGAGGACCATTCATCACGCAAAAGAGAGTCTATGTAACACGTGGAGGGTGGCACTATGCTTTCACGTGAAAATCTATTCCGAAATCGATTTTTCCTCTATCATCCGCCAATGTAATCTGTCTGCTGTATAATCTGCCGTTTATATTTGTGGAAGTTATTTTTAGTGGAGTTTCTGCCGACGAAAGGTGCTCAGTCTTGTATCATCCCGAGAAACTTATTTCCCTACTGAATTTTTCCTTCACAAGTGCAGTTTTCGGATATTTTAAAATCGTTTTATGAACTGCTAACATCAAGAGAAACTTGGAATATTAACTTTTTATAGGTATGTGATTGGTAATTTGCTTTCTTCGATGTTCTTTATATCTGCTTGAGATTTGAATTTTTGTTTTGAATGGGACTGAAGTCAGTTCCTATTTTGTTTGATACATTTATTATTAAATGGCATTTTTTTTATAAATTTAGGAACATTTTTTGATTTACTCTCTGAGCTAAAGATGTATAATTATTGCTTTTGTGTTTTGTAATTTTGTAAAAGTAGAACTAAACTAAGATATGCATTTCTCTAACGAAAATTTTATTATGGGAAGGAGCTGCGGTCATAAAAACAATTTGGATTGCCAAGATTTAACAAATTTTTACCAGAAATGGACAAAAACATTTTCTTAACAAATCAACTTCTCTTTTACGAAATATTTTTTATAAGAGATTCAGAGTAAGCAGGTGGTTTGCTCTTTCGGTTCATTTGGTGCGAAACATTTATTTTCCAGTGTTGGTAAATTCTCCATCACATGTCACATACAATTAATTAATATCTCATGATTCCGCTCGTGAATAAATTAATTTTTTACAAGTTATTATTTTACTTAATAGAAAGTGCGTGAGAATGTATCATTCCACTGTAATTACTCAGACGCCGTGGGGTAATCGCTTGTAACAGCAACGCCGCCGCACGATTTGTTCGTTTTTTCTGCGGCTTGAAATGAATAGGTAGTTTTTTTTCTGATGGCCCTAATGTCGTGTGCGCTTGTAGCTGACGTCAGTCGTCGCTTACGGAAGTGGTTTTCCGAATTAGCGGTTGTTCGGGCGCAACCCATTGTTTCTTTCCCACACCCGTAACCTTTTTCGATCAGTCGGTAAGACTGTTGCGATTTAATTCCAAGTGTTTAGTTCTTTTTTTTCTAAATTCTGAATTTTGTTATGAAATCCTTTAAAATATCGAACAAGGTTCTTTATTGTTGCATTCCGACTAAGTTCATGCTACGTTGCACCAAAAAACGGGTATATATATTTTTTTAAGAATACTTGTAATTTTTGGTGCGACCTTTCAGGCATATGTGATTAGAGACCTCTTCCTCCAAGTTCGATTGGCAAGCGAGCGGAACAGACAAACCCTTAATTTAGTAATTTTAAAAAATATTAGAAAAAACAGGTCTAATGAAATATTGTCATAACGTTGTGTAATTGTAAGTATGGACTCTAGGCTAGACTATTCGATAATTGAAACATAGAGCACGTGTGAAAATCATGTGCGAGTAGATAAATGACGGATAAACAAAATAAGCCGTTTGAGATTTAATAGCCCAGTAATGGACCACGTCTAATTTTCTCCCTCATTAAGACATCTACTGCGACTTCGATTTTCCTTCAATCGACCCTTGATATGTATACCTGTTGGTGGGTACTTGTCACTCTTCGGAAGGTGAATTCATTCTCTAAATAAATATCTTCGGAACGTTCCATCATTTCCTTGTGAGGAAATGCATAGTCTAAAAATAGGCGCGATGTTTTCTTTTAATGTTTGAGGAAAGTAAGATGTTATTTAAAATCGTGAATGGCATTGTGCAAGACGGGATTTTGAATCGACCAATGGAAATGTCAAGTTATTCAGATGTCGAGAATCGTCATTTCTAGCAGAGATCTTAGAGTAGAAGTGGCCTTTACTCTTTACTCCAACCTTGTGTTTAACCATTTTTTACTCTTTTTTTTTTCTATTTTATGAGCCTTTTTGCTGTTTTTTTTACTCCGTCTAAAAATTTGATCGTATGATTAGTGAAAAGAAGTAACTTCAAGTTTGTTTTAATTAGATTGTTTTGAAATTGGAATAAAATAAAATCCTCATAAAACAGCTCGAGTCGTAGTGAAAACACCGGCTTTTATTTTGTCGATAAGCTATCACTGAGAAAGATATCATCTTTATCTCCTCTATCACTTGATTCTCATTCCGTTTTGGATAATTTTTGTTTGGAGGATTTTATTCCTTAAAATTTAAAGTCAAATCTCTCTTTAGAAAACTCAACATAAAAACTAAAAGGTAATAGAATATCAATACAGTACAAGGAGGGATGTGAGGGTGCTATTAGGCTGATTAAATCAGTATTCAGATTTTTAAGAAACATCACTACCACTACATGTGTTTTTCATTAAAACCATCTTGTATTTAAAAAAAATACGTAGCAATGATGAATTTTTTTATAGATTAAGGAAACACCTTTGTTTTTTTTTTCCGGTGAAATTCGGAGACGTCAGAGCAACGATTCAAAAATTTTTAAAATTCTCCTATCACTAATCATTAAATTTTGAAAAATTATTGATTCTTTTGGTGTTTTCAAATGTATATGTTACGCTTATTTAAAAATATAATTTTTTTTTACGTACTGAACGTTCGGGTACTGAAGTTTAAAGTCGAGAACAAGAGAAAAATTTGTAATTTTAAGATAAAATTAATTTTTTAAAATAATTCATACAATTTTTTAAAAAATATTCTGATTTACAGCGTGTTTTTTAGCGTAACTATTTTACTGTCCATCTATAGAATATTTGCTGACTTAAAAAAGCGTTGGGGAAAACATGATACCATGATGATATTAGTTTCAAGTACTGTGATAATAAATGTTTTTTTCCTGGTTTAGGAAATTATGGTTTTGAAACACCTTTATTAATCAGATTTCTGACATATATGGTGAGCTTCAGTACTTTAGAACACCACTTGATCTTTCAACGTGAGACCAAAGTACAAGGAGGGCCACGGTATTGCTAAATTTAAATAGATAAGCAATATAGCTTGGGACACTAAACCTGATTATTTATTATGTAAACAGCACTCGAAAAACAAAGTCCATCGATTGCGAAAAGACATATTTAGAAACTGAATTGTTCTCCAGGGATATATTTAGCTAGTGTTCGGCAACTAGTGGTCAAAAAGTAGTTAACTACCAACTACTAACTAGTCTGGGAAAATCTAGTTGCAACTAGTAGTTAACTATTTTTTCCTGGGACTAGTTGCAACTAGTAGTTAACTATTTCCCAAAGTAGTTAACTACTAGTTAACTAGTCTATTTAATTTCATAACCTATTTTTTGCCCAAATTCTAATACATCTTTCTTATCTATATCACAAAAAACTTTATGCTTCGCTCAAAACAGCGCTTTATTTATGGTTATAATATTTGAGTACTCTAACCATGACACTGCATAGTTATTAGGGTGGTATAAAAAAACAAAAGTCCGATTTTTTTTTCGGGGCATCCCCCCCCCCCAAAATGTGACCCTCGGTATAAAACTAATATTCTGAAAGTTTCAGCTCAAAAAAATAATATTTAGACCCCGCCCCCGAGCATCAAAGCTCCAAAAAAAAACTCGAAATTTTGCCCGTTTTCACCTATAAAATCCGAACCGGTTGTTGTAAAAATACAAGACTGGTATCATTTTGTAGATTATTTATTTAGCTTCAACGTTTTTAATTGAAACTTGTTTGTAGAACTTACAGATCAAACGATACAAGGGGTTTTACTAACTCCCCCTGCAATATCAATTTTTTTAAGGAGTGTCAGGAAATTCCTGAAAATGTTTCAGCTATCGTAAAATGGTTCAAAAACATATAAATAATGGTTATTGACTGCATAGGTGTAAAATTTAAGAGATTTACAATGAAAAAAATAATTTTTGTTCATACCTGTTAATTTTTTAACTATCCTAAAATAATTCAAATAAAATACGTAAATTAATTTTTTAAACTAGTTAATAAATGCATAAGGTGTAAAAGTTGACAAACAAGCAAAAAAAGTTCAAATTTACTAATTTTAACCCATTTTCAAAATTTTTCTCTTCACTGAGTTAGGTGTAAGAAGACTGAATGGTGTATTTCCCCACAAGATCGCCCTATTTTAGAAGTTTTGAGAGCGGTATTTGACTTAAAAAATGGGATCAACTACAGGACCTCCACCTGAAGTTTTTAAAAGTTTCAATTTAAAATGGACTTAAATCAATAAAAATAGCTACGGAAAAAGAGTTGATAAAAAGAGGCCAAGTTAAAATCAAAATGGTATCGGAAATGTTGGAAGCTTCATAGCTGGGCTTGATACATCGAACCAAATATCAATTAGAGCCCCAGGTGCCATGCATCTGCATCATGCTAGTGCTAGATAGATGACAAATGCCCTCTATTGAGTGAAAATTATCTTTTTCGGGTACGAATTCCCTCTAACTCTTACAGAGATAGATACATACCATTAGAAGTATTTGTATTACCTTAATAAACATCAAAATTAAAGTTTGGTTAAATGCACCAAAGAAATTTGCAAATATTTACGAAAAATATATGTAGAAGTATCAAGAGTTATAACCACAGTACCATAGTTTAAGAACTTGGTGTCTTAAAACCTGAGACATTTGAATTTTTGACGAAAGTTTTATAAAAGAAATTAAAATTAACATGCCTTTGTCTAATGAGGAATACTAGAGGAAGACTATAGTGAGGAAAATAGAATAATAAAAGTGAAAGTGAAAAGTTTCCATTAATCAAAATACTACCTAATAGTTTCAGAAAATTATCACGCAGTAGAGGGCTTTTGACATCCATCTAGATTCTAGAATGATGCATGGCACCTGGGGGTCTAATTGATATTTGGTTTGATGTATCAAGCCTTATAAATATTTGGCCCTTGGAATACTTCACTGTAGTCTTGAAAGATATTTCGGGTTTTTCAATTGTCCAGGTATAAGCTTCCAACATTTTCAATGTCATTTAATTTTAACTCTTGACCTCTTTTTATCAACTCTTGCTCCGTAGCTATTTTAATTGATTTCAGTCCATTTTAAATTGAAACTTTTAAAATCTTCAGGTGGAGGTCCTGTAGTTGATCCCATTTTTTAAGTCAAATACCGCTCTCAAAACTTCTTCTAAAATAGGGCGATCTTGTGGGAAAATACACTATTCAGTCTTCTTACACCTAACTCAGTGAAGAGAAAAATTTTGGAAATGAGTTAAAATTAATAAATTTGAACTTTTTTTGCTTATTTGTCAACTTTTACACCTTATGCATTTATTAACTAGTTTAAAAAATTAATTTATGTATTTATTTGAATTATTTTAAGATAGTTAAGAAATTAACAGGTAAGAACAAAAATTATTTTTTTTCTTTGTAAATCTCTTAAATTTTATACCTATGCAGTCAATAACCATTATTTATATGTTTTTGAACCATTTTACGATAGCTGAAACATTTTAAGGAATTTCCTGACACTCCTTAAAAAATTGATATTGCGGGGGGAGTTAGTAAAACCCCTTGTATCGTTTGATCTGTAAGTTCTAAAAACAAGTTTCAATTAGTAAGGTTGAAGCTAAATAAATAATCTACAAAATGAAACCAGTCTTGTATTTTTACAACAATAACCGGTTCGGATTTTATAGGTAAAAACGTGCAAAATTTCGAGTTTTTTTAGAACTTTGACGCTCGGGGGCGGGGTCTAAATATTATTTTTTTGAGCTGAAACTTTCAGAATATTTGTTTTATACCGAGGGTCCCATTTCTTGGGGGGGGTGCCCCGAAACTTTGGACGAAAAAAATTTTCCCCATGTTAACCTGGACCACCCTAGTTATAAATAGCAGTGTAATTTTTGTATATTTTGATAAAAATTTTAAATATTTTTGAAATTTTAAACAAAATTTTTTTTAAAGTAGTTGAAAATTTGAAAGTAGTTTCAACTAGTAGTTATTAAAAAAAGTAGTTCAACTACTAGTTAAACTAGTTTAAACCAAAAGTAGTTAAACTACTAGTTAACTACTAGTTGATCGGTAGTTAACTACTAGTTGCAACTAGTTCTAGTTAACTAGTGCCGAACACTATATTTAGCCTTTTACAGACGTTCGTGATTATGTGTGTACAAACGATCTACGCAAACAGTTCTATCCATCCATCCAGCACTGACGGCGAGGACGTCAAAAAGTAATTTGTTTCGAATGGAAATTCGAGAGGAATATAGAAGTGCCCTCTTTATAATACGAAAAACGTCCGGGAAAGAAACGGATTGGGAAAAAAAATTGGAACCTTCGGCTCACCTCGGTATTGTTTTCGGTGTTTTTTCCAAAGGTGTAGGTGGAACGAACTGTGGGTTATTTTTATTGGATGGAGAGAGCGTGTGTCGGAGAGGAAATCGTACGCGCGAGACGACGCAGTCCGTTTCCAGTGATGTCAGGCAGCGACCTAATGTTTTCATGCACGCTTGTGTGAGCGTGTTTTAACGCAAACGCGTGCATTATAATTTTAAAAAGTGTTTCTGTTGGCGTCTGGATGAATCAATTCACACACACAATTCTTTGAAGGTTGATTATAGGATGGTAGAATTTTCTTTTTTAACAAAGATTTTACCTTAATGAGATTTTTTGTCTTCTAGATGGAAATTAATATTTTAAATGGATGACTTAGAGGGAATTCTCAAAATTCCTTCAATCTCCTTAAATACTCTGTGCGTTCAAGGTATACGATAGTACTTTCGAATGTTTTTCCCGAGTGCCTATTACTTAAAATGAAAGAAATTTGTCGATGAACACTTAAACGAGCGTGAAAGATATGAATTAAAGAATAATAAAATCACAGCGTAGTTAAGAAAATCTGATGGTTTACACTGAAGAGCCAAAGCACTGGTACATCTGTTGTATATCGAGTAGGGTTCCTGAAAGCACGTAGAATGGCTACAAAATGGAGGAATAATGTCTGAAGATATGCGGGAGGAAATTTCGGAATCGGAATCCATTTTTTGGATAAATAATCAAGGATATTTATTTCTTTTCATTTCATTTCTGGCGCCGAATAGTAGCAGATTGAGGAAATTCCCAGCATAAATCCTTCTCCATAGGAAGGCCCAAATCCAAAGGGGATTAGGGATGCATGAGAAATAGCATCTCTGATATAGGTATAAAATTTGAATTTTCGGATATGATAATTTCAAGAGTATGCCTTGAATATCTAGAATCAGTTAAAACGTATCGAATCTCCGACATCGCTGCGGCCAAAAATGATCGTGAAAAACTGTACCACCAACGACGATTGAAGAGAACCATTAATCATGAAAAACGTGCAACTTTCTCATATTTCAACAGATCAATATTCGACAGGTGTATCAGTTTTTTGGGCTCTCCAGTATATTTGCTTTGCACATTTACGTGGTCAGAATTTTTTTCACCATTTTATATAATTTTTAAAAACTAAAGTTTCATTCTCTACATAAAGATAATTTTTCCAAAGTAATCGAAATCTTCTTTGATTATTAATTTGAGTTTCACTTAAAATCTATGTTAAATATTAAATGCCAATGAACAAATTAGTAATGCATACTTTATTTTTAGATTCTAAATTTGACAAGATGAGGTTCGAAATGCTTAACAACGTTAACGGCGAGCAACAACAGTTCGAAGAAAAGACCACTGCTGACTTAAAGAGTGAAGAAAGCGAAGTTAACATAAATCTCGCCAGTGACTTGTCAGATGTCCTGACTTTGGAAGGCCTTAGAAGAACCTTCAATTCATGCTCAAAGTAAGTCCAGATTGATGTTTTAAGAAAGATTTTTAACCCATCTTTCATTAAAAAAAACTTTTTAAAATTATTCTATTTTTCTACTTTTAAATTCTAATACGAATTGGATGTACCTGAGTTAAGGATTTTTTCTTGTGATAATTATTTTGGAAATAGTTATGAACACTACAGTTATAAGCAGTCAAGACCTATCAGTTTTAGCTATTTATAAATCCTTTAACAACCAATGCACTAAAAAACAATTGTGTAGGATAATTACATGTCGATGTTTGTGGCATGAATTAACTCCAAAAAGTGAAAGAAAAATAAAAGTTAATTTTTATAAATCATTATAATTTAAATTGTGAACAAGACAGTAAAATAAAGAAAAGCATCAAGTGCCTGATGAGGAAAAAAAAAAGAAAAATTTACGAGTTCAAGATTAGTTTTGTTTGATACTTCTCCTTGAAACTTACTCAAATATATTTTAATATTTCAATTATTAGTTTCTGTTTGAATGAATCTCAGTGATGGAGCTGAATGTAATATTTTGTTTCAATTCCAGTTGTGGTGTCAGCTGGTATGACAAACACATTAGCCTTGACTGTGCAGAATGTGGAGGATATGCCATGGTTCGACCTTGCCCGACATGTGATGGGCAGTGTGGAAGCATATGGAGGAGAGATGTTAAAGCAGTAAGTGTAAAATGATAATTTTTTTAGACCATGGAGATATTCCTAGCTACTTAAATCTAGTTCTGATGATTTAATTTAACAAATATCCAGAAATAAATTTTAAAATTTGGACAATTGTAGTTTATCATTTTTTATATTGTTTAAAATTAAGATTCTAATGAACTTTAGATTAATTAATTAATTTAGAGTAATTGTCATTAGAAATTAAGATTCTAATTACATTAGGTAAAAATAAATAAGCCACCAAGTTTTCTTTATGAACTCTTTAGTATTGGACTAAAAGGGAAAATGGTCTCTAAAAATTGCATGATTTCCAGGATTTATGATGAAATACCAACTAAATAACTTAAACATAGAAAGAAATAAAGTTACTTATAAGATTCATCTTGCATTAGAAATAGGAGTTTTATATATGCATAATTTAAGCTAGTTTATTCAATGTAGTTATACATCAATGTTGTTTTCAGTCTCATAACAACAAGCGTGCCCAGTGGAATGGTTCCTGTTCCTTGAACTGCCAGCGGCAATCCCAGAATCTCCTCGAATCTCAACGAATGATTGAGGATGCCAACGCAAATTTCCAAACTGGATATCACAGTATACCATCCCAAAGCCTGGTGAACGGAAACCAAATATGCCTGTAATCATCTAACATTGTAAACAATCATGGATGAATTCACATTTGTCTCCATTTGTCAAAAAACTAATTTCTCCAAGACAGTTAAGTATTTTTCTATATGAGTAAAGAATTATAATGAACAAATCCACGTTCCTATCTAGAATTGTTTATCCTAACTTGTTAAGTATTTTAAACCAAAATGGTTAAACCTAAGTGATAAGGATTGTAAAAATTGTTGACTGATATGGTGATTTTTAACTATGTAAATGTTTGAGATTGTGAAAAGTGACATCCAACCAGTATTTATTAATGTTTGAGGTAAGCCTATTATTTATTGCTCCTTAAAAGGCTGACTCAAGCAATCAAGATGTGCTCATTTTTAATATATATTTATTCATACTTAAAAATCTGTAACAAAATACTTTTCGTTCATAATAAACACTCATTTCCTTTTGAAGTGGTTTTTGTTCATTGCACAATCAATCAGTACACTTTCAGCGATTTTTCAAACAACTTGCTGAGGTCTTCTTTGGATTGTTCTCTCGGAGCTAGTTTTGTGACCCGATGCTAAAGAAAAAAGGTTGAGTTTATAATGAACCTGATACCAAAAGGAAAACATAAGTTTTAAGTGAGAGGTTTTAAATCCCTAAAAAATAGGGAAAACTATAGCTAACATTATATGATGTAACATTTTTATGCTTCATCTTAAAGAAAATTTGTGTTATAAGAGAAATAGCTTTTTTCTAAATCAATAGTTTTTACCTACTTATTACAAAATAATAGCTGTGACAGATGTTATAATTTCTTTCTGTTTAGAATTTTACTCAATTTTTATGCTTATTTAAGAGAAAGAAATAAAATTTTCAGGAAAGAAAGTTTGTAACAAAAGAATGTTTTTTACACACATTGGATAGAATCTTTTGGATGAATATGTTTGTGTTCTAAAAGTAATGTCTATAAAACTAGAAGCACAGGAATATAACCAAGCATCCACAACAGTTAACCTCTGATGATCATAGGACACAAAGTAAACCCCATAAGTTGTAATTTATCAATTTTTTTTTGGCATGTCTATCTTATCAGCCATAGTACAGTGAATTTTGAGGCATTTTATTTATTTTTATAGCAAAGCAGTTAAGTTCTTAGTTTATACAGAAAGTATAAATACTATCTAAAAATAGTTTTCAAGATAATATTTGAATCTTGGACATTTAACAGAAACTACTGCATGTTATATCATGGAATGAAAAGTTATGCCACTATGTAGAAAATATAACATTCCTCCAGGGTTTCAACTGAAGAAAGGTTTTGAATAATTAAGTTTGTTCTATCCTTCAAGCTTTAAAACATTCACACCAAACTTTATATAGAGATGCATAGATATCATGTTGAGATAATCTCTTACCTGTGGTAAAGTTCCTTCCACAAGTGCCGGGATATCACTAGAACTGAATCCCAATTCAGTAAGCCCATTTTCTATGCCTAAATCATTCATAAAGCTTCTCACAGCATCAGCAAGGATTAATCCTGCATCTTCTTGTTTGGCATTTTTCACATCTTGTCCTGAAATACCATTTTTTAAATTTACTAATCATTTAGAGATGAAAAATTACAATTAATAATGATCTGGGGATTATTTTAAAAGTTACTTACAATGAAGACAAAGACAAACTTATAAACTTTAACTATGGCTAAATATTTTTAAAATAAGAATATTTACTATTTTTATTAAATATATAAGCTGTTAAACAAAGAAAGTCACATTAAATGAATTACACTTAATAAATAACTCAATTTTTTTTCACAATTAGAATTCATGCATCATAACAAACAATTTTGAGTGTTGCAAGTTAATTAATTGATTAAATTATTTTAAATAGAATATTCAGTTGTTTTTAGAGCAATAGAACATAAGAAAAACAAGTAATTAAACCAAGGAAATGGAGGCATCATGATAATTTACTCTTAAATTTCTAAAGTTATTGAGTTTTAAGAATAAATTATTTTAGTTTTGTTAAGAATATTTTTTTTTTTAATTTTTGAAAGCTAAAAGTTTTAATACAATATTTATATAGCTTTTTACTGGAAATAAAATCCTCAAAGTATTGAGAACCATTGAGTTTTTAAGAAATTATCTTTAAATTAAATATAGTTTATATCAGATCACAGTTAGGTTTAGAGCAAGTAGTATTCAATTTTCAATTCCTTAACAAATATAATATTGATTAAACTATCCAGTTGATACAGAAGTTATAAGATTAATACTAAAAAGATTTTTTAAATTTAATAATTAAATTTGTTAAAAGACTAATCCTGAAGTAAAATAGTTATATACTTCAGGATTACAAAACACATTTCATCTAATAATACACAGTAAGTTCAATACATTCATTATGCATTGAATATATGTTATCAATATTTAATCAATTGTTTCAGTTTACCATTAATTAAAAGAATATGATTACAAACTTCATAAATTGGAATATCTAATCTTTCTTTTTTTGAACATGATAGGTTTCTACTATTTAAGGTGATAATTTCTATTTTGAAACAATCAAAAAATATTATTAATTGATTTTAATTTAATTCTAAATAACTAAGTAATGAGAAACAAAAACATTATAGGTAACAAGAAATTATGACTACAGGGATTTTTTTTAGATAAAATTTATGAGAATGTTGATTTGATTTCAGGACTAGTTCAATCCATCAAATGGTAGCACTAAAGAGACAGCTACCAGATGACAGTATTCTAGAAATTGTAAATGATGTCGAAAATTCAAGGTTTTACTTAAAGGCAGTTTAAACTGACAAGAAAAGAATAGAAGGAGAAAAATGTCAGGGGTCAACCACACAAAACAGATGGATTTGGAATTTGACATTTCTTTCCATATTTTTTATGGATATAAAACAATAAATCAAACTGGGTATAATCTAAATCTGATAAGGAAAATATTCAAACTAATATGTTAACATCTTTTGAAGTAATTGTGTTGAATTGAAAAAAAAAACTATAATATACAAATATCATATTATATAAATTTACATTTGACCATTGCTACTGAAAGACTAGATTTTATAATTTCTATAAAAAGTCAAGACATTTACCTAAAAGCTCTGCTGCAGTCAAGTGGCGCTCTGGGCAAGCTGCAGCGGTGAATTGGAAGACAGCAGGAGCTGTGATGACCACAGAGAGACCGTGGGGCTATTTCAAAAGATATATTTTTATAAAAAATGTTTCAACAGTTGCTATTATGCAATACCTTAACCATATAAAAATACTCTTTATTTTTTTTGGTTCAAAACTTTTTTTTCAAAGTTTTTCTAAAGTTTATTTTTTTAAAATCAGCTTGGAGTTAACTATACTTTAATATATTTTTTGTTGAATAGAATAAAAAACACTGTTTAAGTAGTATTTTAAATAACTAAACTTACAATTATAGGATGATCACAGTTGTACTCAGCTGCTTTGTGCTTTTTAACCAAACCAGAGATGGGATATGACATGCCATGGCTGTAAAAAGCAACACTCGGATTTAGGCTACAAATTATAGATAGATTTAGTAATTATACAAATATTTAGGGTATTTACCATAAATGCACACCAGCATTTCCAAAACCTATACCAGCAAATGTACTAGCCAAGTGCATTTCAGATCTTGCTTCATAATCATCTGAATTCTTAACTGCTCTGTAAAAGATAGAAGAATCCATAACAATCAATGTATAAAATATTTTATATAACATTAAAAGTAAGTTAGTGTGCACATATAAATACTGACAAAGAGAGAAATGTGCAAATATTTATTTATTTTTTTAAATATAAATTGAAATTAATGGTCACTTTTTGGTCAGTAATGTGCAGATGAAAACTAAATACAATTATAGCAACAATATAAAAAATGCATGAATAAAATTAAGTACAATTAATATGGCAATTTAGCCTAGCTACCAACTCATTAAAAGTGACTTTTAGGCATAATCCTTATTAAAAATTTGATTGATTTTCAAGTTAATTAGAAGCACAGAGAGCAACTAGGGTGGTAAACCATATACCAAAGTGCATAGTGCAAACTCATTCAATTAAGAAATAATAAGGATATTGTTTGCATAGTAATGCCAGGACTAGTTTCTGCTACTCATGTGAGTGTCAGTTTTCAGTGATAACGAATATTGATGGTTAGTAAAAGCCAGACATCCCCCTGTCTATTCCAGGATGTAGTAGTACTAAAAATTTGCTCTTTTGATTATATTACTTGTATTTTATGCATAACTGTCTGGAACTTGTGCCCCAATTATAAACACTTTTCTGCAACTCCCATTTATATGTTTATGTGGAATTCAGCCCATGAACAACAATCAGCCTATGATCAATCAAGTGAAATTTCTAGTTATTTAAAATAAAACATTAAATTTCATTCTACACAATAATTGAATGAAATAAAACTATAAAAACTGTTTTGAATACTCTACCATATTTATGACAATTGATATCATAGAAACAATACTGGGAAATATTGTGGATATTGAATAATTTCAAATGGGGTCTTTTTGACAAAGAAAAAATTGACAGGGGGATATTGTACTTTATATGTTACCCGAGTCCCTAACTTAGTACAAAATTTTAAATCTGTATTAATTATTCAAATGATAAGTAAACCTCTTTTATTAAAATGTTGCTTTAAATAATAAGAAATTATTGTTTGAAATATCAAAATAAAAATGTCTTATGTACCGTCTAAAATACTTCTGAATGGTCCTCAGAGCCTTCAAAGACCAAATGTCACTGATAGGGTTACTGCCTTGATATGCTGGACGGAGAATAGGATTAGTAGGCCGAGGGGTTCTCTCACTAAATGGTATGGCAGTGTAGGATTCCAGTGCATGACTATGTGAAAAAAATAATCTTAAAAACCAATTTGGAGAAAATCTACATAGACTGCAGAGTGAGATATCAAGCATACCATAATACATCAAAGCCAGAATAGGCAGCAACTCTACCGGGCATGTGCAAGGTGTGCAAAGGATCAATTATTCCTAAAGTTGGACGCAGTGCTCTGTGTGCAATGCCTATTAAGAAAATTATTTAAAGTACAAGGCAAATAGAGATCTAATGCTTAAGCATAAACAATATATCATGCACTCAATTAAAGGGTAGAATGATAGAAATAAAAACAATAAAACTAAGGAAGAAAAGTACAGCAACAAAACCATATTAAATTTAAACCTCAGCACTTATGTTAAAACATTAAAAGTTTTGAAAAATTTAGGAAATTATTTTTTGAGTTAGTGCAGTGTTTATAGCAAGAAAAAATATCCAGAACTATAAGATTTAGAAAGTTCTATTAGTAAAACGTTTCTCAGTAGTTATATACCTGTCTTAGTTTTAAGAGGAATATGATCAAATATAGCAACTCCAGTTGTCTCACTTCCAGTACCTGCTGTAGTGGGTACTAAAAAAAGAAATAGTTTAAATATACAAATTATTTTTCTCACATATTGAAATATTTGTTCTGAATTATGTATTAACACAGAAAACTATGGTAGTCATCTAAAAAAACATGCAAAAGAGGTAATATAGCAGGGTATCCAATCGGTGTTTCCTAAATTTTAAATACAGAGATCCATCAGTTTTTATGAAAGTAGAACAGCAAATTTAGATTAAATAACAATTTATTCCAGGTTATTCTGCTTTATTATCTAATTTCTAAGGTGATAATTTAATAATACATATATATATGTGTGTGTTAATAGCAATGTGATAAATTGGGCATTATTAATAATGCCCGAAGAGGAGGTGGGCAATGTGATCAGTTCAATTTTATTTATCAATGAGTATTTTTATCACTTTGCAAGATGTGGGCATTATTAATAATGCCCGGATTTATCACATTGCCCGTATTATATGGTTCAAGCATATAGGTATGATGGTTATTCTCCCATAGAAATTTTTGTCAACAATTTATTTGCGGTTAAGATTAAAATTTTTAGAATTTCATTTTAAGAAATTGTTTTGAATTTGTAAAAGTATCAATGAAGAAAACTAAATTCCAAGAATTTAGATCCTACGTATGCTTTGAAGGTAACATTCCAGTTTTTGTTGATTAATTAGAAATCCCATTACTTACCTATCCTAATCTTAGGATCATAGTTACATTTTCATATCTGTTGTTGATTAAAAATTAAAAGCATTACTTCAGCTCATATATTTCTATATTTAGCTAAATTTTATACAAAAAGAAAATAAATTTCTGTTAGCATTATGATTTAAATAGCAGTTTTTTTTTTAAATAGATATGGACCATTTTCAACATATGCTTAGTTCTCAGAATTTAAAATATTTTCAAACTACATGATTTCTTAATGAAATGTTAATAGATTTTTTAAAATATGTTAAAAGTATATGGAAAAGCAATTGATCCTACACTTTTTTTCTAAAATTAAGGGTACTTTCCAAATTAACAGCTTAAATAGGCATAAAATCTCACCATAGAATAAGTATGGATGATAACAGGACTTATCATTTTAATGAATCATTCAAAAAACATATTTGCATTGTTAGAAACTCAAATAAAGCTACAGATATCTGATTAATATCACTAGTTAAAAATATTTCTGGGCTTAAATTTCTAAAAATGTTTATTTAGTATTAAAAATTATGGTAACAGGATTTGACATGACTAATTATACCTTACCTAGACAACAAATTATTCTGTTAAAAACACAATTTATAGTTTGATCAGTGATCAGAAGAATAAATAATGGTTGAAAATATATTCTAAGGTAAATAAATAATCATTTTAAATGCTTATTGCCATTTTTAAAGCAAAATTATTATATTTTTTAAAAACAATGGGATGGTAATAGGACTTGTCATAAAGAGAGTGACAAAATGTTTTATTAATTTGTAAAAATATAAAATTTAAGGAATAAACTTTAACAATTATCGAGACATTTTTATAGCTCTTATTTTTAATATTTATCATTTTTTCTTTCAACATGAAAACTAAATAACAAAAACCTTGAATGTTAATTTCAAAAAACTTGTTAGGGACATGTGTTTTTGGTTAGTTTCATGTATTTTATTTAGTTTTCTTATTTAAAATCAAAGCTCAAAGAGAAATTTAAAAATGATTAATGGATTAATTTTTGTGTTTTATCTCCAGGATAACTAATGTAAGCATATTTTGAAAATGACCCATATAAGAACTATATTAAATAAATAAGTCCTAAATAAGCAATTTGTAAGTAACAGCAAAAGAGCAGGAATTTGTTACAAAATTACTGTATTTGAAATCGTAAATGAATGTACTCGAAAAACATTACACACATAAAAACCAGTTTGGAAATAAGATCCATAAGATAAAAAAAAACTGGGAGAAGGGTAAATAAAAATAATTTTTTAGTTAATTGAAATGAACATCAGATGAATAAAAATCAAATATTTTTCAGCACTTTAATACATAATGAATATATTAATACATCTGAAATAAAGTTAGTTTAAGTCTTACCAGCAATTAGAGGTTTCAAAGAGCAGGTTACAGGCTTCCCTTTTCCAATTGGAGCATTGACATAATCTAAGAACTCTGCTTCAGGATCTGAGGAGTACAGATTGGCAGCCTTGCAAGTATCTATGACGGATCCTCCCCCAACAGCAACAAAAGCATCGTAGTTCTTTTTCTTAGCAAAAGCAATTGCCTCTTCAAAGCTGAGGAAGAAAACTGCATAGAATTAGTTTCAATTAACAATATTGAAACAAAAAAGATTGAATACACTAGTTTTGTTTAAGTCATTGCATTTTCAATTATTTTTGTCACTAAAAAAACATGAAAAAAATACCACAGAGTATATGTTATATTTAGTAAAAAAGAGTGCCAAGTATGAAAAATTATGGTTGAAGAAGGAAAAATTAAATTTGAATTTCATTATGATTAATTTGACTTCAGATAAATTTTAATTAGGCCCAAAAATTTCATTTGAGAAATTCTCACTACTTAGATTGCTTACATGGTACATAAGTTCATAGATACTATGCTACTATACAATGCTTCATACATACTATGCATAGATAAATGCTTATTATTTCTGGAAAAAATTTTATTGTGGTTGCATAAAATTTATTATTTGGAAAATTTAGAAAGTAGGTAAGATGAAATTTCACCTGGTATTGGTTGGTTCAATCCGAACTTTATCAAACACATCATACATAACACCATACTTTTCAACAGACTCCAAAGCTTTGGTTACTGGAGACAGCTTACTGAGATTTTGGTCTGTCATTATAAGAACACTCTTGGCATTCATATTCTGTAGATCCTAAACAAGAGAAACATTTATATTAGTTCTATCCTTTTAAAAGATCTAACTCAAAGGAATATTTTATGCAGTGAAACTTTGTATAATGATTTCGGCTAAAACAATATATCATTTTATGGCAACAAACAATGGCAAATTGTCTATAACAATATTTTTTATAGTGGCCTATCATATTATTATAGAAAAACTTCTATTGTGACTTTGATGATGGCTAAATGTAGAAAATATTGATTATATATGAATGTATTATTTAGCTTTTTACATACTATACCATTACAAAGACAGGAAAGTTAAATATTGTTAGCTATTTTTGATAGTTAAATTGATGTTCTTAAGATACTTAATGCTTTCAACTTTCTGAAGAATCAGATATCAATAAAAGGCAATCTTACTCTGAATTTTTAAATTGTCATATAGAACAATGCAGCAATTAGTTAAGCCACTGTGTAAAACACTATTGTTCTATAATCAGAAGAAATAAAAATTAAAGGATTACCATTCCCACTTCTTGTGTAACTCCAGGTCCATACCTTACACTAGAACATGTCATCTGAAAAATACTTCAAATGAAAAATAACAAACTTAGAAAAGACTTTTGGTAAAAGTGAAGCATTAAAAACACCAATTACTTTACAAAGGAGCTAAAATTTATTGTTCATTTATGTAATAGGTCCCATGAAATATCAACAAACATTTTTTGACCTAAAGCATTCAAATAAGTATCATTAAATTTTTATTGTCGTCATTGATATTTAACAGTATTTCAATAGAGATTAGTTTGCAATTTTTGACAAAATTTTAAAGCTTTGCATTTAAAAGAGCTTGGAGGTATTTAAAGAGACAGTTAATGGAATTGAACCAAATTTATTCTTGGAAACTAATAAATATAGAAGGATTTAAAGTAAGGGGCATAGTCCTTTCAATCAATAGTTGTCCTAATGAAATGCATTAAAAATTCTCAAAATACTAGTGATGATATTGTTTTATTTAGAGGTCTTCAAAAGATGGAAAAGTGGAAGCTCATCTTGGAAATGGAATTTTTTATTATTTTCCATTTATTCATTTTAATCAACTTGAATACCTCAGATTCAGCAGCAGGGTCATTCCACGTCAAATCAACCAAAAAAAAAGTACAATTTTGGACCTTTGGGTCTTAGATTTTCGCAATTTTTTGTATGCTTGTTGTACTCATCCGTAGGAGTATAACAAGACCAATTTCAGATTTTTAGGGCCGGTAGTGTTTGAGAAATCGACTTTTAAAGAGGCAAAAATCGAGCGATTTTGAAAAAACATGACATTTTTAAACAGCTGATGCTCAAAACCTATTTGACCCAAAATCATGAACAAGGTGTTGTTTTCTTCTGTTTTAAACAAGCTTTCAAATTATGCAAAGCATGATAATTAAAAAAAAAATTTTGAATATTTTTTTTAATTTGAAAAATATTTTTTTCGTTAGCAAAAATACATCCCCCTTCGATTTTTTTAAAAAAAATATATGTTATAAAGAAGCTATCCAACTACACCTGTGCAAAATTTCAGAATGGGACCGCCATGGGTTCTTGAGAAAAAAAATATTTTGTAAGACGGGAATTTGAAAAAAATCGTTTTTCGTGTTGAAACCCTATAAAAACTCGAAATTTTTCTGTTATCATATTAAACTAACTGGTTGAGACGCTTAAAAACTACATATATATTTAATTTACATTAATTATGAAACAATATTTTGCTATCTTTAGCAATATTGGGTGGTAAAATATCTACAGGGTGTTTTAAAAGTCCATGTCACTGCTTTTATTTGGAACCAATATCTCCTAGGGTCATGGAAGTAAGGTGTGCCCCTAGGTAATTGACCATGCTGAATCCATTGAAATGGATTACAGCGCCCCTAGCGGTGAAAAACTAAAGTTTAAAAAATTAATTAAAAAACTAAAACAGATAGAACAAATACTTCAATGAGAAAATATTTGCCAATATCATGACAAATGCATAGAAAAAGGTTTCGCAAAAATATCTTTAATATTCGAAGAGATATTATCATGCCTTTGTCTCCATTAGATTCCCTACTCCTCAAAATTCGCTTTCGGCGCGATTACAATCCTTTTTAGGAGGTGTCTGGTGATAATCAGGTCCCATTTATAGTTCACGATTTCTGGATGATTCAGTAGGAAACCATCAACCACTGAATCGAAACAGTGGGGGCCGGCACACTCCGCCACATGATGAGAATATCTATCCTTCTCCCCTACCGGGTACTAGACCCTGTGGGTTCAACAGATGCAAAATTTTAACTAATTAAGATAGCAGAATACTTCAAACGGATTCTGAATCTTTGGAAAATTTTAGCCCAGTTTCATATAAAATTTATAGGAGTTTTCTTGTTTTTCCTAGTAAAAATTATGGTTTTTCTCACCCCTTAAGCGAGCTGTCTCACCGTTTTTTATTAATGCTAATTTTATTATGTTTTTTATTAATGATCATTGCCCTGTCACTTTCAAGATCTTGTTCTTCGGGCATCGGGTTGAAAACTGTGGAGGGGGAGGGACCCTCACACTTTATATAAACAAACAATCCCAGCCACACCCCCCAGACTACCAATCAGATACCAGGAACCACAGAATTTTTTTTGTTTTTCCGAAAAACCTCGGGCCCAAAGAAGGAGGCTTCTTTCTGAAATTCACTTGAGTCCAAACTACGGCCAGTTGGGCCCGTGAACTCTAATATACACACTCCTCTTTAATGGGAAAGGACTCCATCAGTATTAAAAGCCTGTAATCGCCGTGGTATCGTAAGTATATAACAATTTTTATGACATGTTACAAATTAAATGTGTATTGCAAGTACTATTTAAAATTTACAAAGTTAAGACATGTTTTCTCTCTATCTCTCTTTCAATTTTTGAAACTACTAAAATAATTAAACTGACTCTTTAAAAATAACTGTTTATTGAATATTAAAGCTAAATAAAATAAAACATTTATATCTTAAGCAAGGCTACATCTCTTAACAGGTGCCAGATCTCCTCTTAGAAAAACTTAAAGATCATGATTGAAAGTGAATTCAATACAAAGACTTTTATTTTTAAATATATCTGTTCTTTCTGAAATGTGCTTTTTAGTTTTTTAGTTTTCATTGTAATGGTCAGTTTTCATATCGATTGTAACGTATGTTTCATATTGATTGCAAATTAAATATATTAGCAGTTTTTAAGTGTCTCAATCAGATAGCTTAATAATATTGCAAAATAATATCAATTTTCTATAGGGTTTCAACATCTCTTTGAATATTTGAAATATTTTTATAAGACTTTGCTCTTTATATTGGCAAATATTTTCTCATTGAAATATTTCTTCTATCTCTTTTAGTTTTTTAATTAATTTTTAAACTTTAGTGTTTCACCGCTAGGGACGCTGTAATCAATTTCAATGGATTCAACATGGTCAATTACCTAGGGGTACACCTTACTTCCATGACCCTAGGAGATATTTTGTTTCCAAATAAAAGCAGTGACATAGACTTTTGAAACACCCTGTAGATATTTTACCACCCAATATTGCTATAGATAGCGAAATATTGTTTCATAATTATTGTAAATTAAATATATATGTAGTTTTTAAGCGTCTCAACCAGTTAGTTTAATATGATAACAGAAAAATTGCGAGTTTTTATAGGGTTTCAACACGAAAAACGATTTTTTTTCAAATTCCCGTCTTACAAAATATTTTTTTTTCTCAAGAACCCATGGCAGTCCCATTCTGAAATTTTGCACAGGTGTAGTTGGATAGCTTCTTTATAACATATTTTTTTTTTAAAAAAATCGAAGGGGGATGTATTTTTGCGAGCGAAAAAAATATTTTTCAAATTAAAAAAAAATATTCAAATTTTTTTTTTAATTATCGTGCTTTGCATAATTTGAAAGCTTGTTTAAAACAGAAGAAAACAACACCTTGTTCATGATTTTGGGTCAAATAGGTTTTGAGCATCAGCTGTTTAAAAATGTCATGTTTTTTCAAAATCGCTCGATTTTTGCCTCTTTAAAAGTCGATTTCTCAAACACTGCCGGCCCTAAAAATCTGAAATTGGTCTTGTTATACTCCTACGGATGAGTACAACAAGCATACAAAAAATTGCGAAAATCTAAGACCCAACGGTTCGGACCATTGGTTGATTTGACATGGAATGACCCAGCACAGTCTATGAGATTTGGTAATGCTTTTAGAATTCAGTGTCACAGTTAGCAGGATAATTTGAGGCAGCTTAGGACAATGGTTAAAGACTAAATTGTAACAGCTTTTACAGTAAAAAAGTTTAAAGCTTAAAAAAACTAATTTAGGTTTTAAAGAGTGTTGGTTTATGAATTAACATGAAAACTATCAGGCATTTCCCTACTGTGTTCTCAGTTTAAGCAAGTATCCTCCTTAGTTAAATATAGAGGATATACAGGGAGAAAGTAATTGTACAAACCTCAAAAGCATATTCTTTGCCACTAACTGGTTTTGGTATAGCAGCATTACTATCTACAAGAGAAAGAGGAGTCGTTTAAGGATGTTAAATAAAAGCAGGAAACCACATACAAATACAAGATATTACATTCGACCTACTTCGCATGTACATAGCACTTGAATGGGCCGGGCAACGGCATCTGAATTAGGAAATATTTACATCAATTTTAGGCAAAAAAAAACATAATTTAGAGTAATAAAATTTCTCAGCAATTTCACAATGATCTCAAGAATCGAAAAAAATATGCATTTTCTTTGAATTATTTTTAAATTGCTCAAACTTGCCATAGCTTATTTGATATTTTAATTTTTGAAAATTAAGAATAAATAACTAAATTGCTTACGATGATTTCGCAATATTGCTCAGGAGATGTAGTACTTTGTCTCTACCCATTTTTTCAGTAGTCCAACCTCTGTTGCTAAGGGAGAATACTTGCAAAGGAAGGAAAATAATTCCCAATTTCTTCTTCCACTATTACAACATCATCAGATAATGTTTGTTTACAAATTTTCACAACCACGATTTGAATCAAGTCAGTTCAGTTCGAATAAAATTTTAATTATAATTACAAAAAAGTAAGCTTAGTTTTTCATGTATTTATAGGGAAGAATTAGAAGAATAATATTGGAAAACTTCTTTCAATGAAAAATATTTAAATTTATTTGCTAAAAGATGTTTATTATGATTTTTCTTTCCTATTTTCAGGTATGGGTTTGTTTCTATAAAGTTAATTTATTCTTAACTAGATGGCGACACCAAAATTAAGAATGGCACCGCTCGCTGAGTTGGGTTGGGTTGTGGTTACATCTATATATTTTCGGGTATCTGTGCTTGATCTCAAGGATCCACTTATACACCTTCGTCAAGTAAGACAGACACAACAGAATTTTTACTGACACAAAGAAGGAAATTACACCCAGGGGTGAGAGAGGTCAGAGTCGAACTGACAACGGAGCAGTGTGCAGACTGCTGGCGTGAAGGGCCCCGCTCGCTGAGTTTGGAAGGGATTCAGAATTTCATTTGCAAAAAAAAGATTATGGCACTGCTTTATTATAATTTTTAGTCGTTGTTCCAATTATAAAAGCTCCAATTAAAAGAATTTATTATTTTATTGAAATTATGAGTAATTAAGAAATGACTTGTTTCTTGTCAGTTGAATTTGAATTTTCGTGGGTTTTTTTTGTGCTCGTCAGGATTTTTCAACAACTAAATAAAAATTATACAGGGTGTCCCACGAAAAGTGGCCCAACCCCTATAACTTTTGAACCCCTACAGATATAGTCATGAAAGTGGGGTCTAGGTATAGTAAAGTGACCATGCCCTATCCGATGAGACAACTTTCGACGCCCTCTAGCGGAAACTTTAGGAGTTATAATTTTTATTTTAAAAACTATGTGAGGTATGTGGAAAAAGTCAATGACTAAGTTGTAGAGCAGCATTGATTCATTATAAATCGACACCTCCACCACAAAAATGCCTACAATAAAACTCATTAAACGCCCGTTTATTTAATTGTGATTTGGAACACTCAACCTCACGAAACGCTTAAAACGTTTGCTTGTTTATTTGAGGTCTCGAACACTTAACCTCACGAAACGCTTTTGCATGTAGTAACTTGGTGCTTGAAACGCTCTGTCTTGTTGGATATACTAATTAAGAGGCTATTGAATTTTGGTTTGTATTGTTTAATTATGCGTAATGCGTAACTGTGTGTGAGGTGTAAAATGTGCAACTCGATATTCAATCTAGAGTCCAAATGTGCATTGTCGCGGACGGGAAGCACATACAGCATCAGCAGTAAATGTTAAAAGTTTATTTTCATGAGGTGTTTCATGAGGTTAAGTGTTCGAGACCTCAAATAAACAAGATAGCGTTTTAAGCGCTTCGTGAGGTTGGGTGTTCAAAATCACAATTAAATAAACGGTCGTTTAATGAGTTTTATTGTAGGCATTTTTGTGGTGGAGGTGTCGATTTATAATGAATCAATGCTGCTCTACAACTTAGTCATTGACTTTTTCCACATACCTCACATAGTTTTTAAAATAAAAATTATAACTCCTACAGTTTCCGCTAGAGGGCGTCGAAAGTTGTCTCATCGGATAGGGCATGGTCACTTTACTATACCTAGACCCCACTTTCATGACTATATCTGTAGGGGTTCAAAAGTTATAGGGGTTGGGCCACTTTTCGTGGGACACCCTGTAAAAGAAAAAACATTGAATATTTTTTATCATTTCCCTATATATTTATATTTGTTTGAAATAGTTCCTTTTAGTGTTTCAATTAGTTAGTTTATTCAATAGTGTTGAAATTAAAGAAAAATATGAAATTTCTACCCCCTTTCAGTTTAAAAACTACGTTCAACAATTTACAAAATCCTCAACTAAGTGAGTTTTATTTTCACTGTATGGGAATTGTGTCTTTGCGAACATTAAAAGAAAGAGGAGCAAAGTTTAGGTTGATAAAAAAACATTCTTCGTGAGCTTGTAGATCAGATGGGAATTTATTTACTTGATAAAAGCTTATGGAGGTATACCTTATAAAAGTATTCAAATTTAAATTTTTTTACAAGCTTCTTTATTGTATCCCACTCATAAGAACTTTCTAAAATGTATATCAAAACCTTCATTGATTATCCTCTGATATTGATTCATCCTCTCAATCAATAGTGATCAGTATAGTTTTTATGAAACAAGAGTAAAAAAGAAAGGAAGGAGAACAAATCAAAATTCAACTTTTATTTGATAATCAACATTATAAAAATTATATTTCTTGCACACCTACAATTATATCTTTGTAATATTTACAAAACACATTGCAAAGAGAAATAATCTTCTTTTCTTTAATTGATAAATACTACCACTAGCGAGCTGAACCAAATATGTGTTTATAAGACACTAGCTGACTTACCCGGCCTTGCACGGGTTGAGTTAATTAATAAATATTTTTTAAAGATTTTTCAAGTTATATGTCTTCTTTTTCTGGATTATAGCAGCCACTTATCATCCCGTCGCGCCCGTCGTCTTTTTCCGGTCTACTATTATTCGGCGCGGCCGTTTGGGCGCCGGCCGATTCAGCGCCAGATATTTTCATAGATTTCATAGATATTTCAGAGAATTAAATTTTCATGGTGTTGCCATATTATGAAAAGTGGAATAATTATTATCATAATTTAAATTTAATTTCATTATCAAATTAATATCTTTGTTAAATAATTTGAATTAATACTTTGGTCATGGTTAAAAAATTTAAAAAATTATTTATTAAACAGATTTTCTCCTTTCCGAAATCCATGCACTGTAATAAGTTTCGCGCCGAAACGGCCCGCGCCGAATCGGCCGGCGCCCAAACGGCCGGCGCCGAAACGGCCGCGCCCAAACGGCCGCGCCGAATCGTCCCATCCCGGTCTTTTTCATCCCGGTTCCTTATTTTGAAAATAGTATACCCTATCCCGTCCCGCATTTAACTTTGGCTGATACCTTGGTTGTAAAAGAACAATACCATTGAAATCATCAGGTTTATCAAGTTATAAGTATTTTCTTTTTCTGGATTAGCAGTGACTTATCATCCCGTCGTCCCCGTCGTCTTTTTCATCCCGGTTCCTTACTGTGAAAATAAATATACACTAACTTATCCCGTCCCGCATTTTACTTTGGCTGTTACCTTGGCTGTAAAAGAACAATCCAATTGAAATCATCAGTCTTTTGAAATCTAGAGTTTAAAATCTTAAACAAAATTTCTATTTGTTTCAAAAGTATTTGCGATGTCCTTTTAAAATTTCCAAAATGATATTAATTTAATCAAAAAATAATCCCTGTGTAATTCAGTCAACAACTCCCGCCGCTAAAGCAACATATTTAACATTACCTTATTTAATTTATATTCAAAAATGATAAAGAATTCATTTTTCATTTGTATGATCCTACATCTCCAAAAATAAAAACATTTTTATCAAAATAATAAAATGTTGTTAAATCTAATTTTCATTTAGTTATGATAACCAACTTCTTTTAAAGCTACTTTGAGAAAGTAAAAACTGTTTTCTAGTAATAATAAAAATTTAGTGAATGTAAGTCTAGTAAACCATGCCCCATGAAACAATGAAATAATTTCAGCTATGTTTCTATGGAAACCCTTTATTTTAGCTTTTGCACAAATATATTTATTTTAGAAAAAATTAAAATTACAAATAAAGGAAAATGTTGTTTCAAAATTAATTATTTGAATTTATATGTTTCCTGAAAATAGTTATAATTTTTAAATTGAAATTTACACGGTTTTTCGTCTTAATTTGTTATAAATTATGAAATTTTTGAAATTATATTTGATTAAATGAGGCCATACGAAACCTCAAGAGAGAAATAAACCTACTGCAATTTATGCATTTCAACAATGCACAATGCTATTTCAATGGGAAAAACGGAGTCGAAAAAGTGCCGAAAAACAGGGAAGGAGTAGTTGGATTTTAAAATCGTTTCTTAGTGCGCGTCGCATAGCTGAGAGGAACGTCTCTGTCAAATTTCAAGCCTCTGGGTCCAGTAGTTTCGGAGATTTCGTGTTGAGTGTTCCTTACTTACCAGTGAGTGAGTGAGTCAGTCAGTCAGTCAGTGGTATTTGGCTTTTATAGATATAGATTACAAGGAATCCAAAATCCACTTAGGCTGTAAATGCATCGGAAGCAAACAATGGTGTCCAAGTGTACATAAAAGAATGATGTATGTTTTTAAAAAGCGAAATCTTAAGTATTTATTTAGAATGGGAAACTTCAGACCGAACTTTATCTTTTTATTCAGAGCAAAATTTGATAAATGAAAGAAGAAAATATTTCGATAACGAAATTCCAAAGACTAGATTATAGATATGAAAACATTTTGAAAACAGATATGAAAAAACTCTTTACATTCTTCAAACATAAAGCCAAATTAAATTAAATATTTTTTATTAAATAACTTTTTTAACGCTATTTCTACCGTTTAACTGCTATGTGGAATTTAAAGCAAGTCACCAAGGAACTTCTTTAACATTGAAAAGAAATATTAACATTTCTGGGAGTTCTCAAAAATGCACCTAACTTATTATAGTTGCAAGGCAACTTCGTAAGTGTCTAAAAACAACGCAAGCTATTGAAACATTTCCAGAGTAGTATTGGAATTATTTCCAGTAATACAACCCTATTAAATTTTATCCAATGCTTTAAAATGTACACATCATTCACCTCAAACAATTGCTTTAAATAATACTGCATTAAAACTTTACACAAACCTTAACAATTTTTATAGTATTTTAACTATAAAACTATATACAAAACATTGCTGGTTACAATGTATAATCCATGGACGGAATCCTGTAAGGGTCTAATTGATGCAATTTTTTCGCATCGCTTATTCAACCAATTTCTAACAGAAAAAAACATTTATGTATAAGCTCGATTTACTGATTTCATAGATGAAAACTTACATTCAATATCTTTACATTTTTATGAATCACCTTATTCTTTATCAAAAACGTGTTGGAGATCATTTCAAAAACTAGTTCAAATTTGTAATAAATGTTGATGTGGGATATTGTGATACTTAAAAAAAGAAATAATTTACGAATTTTTTACTTCACCCTACTTGGGTAAAAACTTTGAAAGAGCCTTTAGAGACTGGGAAAGACGTTCCCTATTAATTTTGTTTCATAACATTTAATGAAACGTTAATTCGTAAAAACATATTCCGTAATTTTTTTTGTCCTTTCTTCCAAGATTTCTATTGATGCCAAATCTTTAGGTAACTCTTTTATTAAAGAATACTTTTGAGTTGAAGGTTTAGAAGAGCAATGTGAGATAAGGCAGCTTTATCAGTTCCTGTCATTTTGATCGCATCTTTATTTAGAAAATATCCTTATTCTTCTTATTTTCAAAATTCGACTTTTTATTTGCATTTGCTCCACATAATTAAAAAAAAACATGAATATTAAACAAGCTTTCCGATATTGTGATTATCCGGATTTTCAACTCGAACTCATTTTAGGTACTTTAAGTTCTCGAATACAACTCGAACTCGTTTTGTGACCAACACTGTTTCCATTGATTTGAAAAGGGCTGATAAAATCTGACACTTTCAATAAGGTATGATACATATTTTGGCTCCACCACAGCTCTTTATCTGGATATGTTAGAACTCGAAGTGTGTGACATACTACAAAGCATGCTGATGTCATCATTGGACACTTCACCTCCAACCGGGAATACTTTTATAAAAGGAGCTGCCCTGAGAATGACTTCAACCGCGTCATGCCTGCCCAACTCCTTCAACTTGTCCAACAGACTGGCCACGGTGCTGCCCGGGTCCTTAAGCCACTCCCTCAGACTCCGGGAGGTGGGGCTTTCAGCGGGGTTGTCCCCGGGGTCCAGATGGGGCAGCATGTCCGTCAACCCCAGCAGCACGGCCAGCATGCACCAGTCCCGCCCTATCGGTTCGGGCGGGTCCAGCAGAGAGCACAGCTTTTGCAGCACCGGCAGAGGCAGATGGGAGGCGTGGCACTGCGGACCGAGCACCGCCCCGCTGGCGTGGCCTTCGTCCACGACTTGGGGGGAGCCGAGGCACACGACGTCGGCTATTGGCTCTTCGAGGTCTCCGGAGCGCACCGTGCCTTCCAGGCCTTGCTCCAGGAGGGCGGAGAGAAGCACGTGGGAGGAGTGGCTGGCTGGTTGGATCTCGTGCTGACGCAGGTGCAGAGGGCTGATGGCGTGCCGCTCACTCAGGAGGCTTGGGCACATTTCCGAGAGGGTGTGGTCGATGATGCCCAGCAGGCTCGACAGGAAATAGAAGCTGGAATTTTAAAAAATAGCGCATTGAATACATAGAGTGGAAATTACAATTTGTATTGCAACCTTTCGTGCCAACACGGTTAAGTGTCAAAAAGAAATCCCTAGCATGGTGAGTTCTGTAGACGTGTAGATTATGAAATACCTACCCTTTGCCCTCCTGTAAAAAAATTGGATTATTGATTCGTTGCATCCTTTAATTGAAAATAAAAATTTAGTGATTGATTTAATGAAGGTATCGAGACTAGGGAGTTGTATCTAGCTAGACTCTTTTTGCCCAGCTGGTTTAATGAATGGATTAGGATACGTGAAACAAGTATAGAGGATCTCAAACGCTTATGTAGAAATTGTGTGATAAAATTCAATTGATTTTTAAACCATTTAAATGGTATGAGAGGACTGTTACGGTTGCTAATAGGTACTTATAGGATTTGAATATTTGACTCACGTATAGCTTCAGTAGTTGTAGCTAACCTCAGTTATTTCAAATACTAAGTACACATTATCATCCATATCCATATGGAATTAATATTTTATCATCCAAACAGTTTTTTTTTTCTGAGAGCTGCTTTAGCCTTCGTAAGAGGCCCTTCCCAAGACTACTTACTTTCTATAGGATAGCTATTCATTAGTAAACGGTTACAGCAATGCATAATTGCCCCAAGAACAATAAATTGTCTTGTAAAAATAAATAAACTTGTATAGAAAAATTAATCTCTCATATAAAAGCCCACGTCACTCACTGATTCTGGAACGCTCGCACACTATGATGCCATCTCGCAATAATAATCATAATCATCAGAAAAATATAAAAGCCCACGTCACTCACTGACTCGATGCCATCTCGCAATAATCAGAAAAATAAATAAATAAAAGTAATTAAAATTTTAAAATAATATAATAGCTTTTAAATAAATATCTTTCAAGAAAGTTGGTTTACTTAATAAAGGTTAAAAAGTTACTTTTAGGGAAGTTGGTTTCTAATTCAACAATAATAAATTATTAAAGTTAAACTTCTTATTTAATGTATAATTAATAGGAACTTGAAGTAGTAACGAGCGAAGCTCGCATAAAAGGCTAGCCTAGCTGTAAGACCCGGCTTTGCCGGGTCGTAACAGCTAGTTCATTATATTATGTCAGCGATTCCTCTTAAAAATTTGGTTCATCCAAGTTTATATAGAGATTTTGGGAAAAACTACAACAAGCTCACCTTTCGATCCTTAGGAAGGACGGTGCTCTCACTTTCACGTCTATGCTCTCTCCGAACTCTCCCAGAGTAATTTGGCCTTGAATGCTGTTGCAAGTGATATTGCTGCCCTGTCTCCACTGTTCTAAGGCGCAATCATTTGAAACATGGTTTTGGGAATACCTTCTCAGCTGGACCTGAGAAATAGCAAGAGAATGTAGCAGTCTACAGAAAAGAAACTAAAAAATATCACACTATTGACTAAAAGTGTATCCTTAAAATTCAAGCAAGATTTTGTGAATGTTTATTTAGATCGTCTCTTCTTAAAGTTTTATAACTCATTATGTGGCGTACAAACCATAAAATTTTTAGAAGATTAAGCCGTTAATTAATTTTTCCTTATACAAAGTGTCTTAGAGTGACCCATATTTTGAAATTATCATCTACTTTAGTAATAACTTTGATTCAAAGTCTGAATAGAGAAATTAAAACAATTTGTAAATTTAGTTTATCTTCTCCACTAGATTTATTACTGCTAGTTCATTCATAGTTTGATGAAATATTTGGAAAAAGTCTTCTTAACTTAAGACAACTTAGAATAGAAGTTCACTTAAAAGTGTTCACCTGAGAACCAAATAAGGTTTCTCGGGTAGTAGAGGGGCAGAGGTTTCTGCCAACTAAATATTTAGTGACTACTGTGATCACCGTAGCCTTTGTTGAGTTGCACCCATCAGCATCTCACTGTAGTAGGATCTGCTCTGCATTGAGTTACACATTCTTAATCGTGCAAACTTACCTGCAGCCTAGGAATGACGCATCTGAGCAGATGCTTGTCCGCCGGCCAGCTCTGTATCCTGACTCCCCCGTAGACGGCTTTGGTGTAGCGAAGGTCCCCCTTCTCCCACTGGTAGTCCTGCGAGTCCAGCATGTTGAAGCAAGGGAACTCGTACTCGATGTCACCGTTGCTGTCGCACTGAGTGCACAGCTGGAGAGACTCGAGAACCTGGAAACGAGATGTCAGTTATTTTCAAAAAAGTGGGAATATTATTATATTCAGCTTTTTTTGCAGCACACAAGCGTCTTCTAATTATGCATACATACTATTTATTGATCCCTTCGTTTGAAAAAATTAACTACTCTGAAAAATCCATCATTTATCTACGTATCATTCTTTACTTTCATCATCGACAAATTTTATTAAAATCCTTTAGAGACTTTCTTTAAACCCTAAAGTCACAACCAAGATCCATTAGCACTGCGCCTCGGTATATACGTATCTGATAGTAATGAAAGCAGTAGTGGTTTCCGACATTCAAAGTAGTTTTAAAAGTTTTCTCATATATTCTCTGTTACATCATTCCTAGTTTCTATTTGACCTTGACTTTAGATAAAAAACCTCTCCTCTCCTTTAAGTTACTTGGAAATTCCAGTTTCCTCTACTTAGGTAGTATTTCAAAAAGATGAAGCTTTCTGTTCCTCTTCAGGTTTTTGTTCTTGTAGGGAGAACTCTTATGGATCACAGACAACTGAATTTTAAAATTGTAAATACCCCCACGAAAAAAATCAACCACCCAGCAAAATTTCCTTTAGGAATATAGAAATTCTAATTTTATAACAAATTATTCTCTCTGCATGAGAATAAGTAAAATTCAATATACCTGAAGCAGGTCCAGGGCATCAGTATCTGGAAAGAGCTGCTGAATATCGTCCATAGTGTAAGCTCCAGTGATTTTGGCGGTTTCGAGGTGCTCTTGGGACAGCATTTGGCCGATTATATCCACGCACAGCCATCTTGGGTTGAGAACGATCAGGTCTTGCGTTTCCAGTCTCAAAAACAGTAACTGGAAATAGAAAAGATAGGTTTTTTTAAATTAGAGTAGAATCTCGATTTTACGGCGTTCGATTAAACGACTCATCGGATTAGCCGGTCCTGCGTCTGCTCTCTGTCCCGAAAGGCGTGCCAAAACATTATCGATAGATTTTAATCCTGCACAACAGGTTTTGTTAAAGAATTCAAAACCAAATAATTTCCCTTTTTTAAAAACAGAGTTTTAGTACCTAAAATTTCTGTTTTCCTTTAATTAGAAATGCATTTTTTACTTTTTTTTTCACCACTTACATACACATTCAGTCAGTAATACATAAAGTAGGATAAAATGGATGCTGCTGCAATATCAATATCATAGTTAGCGCACAGTTTTATTATCATTCATTTGGCTTTCAATCCTTGAAATTGCAGGAAAAATTCATCCAAAAAGCTAATAATTTCAATGCCTATAATTCTCTAGTAAACTAAATAATAACAGTTAACTACCGAAGAAGCAAATTCCAACCTTACACTTTTCTATACTCATATATGACTTAACGAGGTGACATAGGAAATAGAAACTCCCACAACTTTAGAACTCTAGATAATTTAAAAACTTTCAATTAGTTCACAATAACGGTATTAAATGTCAGAAATGTATAAAGCAAGTTATTATCTTTTTTAGTTGTGGTTTTGATCACAGCAAACTTTATAAACATTCATGCAATCCTACCTCTCCCATGAGCTGCAATTGGTCGATCATGACCTTGATGTGTTCTATATTGGCCAGGGGGTTGACTTGAGAGTGCACGAGGTCACAAAACTGCTGGTGGGACATGACTGGGAAGGTAGTGGCACTTTGACGCCACTTCTGCAGGTGGACTAGCATCGACTCCAAAAAGCCTGTTTGTTTTGGCAACTCCTAGAAGCGACATTAGTATTGTTAGAAAACTTTTTACGCTCATCTATCGAATAGCGACTCGCGACCAGGATTTGGCGACTTATCTCAACAGCTCCAAGTACAGAACAGGGTCTCACCTGCGTGATGGCGTTCTTGGTGGCAAGCAGATAGTGCTTGAGCGCCTTCATGGCCTGCGAGCCGACGACGTGCGCATCCACCACTACCACGGCCTCGTGGATGTCGAAGGCGTGGCCGAAGCGAAGAAGCGCCGCCTCCAGCACCGCCCCCGCCTCTGTGCTGGCGTACTCGCCACACTGGCCACCGCCCACCACGTCCGCGTGCGTGGCCACGAGTACCACGCGAGCAGCGCTGCGACTCTTGCCGCGAGGCCCTGAAAAGAAGAAAATTATTTCTGTTAGTTTGGTGTAGGCCACTGGATGCAGCTTTAGCAGAAAGTATTAGTTCATTTTAATTTATTTCATTACCATCGGGACATAGTCCCATAGGCATTTGAAATGGCTACCTATGAGATTAACTTAAGTTAGCCTGAGATAAGCCCCATCGAAAGATCCTATTGCAAAAGAGAGTCACCGACACAATCCTGCTCAGCAGACAGGTTTCTCAAAGAGACGTCATCAATACAATCAAGAAAGTGAGCAGGAGATTCAGAAGGATGAATGTCATAGTTGTCATACATCCTAGAAGTTCACTTTCTCAATATAGCCATGCGATCAACTCTCGGCTCAGCAGGATGATATCTGTGTCTCTCTCTTTTGCGGCAGGGTCTTTAGACTTGGACTTCCTGCTCCAAATCTATTAATAACAACCACAACAACCAGCATATAGATTTAGCGTTATTGCTAGTTGAAGACACCAACTTAATAACAACCACATAACATTAATATTATTAATAACAACCACAACAACCAGCATATAGATCTAGCGTTATTGCTAGTTGAAGACACCACACAGTATTAAAAATTTCTGTCTTACTATTTTTTTTCAACTAATTTTCATATCGGTTTACAAAATTCCAAAGCAATGATTTTTGTGGCAACTGAAATATAACACTTACCCAGCGGTTCCTGAGGAGGCATCCTGGCTTGCAGGAAGGAGAGCCAGAAAATGACTTGTTGCAACTGCACATCGAAAGGCTCCTTCAAAGAGAAGACTATGGCATGCAGGCAGTGGCTGTTGCCTAGGAACCTGTCGTACACCAGGTAGTACGGCTCGTGACCAGAGAACTCCCACAGGCTCAGATCGCCCACACCTGCACGAATACGGAACACTTTAAAGCTGTCCATAGTTCCATCAAGAGGTATATACCAAATTTCTACATCATGGATGCGTTACTTACCAGATATGTTAACTTGGTGAACGTCGATGCCATGGGTGTAACTGTCGAAATTAGTTTCGAATGACAAACATGGGTCCTCTGATGAACAGTAATCACTCTCTATACTAGACTTGCTTGAATGAGTTCCTAGGACACAATAACAAACTTACAACAAATGAAACACAAGTTTAGGGATTTACAGAAAGGCTATGGGAACGAATTCTACCACACTTAGTCATATTTTTAATGCTTATGTAGGGATAATTATACAATAAAAATGCTTGGTGGGCTTTCTGCGTCAACCATCAGGCGCAAATAAAAAGGGAACTCAGCACTCACCCCATAGTTAAACCACTTTAAATATTTTTAAAAAAGTTCTTTCAGTAATTAAAATTTATTTTTTTCTGATGATTGAAAAAAAGAAAAACTTAGCAAACTTTTTTAAATTTGGAAAGTCGTGGCGATACAAACATTTGTGAGTATTTTAAAATGCATATTTGAAAGTGATTTACCGTTCTTCATTTTGATGCAGCCGCTTCCTACCGACGAGGAGGAGTTTGACTTTGACCTCCTGAACCAGGAGCTGAAGTAGCCGCACTTGAGGGAGTCCAGGAGGGAGGTCTTCCCCACCCCGCTGTGGCCGAGCACCTTCAGCTGGATCCGAGAGATGGGCTGCACCGAGGTGGTCAGCTGGTCGATGTAATCCTCTCGCTGCTGTTCCTAAAACGCAATATCAGCACATCGTGATCATATTTTTCTAGATAAATTTTAATTAAAATTAAGTAATGATTTTTGCAACACACTTACGTTTTTCAGACGGTTTAAAATATCGGCAATATTATTGTATCCTTGAGCGAGAGCCGATATTTCAGCCGGGATTCCTTCCTAAAACAAATAATGAAATTTCCTGGTTAAATAGTATAAACATTTTGTGCCTCGTAGATTTTGAATTCATTCTCCATACTTAGGAATCGAATTAGGTCATGTGTAAAAAAATATTAATGTTTATAAAGCTTGTAAAATCTATGAATTAATTTTTTATAATATTCATTATTTGTATCATAGCTTCTCCCAAAGCTACATTCCTATACTACGTGTTTTAGTTTTTTCAAAACGTTAGTCTGGGATCAAATCTTTAATTATTACTTTAATAACGAGACACATATTAAAAATTATCTTAAGTGCTTTTGCATAGGAAATGTGAAGTAGAAAATAAATATGTCATCTAATTCTACTTATCTAAAATTATCCTCTTATTTAATTTTGATTTTACTGAAGGTTAAACTGGGGTCAGGTTTATAAACGACAAAATCCTCATCGACAAATTAATAGGGTCCTCAAAGGTTTCGACCTTATTAAGAAATAAATAAATAAGATGACAAAAAGAACTACATAATGAAAACAGTCCCAGCCTCAATAAAAGAATAGATAAGATAATAAGTAGGCCAGCAACTAGGCTACGAGTTTGTTTGCTTAGTAAATTTCGCTAGACCTTCATAATTTGCCGAGATTCTCAAATTGGAACCCATAAAAAACGGAGTATCGTCAGACTGATTCAATGGACCGTGACTATCTCACCGACATAAATTACATCAATAAATTGTGTTTTCTCACACGAACTTTGTTTATTAACTGTGACTGGATTTGTTGGCTTATTCGCACATCGTGTGAAAAGGGAATTCGAGGGAAAGACAATAGTGAACAAAACTCTCAAAAGTCAAAACTGTTATTTTGAATTTAGTTTTGATAAACATATACGAAGCGAATTCTTTACTTTCGCGTAAATTTTACGGTGATTAGAAAAGTGATTACAAAGTGCTCCATACGCATTCACGGACACATTTCGGTGAAAATAAAAATCACAAACGTTCTCATTTCATTGATATAATCATGTATAAACGTTACGTAAAAAATAAACACTCTACTCACAATATTTTTGTTTTTATAACAACCCCTTTTCGCTCAAAACTATTCCTCGTTGAAGTTTTCAATCCCTTGTATTTGGATTTCCTTCGTTCCAAGTAAATTTTAAAAGTAGGTCTCAATATACTTCGGGGGGGGGGGGGGGAATGTCGAGTTTATGGTGTTCCTTTACACGGAAAGGTCATTTCCAGACACTCGAATGTCATAAAATTCAGATAAATTAAAATAAATGTCCGTACAAATAAAAAAAATAAGCAATTTTCTGTGGCACCATAAAACCAAGACAATTCAAAGTGTATTCCAAAAGGCCATCCTATTTTAAATCCCGATTGCCATTCACAATTGAAAGTATATCATGTTTTTTTTTTCAGTTAAATATACGAAAGTGCAGCTTCTCAAAGCTTTCCTTAAATATGTCTTACGTACCATTAACTATGTCAAACTCGGACAATCGACATTGAAAATGAATAGAAGTGCCATAAAAATAGATTCTTACCCTATTCTTCTGATCAACTATGCAACCAGCTAAGCACAGTATCCTTACAATCTCGATATGTCCGTTTTTGGCAGCTAAATGAATAGGATAAAAGCCCATCTAGGAAAAAAACATTTTAATATTAATTGGTGTTGATGTAATGAAGGTGTCACCAAGAACTGTAAGAGCTCAACCCATTGAAAACGTTATTACTTTCTTTATATTCATCCCTTAATAACATTTTATTTTTCATTAAGCATATTATTCCATATTGTCTTCCTTTGAAATCTACAACTTAAACCGTTAAATAAGTGCTTTACAATCTTTAGAAAAACTAAAGAAGCAAAATTAATAAACTAAAATGGGTTGTAAATTTAAAACATCCTGTTATGGAAAGTCCAACAGAACAGCCAACGAACTCATAAAAATGGAACAAAATTTCTTCCGCTCCACAGGCTAATAAGCCTTATAATATAACTCCTTAACCTTATTATTTAAAAATAAGTTCTCTCGCCAAAATAGTTATTGAAATCATGAAGATTTTTTAATTAAGGAAGAGGAAGATGCTTGTTCTAATACATTAAGGGTAAGAGAGAAAATTAATGAAGGGTTCTTTAAAATACCCATTAAAATCTTCACTGAAAAATAAAATATCTCTCAAAAAGTTCCATTCGGCCTTAAACGTTAGCATCTCATCAGTGTTAATCAGCAGAGTATTTATAGATTGACAACAACACCGTTCGAGTTCATGGTCGTTCCGAGCGACTTACCTTGTTTGGCACATTGACTTTGCATTTGGAGGCACAGAGGGCCTTTGCTAGCGGCAGCAGCCCGTCTCTGCAAGCGATGTGGATCGGACCCTCGCCTTGCTGCAAGAATGAGAGGGGAAAAAAGTTGGAGAAATTGTTTTCTTGAAGGAGGAGGATTTCACACTTTCATGCCCAGTTAGATTAGTTACTGGGGAGAAATACATGTAACGCTTAAATAAAGGGCAAAAAAGAACCACTGTTGTTCGCTGGACTTGAGCCACTGCCATTCTGAACAGCTCATTTACATCCTAGTTTCTTGTATGAAAGTATTTCTAAATATCATGTGGAGCAGGGGCTAAAATACTTTAAGATTGAGAGGCCAGATGACTGCATAGAAAATAACCAGCTGGCCGTGTATGGTAAGTGCAGGGGGGTAAAAACTTGAAGGTAGGATGAGTTCAGACAATGTAAATAAAACAAAGATTCCTGGGAGTGTGTAGAGGAATATTTCATGCATTTTAAACTTATTATAAAAGCTCATAATAAATTAAACATTATTCTATTTTTAAAATATGGTTGAGAAATTAATTGGTAGAAAATATAAGAATGTGCTAATTAGTTTTTTATGATTAAAACTGCCGGTGTGTTTGTTCTCTTTTCATTCACATTCTTCTAACTAGTGACTTTATATTTTAAACTTATATGGAAATCATGGAAGTAGTTGAAATTTGGGCCTTTGAATTGGGCCTCTCTAACAACTTTTTAACCATCTACCAATACGGTAAAAATAAAACTCAAGTAACCTAACTGTTTTGGGGTTTATACAGGGCATTAAAAGAAAATAAAGATGACATTTAGGTTATACTAAAACAAATCAAAGCCCCAATAGAGCCTGTTTAAAATACCTTGAGAATATAACTAAGTTGGCTGGAATTAACGAATTTACATTTACATAGCAGTTCTAAATTCCACCATAGAGGCTAAGAACCTTTTTCTGAATCTGTGTGTTCAGGTTGTTTGCATAGAACCAAGTGGAACGCTGATGGAAGCAGGAAACCGCTATATCAAAACCCCGAGCGGAATATTTTCCTTGTAAGTAGGCTGAAGAAAGTAAATGCTACCTAACCTAAATGATGCCGACACGCGTATGGCTTATGAACTAATGGCAATTCAGTATACTTTTCATTTGCTGAATTATAAAACAATAGCTTCTTCACATCACGTTGCAGAGTGTTACCTCAGCAAATTGGAATGATGTGTTTTCGGAGTGGAAGAAAAGGACTAGTTAGTAGAATGGGGAAGCTAATATCACGCAACAACTATTTTAAATATTACTAACATAAGATATTAATAGTTAAAGATACATTCGAAGATAATTTTATTAATACCTAGTTAAAGGTACTGGCATAAAATATGGGAGAATTTTCCGTAAGAAGAATTCTTTGTGATAACTTTTGTTTTAAATGAAAATATATTTATGAGATTAAAAAATATTTTTCAGACAAAGTACACTTAAAAATGTTTAGTTAGATAAAAATTATGAAGATTTTTTACAATGATGCCAAGTGATAATTAATGTAAATAAGCCCACAAAAAATGAGAGATATTATGAAGATGATGAGAGAGGACCAAGCGTGCTTGGGAACTAACTAAACACTGGGGGTCTCGCGTTAGACTGACCACCTAACCGAGACATATGCCTCGGACCCCAGGGCTCCACGGTCAAGAGAACGAAGATGGGCATCGTAGGCCTTGGCCCACTAGGGCTGTTGCGCCAATGAGAGTATTATGAATAATATACGTTAAATCAATAAATTACTTTTTAAATAGCATAGACAAAACAACTAAGGCAATTTACTCCTCTAATTTCTTGATATAGCAATATTAGTGAGGCAATGAGCTGAACCTCGTGATTTAGTAAACATTCTAGTTACTATAATGTTTTAAATGAACCTTTCAACTAGCTCCGAATGAGTAATTTAAGTTATTAGTAATATACTATAATTAGGAATATCGGTTATAGTGAATCTCAGGTAATAGAGAACTATTTTTTGCCCTGTGAAAGTCCTCTATAAAGGGGTTCGACTAAATCAGTTCTAATATTTTTATGTAAGGAATGAAAACTATTAATAAACTCACATTGTCGTAGACATCGACTTTGCAACCTGCTTGAAGGAGGAGGAAAGCTACGTTTTCGTGGTGTCTTCTCATAGCTAAGTGAAGAGCTGTATTTTCGCACTGAAAAGGATAAAATATGCTTATACTATGACAAAAGGAAAAATTATTGAATTTAAATTTGAGAGATATATGAGAGCCAATTTGTGAGATTTTTACTATGCAAGCTCTCAAAATGGTAGCCATGATATTGGAAATGGTAGCCCTTACAAAAACAATCAAGCAACCGGACATCATAAGCATCATAAAAACTCATAGTGAACCTTTACGAGCCATTTAAAAGTACCAAACCCGACCCAACCAACCAACCATCTCCTATTGATTTCTAAAACGCCAAACGTGTTGAGGCGGCTAAAAAGGTTAAACTCTACTTATGTAAACGATCTGTTTTTAACAATGACAGAAATGTACGACCTTATTATCATTTAAGACACCTCTCATAGATATGATCGAAACGAGGTCCATCTAACAAGCTATCGATGCACGGTTTTTACGACGGTGTCATCCTCAAGTGGACAAAGAAGGGGAGGTCGTCCGGCAGTGTGTCCCTGGTCACGCTCGGACACTTGGCTGCTCAGAACGACAGTGGTCTAAGTCCGAAAACAGAAAATTTGGGATAAACTTGGAGTTGGGTTTCTTTTTAGAGCAGGGGTTCCCAATTAGTGGTCCGCAAACTATAAGTGGTCCACGAAGAGGTGATGTGCTGAGGTTATATATTAAGATATAAGTGCGAGGTAGCCGTGCATGGGTATAAAGAGAGGTCAAAAGGTATAAAGAGCAATGAGATACTGAAGAGCAGAAAGAAGTTCAAGAAAATATGCTCAAAAGCAGAGTAACTCAAGAGCTAAAATACGATTGTAAAGCAATAAAAGTGTGAAAAGAACTGGAAAAAAATTTATTTTGTGGAAAAATAATTTAAATAAGCAAACGTTGTCAGTAGCAATTAAGGGATGGCATAACTGTAAAATAGAGTTTTTGAAGTAATTGTTTTAAAGCGTCATAAACGTTCATAAAATATTTTAATATGATAAATGAACTATCGCCTTTACATTTTGTCACGCGGCTAACGATTCTAAATGATACAGGGTTATCCGTGACTGACGATATTTTAGTCTAAGTGGTCTTCGAGATGTGAACTAATGTTTTATAGCCTTTATCTAAGTTACCTTAGTCAGAAGTTCAATAATAATTAGTGCGTGTAAGGTTCATCCCTTCTCCGTATAGGAACAGCACAGATGTCTTTACCAAAACCTACAATTGCTCAAAACTGTGTTCGCTAGACTTAGGCCAGTGTCATTCTGAGAGGCTCGACTCTTGAGTGTGAACCGTTTCATCAGGAGAATTGTCTAAGTTTGGAGGTGGAAGTCACACGCGAGGCTGCTGATGGATTTCGGGAGGTGTACTTCCGTTCGAGGCTCGTGACGGGAATAGAGATTTGGGTGAGGTGGAGTGTTGCTGATGAGAGTAAAAATAACGGCGGTTTTGAGGATTATAATAATACAGTGCAGCTTATGAGAACGGGACATTGACTGTCTTTGTTATTATTTAAATCGACCTTAGTACCACTTGATGTTAACCGTTGTTGTTCGATCGATACTACATTGTCGATTTAATATTGATAATATAGATATAAATGGTTAATATCGGTATATCGGTTGTTATTAGGGTGTGTTGCCATAAAAGAACAAGTACAACAAAACTGCTTTTTCCAATAGCTGTATGTAACGCTCTTTCACACATTATTTTAGAAGAAGACTTGTAGGTGCTCACATACTAGCTCAGACTGAGGAGTCAGTTATACCTGAGATAAAGTCGTGCACTTAGTTCTCACACTTATATTAGCAATGTTGAGTTGAGAGGTAATTTTAAAACTATTTCGTAGGATAAAAGAAATTATTGTGTGATTGGATTTTATCTTTTACATAATAGTAACAACTTATTCCACCTGCGGATAGATATATCCATGCAGCTAATTAGTTATATGCAGACGCAACAATATTCCTTATTCAATGAAAATGATAAAGTCTATAGGTATGAGTATTTTTAGTGGAAGTTACAATTGGGCCAAGGTATTCTGTATATAAGAACTCTTCCCATTAGAGTTAACTGTAGGATTATTTCAAATTTTACAATTTTGATAAAAAAAAAAAATGCCACTGTTCATTTACGATCGAATATAAGTAAAATAAAGTCGGCTAAATGTGAATCTAAACAATAGTTACATTTTTGTTTTTGACAAAGAGGAAAAGCATTAATTAAAGCAAAATCGCATTTATATTGAAGTAGGACGTCTTAAATTCATATTTTTCAATTTCATTTCCAATAAAGTTTTAAAGCCTTTTTTTCTATCACATTTTGTAATTTTAAATGAGATAGAAACTTCGGAACACTAATTGGGTTTCAGGATATTATGCAGAAACAGCCCCTTTTCAATTGGCTATCTCTATAGCATGTTAGTTAACAGGAACTCTTGACCCATACATAACAACCTCAACTTCAACACGGACATTTCCCCCCATCAACAAGTGTCGCATCCGGAGAGAGAAAAAGAACCAATCCACCGACCTTGTCAACGAGATTGAGGTCCACTCGATTGAGGTCCACTCCAGCGTCCAGAAGGCTCCTGATGCAATCGGTGTGTCCCCTGGCCGCCGCACAATGCAACGGGGTCTCTTCTTCCTGTTGGACATAAAAGTGAGTTACCGCCTTCCGACGTGCCATTAAACAATGAGCATTGACGATAAAGATGAGTTTAGTTCGCGAATATGGGGGATTTTCAATGGGAGGATTATCAGTGGAATTGATTGGGCGGATTCAATTGATGGAATGATCTCTCGGTATATCTTTATTGTAGTGGGATTTGAAGGTTGGTTTTGTTTTAAAGCCACTTCCCACGCTGGGTGAGCATGTTTTCATGCAGTTGATATTGTAATGCATGTCCAATTCCTACAACTTATGAAATTTAATGAATATTCTTTCGAACAGCTTATAGCAAAAAATATATTTTAGATGAATTACGCCATGAAGCTATTGTTTTGTTAAGAATATGTTCTAGCATTAATGGCCAAATAAACAGTGGAATGAATTGAAAAATGATGAAAATGAAACTTAAAGCTATTGTTTGAGACAAAGTATAAGAATTTGACATAGTTTAGCGTAATTCTTAACAATTTAAAATGCTCCTACAGCTGATAATTTTTAAACACATGATGAGAATAATAATAATGAACCTTATGCATTGGTTCATTTTTCATTATTAATACTGAATTAATTGAAATTAAGTATTTTAAATAGTTTTGTTTTCAAAAATTAATTAATATTTAAATTAGCAAAAATCAAATACCTTATTTCGGAGGTTAGTTTTTGCTCCGAAATTGCATAGGGTATCGACGATTTTTGGGAATCCATGCCAAACGCCGATATGTAAAGCAGTTTCTCCATGCTGGAAAAGAAGAAAAGTAGCTGTAAATGCTACGGCTATTTTTTATTACAACTAGGGGGCCTGCCCCCTGCTCGCTATCGCTCACCAACCCCCGGAACTACTTCGCAGTTCTTTTTAGATCGCTTGTTCCATCTTACCAATCACCCCGCTGGTCGGCTTAATTAATGCTCCTTTACAACCGAAACTACTTATCACTCTTGCTGATAAATAATTTAATCCAAATCATCCCGAAAAAAAAACTATTGCTGAAATATTACTTTCCTAACTTAAATTGAAAATAAAAGAAATCACACATAGTGAGCTATCGCTCACCAACCCTCTGAACTGCTTCGCAGTTCTTCTCAGATCGCTTCGCGATCTTAGCGAGCAGAGCTCGCTTGTTCATCTCAACAATAGAGCATTCGCACATGACGTCACTTGGAGGACAAAATCAACGTTGCTAAGGCTGTTGTTAGGGGCGGGACATAGAAGTATCCAATAGCAGCATTCGCACATGACGTCACTTGGCGAATAAACAACGTTGCTAAGGCCGTTGTTAGGCAGAGTCATGTGATTGAAAATGCTCTATAGCCTTTTCTTTTCTCCGAATAATTTAATTGAAATGTTAAAAAAATATTCAGCAAGTCTACTAATAACCATCAACCACTTTGTAGAAAAAAGCATTGTTGAAAATAAAATAAATCAGACTCATCAATAAAACACGCATAAAACTCGTCTGTTTCTCTAGTGAACGGCGAGAAAGAGAAGAAAAAATTGAAACTTTGAATCTTAATAATTCTAAAACTAATTAGAATTTTTGAAAAAACAAACAGCCAATATTTTTATAAAAATTATTTCTATGTGTCTTTAAAATATCATAGTTCTACTGTGATTAGTTTTGCTTTTATAACGAAAAAACAGAAAAATCTTCAAAATTTTCGAAACTTTAAAACTTAATTACTCCAAAACTAATTCGAAATTCGAAAAAAGGGCGACGTGGTGCAAAACTGCACATCTAAGAGTATGTGTCTGCAAAAAATCATATTTCTGCTGCTAATAGATTTTGCTGGGGGCGAACTCGCAGCAGAAAAAAATAATTTTCGACTTTGACATTAAATAACTCTAGAACTAATTATCTCATCTATTAGCTTTTAGAACGAAAACGATCCTCATACACTTGAATAGAAATGTTTAAAATTTCACAAATTTCCGTGGAATAGTTTTTGCGTAGTGAGAGTTCAAAGTGTTCAAAAATAAAATTTTCAAAAGCAGCGGCGGCGGCAGCGGCGGCGGCGGTCACTGTTACTTTTTTTTAATATAGAGAGAAACCTCAGTGAAAACACCGATTCTTATTCAAAGATAACTAATCTAATTTTAAGTTTAATTCCAAAAGAAATTGAAAAAAAAATCCCATATTATAGTTATTTGCTATTTCCTATGTGTATTTAATTAATTTTTCTCTTAATAACCCACAAAATTCAAATCGTTTGAAAAACTTTACTGCTGAGTTTACAGCTTTTGGTATTAGTAAATGATTCTTCTAAAGATGCTGTTTTGTAAAATTCAAGAGAAGATATTCTCTTATCCTTCATGATCTAACTGCACCCAAAATAAGTATAACAGAAAAAAAATTTCGATTTATTACTTCATTTGAATTTCATCCGAACGATTTGAGATATAGTATTTTACTCCAACAACATTAAAAAAAACGCTTACAAATAACAAATCTAAGATAAAAGAAATTTTTGAATAATGCTGTAACACTGAGGAAGAGAAAGTTGTTGGAAAGGGGGTTTAGGACATGTGCGACGTCAATTAAATTACCTTCTTTTTCAATTACTTTTATTAGCTAAGACATCATTAATGATGAAATAACTTTAATAAGTGTGCATAAGTTTTTTCCCATGTTGTTGGCTCAAGATCATGTTTACAGGCATATACTGAGTGCGCTTTTTTAAAAATTTAGAGGGTTGTTCATAGAACAAATAAATGAGTATTTGTCAACAACAAAAACACTGCATGTATTAATTCCTTCCAATCTAACCCTTTCGTCCGAAGTGTCCCAATGTGTCACGCGAGGAATGCAAAGAGCGAGACTGGGGCATCTCAACCCGTTCCGCTCATTTCCATTATGCGGAAGAGAGGCTAATTGCACAAACACAGAGAAAGAACGAGTAGAGGGGAGGAATGCAGCTGGACTGACCTCGTCCGGCAGGTTGACGTCGGTGCAGCACCTGCATAGGAGGGCCACGGCGTTCGTGTGGCCGTAGCGCGCGGCCACGTGAAGGGCCGTCTCCTTCGCCTGTTAAAGAGAGAAGCAACGTTAATTGTTGTTGTAGGAAAAGGAAAATATTTCCCCCGTATCCCACCAAAAAACTTATTAATTTGGTCTGACAACCGAAACGTCAAAAGGGATGATAGAATATTTTTAGTAAGTTCAAATTACAAAAAAAAAAAAAACTATCAAGGTAGGTTATTCACACACAAATTTATGAGCTAAATTAGGGGAAATAAAGTACAGTAGAAAAACGGGCATCGAAATAAACTAAAAAATGTTATTATAAGTATGCGAAGTATACTTTGAAGCCGAAAGGAATTCCGGGTTGCTTTCCAGCCATAGAAGTATGTTAGCCGTAAAAACAGTTTTACAGATACTTTTCGTATGGTATTTTTCTCTGGCGTACACTGTATTATGTATAGTACTTATATAGGTGTTAGAGATGTATAAAATGTAAAAAAATTCAAAACAATTTCCACTTAAAATTATCTTATTGTTAATTTGATATATTTAAAAACAAAAAAGTTGCTTAGGTTGAAATTCATTCAGATAAGAGTTAGCATTACCCCAAACATGAAATACTACAATTCTTGATTTACAAAAAGGTAACGATCTATCTAATAAGAAGTTTTATAGATAGTTGAAAGATTTACATTAGGTTTATACATTAAAAAGGTATAAAATGATATGTCAATACTCAGAATCATCTGTGGGGATTACTGGTAATTAGTGAACAGTTGTTTTTTTTATATAAATTGAATTTATTTTACACGTCTGTGTGAATTTTTCGTCACTTTATAAATGCAATTTAAACTCCTAGAAGTAGAATTTTCAATGAGTGAATGTTAAAAAATGAAGAAAGATTTTCTGATTTAAAAAACAGAGTGAAAAGAAAGAAAATATTTTTTAAGTCAGTATTTTAAAGATTTTATTTAAAATTTACGGTTAAAGTTAATATAGTTAAATAATGTAGATGTTTATAGAGAGTAAACGGGGTTCTTTTTCGTTCAAATTATAGAAGTAAAATAGAATGTTAGTAGTCAGGAGCATCAAATAAGTCAAAAGAAATATAACAACAAAAACTATGAAACAACATTTTATGAAACCCATAGTTGTCCAATGTTAAAAATAAATGCTTTCGTCAGAAATTCCCACTACTTGACCGTACCTGTGACTTAGTCATTGCTTAAATAATTCACTTCAAGTGCGACAAGAGCAATCAACCGAAAGGCTAAAAAGCGTAGGAGTGATCAAATTAGCAGAATAGAAACTCCTCCTACGAAATTCGGTAAAAGGTGGGATTTCCAACGACATTGTTTGCGATTCTCACTCAAGTTCATGGTCAAGGAGTTAGAGAACTTTCTCTTTTTGCGAAGGCGGACAATTTAAACCAATCCAAGTTCAAGGAGTTTAAGATAAAGTCTAAAAATTGTGAAAAGTTCTTAAATTGTGTCTTATTATGTTTAAATTGTTTAATCATTCCTTTTTACTCGTCTAACTGCTACTATACTGATGTAACTAAAAGTCTTATCGGTGTTCTGAGATTCGGTTAAAGTATAATGCTGAAAATGGATATTTTAACAATTTATATCCCGGATTTATTATTGCTGGGTTCTACTGTATTGTTCAAGTAATATTTAATGCCCACCTCAATTTCAAGGCTCAAGTAAATTTCACTCACTCAATATAGTATTTTCTAACTTTTTGGAACTACCAATTCTATGCTATTACTTTGATGAGACTCTTGTAAATATTTTCTCCAGTATTACTTTTTCCAATTCAACAAAATTAATGGAACTAACTTGAAATTAAGGTAAATGAAGCCAAAACCTTAGATGTTTATAGCATAAAATCACATGAAACATTTCTGGAGAAATTTTACTTACATAGTTTAATTTTCAACTTTTGATTTTTAAAATTTCCACGAATTAAAAAATTATTAGGAAATATCAAACTCGACAAGAAAAGGTCAACCTATTATCCTTTTGTACTTGAATGAAAACTAAGTTCGTTGTGTTACATCATCGTTCTTATATCGACCTCGGTGATTAAACATGAAGAACCCTCTTAAGAACACATATACTAAACATTAATGTTGCTTAATCTTAAACCCAGTAACTACTATATTGCATTACATTGGTCTACAGGGACTTTTAACACAATGCTACATCCTTACTAAAGATATTGGGAAAGAGAAAATATTCAAGTAGATACTAAAAGAATTCTCTTCGGAAGCAACTACCCGAATAAAAGGCTTAAATTCTCAAAAGCATAAAAATGATGCGAAATCCCCTTTTAGTGACAATCCAAACACACAATGGGAATTTCACAACCTTTAACACAAGAGAGGGAATCTTCAGAGAACAATAACCGAAAACAATAACCTCAGCTGCTCAAAAGGCGCTATAAACAATGCAAAACACGTAAAAGGTCTCATACTTTGTTCCTGATGTCAACAGAAACTCCTTCTTCGTAGAGGTAACGTATGATTTGCTCATGACCCTGCCTCGCTGCCCAGTAGATGGCACTGTCACCATGCTGTAAAACAAAGAAAAAAAGTCAAGTTTAGAATTATATATTAAGTTATCATGTAAAAGAACAATCGTCACCTTCGACCTTCCATTGAAGGGGTGCAGCGTGCGATGTTTGCAAGCGGTAATTAGGATCGTTCAGAAATGCAATAACTCTTCTCAAAATTAAAAGTCATCGGACACTTGATGCTGGTCCATTGTTTTGCGTGAAGGAGGGGTGATTTAAAGTTGCGTGTTCGTGACGAGAGGTGTCACGAAAACGGCGGGTCACGTCACGAAGTGGTCGATGGAGTTTGCGATGGTAGAGAGAGACAAGTTCGTTTGGAAAAGTGAGGCGATTAAAGCTTTAAGACATTAACACTACCAAATAACTTTATGTATTTAAAATCATTAAATATAGAAGCATGCATAAAAAGAACACATAGGTATTATATGTGAAAAGGTATAAAATGTTTTTCATCAGGGAGAATTAAAATTTTTTACCACTCTCGCCATTTTGTTGTTTGAATTGTTTAACGTTTTCATTATTGCAATGAGTTGTTAGAAAAATGTGGGGGGAAATCCGTTATTTATTTTAATGATATTATTATTTTTTATTTTACTTACGCTATCTAAAGCTCGGATGTTTGCTCTTTTAGAGTGGAGAAATTTTACAACGTTCAGGTGTCCCAATCCAGATGCAATATGCACTGCTGTTTCACCGTGCTGCAAATGAAAAACACCATCAATGAAAATACATGCTGAAATGATGAAAAGAATTAAACAAAAAGTAAAAACACGAGTTAAAAACACAATGATTGAATTTCCGATAATATAGTGAGTGTTGATGTTAAAATTTGTGTTTAAATAATAATACACCGTTTTTACACATTTAACTATAATAAGCTCTCACAAATATTGTAAAAAGGGGTAAAGCTATGGTTATACTTGAAGTATTAATGTAATTTGCATAAAACTTTTGCACTTCACAAACCTTTAGAGTTTCTAGTTTTTAACCATCTCAAACGTAACTACAAGTCTGTTTACTTTTAAGCATAAGACCCTTTAGTAATTGTTAAATTTTACAGGTAGAAAGTTTGTTTTAATATTTTATTCTTTTTCAATATATTTAATTTCCGGGAAAATATTATTGTTATCCGTATCATAGATGGAAAATTCTTAAACATAAAAATCTATAAATTAAAAAGGTTTCTTAAGAATTATCCATAACTAATCATGAATTTTTTTTTTATCAAACCCCCTTCAAATTTGCCTCAATATTTAATGTAATATCTTTGATGTACTTTTTTAGAGGACTCGTTTTATTTATTTTTTTTTTATCTCAAAAATATTACATCAGGACATTTTCCCTAAATGTGACAACTATGTTTACATGGTTTCTATTTTTACGTACGCTTAAAACATAAAACAAAACTCTCATATGCGTTCAAATCACGTTTAGTTGTTTCGAAACATTACAACGCTCCACTTTCCTACAAAAATAAACCTGAAAGCGAAGCTCCGAATCAAAAACACACCGCTAAATTACGAACCAATTGATTTTCGTAAAGAATACTAACTGAAAGGTACAAGAGATCATGTAAGAGATACGAGAGAAAGGAACAAAAATAAAAAATGGAGAATTTCCACCTGTTTCAAAGCGGATGAGAATTCCGGTTTTTCAGAAGGAAACGAGTGACATGTTTATCATGACACTACATCACTAATTTTGCTCCCGCTATGAATGGAATGCCTGGATTTCGCTGCGAAATACGCCCGTAATCCCGTCATTAGCAGTCACCTTTGCTCTACATGCGCAACAACGGTTTTTCAAAGGTCTTTTAGGTGTGAACTGAATGAAAAAAAACCTTGAAAAGGCACACAGACCGTTAATGAAATGTCTTTTTAATGTCTTTTGTTCCCTCTCTCTTCATTTTATTCAGCTCCTTTTTTCACTATGATGGCAAAGCTTACCATGTTTGTTTTAGCACCAACTTGTTTTTAAGCAAATACTAATAAAAATTAACAGTGCAGTAACAATTTAAAATGAATGATTCATATAAAAACTACTTACATTTATTGAATCTAATCCAAAAATTAATATTTTTCTTAAACAGCAAACTGTTTTAATTTTAATGAAATTAATATTTTCTTCTTAAGATAAAGTTTTCGGAAAACGGGGGAAACTGTTTCTAACCACAATTTTTTTTTTAATTTCAAAAGGAAAAAGGTTTATGAAGAGAACTCTTAAAAAACTCTTTTAAACTCTTAAACATTTATGTTTAATCATAATAAAAACTTAGTAGTGTTTACTAACATTTGGGTATTTATTGTATTGTTTAGGTTGAAACAAAAAAAAAGACGATTGATTATTTTTAAAAGGTTGAACTTTCACGGAATAGCAATTTTTACTTTAAGAACCAATGAATTGTTAAACTTAGAAAAACTACATAGAAAGAACAAAAACACAGTTGGAAGATAAACTAACTCAAAGTGGGTTTAGTTTTAATTAAATTAACCAATTAGAGAAGATTGAAAGTTAGTTTGAAAACTTACTTTGTTGCAGTAATTAGGATCGATTTTGGAGATGGTGAATAGTTCCTCCAAACCGGCGATGTTGCCTTCTTCCACGGCCGAAAACAAAGCTTCCACGACAAAGTTTCCATCTTGCTACAATGAAAAAAAATACCATAATGTAAAAGGCAAAACAAAAAGTTTAAATGATTTATAAGTTAATATAATTAGTTATTTTAACGCACATAACAATGCTAGAGTAAATGGACCTTCATAATCTAAAATTTAATCATTAACTAGAAGAAAGGAACGATTCTTTTCAAATACAAAATCTGTAATGACAATAAATCGACGTGGAGGTATTACACTCTTAACTCGGTATAATAACGGATGATATATTTAAAAGATTAAACATTTTTTAAATGGTTTTCAAAATGAAACAGGTAGGAAGAGTTACCCTTAAAAATAAACCCCCTCCCTAACTCTTTCATATTTTATTAAATTTATCTTATATGTATATGGAATACCTTTCACAATTTCTATACAGAGCAGATGAACCCCAAATTATTTTCATTTCTTGCAAAAGCGGTTTTACATTATTCTCACACAGGACAAAGCAATATTTACCTCAGCAAACCTCACATAAATATCAGTTCTATTATCTTACCATTCAAGCAAAACCATTAGTAACCGAAATCTTGCGTAATCCAAAGGACATGTAACATTTAAACAAAGTTCAAAAGGCATATTCCCCATACATTCAGTTCCACCGTCTGTCCTCGAACTAAAACAATGCCATTTTCTTTTTCGTTCTTAATCAAACGCTGAATACCGGATTTGAATTTTGATGGCATTTCGATTCTGCCATTGTTATACACTCAATACCTACATGCCGACATCGAATAATAAAACGCATTTTTGGACTGCAGTTGTGGTGGCTTGACGTTTGGAACACATACCGCACCTATTTTCAAAGCTCCCTGCTGGCTTATAACAATGATTGGATGTGGGGCATACATGTATGTTGGGTTTTGTACTGAGAACTACGAAAGTAGTGAATGGGGAATGAATGTTTTTGTGTGAATGAATTTACTATGTAAGAACTCCCTAATATTTTTAATATTTAAAATATTTATTAATTTAATACTTTTAAATATTAAATGGTTTTGAATCCTGTAGAATTAATTTTTAATAAGACTGCTATTTGCTGAAGTTGTTCAAATTTTATTTAAATTAAATATATTAGATTTGCATACAACAATAATCGGAAGTTTCAAGTATTTTTAATATAAAATGACCATACAGGGTTATTTTTACTTCAAGTTTTCATGCATTGAAATAGAGAAAAAAAATTTTTAGTTATAGGATTTATATGAATATCTACTGTAAAACAAAAAGGAAGGAAATACATCAAGAACTATAATTTGAAATTTTAATAATTAAGATTATGATGATAGTGCCAAAAAATTTATTTTAAATACAAATGTAAAAAATGGAAGCTTATTCCTTAAAATTAAGAAATATTTTAACGAAAGAAGAAACTAATAATTCTTATCAAATTTAACTTTAACTCAGGCAAGTCAATTAAAATTTGTTAAAATTCAAATTATTTTGATTAAAAGATTTGTAAAAATACTTTTGAAATCATTAAACTTTAAGAGCTCTCTATTAATGGAATATCTATTCATTAATTTCAGTTTTTTAAAAATTGCAAAGAATTCATTAGGTTTCAGCTTTTTGTAAAGAACAATTTAATGATTAAATTCTACTGCGCTACATCATCTCAAAATCTTATACTATAAGAGATTATATTTCCTTCCTTTTATCAGTGGGTACTTAAATTCATTAATTAAAAGTTTAAAAGTCTTACAGGAAAGGTTTTATTTGTAAATGAACAAGACATTTTTATGGGACTTAAAATAAGTTCAAACCCCCCATCAAATACAACTGCCCTACATAGAAAACCATTCAAATACTCTCCCCGTAGAACACCCCATACAAATCACTCCAAAATAGATCGTTCCACTTTTCCCTATTACACATAAACCATGCAAGAGCGAGGACGAAGCCGGCCAAAAACTGTCTCCACCCTTCACCTTGAAAAACCGTCGCAGCGAATCGCGCCGATTTCCTGCAAAACTCGCGTCGCATTATTTGCATGGGAATAAAGGGATCAGTCCCCTCTTGTGTCACGAGTCACGGGCTGCTGAATGAGGGAAATAAAACAGATTTGTCCGGCAGCGTAGGGGTATCAAAGCTCCGCCGAGAGGAAATTGATTATGTTAAAATGCATGTAGTAAATGAATGCCAGCTCTGTCGGGGCAGTTATGCAAGAATTAGTACATGCTATAGTCATAGGCGTGACGAGGGGGGGTTATTGGGGTTGTAACCCCCCATTCTAAAACATGAAAAACTGAAAAATTTTCCCTTTACAAGAATGGCTCTTCACAAGAAACTGTTCTTTTAGGAACTAACCCAAAGGGCCTCAAAATGAATTTAAACACTACATTGATAGACTAATTTTTAAAAAATTTCTGAGGGAGAACCCCCAAACCCCCTATAAAATTTTTACGTCTGTTATACTGTGTTTTTCCTTTGAAAGTAAAACCTCTTCGTTGAAGTTTTCCCTTCGGAAGTTTTGTAAAAAAAAATAATAATATTATACCTATAATGAGACATTTTTTAAAAGGGAGTAATATGTTGGAGGGGTTGACTGGTTGGAGTAACACCCCCATGAGTCAACTCTAGTTACGTCACTGGCTATAGTTATCCTTCCAAATAGAAAATCAACCAAATAGTGAATAGTATCGAGATATATCTCCTATATGGGGGAATATGAAGTTTTATGTTCTGACCATAGAAAACAATCAGAACAACATCGTATATTCTTCTAACTCTTCAATATATTCCTTTTCTTTTGTGACTACTCCTCTATTGTTGGTTTCCAAAGGATATTATACGTACTAGTATTAAAATATGTTTACATATAATCACCTCTTTTGAAATGATGCGTAGTTTTTAAGATTTTAATCCTATGACTTTTTAAGAAAATGTACTTTTATAAAGTGCATAATAATCACTAGAAATCCACGTAATTATACCTATTCAAAATGTATTTCTCCACCTACAGAAACCATCGCCTGACCTTCAATTCCGTATATGCTCGAGAAATGGTTAAAAGCATAGTAATCCTTCTAAATTACGTATCTTTTTACGTTTACTTAAATTACGTATCTTACAGCTCTAGTAAGCAACATGCTGTCCATGATAAAGCTTGCAAAATTGTTTTGCTTTACCGGGGTTTTAAGTACACACGTTTGATAATTTTAATAGGATTTAGGTTATGGAGGTTTTGACATGACACTGGATCATTATTATAATAATGATACGGATAATAATGATAACATATGTGTTAGTGCTGTAAATGCAAGAAAAATCCACAGTTCCTAGCAACAAAAACTATTAAAATAATCTTATTTTTGAAGGATTGCCTTCGTAATATTTAAGTTGTAAATGAACGTTTAAGGTACTTTCAGAGCTATTCTTATTACCGTACCGTATTCTTCGAGTAACGTTTACATCTGGGAAGTCCATAAATTACGTGAGGTGTTTTTTTCAAATTTTGGACCCCTCCCTCCCCCTTGGTGAGATTTAGTGAGATTTTCTCCATAATTTTAAACAAATTAATTTCATTGGTGTGTTCTAGCCATGTTTTTCGTCTTTTTTTATGCAAATAACTACCTGTTGAAATCAAAAATTCGTCTTAAACTTGAAGTTATCACGACTAATTGGCTAATGATTCGCTGTTTTGCGCATTCGCATTTTTCCTAAACTTTTGTTAAAAAGATAAAAGAAAAACGTGTATTTTCTAAACGTGTATTTTAATTGACTCCCCCTCCCCTTGTTGAGATTTGGTGAGATATTGCTGGACCCCCTCCCCCTTTTTTTTACCTCACGTTATTTATGGACGTCCCCTCAGACACAGAAAATATTCAAGTATGCAAAGATATAACATTCTTTGAGAAGAAAAAAAATATTTATACAGTGAAGTGAAGGTTAGAAAGACTCAAACAATGGAATTTATTGAATTTTATGTTAGTTTTGCTGCAAGAATTTACGAGTACATGATAGGTGACAGCTTCAAGGGTAAATTGCCGCTGCTTTGAAGATGTTCTATACGATGTGTACATTTCTTGTTACTGTTTGAATTATTACATTTTACTTCTAGAATAGAATATAACATGTTGCTTAACCCCATAAAGCGGCGCTTCAGCTTGAATCTAATCAAGGAAGAGAAAAACATCAGTTTTTATAAATCGTTTGAGCGTCCACAGGATCAAAGTACGTGTTTTCGATTATTATATCATCATAGTTACATTCTAAATAAAAAAAAAAGGGTTGAAGAATGATAGAGAATTTTAGGGTTTTGCAATAAATGTTAAGACATTACGACTTCTAAAGAAGAAATACATTCAAAAGAAGAGAAAGAGACGCGTGGCTAAGAAGAAAAAAACGAGCCCACTTCCCAAAGAAATCGGAGATCCCAACCCTTCCAGAAAACTGCTCCCTTTTACCGGTGCCTAATCGCACTTTTTCTCAGAGCCTGTGAAGAGCTGACCTTATTCCTTGCAAAGTGGACAATTAACAATGGGATTCCGTGACAGCCTTGTATATCCACTACTAACCCAGCTAATAAAAGAGCCCCAGCACGCTTGGCTTCCTCTTTCGCTTGCAGGATCCTTTCGCCGTGGTGGTTCATCCTCTTTTATCAAGCAAATTGGGATCTATTGAGAAGAGATGCTTTCTTCACCCTATTCTTAATCGCTAAAAAGATCTCTTCGTTTGGCAATAAGGCCCTCTCTCGTTATGATGATCCCTTTTTCAAGGCTTCTTGAGTAATTCCTGTTTAATTTTGTAGATATCGAGGACAGGTGTTTGAGAAACGAGAGTTGAATATCAATTATATTATTAACTGCGTAATTCTAACTCACGCTCGAAGTAACAAGACGTGCGCTGGTTTATGTAAATGATTTTGGAATTTCAAACGGTGGTTTTTTTTTAATTCAATTAAACCCAATATGTTTCTTCCAATCTTTTCTTTGAAGAGAATGATGGACAGGGTTACAAATATTTCTAGAAATGTATGCAGGAGAGTTATACAAATTGTACTAAAACTCCATGTAACATACAATTGTTTAGTATAGGTACTACAGAACAATCAATAACTGTAATACTGTAATTTTGTTCCTATTATTTCATAATGTTTGGGTCTCAGCAGCAGTCTTCTAAAGTCAAAGTGAAAATTTCATAGATTTTATAAAATTTTACTTTAAACACTAATTTTATACATTTTTTCTTTTTTCCTCATGTTGCATTAATATTTTCAATTGATAGTTAATGTATCCTGCTTCTATTTATAAAACTATTTCTATAAAGAGGTTTTCATATTTTAACTATTAATTTAGAAAAGGATACGAAAGTCAAGAAAACTTTCTGAACTAACGGCAAAATAGCAGTTTCATTTGCTCTTAAATATAAATTTAACTACTCCGTGATACCATGACCAGTATTACCTTAATTAAAGGCAATTAAGAGATTGCCCTAAAATGTGTGTCATTTTCAATTCTGAACTTAATGAATATGCATGATGGTTTCCTTAAACCGACCTAGTCTGGCAGGAAACCTCAAATCACTTTTGCCTCATTTCAGACAACATTAAATATTATTTCTGTCGATGATTTTGTGTCCGAAAGTGGTTGAGGAAAATAAAAGTGTCTGTGAACACTCTAATCCCTTTATTACAGTTTTTATTTAAATTGACGATAAGTCTATTGCATATGTCATGATATGTCTGCACATTACTCTCGATATTCAATGGACTTGAAAGTTATTCCCTGTTATAGGATGTCAATAACTGCTGGCTATTATAATACAGTATTGTGATAAAAATGTCGGATTGGGTCCGAGTATCAGATGGATTAAAAAGCTGACTAGACTATGCATAAAAGTAGCAGATTTAACAATTCACGTTGGATCTTACTCGCGAATTCACAACAGAATTCAGTAGTACCAAAATGGTCGTCGAAATGAATTTTAAAAAAATTAACCACACTTTATGTATGAGTTCTGCAGTTTTTATGAACATTTGAATTGATTATTTAAATCTAGGAAATAAATGAACCAATGCTCTTTTGAATCGATGCGACCTGTGACAAAATCTTTAAAATCAAAGTTAATCTCAAACTATTAAGGTTATGCAGCATCGGAAATGCCTTGCCCTAATGACGAGGTAGAATTCTATGTTCAGGAAATGCAAGCCATGTCCTTAACCTCATGGGAGGTGTGTTAAACGATTTTTATGACCTCTAGCAAGTTCTACGTTCTTTACTAATAAAACGGAAATTCCCTTGATTGACACTATCACACTTTTCTGATGTTTTTGTTTACACCAACCTTCAGCTACCCGAGGGCCAATCAAACTTGATGAGGTGAGGGCTAGAGACGATAAAATTACATTTTCTATTTTAATGCAAGCAAATTAAGTTTATTACAACACTGAAACATTTATTTCGACTATGAATAATCACTAAGATGAAAGGATTTTCATAAACTAAATGTGCAATGAAAAATGCTGTATAAAACAAATTACTTATTGTTTAAAATCAAATTAAAGGTACAACGTTTTGAAAATGAAAGAGCAAAATATTTAAACTTCAAACGTTCTGAAATTACATTTGATAGCTCTTTTCATTTTGATGTATTGTATACTTTTAAGCAAAACTATTTAACAAATGTGGAGGTATAATTAAAATAACTACCTATAACTATAAACTATATTAAATTTCTACTAATGCCACTTTAATGACCTATTTAATTTCAAGCTAAAAAACACACACTTCTAATGGGGTTCAGGGGTCTCCCCTGAAAAAATTTTGAAAATTAGAAGAGGAAAAACGGGTTTTTAATACATTTCTGTAATAATAACTGAGATATGGACTATATTCTATGTAGTTTGAATAATCATTTCATTTTGTGGCTAAGTGCCACGAAAATCTCATCGAGGGCCACATGAGGCCCGCGTATTGGACAACACTGCACAATACCATGAAAGTGCTATATCCAATCCTATGAATGGCTCAAGTGTCGTGATCCATCAGGTTTAGTATCAGTAAAAATATATGAATTGGAAAATAAATATTCATTTGATTATTTCAAGCTAAAATGATGCTAACATAACGATCAAATTTTAGTGTCAATAAAAAATTTAAATTTTTATATGGTACATATTACCCTAACCGGGGTGGTGTGGTTAACAGTGTTTGTGGTATTTTGTAGAGTAAATCCGTAGTTTTTGCTTCTTAATGTAGTATTTTTTTCTCAAATCTTTGTTTTTTCTTACATAACCTGCTAATAGTATAACATTAGCAAAGAAAATAATTCATTTTTTTAAATTTATCTAATGTTAAGAAACAAAAATTGCGAGTTTCAAACTCTACAAAATGTCACAAATAACGTAAAATGACTCCTATAGCTTCAAAGTACCTCATATGTATCAAGAAAATGTCTGAATAAAAACGTTAGCAAAGTCCTACTAATTATCTTAATCTTCAAAAACAAGACTTCCCCCTCATCTAAAAGATTTATGAACCATATAACACAGTTAGGGATCTTTACACCCTTTTACTACCACAAGTCTCTTAAGAAGCGTGTCTTAACGATATATCTCTCTCTCATCAGGACCTTATGCCACAGGTGACAACATCAATGTTTCCAAAGCGAAGTCGTGCGTCAGTGGCCAATGGCAGATAGGGGAGGCATTTCATACACGTTCTTGATCAAGATCGGCTGTCACTTGCATTGCAACGTTAGACAGAGATTAGCTAAGTCGAGCTTTAATTCCTCAGAGTTCCCGTTTCGTGTTGTGGTTATCAGGAATGCCTTGCAAATATCCGTCGTTCACGTCGTGGGAATTCATTCTGATAACGATTAATGATTTAGGTATGGTAATCCTTTGCCCACTGAGCACAGGAAATGTGAGAGAAGTTTTTGAGGATTTTTTTTTCTAATTTTAATGACAAGGGTAATGAAACCTTTGGTATTACATTGATGTTGAGAGAATTAAAACTTTGAATGATCGGTTAAACGGTGGTGTTTTTTTTTTATAATAAATCAGGTTTGATAAGTTCAAACTTTAAACAGTACAAAATATCAAACAACTAATGGCCTAAAGCAATAAACATTGCTCGAATTAACACCTAATGACAAGGATAAAATATTCTTCGAAAATCTCTAAAACTTGGCCCCGTAAAATCTACGTATTTTATTATTGCGACTTTTATGATATTTACATAAGCTTTACTTATTTTAAAAGGGAACCTATTCAATAAATCCTACTAATAAATAGACACTATATTGATTGTATTAGAATTAAGTGAAAAGTTATGCATTGGATCATGATACATAACTCCATAACTTTAATATTATGTATTGTTTCGTATTTAGTTTAAGAATTTAATAAAATTATACTTGTTAAACTTAAAATGAATCAGTTTCCTTTTCAATACAGTACCAATTAAAGTAAAAGTCATGATATTTGTTTAACAATCATCCAAAGAAATTTAATAGGAGTAAAACAAAGTACCTATTGCCATTTTCATAGATTTCCCCTAAATTTTTCCATCCCTTTGATTTTCAAATTCCGCTAATTAAAATTCTGATAAAAAGCTTAAGATACCATTAAAACTGATTTATCCAAAACTTTGAATTGAAAAGTAAAATTGACTTAAAATCAAAAGACCAAGTGAAATCTTCGTATTTTCCACTATTTCGAATTAGAGACTTTCAAGTTACTTAAGTTAAACTTCCATTTTGCATACATCAAAATACTCTAAGAAACTGCAGTACATAAGTCGGGATTTCGCATAATTCATTTTTGTATAATTCATTCTATGCAAGCATAAAGAACGCGAATCACAGAAATAAAATTTTAATGCAAGCGAAATCAAAACAACAATGCACAAGGACGATATCAAAAGGACACATCACTGTCGTTTTACAGAAAACGAAATCCAATACTATAGTAGCCCCACTCTCTTCAGTTTTGTGCATTTACAAAAACCCAAGGTCTGATTCACATGAGTACATGCAGCGTTCTCCTTTGCGGTCTCGTGTGAATAATTAGGGAGATGCATCGATTTGGGAAGCAAAGGCCTGCTCCAGATTCTGCCATCCACTCAGAGGGGATCTTATCTCATGTTCTTTCTCCACTCGGTGATAATTTCCACAAACAGAGAGCTTCGCGTGTCCTTCCAGCAATTAAGCGATCAATGAACTATATTTGTTGCACATGCAGTTCTTGTTGTTGTTCTTCCAGTTCTTGTTGTGTCTGAGATCATAATTCTGTGTTAAGAATTATAGTTTGGATAAAATATGAAAAGAAATGTAATATTGTAACTTGTAACTGTTATTTAGGGTTTTTTATTTCTTTTTTATTTATTTTATTCTAAATTAAAAAAAAAACTTTAAATTATTTTTTTTAATAAAATAGAGTAATAAATTATACTAAACGTAATGTAAAAGTATGTATAATAAATTTCCCCTGTTGAGGAATTACTTGATTTTACTATGTGGAAAATCAAGTAGTAATTCATATCGCAAAAGATATGTTTAAAATATTTTAAACAATCTTTAATTTTAATACTTGTCATTTTATATTTTAAGATTACACCACAGTTGGCTGTTCTTTCAGCAATTCACAATTTTAATAACAAATATTCAATTTTTTTCCACGGAAATGACACAGTTACTGATTGATGAAAATGTACACTGAAAACTTTATTACTGTTCTTCGTTATTTGGTTCTTCCTTTTTAATCAGTTTGAATTTACTCCAAAAGCCACATGGAACTAAGATGCCCTTCCATTTTGTCGATTAAAAGTACGTGAGTATTGGTGAAAGTAAACATCACTTATTGCGTTGTAGAGTTTGTTTTTCTGCATACTGTCTACTACAAAGGAAAAAACAGTTTTACAGATGCTATATAAAAACCCAAATCACGTCAAAAAATTTTTGTTGAGTTGATTACGATGTTCGATTAGCTTGATACAGATGGTACAGATAGCAATACAATTCATTGATTTAAAAAGAAATATCGTAATAGCATCAGTTGTTCATAGTTTAAATTCTAAAGAAGCAGACTTAAGTAAAACATACATACAAGTACGTCATAAACTTCATATTTATAGATAATTTTTTTGGTATGTGGAGGTTCAAAGCAGATTTGCATAAGACTTTATTTTTCTTTAAGTTTTATAATTATATAATAATTATTATTATTATATTATATTATATTATAAATATATATTATTATATAATAAAACAAAATGTTAAAAGGAACCATGAGCCAAAACATTAAAAACAAACCATTGGTTGAAGATCATGTAAATATAAAAATTGAAATTCTTAAAAACTCAAAAAAGATGATTTTATCACATCAATGACGAAATATTTTAAACAATTATTCATATTTGTTTTCCTTTTAAGAGTAAATGTTAGGAATTAGCTTTAATTATAATATGAAGATGTTTAAAAAATAAAAATCAGTCTGAGTAATTAAAATTTCCGTCAAATAAGCTACTTTTTCTATGACTAAAAATATTATTTCACTATGCTAGAGGGATTCATTTTCCCTTTAGTCACATAATCCCATTAAAGCATGGGTTTTGGTTGATAGATATTACCTGAAAATCCCCTTATCCTCTTAAAAGTGTTTGTACGGGTTCCTCTTCAATAGATGTCAGATGTCAGCAAAATTGCTAGTCAGTACTATCATATTTCAATAAACATAGGTTATCTGAAGTAAAAGTGTTGCTTATTAGTTTGTTCCGGTTGGTGGAAAAATACAATAGTCACATGCTAAAAATATTATAATAAAGGATTTTAAATTATGTGTTTTAATTAGTTTGCCTTTTATAAGAGTGAAATATATACTTTTAAATTAGAGAATATTTGTAACACCATAACACTCGAGACTAGTTTTACAAAACTAACAAAATAACTTCATATCTAATCTAATTAACCATCTATTTTGCAAAAAGTTTATAACACTGATAAAAACAACAACAACAACCTATATTTTAATTCCAATTCATACTCAAAAAGTTATAAAGTTTCAACGTTCTGTGCTTAAGAAAATTTTTATGGATGGAATTTTATGCCATATTTTTTGTATATCTGAAAAACTTTTTTCTGTCTCAAAAATGTTTGCAATCAAAATACATTTACAGTGCAATTAGCTTTCCTTTTCTAATCACTACACAACAACACACAAGTGTAATTTGTTCAACACTAAGCAACAATATCACAAAAGCATGAAGAATACGCTATCGACTACCATTTCCCAACACCAGGAAAACAACGGACTCTATAGCGGCAAAACCCACAACAGCAGCAGTAGCTATCACTTCACAAATCGAGCCCTAATTATTTCCCTCGTAAGAAAGGAGGCAATTTTTCGGAAGGGTAGGTGTGTCAGCCGGCAACAATAGATCGTTAGGTTCGATTACAGGGCTTTCGTTTTCGCAGCCTAAGGAGCAGGGTAGGGCGCTGGTAACGTGCTTAAGAGAAGAAAGGGAGACCAAGGTAATAAAGGCTTTTCTACGGCCTCTCATTTGGCTGATCCCTAAACACCTAAAAGACACATTGTTTAAGGTTCGTGCGCGGCAGAGTCGTTTCCGTGTCGTGCTCCTGGTTTGTTGTGTCAGCCGTTTGATGGGTTGAACATCAATATATGCGTTCATAACAACAGCTTGATTGTAACTGTAGAATTTTTATGCTTTGAAATGCATGTAGATTTTTTGAAGAAGGCGGCTTTCAAACAAGACTGGGTTACTCAAAACATAAACATTTAAATCGAATAAAATCTAAAGCGGTTCCGAAAATGTATAACTTTGAGCACCTGATAAGTGCTCCGTGTAGTCTTCGAATGTTCAAAAAAGATCCCTTTTTTATAAGCTTCTGTTCCAAAACTGTTTATCCTTAACTTTTTTCATAGAAAAAGTAAAAAAGGAGCACTTATAAAATAGTAGTTAAGTTATATTAAAAAAACGCAAAACTAAATTTTACAAAGATGGTTGAAAATTAGAATTGTTACTTAAACTTAGATCTTGTGAACCTTCAACAATAATTATCCAATTTATTATAATTTTTCCCACAAAAATCTAAAACAGAACGAGTAGTATAAGGATGAAGAAGGATAAGGGATGATTCGGGCGAAGAAAGGAGAAGCGAATAAAGAAAATAGATGAAGAAGAAAGGAGAAACTTAAGAACTTATCGAATTGTATTTAAGCAAAATAAAAAGCGAAAATTTATTTTATGGATGGTCTGAAGTCGAAACCTTCTTGTCCTTGTCTTATTAATGGTTTTATCAATACTCAATAGACATTCACAGGGTAGCATCTTGTTGCTTGGCTTCCTTGCTATTTCTCCGTTATCTTCCCAACCCTTTATACTTACATTTACATTAAACTAATAAACATTCTGTTCATTCATTGTAGTAGGTACCGCATTTGGAAAAAAAATTTTGTGTAATGTTCTATGTCCGCATTCGCTTCTTTACGGCAAAAAAAAAGTCGTAGTGGAATTTTAGGCACGTCTTACAAAAAGTGGTGGTCTTAGATCAAAGGTCACTGACAATGATGCCTTGAGGAAACAAGGAAGTGACAATTACTGGATGAAATGACAGTGATTTGCAACGCACTCGGGGGTATCCGGTCATTGTACATAAAATGTGCAGTCATCAAACGAATCTTTGTTCAAAGGGCTGGAAAGGATGAATAGCCTGTGACCAAATATATATAAACACTAATCAATTTCCGAAAAAAATATTGATTACCTGAAATAGATTACAGTGATACACAAGAAGAAGTGGTTTAACTTCGGCTTTCATTCGAACATCAACTTTCCTAATGGAGCTCAAAATAGTTTTTGTCGGATTCAGTTAGTATAAGATGCTTCTATAATCGTTTAATGGTTTGGAAAATGGTACGTACGGTTCGATGGTCATAGTATGTGTAGTACTTTCGTGGTTTCTAATGGCGTTGAGAACCCAGTCATGTAATACTAAATAGAAAAACATGTTTGTGGAAAAAACGTGATATAAACAAGGCACGTATTCTGTGAAAGTATAGTTGGTAAAAAAAGCCAAACAGAGAGGAACAAACACTTGTTTCATTTTTTTATAAAGGCATTGATCGCTTTTTTTACCTATTGAACTATATATTTTTGTATAAAAATAGTAGTATTTTTATTATTTTAAATACTCTGTGAGGCGTTGTATTTTTGTGTTCCTTCCTAATTATGATATTAAATAAAGATACCTATAATTTATTTCAACTATTTTAAGATAAATATTTATTATTAAAATGGAGAAAAACTAATATTTAAGGATTACTTTTCTATAAAGTAGTCAAATATTTCTTTAATATTATTTACACCATAGAGAAATTAAGCTTGAAATTCGTCTATTTTGAATAAATTGGTCTCACTCAGGAAAAGTTTTCTTAATCAGAAAAAGACTAACCGAGAAAAAATTTAGTTTATTAAAGGTTCCATTTTTCTTTATAAGAGTAAAAAAAGATTGATTTCAATCATTCATTTCCTTTCCCTTATTCTTTTAAGGTAGGCATAAAGGGAATGAATATAATATTTTAAATAAATCAAGCGAGTATTTTCTTAGGATTATACTGGATTATACCTTATACTTATGGGAAGGATATTTTTGTATATGTGAAGTTAGTGTTAAAATGTCTAAAAATTAAATAAACAAAAAATATATATAATTTATGTGAGTATAGTATTTAAATATCATAGTCCTTTACAGAAAATAAGTAGCAAGTGATACAAAAGAGTAATATTACTTCAGTCCCCCAGTTCAAAATCTTGGATAATAAGTCTCTCTGGGATGTCTACATAAAAGTAAAAAAACTATTTACACTAGGAAATATAGGAAAAAATCAAAAGATCGTGCTAATCCAACTTTGAGGAAATCTATGGCAGTTTCTGTGTCCCACGTATTAAAACACCACGTAGACATCAATCAAGAACAATTTCTTCTCCCACCATTTTATTAACATGGTTTTATGATGACAGACCTCAAACTGAGATTTGCTTATTTCCACCATTGCTATTGCACCACAAAAATGAAAAGAAAAAATTCTGAATGTCTGGTTGAGTGAACAAGCAGCACAAATGAGCCATAGCGTAGAAATCATTTCAGCGTTTCAATTTGCAGACACAAGAATTCCAAGTTCAGTCACCCACCCAGCCAATCGTGTTCCTTTTGGAGAGAAATTCTTAGTTAACTGAAGTTGTGGAGCTTCGGGGACCATTAGGGTATGCTTCGTTTTTGTATCCTTTATATCTGTCCAAACGATTTTGAAGAAGAAAGCGTGGGAACTGCTAACCGCTTGGCTTAAAATGACGGGGTTGTTTAACTTTTCGGCAGGCTTTTATTCTTAGTTGTTTTTAAATATTGTTCTTATGAGAAAGTGAGGGGAGAATCTAGTTTGTTTTAAATGATCCACGAAATAGTAGCAGTTTGTTCTTAGTGGATGGGTTGTCATAGTTCGTGGATCATTGAACAAACTTTAGGCGCTAAAGAATATGAGTTGATTCAAGTAGAAAGTTCTTGATATTTAATTGAGATGGGGAGTTGAAGCAAAATATTGCGTTCAAATTTTATTGAAAGGAACCAAGTTTTTTTTTCTAAATAATTTTAATTGAGCATAATTTTTATAAAATCCTTATTTCCTCTTATAAATAGGGAGAAGATATGGTGTTTAAGCATTGGTGGGAGCCCTTTTTCATCCCAAGTAAGTTTTAGGCAAAATAATTAATAATAATAAATAATAATTTTTAACTCCATAGACCGTTTAATCAAGATAAAGTCCAAATTTTATGGAAGTTCCTCACTTACTATAAGATTTTTTATTAAACTTTTCATATAAATATCTTTACTGGGCATTTTTAATTATTAAATTTACCTATTACATTTTAAAATGATTTTGTAAAGTCAAACAAATGTGGTTAAAAGAATTTTTAGGGTAATAAAATATAAGCTATACAGAGAGTTAAAAAGAAGGGATAAAAGCTCATGATTTCTTTTAAGGAAAATCATATTAGTCACAGATGTTTTATTTTCTTTTGTAAATTATTTTTAGAATGAACTTCCAGAAGAAGAAGAGAGATAAAGATTTCAGAGAGAAGTTTTCCTGTAATGTTATTTATGAAAATTGATTGAAAAATTGTGTCATCTGTTTTCTTTAAAAAAAATTTTTAATCTTCAGGAAAAAGGAGAATAAAGCAGACACAGTATATAGTTATTTTCTAAATCCAATTTCAAAATAAGATAAAAGTTTGTTAACTTTTAAAAATACTATATTCAGCTTATTTTAGTTAGTCAAAACCACAATTTGCCAAACAGTTTTACAGCCGTATTCACAGTCATCAGCGTCGGTGTTAAATCTTTGGTCATAGAAAGATTCCACCAATCAGAGATAGCGAAAAACTAAATTTTTCTTTCTTTAGCTGCTGGTTAACACCACACCGACGCTAATGGCTGTGAATATGGCTGAAAACATTTTCATATGCTAAATGTTCTAAAAATAAATATAGAATTTATTCCATTTGACAGATTAACTCAACCCCCCATTTAGTTTAACTTGGTGAAAAATTAACAATCTTGAAAATATATTCTCTTTGCTACTATGCAGTGATCGTTTCAAAAATTTAATTCTTAAAATTTAATTTTGATCTTTAAATTGAATATTGAGGTGTCTCCGACAGAAATTCCTAAAACCTATTGAAAATTAGAAATTTATTAATATTAGGTACTACGTGGTCGTTTTAATACCAATTGTTTTATAACGATTTCCAGTTTTAATTAAGTAATTACCAAATTGATTAATTGTTTTGAAGGTTCTTTGTTTTAAATAAATTGAAACCATTCATTGAAACTAACGATTTCCAGTTTTAATTAAGTAATTAGTAAACTGATTAATTGTTTCGAAGGTTCTTTGTTTTAAATAAATTGAAACTATTCACTGTAATATCAATATGGTTTAAAAAAAAGCATTGTTGCAACATTCGTTGTTTTCATCATGAAAAACTGAAATTATAATCAAAGTAACTTTTATCATTTTCAGTGTATCAAAGCGCGATTGTCTGTGAAAGAGGTATTTTAGAGGTTTAAAGATGAAGCACAGATAAATTCACTTCCCAAAACTCGCTAAAAGAACTTTCCTTAATCAGATAGCGCTACAAAAAGACACAAAAAAAAGGCAAAAAGCTTAGACCAAGAAAGCTGAAACTGATTACGGCGGATAAGCATTCAATAAGTAAAAGTTCTTAGCTACATGTTCTATCTAAGGGTCTGTCATGAAACTAATCTAACTGAGGTTTTTTTAGATTCAAACAATGCCGTTTTTAACCTCCTGTTAGCACAATGGATTTTATTTTTATAACTATCATTATACTTGAAACAAAAGGTCAAGGGATTTTACTTTTATTCGGCATTTAAATTCCTTCAGTTTCTTACATCCGAAATTGAATATCCAAGGGCGCCTCTATGGCAACAAGGTTAATCGTGTGTATGCGCAGTTTCACAACATGACGGGGTGTGACTCTATCTCTTGTGCTCTTAAGCTTGTGAGCTCATACGTGAGGTCAAAAACTTAAAAAAAGCCTAATTAATTTTAAAAGGTGACTTAGAATAGTTTACGTAGAATGCTGGTGGAATTCATGTATTATGTCATGGATAAATATGGAGCAAAGGTCAGGCTGAAGCCACGACAGAGAATGGCACGTTACGCAGATGTTAAGTGTTCCCCCATAGGACGAGATCTGAATTTTAATGAGAAGCTTTTACAGCCAATTATTATCAATGTACTTGGAGCAGAACTTCTATCTAAGCACCGCTTCCCCATTTTACAATCTAGATAGAATTGGGTTGTAAAAATTACTCTTTTTTTTAATTTTACATTATTTTTTACTCTTTAGTTGTATTTTTTTTATGAAATCAGAAAAATAACCCTTGAGATGTGAAACTTGTAATAATAATTATTTTGAAACTGTAATAACTATTTTGAACTGTGTAAAAGTGTATGCAAGAAATGTAAAACTCTTATTTTAGCCATCTCTAAAACGTTATGAGATTTCTGTTCATTTCATTTTAAATAGGTATAGTACGAATTTTAATTAAAGCAGTAAGTTCTTTTTTTTAATTAAAAAACAAAAATTCGTTTAATTGGGGAAAAACCTGGGAAAAGGTATTTTTAATCAACAAAGTTAAGGAGAATTTATTTACAATCTGAAATTGACCTATAATTCATGTTTTAGAGCACCAAGGACATTCAGAAGAATATTAAAGAATCATAATCATAAAGGTTAGAACATTGAGTAAAACAATTAAACCATTTTTTTCATGTGTAAGGCTAAAAAAGAAAAATCTTTAAAATAGAGTTTGTTTAAAAGTAGTATAGTTAAACGTTTTCTAATCTAAAGATTAAGGTAGTAACTTTCTGATCAAAAAGTGAAAGTAGTACTTAGAAAGATAGCAAACATTACTTCAATCAGCACCCATTTCAACGATATCATACGAAAAATCCGTAGGAAAAACTCTATTATCCAGTTTGAAATCTATTTTCCATTGTAGAACTAATTAACGTCTTCCTTACATTGACTAGGAAAAGTGATCTACTTCTCGAACATACACAAAAAAACTCCATCTCCTGTTAAATCGGCAGAACCAACCAACAGCAAAAGAAGTTCTTTCTAAAGCATGCTTTACATTCAAACAATGCCTAAATCCGTTTCAGGCAAGTCCACATAATTTCTTCGTTGAAGTTAGTTTCAGTCCATCCCATCTACGTGCTACCGATAGCGAAGATATTTTGAGGTGAAGTCTTTTCCTGCTGGTAGGGTTATCTCCGGCTTGTTGAACAACCTGTTGCTCTCTGATAGGGATCGAGGTATTCTCATCTCGTAACACGGTCGCAGTGAGAATCATTCGACAAATGAGGCTGTTTTCGGGTTTAATTTGGTGCAATGGTCTTTTATAACGCGGAAAGCGGGAAATTAATGGGGTCTGTTGTCGAGACTTGACGGCAATTAAAATAGAACTGATGATATAAAGGGACTGGATCGAGGTTTTTGGAAAACCCGCCGTTGAGTTCGATAAATATAGGTTTCTTTAGATAAATAAAACTCTGATAAACTTAAATTTATTAAAAAAAAAGAAAAGAAACACCCTTCCCGGACATAACTTGGTAAAATAAGAAAATTTCTCTCAAGATTTCAAGCAAGGTTTTATTACTATTACTTACATTAATTCACTATTTAAAAAAATAATCTTACTGTTTCGTTTACTAATAATTTAATGTGACTTCTTCTAATAATAATTATCCATATGATGTAATTTAATCGTAGATATCTATAGATACGTTATACTTACTTTTTTGAAATTATGGAGGTTTAGTTCATGCTAAATCATTTTAAGTACTACATTTTGAGTTAGATTTCTTTCTGATATTTTACTGCGTTAAAGGAGCAGTTTTTAACTCTCTCGAACTTTGTATCTGATTTTTAATGTTATGGGCACACCTCATCCAAAGAAATAATTATATTTCCTTCCAAAAGTTAGTCATTAATTTCATTTATAAGTAAATAAAAATATAATTATTGGGTACCTGTGTGTTAAAAATTAAATTCCCGCTTGTAACTCAGTTTAATAATATTTCGGGTTTTTTTTTTGTAAAACACCGCAAATTTCCACTCTTTATCACAAATTTTAAAATTTAACGGTATTCTTAAACCTTAAACTTATCTCGACAAACGTTGATTCTTCCTCTTGATTCCATCTGTTGAAACTGTATTTTATTTGTTCACCCAACTTTAAAACCACGTGGGGAGAACTAGAGATAAATGCAGTTTAATGCATAGGAGAACATAATTAAACTTATATGCATTTGGTTTGTGCTACTTCGATTATTGTTGTTTTAAATAAAATACAGGTACAAAAGGTTATATTACTAATACTTAACAAGTTCAGACCATTTTCGTTTGTATTAATTTATTGTTTGAGTTTTTATCAAGATGGTCCCTTATTTATCAAACTTGTCAAGATTATACTGTAATTAAGAAAAATCGTCTAATTAGGGGGATTTTTAAATCATGAAAGAACTGTATAAGAAATTAGTTGCGAAACTAATTAAAGTGTGCTTTCACTTTTAAACAAACTCTCTAAAAGTTCCATAAGGGGACTTGGTACCAAAAAAATATTTTTCTTTAATAACTGGATTTTATTATCTTTTAAGGTGTTAAATTATGTATTTACTTCATACTAATTCATATTTAGCCCAAAAAGCGAGTTCAAAAATTTATTTTTTTAAAAAATTACAAAAAACTTCAAAAAAATGCCCGAAATTACCCTAAATTTAAATTGTATCTCCTCCCTTAATATATGTTATTTTGACTTGATTTTTTTTTCTTAACATAAATCAAACATATATAGTCACTTGTAGGCATGGAAATTTGATTATCTATAAAAGTTTCTGAAAAATAAAAAAATTGTGAAATTTGGCATCTTTTTCAAAAAAATACCGTAAGTTTCCACTTTAATGCTCCGTAAAAAATAATGTAATAAATATATTATAAAATCCATGCCTGAAGATGTTAAACAGGTGTTACTGATAATGACTACAAAGTTTGAAGCGGTTTGGATGATTAGAAAAAAAGCCTTTAGATTTTAAACATTAAAAACCTTGTTTTGAGAAAAATCCGTTTAAAGATAGAAAACTAGGCTTCTTAAGCCTATTTACGCCTCAGAAACCTCAAAATTTTTAAGCTTAGAATCCCCATATCATTATGAAACTTGGTAGGAATAATTCTGAGTGTACTATCTTCACTTTTATTGCAAAATCTCAAATTTGATATTTTGACAAAATTTTGGTACCAAGTCCCCTAGTACCTAGAGAGTAATTTTGGTACCTAGCTTAGCATGTTACTCAAAAACTAGAGCAAAACCTTCGTTAGTAAGAATTTAACTTTCATGTACAATATTTAGGGTGCATTTTACCTCAGTTTTATTTAAAACTGGCTTAACCCGAAATATTTAATCCTCAATTTGAACATCAAAAAGTGTTAAATACACATTGTGTCTGCCACGGAATCATCTCTTTTCTTTCATTCACCCACGAGAACAAAAGAAACTGTTCCAAATTGGCCCAAATCCTTCCTGCAGATGTTCCATGAACCCTATCCCGAAGGGTGGTCGAGACGCGTTTATCTTTTGAGTCTATCTCTCGATGTCTTCAGTAGCAGTGGCCTTTTATTTAAAAAAAAAAACCTCCGACTTGATTTGTGTTGAGGGAGATTCGTGAGTGGTTCTCACAGGGCATCACAATGAACCCACTAAACCGTGGAGGACCTTTCTTTTCGATGGATTTGTTCTTCACTCTTTTTTTTCTGTCCATCGGAAATGGGAGAATGAGAGGATTTGTGAATTACCATTTACAATTGATCCTGATGTTGTGTTTTGTGGAGAGAGATGTTGTTACCGGGTGCTAATCTTCGTGGGTGGTGCTTAATCTTACTCAGCTTTAATCCTTTACCTACGAGGTATTAAAGAAGCGCTATTAATGTACTGAGCTGTATAATGGTTATTATACAGCTCTATTTATTAATGAGACTTTACAGACTTAAATCATTCACTTCACTTAATTTCGACTTTTCAATGTTGATATCAAGTTTTTTTTTAATCATGTTAATACTGTAGTTTGTTAAATAGGGTGTAGTCTGTGTTAATTCTGTACCGCCAGTACAGTATCTTCTATTCTATCACTGTTGTTACCAGCTTTTTTCTCCTCGTGAACCACATATAAATTGAGATAGAAATTATTTAACCCCATTTTGTAGTCTTTGATAAGAAAATTTAATATTTACTATCGGATTGAACTACTATAAACTGAACTATGCAATAGAATTGCAAATGTGCAAAATATTATTTTTACACCAATTTTTAAAATACATCATTATGATCTTTTCGTGAACAACCGATTAGGGTACATTGCTCTATCATAATGCGTTTATCCAATTTTCACAGTTTGTATAACAAAATCCAGGGACGCTAAGAAGTTTCAGTCTCTCCTAACATCAACGTAAAGGTATTTTTCTTGTCCTTTATAAAAAAAATTATCTTAACCAGCTCTTAATGTTTCTTGTTTGGATTTTAAAAATTTTTAAACTTTACGTGCTTAATCAAGTTTTTCACGTTATTTCTCAATTGGAAGTATTTTCTGTGATTCTAAAAATCATATTATCTCAACAACATTATTGTTACAAATTATATGAACTCAGCTCTCTAAAACTAAATCCGAGATTCGTCACTGCGCCCAACCAAATCTCAAAATTAATAAAAGTAGGTTGAACTTTAAAAAGGATTAAATAATTGCTATGAGCTACAAAAATTTAAATTGTACTTTAAAATTAGGACACAAAAAGACAAAATGCATTTATACACGTTTATACAGGAAACCTAATTAAAAAAGTTATCTTTTTTGTTAAATTATGCTTTTATCATCAAACTTTAAAAATTTTATGCATTATTAGTCTGTTAGTGCAATATACTATGACGAAATATATTTTCCTTTCCATAATTAAACGCTTTTTTAACACGTGTCTAGATTAATCTTGTGAAACTATAGTTTATTTCATCACAATCTCAATTGCAAGAGTGCTATGAAAATACGGATCAATTTAACGAAATTTATTTTGATGGGAAATGCCGTTTAATTCAAAAGTGTTATCTGCTCTTTAAGATTAACATCAGAAATATAACTTTTGTATATAATTTCAAAATTTTTATCGGGCACTTGATATAGTGTATCGTTGTAATCAAGGAGCTTTAGCAGATATCTTATCAAAATTTGGAAATAAGGTTTCATGGGTACTTCCAAATTCAATGGTACCATTTATATGTTTCAGATAAGATGGTTATGTCATCTTATTGATAAGAGAGGCTAAAAACAGATTTTCCTTGAAATAAAGAGCAAAGTGCTGCTTCTGATGACTTGGCCAAAGATTTAAAGATAATTGGATATTTTCTTGAAAATGGCTGCACGACAGCCATCTGTTGGACTAAATATCACACATTTAGTTTTATTTTTCAACATGGACGTACAATTTAATTTTATGTATTTGTTTGATTTAGCATAATGTTTTGTTTAGTGCTTGTCATTCGCATAAAATTCTTCTGATTTTTAGAGCCTTCAAATAACACATATAAAACAGTTTTGACTTAAACTTAAGCATTGAAGTATTCCTTTCAATGTAGTAGGTCATTATACTTAGAATTTAACTATGGGTTACCGCTTACCCAATTAAAATTTAACTGAGGATTAACATTAATGGACCAATTTTTATTACACAAGAGATAACAAATATTTTTTCGAGCACAATCTTTACCCTTTCGGATTACAAGTTCTAGTTGAAGTATGATAAATAATAGTAAAGGAATAATTTTAAAAACTACAAATGTAAAAACAGTGATCCAAACCCATAATTCTCTTATAGTAAAGGCCTATAATGTCATGGTCTTGTTGAGGCCCTAATAACGTTACTTAGAACCTAGAATATACCCGGAAGAAACTATTTGAACAAAAGCACTTTTGAAAAAAAAAACATTAATAAATAAAGAACGTTCCCGGGAAATCTCAAAAGCCCTCTCGTTCAAGCAGTAAATGAGGTTTTCCGAGTTAATAGCTACCGGGAATGGAGCCTTGTCCAAGGATTGGTGAAAATGGCCGAAATGGATTTGACGAGAAAGCTGCACTTTTCCCACAGGTCGGTGAAATGACCGAAGGTCGAGTGCCGTCCCAGGTGGTCAACCGACCATGTGGTCATCCTCCAATTGTTGGATTGTCTGCGATTTGACGCTTTCTCGGGTTCGGCCTTTGCACGAGAGTTTAGTGGTCAGTGGCACTGAAAAATACGAGTTTTTCTTTAAAAAAAACCCGCAAAGATCTATTTTCCAACTTTAGCCGTTTGCAAACTATAAGTTGCTCAAATATTAACAGGTACATTCAGTTTTAAATGTTTGTAAAGATAGTCACCGACACCATCCTCTTTTACCGCTCCAACGCCCCCACTATCTTTACTAACCTCTATAAAATGCTTCAGCGCCCCCTGGGGGCATTATCGTTCACATTGGGAACCACTCCCTTAGACAAATGAACTTACAAAAATTCCGCCATGAAAGTCTACGCTACAAACACACTCACGCTACTCTACTACACCATGAATAATAAGGCATCAGTTTTATTATTCGTCAAAATACCTATTAGTAAAACGGAATATGCTAATAGTAATACGAAGAGGATTCAACTCTATAAGAACGCCGACCAGACTGCGTGCGCATCACTTACGAACGAGCATCATTCAGAAAACAATTTTCATCTGACATACCTGCTTGTGACTTTGAGGTAGCCTTGACATCGTTCATATTACAAAGCATGGAATGACGAAGTGGTTATAAACCACATCGCATCAAAAGCCACTGATTAAACAAGAAAACATCCCTTTTGTTATTTTTCCTCCTCACAGATGGAATCGTAAAAACCGAGTCGAAATTTACGCAACCGTTATGGGGCTTCCCGAAGCCCTACTCTTCGTGACTCATTTGTCTCTGATGTGTAGTTGCAACAACTCTACTCTAAAAATTAATTTTTTTTTTTTTTTTTTGGAATTACTCATATCTATACTTAAAGATGAGTCAGTGTCATTCAAAATTATAATCATGCCCATGTCAAAAATGGGTGAACTTACGGGATTTCTGGTAAATGCAGACAATTATGGAGATTATATTTACGGTCTTTATCTAAACCTAGCAGAAAGTATCTGTGGTTACCCAAGTTTATTAAAACAAATTCCATAGTTTTAAAACATTAAAAGCGATGTAAGACGAGGGTAAGTCATTAAATAGGTCAAAAACGATAAGAAAAAAATTACCTTGATAATTACTTCGAAACAATTTTATTTTTCAACCATTTTCTTCACTACAATGTTCATAAACTCATTCCACCTTTTTATAAACACCCCAGCCCTAGCATCCAACATAGATAGGCATAAAATATTTTGAATGATCGTCGTGATATTGATCATCGTCATAATGTGCAAAGTGTCGGCTCTTAAAATGTTGAAGTTGTAAATTGTCCCATTGATCATTCACCATCATTTTTAATCAATTAAGATTATGCAATATGCATTTGTAACTAACTGAAATATTTAAAGTAGTAAAAATATAATTCAATCTTAAAAAAACTATTCCAAAAAAGTGATTACCTATAATTGAGCAACGAAGTATTTAAAGAAATTTTTATCTCTCTGTTCAAGTTTTAGTTCTCTTCAATGAAACAGAACAAATTTAATCATTTCTAATCTGAGCATAAGGCAAGATAATTTATCGAATGCATTTAAATTTCTACGATTACCCATTTATCCTCAAATAAACAGCTTTTCAGTTAAAGGAAACTCTTTTATTACTCTTCACTTGGAATGTCTGATTAGGAAAAGGGTCAAGAAACGACTGTTTTATCTTTCTCAAATTCATAAGAATGTTTTTTATTGAGTTTTGTGCGCTTCTTCTAACAATGCATCGAGTCATCAAGTGTGTTGGTAACCCTATTGTTATGGGGATCAGTTTTATCATTTTTATCTAGTAGATGGGGTTCTGGTTGCCAATTTTTTCATACAAAAGTAAATTTCAGTTGAATCTTAAGATTACTCTATTATGTTTTATTTACATTGAATTTTTATTTCAAAGAACAATGAATTCAATAACAGTTATATGCTAAAACAAAAATTAACATTTAATAAATTGGTTATATTGTTTAAGAGTAAAAATATGTGTAACTATAAGTGTATGTAATCTCATATTGGGCTATTCCATATGAACAGGGACATGATCATTAAAAATAAAAAAATAAAATTTTCTAATTATTTTTGTGAATAACTATGCAGTATTGATCTATTTGTGCTTCCATAGTTTAAATTTTGTGTAAGTTAATTTTTATCGGAATCTCAGCATCTAAAAGTCAATATTTCAGAACTGCTTGTTTTAAAGTTTAATCTTCTAATGAAAAAGATATGTTTAATTTTGCAAATTAAAAAAATAATTTATTTGTTTTTACAATTTTTTTGTTAAATATACTCATAAACTTTATAATAAAAATGAAATTAAGTGTTTAAATTTATTTTATAACATTTATATTCATGATTAAAACTGAACGCTTATATCATGTAGCGTGAGTTACGAAAAAATAGGTTATAGTAATATTACGGATCTAATAAAGCATTAAAAACTTCCAAATTTTTTATTCTCTTCAATTTTTAGCATCTTAATTCATAATTCAAGTTAAATATAAGTAATATCCAGTTTTACTTTGTTCTAAAGCAAAAGAACTATTGTAGCGTGAGTTACGGTTTTCGGTAACATAAGCAACATTATTGCGGTAACTCAACTGAATTTAAAAATTTAGCTATTTGTTGACTTTTATAAACATAACAGTAACGTCAAATTCTAAGTTAAGGAATTTGTATATGCCGGAATTAGAAAAAAATATTTAATAAACTACTGTGTTTAACATTTGAGAATGTAGCTCCATTTCAAGATACTATATCATAAATGCATTGCATTTAAACTACAACGGGACTTGTTGAAGGTGCGACATTCACATCTCAGAGACCCAAAATCTAGGCAAAACAGAACAGGTCTCTCATCAATCGGTAGTATCGCAAGATAATGTTCGAGTAGGAGGAACTTTTCTTCAGGTAAAATGTTCTGGGAAAAAGTTTTCCGATATGCTGCAATTCTCCAGAACACGGAGGATGTAAAAGTTTTATTTTTGTTAAAGAATTCAGAAAGAATAATTTTTAAAACTTTAAAAAGTTATTAAAATACGGCCAAGTAATTAAATTTGATCAAATGTCATAATAAAGGAGCGAACAACACGGGTTTAGTATGTTTCCTGGAACTATGGATGTTTTCGAAAAATACTAAAAATGTACACATATTTGATGATAATTTTCTTATTTTTATATCTGATTTTTCGTTCTATGAGGAATAAATATGCTCAAGTAATATTTCTGGACGTTTTCTTTATGATTTTCAACAACTATTTTTCGATATGTAGCGTGAGTTACGAAGTACTGTAGCGTGAGTTACGAACAGCTTTCTAAATTTTAATTAGTTTCTTATTTTCTTAAGTATTCCCAGTAAAATTGTTTGCTATTTTGGAATAAGGGAAGTATATTCAAAAAACTGACAAGCGTATAGCATTATTGAAACACTATTTAAGCAGAAAAACAAATTTGAATTTTATACTAATAAATCCATGTCTTTTTCTTGTAGCGTGAGTTACGACTCTATTTTAATTAACATTTAAGAAACTAAAATTTTTAAAAGATTCGCAATACTTATTTTAAATTAAAAGCATAAATTTCAATATGCATGATTTTTTTAGAAAGAAAATAATAGTAATTTCTATTTTAAAAAATTACTTTAATTTGTAATTTTGAAAAATATGTAGCGTGAGTTACGGTGGAATTGCCCTATTCGTCATTAAAAATTAGTTTTAATAGTTCTTAATTTTAGTTATTAGCTTCTAAATTTGTTTAAATCTGTTGGTAATTAAGTTTTAAGAATAGTTTTAGTAAAGTTTTAGCTTTGTTTTTTTTTTAGTTTTTATACTTTCAATGACAGAAAAAAAACATGCTTTATTAGCATAAATGTCGTTAAACATTTTATGCGTAAAAATATCTTGAGTTTATTTTTGAGAAATTCGGTATCCATTATATCAGAATTTCGTTAAATGAATATAAAAGATTATGCAACATTGTATACTTTTTTAAAATTATTAAAAGGCAAAATTTAGTATAATTTTAAGTTTTGAAAGGTAAAATCAATAATTTATTGAAAAAGTCAGTTTTCTACTTTAAAAAACTGTTTTAGCTGTTTTTCGCAAAGAAACATAAAACATCCCATTAAAACCCTTCATAGTTATCTGTGGAATTTATACACACAGCCTTTGTTTTGCAGTCATTGATTTTGATGAGGTAAAACACAAAATTCCCCTTTACCAATATCTATCTACCCGTGTTCTCTTGAAGGCCACTTTTAAATTCCGCGTTTTAAGTGTCCCGTGAACTCATTTAAAAAGGTATAAGTCGCTCTACTTTAAAACTAACTCTCGAAAGTTGTTCCAAAAATTTCTCTTTCATAAAACTTCTGAAATTTTTACCCAATATTTGGGAAACTTTCAACAGGCTAGCTTCTTTCTTTTTTAACACCATGTATACGCATTTCACACTTTTCTAAAATTGCGACATTTTTCTTGGAGGATTTTTAAAAAAATTACCTCTTACTGAATTCTATTATATTTGCTTAGGATATACTTCAAGTTAATTTTGCATCATCGATAATTATTCAGCATTTACAAAACCTACATTTAGTTAATGTTTAAATAAAAAAACTACTTGTTTTTTAAACCAAGAAAAACAAAATTTTGTATGACGTACCATATATAGTGCTGTCCTTTAAAAACAACCCACTGTTTCCTATTTTCTTCATTAAAAGCTTAATAAAAAGGATAATTAAATCGAACAAAAAACTGTACTAGCGGCTCATCCTCCCTAACATTTTAGTGCTAAGCATTTTTAATTCCAACTATCCATTACAAATTGGCAGCCAATTAAGTAAGAATTTGAAAAAACCCCACTTTTTTCTAGAAGGACTCTAATTGGCCGACTGAGCTAAAACTTTAATATTGTATTCTCATAGTAAGGGGATAACATAAAAACGCGCGAAAAATGCTCTAAAGTCTTTATAACATACATTTTTACAAAATCTGTAAATCTGAAGCACATTTTTTCCCAAAAATCTACATTATCTCAGCTTGTTTAAAAAATAAGTAAATAAACCGTTCTTTGACCAGTTTTTACATCCCTGACACTCTAAAGGGCATAGAAAGACAGGGTATATGAGATGGTAAAATTATTTTAATTATTTAATTAAAAAATCTCAATGGGTTGTTTTTAGGGTACAATTTGGAGTGGGTTGTTTTTAAAGGACAGCACTATACAATCCCATGATTTCATCAATCATTCATTTTTAAAAAAGTGCTGAAACCAATACTGAATAGTTTATTTGCTGATTATTATTCTCCAATGATTGGCAATCTGCAAACAACAATGACATTGCACCTCAACATCAATCCTACTTATACTTACTGGACTAAATTCTTGTTCAGGAGAGACATTCCAATCTTATTTTCGGGTTTTTGGTTGCAAAGTGAATAGCTAAGTGGTAAGTCCGCGTTCCGATCCACACCCCTCAACCCAACCTGTTTCTTAACCTTTCATAAATGAACTCAGGGAGACAGAGTTCACGTCACTTTTGAGAAAAGGGTCTTTTATAATTCAAAACTTGTCTTATCTGCTGTGAGGTTAAAGTTGAGAAACTTTCGAGAGTTTTTACATTAAATGGACATTTACTCCCATCTTTTCAAACTTAATATTATTTGATATAATGAATTAGAAAACCTTAAGGTTGCACTTTGTTTCTTGAGAAGGAAGACATATATTCTCAATCTTAAATTTTGCTCAAAAAGCTAAATGTAATCAAAATTACGAGAGTTCACCAGCCTTTTGGAAAATCACGCTTTTTAAGACACATTTTCGTGCATTTAAAGTTCATGAAATTGTCTAAGAAATTCAAAAATAAATAAAAATACTAATAATAATTGTAATCATAACTCCTATGAAATGTATGTGTAGCAAGAGAACTGCAATTTTGACAAAGTTATTAATTCTTATATCTATTCTACTAAATTAGAAAAAAAAATACATTACTAGTTTTTTTAAGATCTTTACAAAAGAGCTTTGGTTTATCTGTAAAAATTCCATAACAAGAAACTTTGAATTTTCAAAAAATATAATGAGTTTACCAATGATGTAAATATTCCATTTTTAAAACACTATTATTATTCATTACCGTTCGTTTATAAAAGGATCATTAGTCTCTTCCTCTGTAAGCTCCAAAAAGTTCATTTCTGTTGTACTCACGCTTATTTCGATTTAATTTTTCTTATTATACCATTTTACAGTAGAGCCCCGATTATCCGCGAGCGGATGATCCGCGATTGCCACGAAAAAAAATTTTTGTGATTTAGATGTAATTTTAGTGATCTTGATGTAGATTTAGTTGTATATTTAGTGATTTAGATGTAAAACAAAGGTTTCTGCTGCACTGTAAATATTTTAAAAGTTTTACATACCATGTTTTTTGTACAATAAAGCATAGTTTTTATGCTTAAATATTTTTTTCGTGATTTCACCTCATTTTTAGCCTATTTTCGGGTTATCCGCGGTACCCTTGCCACCCAATTCCGCGGATAATCGGGGCTCTACTGTATTCATATAAAAGTATCTCTAATACCAGTATTGGCCAATTTAAATTATCACAAACAAGAAAAATGTACAATAAAAAAAAATCAACATTTCCATTTATTAGAAAAAGTAGATTTTTCTCGGCCAAGTCAATTTTATTGCAACATACTTCCTAGTGAAAAACGCAGGTAATGCACAAGGTAAAACATCCAATTCGAACAAAAATCTGTTCGACAAATAAAAGTTCATTGCGCTCCAGCATGTAAGAGTCGCTTCATAAAAACAACATTTGCACAAATGCCTTCGGGCGGAATTCATAGTGATTTGGACAAGAGTCAGCTGGCTAGCCGTCAACCCTGTATTTACTTCTCGTAATAAAACTTCCCGGCCAAGAGTATGTCCTCAAATGAAATGTATTTTTTAGATATTCGCAAAAATCTTTTATGATCTGCAACGTAGGAGAGTTTGTAAGGATGTCAAGAACATGCTGGAAAAGGAACTGTGTTTATAGTTTTTCTATTTTTCTGGTTTCTTTGTAAAACCTTTTCTAAGGAATGTCAAGAATTTTTCAGAATTCTCTTAAAATAAAGTATTGATAGAATGTTAAATAACAAGCTTTAAATATAGCGTGAAAATAATTTTCTTGTATAAATCATAAGAAAACTTATTACAAATAGTAGAGAAGGTATAATAAAAAATATTTATAAAGACGCAGTGGTTTTTTCCACTGTTGGCAACAATGTATGAATGAGAAATATACATGTATTTTAAGCTACCTTAAAATACTCTTAATATTATTTTCATCCTTTCTGAATTTTATTTATCAGCTAAAACGTGGTTTCGTTGCGTTAGCATCTTATTTTTCTGTGAGGAATCATATTATTTTTTTGCAAATAAAGAACTAATGATTGCTTTCAATATCCCTGTGGAGTATGTTTCATTCTGAATAACGTGGCACCTTTAGAATATAACTACTGTGAACTTTAGGTCAATTTTTATGGACTATTTAGAGAATTAGTATCTCTTTCTTACCAATCACGTCGAGTAAGAGTATGTATTCAATTTTTATTTTCTTTGTTATCTTTATCATATTAATGTTAAAGCTAAAACTTTCCTTTTCTGTACATTAATTTGTAAGTCCATAAACTTATGATCAGCAAATTTTTGAGGATCTAGCTTTTTAATTCTCAGTTTTATAGCTCAAAATAAACTCTTACTCCCTTACTCTGGCTTTTCTCTTAAGTTATAACATCCATTAAGTAACTAATTTGCTAAGCAATTTGGCTTGAGTTTAACTTATTTTTGTTTTAGGGAACTTCACAAACTTTTTTGTGTTTAAGTTCTTGTTCAATTCTACCCAACCTCGATTCAGCATTTAGGATTTTGAAATTAAACTTGTTTACATCTAAGATTTAAAACGGAAAAAATTTTGGTGAAAAGTTTTATATTTATTCTATAAAAAAATAAAGGATTTCAAGCGTATTTACAGAAAAGCCCCCACGATTTTCTCCTCTGAGATTTAGACTGGCAAAAAGAAAATTCGAAACATTTCTCAGAAAAAAGCGTAGTTTACAAAAAAACTTCAACTAAAAAATATTGACAGTATTGTACTAACAGTTTACTTTGTGGTCCATTTAGAATGTGTATAAATTTAGATAAAATGATACATGAAGTCTTAGGGGCCATCCATAAATGATGTAACTCTCGAAGGGGAGTGGGGGGTTTGACAACAAGTGACACTTTGTGACAAAGGAGGGTTACAAGAAAGATAATTGATAATACTTTTATAAAAATTATACAAATGAAAGTTCACTTTGAAATTATAAGGTGGGGTATACTTCAGCTCAAGTAACAATGTGGTGAGTTTTTCCAACCTTGTGCTAGACATATTGTTGGTATGTGACAGTGACTTGTGACAAGGGGGGGCGGGGATATGATGAAGTTTGACACTTAGGGACATAGATGAGGGAGGTGGTCAAAATGTTGAAAAGAAGTGTGACTGCATTTAGGAACATCCCCTCATGAGTTATGGAGAAAGAAAAGGAGTTATCCGTATGAGTCTGAACAAAAATCTATAAAAGAGTAACTTAGCGAACTTAACCAATAAACTAAGTATTGCAACATCTTAAAACAACACCGATAAAAAAAAACAGAATAAAATAATTTAAACGAGGCTGTTACCGTGAAATTTTATTTTTACTTGCTTGATTCTCCGAACTCTTGACGTGAACTTTGGACGCGATATTTTTGTTCAAAATACTTCAGATTAATTTTTAAAGAAATTCATATTTCTTAATTTAAATTTTTTTTATCCATTTCAAAGGTTACAAAACTTAAACTCGGCAAAAATATACTGTAGTAAATTTTTTTTGTGAATGAATTTCTTCCGAATGTAAGGGAACATATATGCAGAACCTAAAAGTTCATTCGTATGTTAAAACAGTTTTTTTTTTTTTGCTTAAAAATATTCATTATTTCAATACCTAATGACCATAATAAGCACCCAATGTAGATGATTTGCTGAATGATTGTTTGAATTGATATTTTTACACATAAGTGAAGAGGGCATTTTTAATCATTTAGCACTATATTAAATCTCGAACTTAGTAAATGATAGGCAATCTAAAATTCAGATAGAGATCAGAGCACAAAAGTTATCATTTAAAAAAAATGGGTAATGAAGTTTGGTAACTTACCAGAGTTGATACAACTATGAAATTATCAACTTCATCCGCTGATGACTGATCAAAATAGACAGTCTCTTCTATCTCTTCTTCCTCCGTTACTTCCATCACCACATATTTTGACGCACAATCTCAGAGAAATTTAACAAAAAATCCACATATCTTTTCCTGGGGCTAAAATAATCCAACCGTATTGGTATCCAATGAGTCTTGTCACACGGTGTTTCAACAGTAAACACGAATCAGTAAATTGTTCTGATGCTTCATTCATCACCAAATTTTACTCTTGAAGATTAGTATAGTTTATTTGTGGTTTTGCATTCATTCACAAACTGAGAACACCAAATAGAAAAAAAGAGATGAACAATTATCATAGATGAAACGAGTTTTTTTTATAGAAAAATTTTGACTTTTTAAAATTAATTAAAAATATTTATACTCAGATGATACTTCATTTATTCCAGATATAAATTCTAGCACTGCAATTTTTAAGTTTCTAAACTAGGTATTGCAATGGGAAAATATTAAATTAGCAGTCACAACTGTATCACAAAACATAATAATTCGAATTTTTTCTAGGTGCTGTATCAAAGAAAAACAAGCTGCACTGTTTGGGAATTTTCACTTAAGGATTTACAGTTGTCATAGAACTTTTCCCAGCTTCCGTAAAGATGGCATTCGAATTTTTTGCAATTCGAAAATAATACTGCTCCGTTTTGATTTTTTTTTCAGAGCTAATGTAACAAATCACAGGTCTTCAAAAGAGATGATACACGATCAAGCCACGTTGCGACGGCAGTAAACATTCCACGACGAAAACACGACGGCGAGGTTTTCCACGCGCGAAACACTCCTCTCTCTCTCCCCCAAACACACACGAGCGCGAAATGGAATAAAATGACAGGTACGCGTAGACTTCTTTTTCTCCCCGCTCTCAGGTACGAACGAAGCAGGAAGGAGCGAGAGAGAGAGAATACCTGTAGAACCAGTGCTTATGGCTGAATCGGATTCGAAAGAGACCGCGCCGCAAGCGATTTTTTTTTGCGTGATCCGGATGGTATGCGGGCGGGGGAGGGTGGAGGGAAGCAGGTGAGCCCCGGGATGGAGAGAGGAAAAAAAAGAGGAAGGGAAACAGAAATAGCTAAAAATCGTTTGCAATCTCGTTCGTTAAAATGAACAGGATTTGGGCGGTGGAAGATGAAAATGAAAATTGCGTCAGGGCCTCGTTTTGGATGAATGTCTCGATTGAAAATCTTTTGGAACTGCTCCCTCGGGGGTGTTGTTATTATTATTTTTTTTTTAAAATTGAAGTGATTAATCGGGATTAAATTGGTTCAAGAAACTCTAGGAGGTAGTCCGGCGCTGCGGGTGAGCTACCTCCCGCTGATTTCTGTCTGAGAACCTAAGGTGCTAACGAACTGAATTGGTTATTATCGAATGGAAAGTTCAAGGTTAGGAATGGTTGCCTGATTAAAAGAAGAGAGAAAATTCTCCAATCACAGGTCCTTCACTTTTTCCTCCAACGCAGACAATCTTTTGACAATTAGTAAATAACATTATGAAACTATGCAGGGTATCTTAAAAGGTTGGCGACAAACTTAACTTACAGGTCTGCCATGCATGATTTTCATGTCCGCAAATGAATCCGCAATTAAATTTCATTAAATTCTATCGGTAATTTCAACAGAGAAAATCCTCTCTTTTTTTTCATTTTCAATTTCTATTCAATATTTTGCAGACCGTCTTCTAATTAGGAAATGATTTTCTCCTCTAATTAGAGACAGAATTTAATAAAATTTGGTTTACAGGGGTTTTCGAAGGTGCTCTCTCCGATTTGAAATTGTAATAATTGATAAGGTAAAATGCAATTAAACACCAGCCCGAATTGTACCCTTACATGGGTAAAACTTTAACCAGCCTTAACTCTAAAACTACTTGATAGAATTGGATAAAAATTTGTATTCTTCCTTACTTTTATGCATACATTTGAGCATGCAAAATTTCATGCAAATCTGCAGTAGTTGGACCGCCCTGGACATGCAAGGACCCTAAGGTAATGTTAATAAAATCCAATGGATGGAAAATCCCTTCAATTCCTCATTTGTTTTAAACTCATTAATCTGATGAAATGTGTTCGTTTGAAATAAGAGAAACTCAAGATTCAGTTTTCTTTATCTGTTACACTATCTACATTCTACATACAAGACAGACTGTGTTTAGTATGTAGTAACTTGCAGCTCAGACAAGAGGGGGGTGTAATGGGGTAAAAGAACTAAATTAATCCACAAATGCTTGTGTTTAAATGGGTGGCATAGTTAGAGAAAACAAAACTCTTAAGCGATAGAGTTTCAGAAAATTTATCACAAACAATAAATGTGTTAGTGAACAATGAAGTGTTAGTCTTTGAGCGATGGGGTAAGAGAAGAACGCTATTAACTCCGTTTAAACGTAAAATAGGTCTGTACAAAGTAATAAGTCCAAGCTCCACCAAAAACATATCAATCTGAGATGAAATGTTTTACGCCGAGTAAGTTCGGTAAACAAGAAAACCTTCGTAATTCACACAATTCCGGATCTCGGGTTCTAGAGCATGTGAAGGGAATTTTTTTTCTCCTGTGCTCCTTTTTATAGGCCTGAAATAAATTGCTTCAAATGCTTTTTTGTTTTTTGTCAACATCATTCAAGTAGTTTAAAATCTTGCCGTGTCTGTTTTAAGGATTTTTGGCTTTAAAATTAACTTTAGAAAGTTCAAATTTTATGTATTTTTCTCTTTCAAAATTTTTAAGATTTGATTTAATCTATATATTATATTAGTAAGAGTTTATTATCTAATTATTGGAATTAATTTTTAAAATTGAAGAATTAATGGAATGGAATTAGAAAATAAAAAAACATTTTAAACCTAAATTTCATAAATAATCCCTTAGTAAAAGTTTTAAAAATGGAAAACAAACATATTAAACTTAACTTACTGAACGTTTTGTATGAAATTATAGAAGGATTTTGTTGAGGATTAGAAGAATAGAGCGATTAATTCCAATTTGCTGAAGATAACAACATTTTTGGGGGAGGGGAAATTAAAATACCTCAATAGTAAATCTCAACCTTTAACCAGCCTATCTTATAAAATTGCCATTTGTCCTTTATTCCATAGGATAATGGAGTATTCCATAATTGACGACAAAAAAAAAGCTTCTCCCCCTTCCATGAATCCACCCATTGTTTAAAACCAAGCTTGATTGAATTTTAAGAGTTTTTAGTTTTCGAGAACCAAACTTTTTTCTCATTCAAACGTGCTAACACTTAATCGATTCAAACGACATCGACAATAATAAATTAATTTCAGCACTCACTACATTTTTTTTCTTACGGGGCATTTCAAGGTAGTATAAAATTTTTTTGACATTTTGGTAGAGATCGTTACCTGTACTTATTGTACCTTAACGTTAAATACTTTTTTATTTCAAAATTTTCTATGGTAATATTAACTGAACCCATAAGAACTTTAAAACCATTAAAATTTAATGTTAAATGTTCAGTATAATAAAATAAAGACAAGGGCTGACTATAAGAAGTTACTTTGTCTTCTACCTAAAATTGTTTTCTTAATCACAAATACAATCATATAGATAAGGAAAGAGAGAGAGAGAGAGCGAAGAGGAGGATTTCTAATCTGGGGCATTCATGAGGTGTTTCAAAAGTCCTGTCCACACCTTTAATTATTTAATCCCTACAGATATTTTCAGATATTGATATTAGATATTATTGTTCTATTAGATTAGATACATTAGATTATACAGGTGTCTAGGTACAATAAAGTGACCATGCGCTATCGGAGGAGACCACTAACGCCACCGAGCATCAATCAGTGTTAGTAGTTACAATTTTTTTTTAAATTGTTTGAGGTACGACACAAAAGTTAATTAAAAAGTTGTTGAGCTCTTCCGAGCAGCGTCGATTTAGTACGAGAAACACCTTGTGCAGAAAAATGCTTTGAATGGAACTCCTAAAACGTACATTCATATAGGCAGAAACGCTCTATATTAAACAGAAACAGCTTTATATTAACAGAAACGGCTATATTCACGCTCCTCGAGGAGCGTTTTAGCATTTTTCTGCACAAGGTGTCTTTTCGTACTAAATCGATACTGATCTACAATGTAATAGACTTTTGTGTCGTATCTCTAATAATTTTTTTAAATAAAATTATAACTCTAAATATTGCCAATAGGGGGCTTTGAAAATGGTCTCATTGGATAGCAGCACATGGCCTTTTTTCTTTTCTAGACACCACTTTCATGACTACATCTGTAGAACATAAAAATTTCATGTTATGAAAAATGTCACCACAAATACCTTGAATGCAGCTTACTCTGCTAAGAATAGTTTAAACGCCTTAGGGGGCTTATTATTCTTTTACTAAAACTTTAATAGTATTTAGTAAATTATGTGTTTTTTTATAAACTGCTGACAGTACAGTCAAACAGTCATTTGCGCGTTATAATCGTCCTTTCGACCCAGCATCCGATGAATGTCCTCTCTTCCGCCCGAAAACATACACAAACTGTTCCGCGTACAAAATTGGTATTGTTCGATTCTGGGGGCAAGCCTTCCTTTGTTTGCGAAGCAGAACCATAAGGCCTGCCATCCATTGTCTCATCTCAGTTGACATCGTGTAATAGATATGTAACAGTTAGCCATTTGATATGTTTATATGATGATGCCCTTCTTCAAATCGTTCTTTGCAATAAATGTTTAGGATTACAAGAATGTCAGTGTTCATTCTGGACGAAGATGACTTATCGGAAGTGATGTGATGAAAACAAATAATGCCCTATCGAAGCTCTATAATAAAGAGCTAGCCAAACTCTCTTAGACAGTGGTCCCTCGGGCCAAAACTGGCCCGCAAGAACCTAAAATCTGCACCACCGCATCGGGCCAAATTTGTCCTTTTTTTATCCTAAACGGTATATTCTATCTATTTACTTAATTCTTCAAATGTGTTTACTCTTTACAACTTTTTAGTTCAACGCTTTTGATTTTAGCAACATTATATTAACCTAGCATCAGGTAGCAGCATGAATCAAATCTACTTCGTACTCCCGGTTCCATTTTTCTTATTTCCATTTTTTTTACTCTTTGTCTTGATCTTCTGATTCTTTTTTTATGTGAAATGCCAAATCGCGAGGTGAAATGGGGGAAATTCAAACCAAAGTGAATGGTGAACAAGGATTTTTAAAAATACACAATTTTATAATTTGAATAAATTTCGTTCTGGATCTTTTTCTGAACTTTGTACCTGACTAAAAAACCTGTAGAACTTTATGGAAAAAGATTATTTTATGAGAAAGCTCAATATTTTGGCCCGCCGCGCCGGTCATATATAAATTGAAATTCGTTACTTGCCAGGCTATTTTGTGCAAAATGACGAAATCCGCATTTATATCTTTATTTCTTTTTCAAACCCCCAGGTTTTTGGGCTTTGTGCCGAATCTACTCTAATTCTGATTGATCTATTCAGTGTCTAGTTCTAATGAATCCATAATTTATTCTCCTCCTCTCCTCTTTTACCCATCATGGAAAAGGTCACAGTAAAAAGTTACTGAAAATATTTTTAGATGGCAGCACAAATCAAAAAAGGAAATTTTCTCTATGCGCTTGCCACCTGCGGCCTTCGCTGTCACTATTATATTAACTGTATCCGAAACCGGTAAGAAGTAAACAAATTTGTAAACAACTCAATTGGAGATATCGGAGATATCAAAATAATTCAATTCTCTTTTTCGTATGTTCCATATTCTAATTTTCATGCAGATTTACTCGAATATGTACGTTACAGATTTTATCCTTTCTCATTAATGAACTTTGTGAAAGTGTGGAATTAATTTTATTGACTGAATTCTTAGCATAAAATAGCTTTTTTGACATGAGTGCTACAAACGATACTTTTCCTGAAGGAGCTTTGGTAACATCTTGTGATGTTGATGAAAGTACTGAAAATGTTATCTTGAGTAAGTGAAATAATGAATAAGACCCTAGTTTTTAATTGCTTTACCATAGACAGAAAGGGGGTAATTTTCCCTATAAAAATATCTAAGCTTTATGTTCAATGTTTTTGTAGAGATGCTTATTAAAAAATATGGCACAGCTTCGATAAGAGTCCTCCAGACGCCATGTTTACCCACAGCTCAAACTGGACTGGCGACTGGAGGTCTCTATCGAAGCTATGCCAAAAATATTTCTATATATTTTTTCTTATAAAATGTACAATACATAACCCATCATGTTAGTAACTAATTATAAGGTAACCCAACTTTTAACAGTGTATCTAACAAGTATAAATATATATGTAGGATGATTTCTACTCTCTTTTGAATCTCCTTAATTTTTCTAGGAATCCTTGGGAAAGAATCTCTACCTGATTGTATTGAACATAGTAACATAAAGAGCTATGGCTGGGATTTGGATACTAAATACTATACAGCAAAAATAAGACTTTATTCATTGAAAGAAAAGAATGAACTTGCTAGTGATATTTCCAAAGCTGTTAAAGCTTTGATATTTTATTTTGATAATCAAAAGGTAACGTTTCCTTGCCAGTCCTTATAAACACAAATCTTGTCCAACTTTAAATTTTATCTGTAATGCCATGCTGTATATATGATAAGCAGTAAATGAATATAATAGTTAAGTAAAGTACTTGAATAAAAATTGTCATTATTTAAAAGTACAATTTTGAAGATTTGGTCAAGAAATAAAATTAAAAAAAAAAATTTTAACTATTAATTTTTTAGGTTAATTTTTCATTCTAAATCAAGTCTAGGGAAAGTAAAATGTTTTCGACTTTCCCTGAGCCTTAATATATAGAAGCTTATCATATGAACTTGATTGTTGTCTTACTTATAATTTTTTTATACCACTGTAGCCATCAAGCTTTGAAGATGTTTTAAGTTGGATGCCCCTTCTGAAAGATGTAGAGGCTGAGGTTAAACTTCTGGTGTGCAATAACTATAGTGATGCTTCTGAAAGCACTGGTAATTTTAAAATTTGTTTTCATCGAATTAGTATTTAGGAATGTCAATATTTAGGACATATGGAGAGTTTGGTGTAGAAGGGGCACAATAAGTGACATTCACTGATCTTGATGGGTACGATTAGCTGCCAAATCTACACAGATTGGCAATTTTCAGGCAACCCTTCGTTGCCATTTCTTTGAAGTCTTATTTGTTTCCTTAATTAATTTTTGGTCCATGCACAGATATTAGTGATTTATGAACTTTTTTCTGTAAGTTGTTTTACTAGCTAATTAAAAGTTAGTTTACTTTTTTAATTAGTTGGAAATAATTAAAATAATATGAGGCTTTCAAAATAACATTGAAATTTTTGGAATAACATGGAACAATCATTTTCAATGTAACCATTCTTTTTATAAATCATTAGTTGTTCCCCAAACTAGACATCGACATGGGAGGATAGCTATTCCTGAGAACACTCAAGCTGGAATTACTTGGCACGATCTGCACACCCATTTACCAGTGTTCTATTAGTCTGTGACTAAATTACCTTTGGAAGCTTCAAAGAAGTAAAAGTTAACTCAAAAAAATTCACCAACTTTGATAAATAGGAAAGTAAATATGTGATGTCAATTGGTGCCCTTTTTGCACCGAACCCTTCATAAGCAATCTGTAACTATATATGACTGAAATATTAAGAGTCATTAATTGAATTGATATTCAAAAATGCATTTATGGTAAAATATAAAATGTTGTAGGTCAAAACAATGCTTGTCTATTAAAAAAACTTTTAAAAACTGACAAAAATTGCTATTATTCTTTTATATTACTTAACTGTTTTAAAAATTTTGAAAGGAGTTTAATATAGCTCTATGCTGTCTTAAAACTTAATGTGTACACAATAAAGGGAAAATTATCTTTCATATATTTTAAGGTGGACACAAATTAAAGCCGAGCGCTGTAAGCGAACAGCGGTGAACGGCTGATAACAGGCTGATCCACCAATCTGCTACAAGCAAGCGCCGAACCGGTTATCAGCCGTTCGCTGCTGTTCGCTTACAGCGCTCGGCTCCAATTTGTGTCCACCTTTAAGCAAACAAATAGAGTTTTTACCCAATCTTTGTATCCAAACAAAATATTGTGAATTACCTTATGCTCCTTTGAAAAATGTGTAAATATTAAGATTGTAAACTATCTTCCCATGACTTTTTAACTATTAGCATTCTACCATGAATTATTTTCAAAAATTATTTTAGTTGGAATATTAAATTTGACTAATTTATCTAATGATTTCTGTACAAAATTAATTGAATCTATGTATTTGTTACATGTGTGTGATCATAGATGGTCAAAGATTATTTTATTGGGAAACTTAAAGAATTTTTGTTCAGCTTTAGAAAAAAAGAATGTTTTTGATTGGTGTGTAAAGAATGAATTTGAAATAGTGGAATTGAACATTGCTCATGAGAGTGATGATGAAGGTAAAAAAAACTTTTATACTAATGTTGCAAATTTCTTTTCTAATCTAGCGATATGTGAAAATTAAAACTGAAAATAACATATTTTTCCTTTGATTATTATAGATGAACAAGCCTTCAAAGATGTAAAGGGGTATGAAAGAGTTATTCAAGCATTGGAATCTCACATGTGGAATAATATGAAAATGAAGGGCAGGTTCCTTTTATTTGAAAATTTAATTAATTTAAATGAAATCTAATATTTTAATATATTTGCTATAAAAGGATGCCTCTTATAGTTTTAGATTGTGAATACAAAAAAAAAAAAAATGTTTGCTTTAAGATAAGATTTCATCTAATATAAATTCATTGACTTGAGCAAAAGAAAAAAAATGAATTTTCTCATTGTTTCTTAATTTTATTAGTTAGGTGTTTCTAAAATTTCAACCATCAAGTTTAATTAAATTTATTTCAGGTCTCACCTTTATTTTGTTAATGTGTTTTATCAATTCTAGATGAAAGATCAGATGAAGCCCCTGATAAAGCAGCTGCTACTAATATTGGTAATTGTAATCTGTGATTATGTAAATTTATATTTTAAATATAAGTAAATTCTTTTAAATCTATGTACATTTAAAATCTGCTGGTCTTGATGCTACATAAAAGATTATTTTCTAAACGATAAATAATCTTAAACTGTTTCACTTGTTTATTTTTTAAGGTTATTATAAGTATTATCTTATTGGTTATATAAGGATTTACCCCATTTGTGTTAAGTAAAATATCTTCTAATTGTTGCACATAAACTTAAGGGTACATTCAGATTTTTTTTAATTAATACTTATATACCTATACTATTTTAATGGTTTTAAAACTTCACTTATAGAAAGTTCAAGTAGTAGTTCTGAAAAGAGTGAATCTTCTAAGAAAGATGAAAAACTTGAAGCTGTAAAAGATGTTGGTAATGCCTGTTTTCATTTTTCAAATAATGTAGCCTTTATTTTCTTTTAAGAAACATTATATACTTATTACCCATGCATCTACTATCTTTAAAAAATTTGCTTTATAATTTTTATAACTAAAAAAATTTCTTAATGTTTTTTTTTATTTTTATGAAATTGAATTGGTTTAGTAAAAAAGTTCAATTTTCCTAGCTTCTAAAGTAGAAGAAGAATGGCTTAAAGGCCTTGCAAGTGAAGATGATGTAGGTGATATGGATTTTGAAGCTCTTTTTGCCAAGTTTGCTTCAATGAAAGGTGTGTGTTACCTCAAAACGTTTTTAGATTAAGTTCTCATTCACAACCAGCTGTCCTATGTAATTTTGAATTGTCTTTAGATTCCAAATTGTTTTACAGCATACTATTGGTATCCACTTTTTATAATCCTCAATTTTAGTGTTTTGAATACATTTGGCATATTTAATTGCTGTTTTTTTTTCTTAAATTCATTCATAGTATCCACAGGCTTGTTTCAATTTTTTTTGTGCCCTTTTCAACTTAATTTTTTTAGAAAAAGCAACTCCTTTAATAGTCACTGTTTTGATTACACATAATTTAGGTGAAGAGTTGCATTTTCTACAAAATAAGCATGATTACCGGCTATAATTTTTTTTGTGTATTCTCAATCTTTCTGAATTCTCAATCAAGTTTAATCAAAAATGGTAAACATTACTACAATTAGTGACTTTTTCACTCAATATAAAAATTTTCCTGAACCTTTTTTTGTGTCCACTGAATTGGCTGCAAATTTGCCACTATGAAAATCTTCCGCTATATCTTAACTAACCTATTTAGAAATCTGTCACTTCCCCCAATCTCCCTTTTTAGCATAAGGATAAAAGTTACTTGCCCAAATTAAAACAACAAGTCCTTTCAATCCTAACAAGGAAACGTTCTCAGGGTGAACTCACAGAATTGGATGAAAATTTTACAGGCATAAGAAGATGGCTAAAAAAAACTTTCTGTGAAAAAATTAGCTGCTAAATTTCATTAGGAAAGGAGTAAATTAACTTTGAAAATTGGGTTCTGAGATGCCAACCACATTCAGTTAACACCACTTGGCGACTTGGCGAATTTTCTATCAGATGGATGTATTAAATTTGTATTTAACGTGAAATTGAGATATTTTGCTAAAAGTACTTCAGAATATCCATTAAAAAAAACAGTTTTTTAATTAATTTCCTTTCATTTAATTTAATTTTCCTCCTTTAATTCATTTTAAGAGGGTCTGTCACTTGCACGGTTCCCCTTTCTGCCCCTAGAGGGCACCCCAAGCGCTCCTATACCCACAATGTTAATTTTTTCAGAACATATTTTTTACGAATAGATAGTCCTTAGAACCCTCATTCTTTTTTACAATCAAACAAAAAGTGTCTTACTTTGTATTAAAATTCAAGAAACTGTGTCACACTAGGTGTAACATTTATAAAACCTCCTCAGCGTTAACTCCGATTACCACTTTCTGCTAAAACGAAACCTATTTCGATCCTCTGTGTGGCAGCGCCACCTACACATTTTTTCAAGTAAATATTGATTTTTTTAAATAATTAAGGAACAGAATAACATTATTTTGACTTTAGATACATCTAAGAAGGTCGAGAAATGTGAAACCTATTTAAACAACCGTCTTATGCGCTGTACTTTCATAAAATTATGTTCTGAAATATACGCTTTCTTGCTTTGGCGATATCTTACTTTGGCGATATCGCTGGCGAACAAAATCTGAAAAGCCAAGTGATGCAAAATGTCAGCAACCCTACAGTTGACTGGTTTCCTCCTCCCTGAATGGAAATTGGGGAACTCAGGACAGGAACGAACCGGGGACAAAAGCCCTGCCCTGCTTTTAACTACTCCAGTGGTGTAAATTATTGAAAAAAGCATGGAGGAAAAAAGGGGTTAACTTGACGGTACTATCCGAATTTTAGCGAAACACTGCACTTTTTGATGACGGTATGAAACTTGGTACAATGATTCTAGGGACCTAATAAATGAGTTTTCGATCTGGAGCCAATCAAAATTTAACCTTAGAATTTAAAATTTTTAATAATTAAGTTTTCATAAAATTTCAATTTTTGCGACAATTTAATATAATTAGAGGTCATAGAGTACGATTTTGAGGTTAAAATTGTATTGCATTGAATTTACTGAGCAGCTTTCCAAGCTGTACCACTAATTTAAACTAAAAGAATGCAGGCCATTTTTTAAAGAATTTTCCCTGTGGGGGCAAAAGTCCATGAATTTTTCGGTAATGCTCTCGTTTCTCTTTTAGATGGACGTGCAGGGAGAGAGAGAGAGAGAGAACTAAAGGAAAATCATACTAGTTATAAGAGGGTCTGAGGGTTTCTCGTGGGAAAAATTTGAAAACTTGATACAAAAAAACGTTTTTAAGAAGCCCAATTGTGACAGCAAAAATTTAGGAAAAAAGGTTTAGATTTTCTTCATTAAAAGAGACTTTTTATGAGGGCATCCCCAAAGGAGCGAAGAGGAGCAAGAAACGAAAAAAGGGAGGGACACCCTTTCTTCAAATTTGGACTGAGAACACTTGTAGTGCAGAAAGCTCTCTCGGATCTCAACATCAACATTCCCTGACCCCCAACAGGAAGGGCCATAAATTCGGGGCGAAAGGGATTAGCCCCCAATTTATGCGTAATTGGATCATGGTTTCACTGATTCAAAGAATGATATATACCGTGTAATTCTCAAAAATTAAAATTTTATAAAAAGTTAAAAACTTTAAATTCTAAAAAAAATTTGATTGGCTCCCGATCGAAAACTCATTTATTAGATAGAAGGTTGCACATGGAAATTACCTTAATAATGACGTACTAAAAATCGGACCAAATCAGTGCGAAGGAAATTTAATTTTTAAAAAATGTGACCGATAATTTAAAAAAATATATCCAAAACGAACTCAAAATTTGAAAAAAAAAGGGAGACGAGGTGCAAAACTTCATGTCTTAGTATGTGGCTGCAAAAAAATCCTAATTCTGTTGTTGTTAATAGTTTTAGCTGGAGGCGAATTCGTAGCAGAAAAATAACTAATTTTCTGGTTTTTTAATAGTTTGAATACATCCAGAATAACCTCATCATTAGCTTTTGGAATGAAAATGCCCCTAATTCATTTTTTTACAAATGTTCAAAATATTCCATCAAAACCTCTTGCATAATGTGAGTTTAAAACGATCTGAAATAGAAATTTTAGAATCAGCGGTAGCGTTGGCGGTTACTGTAACTTTTTTAAATAAGAGAGATAAGAAAATAAAATAGTGCATTTCTACGGTCCAGATATCTAACTATAGTGAGCAGCCAGTTTGGTTTGGTGCTATAGGAGTTTGAAGTAAAACACTAAAAAATATTTGAATATTAAAGGTTTTCAAAATTTAAAATTATTTCACCGGCTTTCGATACCTCAAGAATATTTACCATTTTACCGAATATAAAAGGATAAAACTTTCAACAAATAATTGAACAAATTTATGCATCTATGATAGTTTGATAGTAAGCTAATTTTTGCCTCTAGAAATTGCGATAGGAATAATATCTTTAGAGAAATCACAATATTTCTGAGAAAACTTTTTAGCCAACTTTTGTCACTCGTAATGAGGCAAAAGTTCAACACGTTTAGATTGTTGCCTCTTTGACTCGAACTTAATCAAAATAAAAATTCAAGAATAGTTGCATTATCATGGTTATGTGTATTTGAACTTTCAGGATTACTAGAAATAAAGCTCAAAAAGCTTATAACCATATAGAAGACCAAAATGTTTTCTAAAAGTGAGCTTTTCAGGCGATTTTGATGTAGTTATTTAGATGAACTTTGAACTCTAAAACTGGTTTAGGCATATATCTCGTATTTTTCCATGGTTTTATTGAATAAGACCAAGAAAAAAAACACAATCCACTTGGAGTTTTTTGTTCAAAAATAAACAAGTATATACAAAAAAAAACTGGTTTTGTGCCAACCTTGATCGCTACTAATTTTATCTTTTCAGTTTAGGGTCTTGTAAATATGATTTAATAATCATAAGATAATTTTATAAAAACGGGGTTACGGTTGCTTCGCCATACAGAAACTGGGGGTAGGGTAGGAAATTTCAGAGTTGGCGAAATGTCCGCGACACCATAAAAGCATGGAAACGTTTTGCTACTGGTCGGTACTTTCTATTCTAATTAACCTTTACCTATAATATACACCATTCATTATAAGAATAGCACAAAAACGTATGAAGTTTGAAAAAGTTACTAAAATCTTTGTGATTTGATTTGAAAAAACACAATTTTTTACATGTGAACAGTTTATCAGAAAATACGAATTGAAATCATTTTTATTTTGAAGTAAAAATGTAGTTAAAATATTCTTTTATAACTTTTCTTAATTGATTTAAATAAAAAACATCAACTTTTAAAATTACTAACAATTCAACTTCTTGTCACAGCTGAATAAGAATATAAAATAAGAAAGATATTTTGAAACTCCTCAATACATTTCGAATTAATATTTCATAGAAACGAGAAAGAGCGTCTTCTATTGAAATGCAGTACAGTGGCTAAGAAAATAAACACAGCTTCCTTGTCTTGAAATACTGTCCTCCCTTCCAACCTGGCCGCAGCCTCCTTCCAAAAACTGTATTCCAATCCTCTCGGCTTAATTTTTTTATATTAACAGTGCTACCACTTTTATTTTTAGTTCTAAGTCTTGCAGTATGAAGAATTGGTCCTTATTATCATAAGATAAGTTTCACAAAAGTAAGGAAATGTTTTTTTCTTCTGAGTCGTAAAAATTGCCAAACGATTGAGCAAGTCACTAAAATAAGACTTTTTAATCAACAGATAATGTAAATTCTTAAAAGTTTTAAAAATTATTCTTTTTGGAACAATTTTCTGTCTTATTTTCTATAGAAACAATATTCGCTTTGAAAGTAACTATATATTTGACTTTTTTAGGAAAAAAATGCCTCACTTCAACTTGGTGTACTAAAATGAGTTAAAACCCTGTTTTAAGGGTCAAATTTCCAAAAGGGGGAGCCCCTCAGGCCCCCCTTTTGTACTTGGAACTTTATTATTCACAATTTTTTTCAATATTCACTTCATCAAATCATACCTGGAACTATATTAAAAAAAACTACATTGAATCTATTAAATGTGCATGGCGGGAGGGCTTAGGAATATTTTTGGGTCCTCTCCCCCGGTGCGAAATTCTAGCTTTCGGCTTTTTAAAAACTAAGGGTTTTTTTAGGTTATTTTGGGTCCCTCCCGAAATAAATTTCTATATACGCCACTGTCAATAAGAAGTTTCCCTTGAAAATTTTGTGGCATACAAGGGGTATTTTTTATGGAACCACAAAATGTAAATATCCTCTTTTAAATCAGCTGTTATTTGTGGAGTATTTGATTTTACTGCAAATATATATTTATACTTTTTTTTGGCTAAAAAAGAGAGATGAAGTTTTTTCTTCACAAATCAATGTGTAAATAAACATTTTCTCAACATCTTAAGACTTCTGATTTATAGTTGCTTATTTTACTATATTATATTATATATAGCGAAAGAATTCTAAAAGCTACCAGTTTTGCTGACAGGGCGTTTCAACGACTAATATTTTATCAGTGAAATGTCCCGTTCGCTATAACGTCATCGACAAAATTTCCTTTTTGGAGAAATGTCCTGTTGGTGTCGACCAAATAGTCTTTCGGGCAGGCGGTAGGCGTTCGAACAAAATGCGTGTAGCGAGCGAGGTGAATTTCGGTGAGATGGGGGCATCGTTGCGAGCTTACCCCAACCCCCCCCCCCAAACCGGTTCCTTCAATCCTCCTTGCATGGGGATCTTATATCTACCGAAATGTACAAAAATGTACGTGACAGATCCGTCCTTTGTTTTCAATTCTGAAACTAATGTATTTCTACAATTCTACGGTCCAGAACTATAGCAGCAAGTTCTGGTTTGGGTCTAGGGAAGTCTAAAGTAAAACACTAATAAAGGTTTGAATAAGGTGTTCAAAATTTAAATTAACTTATGACACCGACTTTCGATACCTCAAGACTTTCTACCCTTATATTTACCGAATATAAAAGGATAAAACTTTCAAAAGTGCGTAATTTAACAAATTTATGCATCTATGATAGTAAGCTAATTTTTGCCGCTAAAAATTGCGATCGGAATAATATCCTTAGGGAAATCACGATATTTCTGACAGAACTTTTTAGCAAACTTTTGTGCCTCGTGATGAGCAAAAGTTCAGCATGTTTAGATTTTTGCCTTTTTGACTCGAATTTAATCAAAATAAAAATTCAAGAATTCAAGTTGCATTATTATCAATCATCACGGTTATGGGTATAGTTGAATTTTTCAGGATTACTAGAAATCAAACTCAAAAAGCTTATAACCTTAAAAGACCTTTAAAATTTTTTCTTAAAGTGGACTTTTTAGGTGATTTTGATGCAGTTTAGATGAACTCAAACTGATTTAGACATCTCGTTAAATTTTTTAAACATATTTTTTATCATACAACTTTACATGTCCAGGGCGCCTGTAATTCTAACTTCATGTGTGCCGTCCGTCATAAAAAAGATTGAAAACAAAGGGCCTTGCAGGTAAACTGAATATTATAACCCAGGGATTTCCAACAGGCGGACCGCGGGCCGCATGCGACCCGCCGGGTCATTTTGTGCAGCCCGCGAAGCTCCCTGAAAACTCCCCAAAAAATAGCTCCAGAACACTTTTTAGCATACTAAAATTTTAAAAAATTTCGGGGGAGGACCGCCGAACCCCCTATTTTCTGGAGGAAGACCCATCTTTAATTAATATTAAGTATAATAAGATGTATAGGAGTATAGGGTTTAAATAGGGGTCAAAAATTTATACATCTTCTGAATTTTTTTAAAATACACTAGTACCTTAACAACATGTAAATAACCTTCTTCCCTCTCTCACCAATTTAGTGGAAAAAAAAAGAACAATTTATTTTTTTAAATAACCCCCTTGACTCATAACCCCCCACAGAAATTTAAAAAGATTCAATTTTTAAATTTCCACTTTACTCGTAAAAAAACGCATGAAAAAAAATCCTTCATTTAAAAAAAATCACCTAACATTTTTTCCATTTTCTATTGAATATAATACCCCATACAAAACACAATCTACTTGGAGTTTTTTTGTTCAGAATTATATACATAGGGTCTCGCAAAGTGTAAAATAGGCCATAATACTAATACTATTTTTTTTTTGTATAAAAGGATGGAAACGTTTTGCTACTAAGTTTAAAAAGAACCAACGAAAAATATATATGCACATGAATTTATTAAAAGCCATACGGCGTTTCGGGGATTCCTTGGATCCCCTTTGTCAATGGTACATGACAACAAGCAAACACAGTTTATATAAAAAAGCAAAAGACGAAACAAGCGTTGCCACAGGGCAAAAGAGAAAAATGTACATAGAAGGCCACCGACAAATTACCAAAATATCACCAAAAAGCAACATCAAAAACAAAATGAAAATTATTCACTCCAAATCGGGGAAAGAAAAGGGGTACTTGTTAAATCATTAACTAAAAGATTTGCAAATTTATTTATTAGAAAGCCTTCGAAAAAATCAAGATCAAGGGTATTCTTTTGCTTTTTTATATAAACTGTGTTTGCTTGTTGTCATGTACCATTGACAAAGGGGATCCAAGGAATCCCCGAAACGCCGTATGGCTTTTAATAAATTCATGTGCATATATATTTTTCGTTGGTTCTTTTTAAACTTATAAGTTTTTGCACAGACTGTGGCCTTTTCGTCGTTTTGCTACTGCTTAATACTTTCTATTCTAATTAACCTTCATCTATAATACAGAATACACCATTCATTATAAGAATAGCATAAAACGTTTGAAGTTTGAAAACGTTACTAAAATCTTTGTGAATTGATTTTAAAAAGAAAAGTTTTTAAATGAACAGTTTATCAGAAAATACGAATTGAAATCCTTTTTATTTTGAAGTAAAAAATATAGTTAAAATCTTATATATTAAAATAATTTGGTTTTTCTTTCGGCCGGCCGCCAGGCCGCACCCCCGTTCCGATTTGGACAAACTCGGTCTTGATCGAAAGCTTTTTACCCCTAGATGAGCCAATAATATAACACGTTCCTCTAAAACCTTCCATTTTTAAATTATACGATTTTTTCGTTTTGCCCCCATGTTAACTCTATGGGGAGGTTCCGTTCGGCCGGCCGCCAGCCCGAACCCCTGAACCGATTTGGACAAACTCGGTCTTGATCGAAAGATTTCCAACCCTAGATGAGCCAATAATATGTCACGTTCCTTCAAAGCATTCCATTTTTAAATTAGAAACTTTTTTCAATTTGCCCCATTGTTTTCAGTTAATATTTTTACCAACACAGGCAAAACGTCTTTTAAAGAGAGTGAAGCAAATCTACTTTGAAATTATCAAACTTCAATGTTTTGACGTTTTACTAGATTTATCGCAACAGGATACCTACTAGGCATATTGGATTTATAAAAAAAAAATACTGGTACAGGTTTAATTGAAGTTTCTTTCTCTTCAGATGACGCATAAGAATAAATTAGTTGTGGTTAGAAAAACCTACATAATTTGATTGAAAATATTGAACAGTTTAGCGCTGACGATGCAGCTTAAAAAAAAGTAATTGTAGAAAATTTAACTGCGCTGCAAGCGTGAAATAGTAACGAGCGAAGCTCGCATCAGCGCCAAAGGCGCGTAATCTAGCTGGTAAGACGCGGCTTTGCCGGGTCAAACCAGCTAGTATTCTTTTATAACTTTTCTTTATTGACTTTTAATAGAAAACATCAACTTTTAAGATTACTAAAAATTCAACTTCTTGTCACAGCTGAATAAGAATAAGAAAGAGTTTTTGAGACACCCCTCAATTCATTTCGAAACAATATTTCTTCGAAACGAAAAACAGCGTTTTCTATTGAAATATTGAAATGCAGTACAGTGGCTAAGAAAATAAAGACCGCTTCCTTGTCCTGAAATAATAGGGACCTCTCTTCCAACCTGGCCCCAGCCTCCTTCCAAAAACTGGATTCAAATCCACTTGGTTTAATTTTTTTATATAATTAACAGTGTTATCACTTTTATTTTTAGTTCTAGGTCTTTGAGTTAATTATTATCATAAAATAAGTTTCACACTATGCCCTGTTGCTGGCCTGAAAAAAATTATACCTTAATTAAAGATGAGGTGGGTCGCGTTAGATTCTGTTCATAAAAAGTGGGTCGCGATGTTCAAAAGTTTGAGAACCCCTGATCTACATCTTTAAAAACGCGGCCAGATGGAAATGCAGCAGTTTACCGTTTGCGAAACCCCTGGATGTCAATGTCAACCAACGCTCTCCTCTCGGACATCTCATCTTTCCCCCTTTTTCTTAGAACCGCTCTCTCCTCTCTTTGAACCAGTCGTGCCAGTATTTGGCGCATATCGCTTCCCTCGTTAATCTCGGCTATGTTCTTGGCTGACTTTCGATCGTGTGACAGTGTGAGTTTCAGTGCCATCTAGTGGGAAAAGGCGCAAATCGAAATGCTGACGGACCCTCTTAAATCCTTTTTTGCATTTGATGAACCTTTTTTTTTTTATTCGCTCATTTAAACTACTTCAGAGAAAACGCGGCCAGTTTATTCTAGCATTTGGCACAGAGCCAAAGGAAGCATTCTCGCCTAGTAGGGTTACATTTGGCGTTAAATATCATAATTTTTAATAATTTTTTACAGCTTTTCTACTGTAATTTAGCAGCTAATTTTTTTACAGAAGGTGTTTTGAGTCATATACTAACCCCTGTAAAATTTTGGTACAATTCTGTGAGTTCACCCTAGAGAACGTTTCCTCTTAAGCCATCCAAGATAACCATTGGATCCTATGGAAAATTTGGGGTGGCTAGGACTGAAATTGTTAAGTTATATCTTTTAATTTATATTTGGAAAGCTACTTTTTGCTATTGAGTATGTGATTAGAATTAGTCCAAAAGTAAGAGTTTTCCAACTCCCCCTGAAAAAATTCTAGTTAAGGGTCTGCTGTCTTTTTCCTAGCCAAAGTAAATCGGTATTTAAACTTGATTGAGAATATAAAAAGATTGAGATAATACAGACAACAAACCAATGTACTCTATTGTTAAAGGGCAAGCAGTATCTCCTATTATAGAATCTAAAAAATAAAATAACTATGCACATTTACAAGTGTGAAAATGTTAAGTTATGAGAAAATCAGCGTGTTCGGCATTATATAAAATTAAAAAGATATATTAAGTTTTGATAAGTTCAAATGGGCTTCCGTCTATGACATTTAGGGATATGTAGATGTTAAGTTTTGATGGGATCACTTGGTTTTGCTTTGCTTTTTTTGAGGGGAAATATCCACTTTCGAAAGATGTGGTTTTATCACTTGTGTAAACCTGGAACCTCAGTCCAAAACCAAACAAAGAGTGTAGATGTTCAGTTTTGATATACCTATCTTCATTTGGGCCTCTTCTGAATTTTTTAATTTGTATAGAGAGTAGAACATCTAATTAATAGTGTTACAACACGGAAGGTATAATGGTACCAAAACACAAACCACATAACATATCAGAGTCTCCATGTTGAGCTTAGCAGCAGTTGTAAACCAGAGCTCAAATTGAACATATCTTCCTTTTTCAAATGGGGTAAACCAGTTGTTACCAAAATGCATCCCATAGTGTCCAAGAAACAGTAAGATCTACTCAATGGCCCAAACTGTTCCTCTTGTTTGGCATGTTATGCCCTATTATAGGACATGCACCAAAAAAATCTAACCAAACAACACTGCTATTTAATCAGCATACTATAACTTGAGTCCAAGTTTTTACTAGGGGTGTGACGCCATTAGAAAATTTTCTCTCAACAGAAGAAAAAATTTTAAGGTGTACTATTAAGCACCTGTGAGGTTTGAAGGAATTAGAATTGTTATTCTATATTGTCCATACCAAATAGAAATTTATTAAAGTCAACACTATCAATTTAGTAAATAAATGTTGCTCTTTCCTGAATTCATCTTTTGTGCTGAAATGTGTTTTTAAATTAAATTGAATAATAAATGTTTTTATTATTCCTTTTTTTAACTTTAGAAAAAGCTGCCAATCTAACAGGAGATGAAAGAAAAAAGTTTGCTGAAGAGGTATTTTTTTACGAATTATCAGACTTAATTTTGATCTGATTTTTACTTTATGCTTTATTTTTAAAATATACCATTGTTTCCATTTTCTAGCTGATAATTATTGACATTTACCAAAGAGAAATTTCTTAGTCATTATAACAGCTTTGAATATATCTACAAGTGTAGGATAAAAATATTAAATTATATATTTACTTTTTCTTATTCATTTGCTATCTTTAAAATTGAATTTTTATATAACACACCAGAGTAGTTTGAATTTAGCTAACTCTAGTCTAAAAAACAGACATTATTTACTTAAATAAAGTATTTGGATATCTTTAAAATCGATGTTTTAAAATAATACACCAGCATGCTCTTTTAATGAGATATTCAATCAATATTACTATTTAGTAGGTTCAGAGTGTAAAATCTTGTTTAGCACAATCCAAGCATATATTTTATTTTCTTACCATTTTCCGAAATCTGAATTTAGCATCTTTTTTTCTTATCTACATAATATTATATTATGTTCATCAAAACATGTTTTCTATTGCACTGTAGTTCTGTAAATTACATTTCTATGACTACTCTTCCATTCTTACTTTCGTCTTTGAATTTACTTTCAGGCTGCCATTGCATTTTGGCGTGCAATGGGTGGAGATGAAGAGGAAATTGCTGGTCTTGATGATGAAGATTGAATTATATGTATATAAGTAGAAATAAAACCCATAGTATTACTGCATCTTCATGAAATCTCCTAAAGTTGTTTTCAAAAGCAGCATAAGAATGTATTGGTTAGATTTTTTATAAGTATCATTCCACCATTATATAAGTATCATAATTCATAATTATTTCCATCAAAATTATACCTTTAGAAAAAATTATAATTGCTTTTTTTTTTGTTATTTTTGAATCATCTTTAATATTCTACAGGTTAAACCAGAACAGGCTAAAACCTAATTGTCATATGATAATAAAATCACATTAGCATACTATACAGTTTTTATTAATTTTATCTTGCGTAGGTACTATCAGTATCCAATCCATGGAATTCTTTTAAATTTTTCTGGAAAAAATTGTTTAACTCAATATGTATTTAAAATGACAACAAATTCTGGTGAGAGAAAGTATCCTTTACAGAAACTGATGAATTAAATTATTCTTCTATCCAATCTGAAACAAAATAAAGGAATTATAAACATAGGTATTTAACCCTTCTTAAGGATTCATGAAGTTGCCACTTAATCCATCCATCCAGGTATACTACTCTGTAAAAAAGTTTCTGCAAAATTAACAGTGTTTTAAATGCAGACACATCAATTAATGCAAACTGATGCAACTAATTTTCCTGCTGAAAGTAATAAAACATTGCAATTCATTTTACACTTGATACAAAGTTAATTTGAAAGATTTCAACAAAGATGGCATTTTAATACTAGTTCTACAAATCAAGTGTTCTTCAACTTCTGGAAGAGAAAAATAATATAACAGGTTAAAAACACTCAAACACAAGTATTTTTAACTAATCTGAAAAAAAAAAATACACAGTATTAAAATGGCATGCATACAAAACTAGGTAAGTGGAAATCACTGGAAAAGAGGAATGAAAGTCATGATCATGATCCCCACTGGTCGTCCTGTTTAGGAAACGACTGAAAAAGAGAAAATGGAATATTAGTTTAAAAAGACTCGGTGGTTGTACCTATCTTCCAATCTGGAAAAAATATCATCAGAAATAATTTGGAAACAGTTGTACATAAATTTTTACAGTGGAGAAATAAAACAGAACAAAAAGCCAAGAGAGAGTTCGGGGCGAAATCCCTCTCTTGCGTCCGCCTCTCCATCTTGACCAGAGGACCCCAGGAAAAGACGCTGTGCCTCCACTCCACTCACTGTCGCTCGCTCTGCGCATCCATCCTCGTGAGACTGCTGTCTGTGTGTGGCCGATTGGAACATGGAATGTGAAGCATCCGTTTCTCCTACTAGGGGTTGCCAGGGTAAAATGCCTACTCAAAGAGCCAAATGTGCTCAAAAAAAAGGCCAAACGTTCTTGGCAAAAAATAGCTTCAAATGTATACATCTGTAATTCAAATTTTGGTGGGTCACACACACACACACACACACAAGATTTTAAATTTGTGTCTATAATTTTACAAACTTTATGTTGACTTCAAAACTTTATCAACCGAAAGGAATAAATAGTGCGATACGCGTAAAACATTTGTTATTGAAGATTATGTAATAGTTTCAGACATTGTTTAGTAGCACACCGAAAATGAGTTTAACACTTTTTTAAGGTTCAAATTTTCAAACGTTTTCTCTGATGACCGTGACCCCCAGCTCCCTATAAAATATGGAGCATCTGATAATTCACCAAAAAACTAAGACAAACTTAATTCAATAGTTAGGAACTTTAACATCATTATAATAGATGGACTAAAATATAAAAATATTTTTGTTGTTTTATAATCAAGGTTACATAAATCCTTAGTGAATCTCTTGCCCATCCCTTTTTTTACTAGCAGGCAACGCTCAAGTCCCTCTTCCTATATTTGAGTTACTTTACATGTTTAATGTGACCAGGTTTTTCAAACTAAAAAATCGGGACATTTCACTGACAAAAGTTTAATAATGAGTAAATTCCCAGTTTTTAAGGAGTAGATTACTTTACGCCTTTGCTCGAAAAATGAGATTGTAAATTTTGACGAGGTGTGGACGATGTGTTGGAGATGTTTGACTTTATTATTTGATAAAAATATACGTATTTCATCGCGTGAATTATTATTCATTATTATCCGAGTAAAACCTTATAACACAAAAGTAATCGATGAATTTTAATCCCAAAAAACTCAAGATGAGTTTTGATTTTTATCAAAACCCAGGTCTGATTCCTAAAATATTATTCAAAATTTATAATTAAACCAGGTTCTTTCGATTCAACGTGATCATCGAATTCAAACCCTGCCTTTTAATTTGATTGTAATTCAATAAGTAAATTTAAAAGTTTCAACAAACATATTCAATCAGTAATCAATCGCCAACAGTAGGGGAGAGTGGGGCACCTTGGGACACTTTTTAAATAACTATTTTTCTAATTTATTTATACCGTTAAATTCATTCAAACAAAGCTAATATATTAAATATAGTCCTTTGCGCATCTAATCAATTTTTTCCGACCAATTATCTCTTTTAGGGAATTCATAACAACAATTTTTAAAAACCTCTTACGGCCGTATTCACGGCCATCAGTGTCGGTGTTAAATCCTCGGTCGAAAAAGGATTCCACCAATCAGAGTCAGCGAAAAGCTAATGATTCTTTCTTTTGATCCTGGTTTAACATCGACGCTGATGGCTGTGAATATGGCTGTTAATGTCCCAAGGTGCCCCACTAGTGGCCCACCTTGGGACACTTCCAATAAAAAGATAAAAACTATGTTATTTTGAAAAATAAAAAAATAACAAATTAAATTATGATAAAGCTATGCTTAAGAATCTTATATTGGCTATCAATAATAAGTTACATTTAAAATTTTCACTGATTTCCTCATTTTTGTCATGACGTAAATCACTGATTTTTTTTTTGCATCCTTCCAGAAACTTTTTTGCACCAATTTCTAAATTATAATCCTTTACCTTTTTTAATTATTTAATTTTTTAATAAAAAGCAATTTGTTTTTGTCCTTGAAAATTTTTTGGTATCTTTTAACATGTCCCAAGGTGCCCCACACCTGAGTGTCCCAAGGTACCCCACCTTGACAGTTTTAGTATTAATCTTAATTACTCTTTTGGGTTTAGCAATAAATTTTCTTTTTATTTTCTAAAATATCAATGGATACACGTACTTTAGTCTAAGCATAATTATAATAACATAAATATATTTTTTTATTTCAAAAAGGCTTTCAAACTACAGGTGAATCTTACTTCAGACCACCAAAAACAAGAAAAGTGAAGTAAATAATTTTGTAGACGCGCCAAATATTCCAAAACACGTTGAGGAGTAGATTTTAATCTAATTTATTAGAAGCACAAGTTCAGTTCTAAGTTCAGTAAGTACAAGTTCAGTTCAAGTTCAGTTCTAAGTAACCTAGAAGCACAAGTTCATAACTATAAAATTGCGTCCGAAAATTCGAGTGTCCCAAGGTGGGCCATGTCCCAAGGAATTTACACTTTTTTACGGTATTAATCTCTAATCTATTTAAATTGTGCTAAACCTAATTCATTAACGGTATTAATCTCTAATCCATGGGCGTAGCCAGGTTTCATGTTAGGGGGGCAAGGATACGTCTTACCTGTGCTCTTGATGTTGCGAATACTAAGTGACTAGGTGTTGACTCAACATTATTTCCCAGGCCCCCCCCCATACCCCATGGCGAGTACTTTTACACGCTAAATTTTAGGGTACTTATACAAAGGATTTGAACTTTTGCACACCTAACGTAAAAATCCGGGTAATGAATGTGAGTTTAAAAATGGGGAGTCTGGGTTTTAAAATTCGCCCCTCAAAGTAGTGTTTTAGCTGATTTTGAGACTCTTTGGGCCGAACAGAACCGCTTCTTATAACCACACAGTTTTCGAGGAAAATTATGCATTTTTGCTTTAAATACACTTGCTTTAATAAAGTTTTTCAAAAAAATTTAATAAACTGAGAATTTAATGGGGGGCAGCTGCCCCTCCCTGCACCCCCCTGGCTACGCCCATGCTCTAATCTATTTAAATTGTGCTAAACCTAATTCATTTACGGTATTAATCTCTAATCTATTTAAATTGTGCTAAACCTAATTCCTTTACGCTATACAATGTAGTTATAATGCATTTAAAATGGGTTCAAAACGGGAGTAAGCTCAGGGCAATGCTTCTCTCAAACTTTCAATACTGGCGACCCAATTTTCAATCGTAATTTTCAACGCGCCCCCTTTTATACAGTAACAACGTATGTAAAGCAATAATGCAATTCCCGAAGAAACCCTGTTAGGAACCGCTGCCCCAGGGAAATGAGGGGTCTGGGTTTTTTTAAAATTTTAGTATGATAAAAGCGATTCGAAGCTATTTCTTGGGGATACATGGCACCCCTGGACCCGCCATTGATCCAGATTTGAATATTGTAACTTTTTCGATATACTCACACCATTGGCGTGTAAAGAAATTATTTTCAGGATGGACCCAGTACGGATTTAATAATTTATATCGCAAGACCCTAACCTAACGTAGATTTTTATTCTGAAAAGGATTAATTATTCCAAAGCCTTAAAAAATGTAGCTTTTTAGAAACCTTAAGGTAAGATTTCCATCTTTCTACAGAAAAAGTGTGGGCGACAGGAAAGTGTGGGTCCCCCAGAAATTTTAGGAAATTTGACCCTTAAGAATATGGGGGTTTTATTCGTTTTTGCCTACTTTGTCCAAATTTTGGGAGGGGCCTGAGCCTTGGCTCGCCCCCCCCCCTGCTGTGCGTATTTTCCAGGTAACCATTTTAATTTCCTTGGGGAATAGTGTTTTTTTCCCCTTTTCTGGAAATGTGTTGAAACACTTATAGAAAATCTCTGACCTACATACTTAGTATGTGTGAAGTGACGTCATTTTTGTATGTCAACATATCCGTCCATCTAAGCCAGGGGTCTCCAAACTTGTCAGCCCGAGGGCCGCATTAACTATCAAACAGCAGTTTGGGGGCCATTATTTCGGGAGGCAGTTATTTCGGGAGGGGCCCGAGTATCCCCTAAGAAAATTAAGTAATTATTTGGCCCAAAGCTAGATTTTTGCACCGGGGAGACCTAAAATGATTTCTAAGCCAGTGGTTCTCAACCTTTTTCCCGATTGTACCCCCAAAGGAAAAATATACACCCTGCGTACCCCTCGCATACAGTTACACCCTTTGGCGTTTTCAACTCCTGAAAATTGGGGGACGACGACCTAAGGATTTGGGATTCCTCCCCAGCAGGATTTTACAAAATCATGATCAACTACCTCAAAAATAATATTTTTCGTATGATCAATGATTTTAAGGTGGTTTTAAATCAATTTAATTAACCTTTGTCCCAACTTTCCACTAAAAAGGGGGGTGTCTGGGGGTCCTTCCCCAGAAAATTGTTAAAATTTAACCTTTTAAAACAAAGTCAATTTCTTGTTCAGTATTATATTATTAGACAATTTCCAAATCAAATTTTCTATGCTTTGACCCTTTTTCTTTTGCTAGGCCGCCTAGGCCAACCCATTGAATGATAAGAGGAAGAAGCTTATTAAAGATAAAAAAGGACTGTCTTAAGTGGGCAAGTACGAGAGTAAAAACGCTACAAAAAAACTTAAAAAGCATTGAAAGTTAAAAAAGTAAATAATTCGTGGCGTACCCCTTGAAAGCTCTCGGCGTACCCCCGGTTGAGAAACACAGCTCTAAGCCCTGTTTCTGTTTATGCATATTTAATAAGTACTGTACCTTTATAATGTACCTTTTTAATAGATTTTTAGGTAGGATTTCATTTTGTTGAACTTAATATGAAAATTAATTGGGGGGATCTTGGATCTTTTATTGTATCTTTTTTTTTAACATCTAAGATCTATTATTTGAGTACACCAGTAGTAGTTTTTTTCGTAGATAGAAAGTATCCGATGGCCGGATGAGAGGGCCGTATAGTTTGGAGACCCCTGATCTAAGAAACAGCATTTACTACGAGTACTCACGCCCTCCATTTCGTTACGTCCCGAGAGGTGAAGAAAAGCTTGTTCCTTCAACAGCCCTCCGAAAGGACAGATCAAATGAACACGTAATATCCAATCACAGCTGGAGCTGCCTACCTTTTTGTCAATCTTTAAATTTCCCGTGCTGCCCTCTTACTTATACAGAATTTTGAAAATAGCGTTTTGGACCCTCTGTTAGGTTTTCTTTGGGATCTAAGCATTAATATCTCCATAGAATGGAATGCCATAATTTTGAAATAGATTCCTATAGACACCAACGCCCTCGGCAAGCAAGACCTAAACTAAATTTGCGGTTAAGGCTTAAATTAATTGTTAATTAAATTAATTGTTAATTAAATTGCGGTTAAGGCTTACTTCTTGGTTTTCACCACAGAGAAATATCCTAACAGAGGGTCCACGAGGCTATTTTCAAATGCGTTACTGATGTGAGGGCACCACACTAGAATCTGAAACGTATGTCGGCCGCTTAAATCTCTCGCCAAATTAGAACTCAGCGCATGCGCAAAAAGGTGTTTTCGTTCTCCCATAGGCAGCCGGCGAACGATTCAGACTGTTAGTGCGATCCCACTCCCAGCGCCACAATTCTCCCAACCTGTAACAAGATGTCATGATTTTCGATTTCCATTATGACCTATGGCCGTGGACTCTGTTCTAGTACTCTGTGGTTACAAAACTGTATTAAATAGCTCCCGTTTCGCTTGTCAGAATGCCCACTTTATGCACATTTCTATGGCTACTCCGGAAAAATACTGAATTATAATTAAAAACGTTTTTACTGTAATGTATTCCTTATATTTTCTCATTTGAAACATTATTTAGGGTATTCAGATGACGTCACGACCACTTCGTGTCTATAGACGACATTAGTCATTACGTCACTTGCTTGTTTGGAAACGTTGATTCTATCCGTGATTGGTTCCGCACGGATTTACTTCCAATCACGGATAGAATCAACGTTTCCAAACAAGCAAGTGACGTCACACTAATGTCGTCTATTGTTAGGTCCGGGTCAAGTGATTGCGTGGGGAGGGGCTTCCCAATGGACTATAACCGTCTGACGTCACACGGAACCAACACGTGACCTACTGAGCTTGCGATTGGTTACCACAGATACTACACTAGTAGATCTACTAGTGTAGTATCTGTGGTAACCAATTGCAAGCTCAGTTGTAGGTCACGTGTTGGTTCCGTGAAGTCTCGAACCAGATAGGCGGTTAGAGTCCATTGGCCCCCAACACCCAAACAAGAGTCTGGGATTCTCGTGAGGAATAGCTTGACGAGGAGCACAGAAACCTCTACCATGCTTGCGTGGGAGGGGCTTATCAATGGACTCTAACCGCCTATCTGGTTCGAGACTTCACGGAACCAACACGTGACCTACAACTGAGCTTGCAATTTCGCAAGCTCAGTAGGTCACGTGTTGGTTCCGTGTGACGTCAGACGGTTAGAGTCCATTACTCCCCAACAATAGTTTGGGGTTCTTGTCAGGCCATTCCTCATATATAGTTTCATTGGCCAATGGAATAAACTTTTTAGAAATTCAACTAATCACCGTGCAGATGAGGAATGGCTTGACGAGGACCACAAAACCTCTGACATGTTTGCGTGGGAGGGGCTTATTAATTAATCCATTTCTCATCTGTATTTTCATTTGTCAATCGAATAACCCTATTTAGATATCCAACCAGTTGTTGTGCAGATGAGGAATAGCTTGACGAGGACCACAGAAATCTCTAGCAAGCTCGCGTGGGAGGGATTTAATTAGTCCAAAACAATAGTCTGGGGTTCTTGTCATGCAATCCTCATCTATAATTTTATTGGCCAATGAAATATACTGTTTGGGAATTTAACCAATCACCGTGCAGATGAGGAATGGCTTGACGAGGACCACAGAAACATCTAACACGCTTGCATGGTAGGGGCTTATTAGTCTCAACAATAGTCTGGGGTCCTCGTCAGACCATTCCTCATCTATATTTTAATTGGCCAATCGAATAAACCGTTTAGATATGCAACCATTCAACATGTAGATGAGAAATGGCTTGACGAGGTACATAATATCTTCTGACACTCTTGCAATGGACTCTAACCGTCTGACGTCACACGGAACCAACACGTGACCTACTGAGCTTGCGATTGGTTACCACAGATACTACACTAGTAGATCTACTAGTGTAGTATCTGTGGTAACCAATTGCAAGCTCAGTTGTAGGTCACGTGTTGGTTCCGTGAAATCTCGAACCAGATAGGCGGTTAGAGTCCATTGGTCCCCAAACAAGAATTTGGGGGTTCTCGTCACAAAACCCTTATCGGAACTTTGTCTGGCTGAAATGTGTCAACACAGAATTAGAACTATTTCAACCAATTAGATTTTGCTAGAATGACTATTTTGCGATTAGGGTTTTGTGTTCTCGTCAGGCTTGAAATTGAAGTCTATATATTTTGAAAATCTTCCCTCTAGAACAACGCTAGGTGGCAGTAATAATTTAACGGTCTAGATAACTGGGTGCCATTTTACCAATGATTTACATTTTCCTGCTCAAAAACGAAGATTAATACTATTTATACAAGTGGAACAAATCAACATTTCGTCGGCTAAAAGAAACCTTCTTAACCTAAAGATATTATTTTAAAGATTTTTATAGTTTCTTTACAAAATTGTAATAGTACTACTAGTACTGAAATAAACCATTCTGTCACCTATCATTATTCTAGATGGAAGTCTTTGGTGTATCCCATTCCATTTCTAAATAACCACACCAACGCCTCCGAGGGAGATTTACTCCTCCCTCGGCTACTCGATTAAGTTTTATTTGAAAATAAAATTTAAAGATTTCGAATAAATATTGAACAATAAGTATGCATGCAGAGACATAAAAGCTTAAGTCTTGTATGCTTGGTAAACCTGGAAGGATTACTCCTCGACAATGTCTATGTCAACCGTCTTCAAAAAAAAATAATCTTGGATAAACACTCGAGGGTCCAGACCTGCAAAAAATATTCCTTTTAATGAATCCCAATAATAGAAATCATACTCTAAACCAGGAGTTCTCAACCGGCGTGTTACAATTCCCTGGTGAGTCACAAAGTAGAGAGAAACAAATTGCTTCACTCTCCCACACGAAATCCATATTCTCATACAAGACCCCTGTACCTACCCTTATGCACTTACACACCGTCCCCATAAGGTCATCCAACACCCACGCACGCTCACCTATCCCTCTCATGCACTTATATTCCTTCCCCATATTCATCAAATATCCCCCACAAAACCCCTCACTCCCAGACACTCGTCAGTACCATGCACTCATTCTTCACACCAGTGGCCTATATAAGAGGGGCCGAGAGGGCCTTGCCCCCCCCCTGAAATTCGGACTAGGTGTACCAAAACAAGTTAAAAAACCTGATTTTTGAGTTAAATTTCCAAAAAAAAAACAGATCCCCTTTTTGTACTTTGAACTCTATTACTCATAACTTTTTTAATATTAAGTTCATCAATCAAAATGCAAATCAAATGTATAACTTAAATTCGTACTAAGCGTACCAAAACTAGTTAAAAACCTGTTTTTTGAGTCAATTTTCAAAACATTTTCTGGGGGAGCACCCCCATACCCTCCTTTGGTACTTGTAATTTTGTTAACACAACTTTTCTTATATTGTTTCTTGAAGTTTTTTAGGTCTTAAATAATCACCTAAAAAATTTATTAAATGCTACATTGGACCCATTAAATATGTGTGGGAGGGCCTGAGGAGTAATTTTCGGCCCCTCCCGAAATAAATTTCTATATACGCCACTGCTTCACACTTGCACTCATACAAGACCATCGAGCATTAATGCACTTCCTCACCATCCCCATAAGTGACCCCGTGAACTCTCATTCAACCCTCTTTAATCATCCCCATCCAAAGCCCAGTCACACTAGTCACTCATAAAATCAGTCCCATGCACCCATTTCTAACTATGGTCTACTCCCCTTTATTATATTTTCCCCTCCTTCAAAACCCCCTTGCACAATCATTATACTTCATACATCCCCATTCACTCTTACATCGCACATTCAGTCATACCCATATTTCATGCACTACCTTTACATACGTATTCCCCCACCTCTACAAACTCATAAGAGGCCTGTCATATATTACGTAAGCATGTTTTTGGTCATTTTTGACACCCTCCTGTCTTATCAGCAAAGATGAGTAAACCGCAACCCCCCTTAATAATTACGTAAGAAAACTGCCCGAGCCCCCTTGTTCTCTTATTGAACAAAATGTTTAGCCTAAATTCAAGAAATTCGGATGCACTGCATGAAGAACACTTAACCTACCGTTAAAATCTTCCTTGAGAAGTCAAAATGCTTATATTCTTTTCCTTCAATTTTTTTTATAAAATTTAATTTTGGTTGAATTTTGAAATTATTTTGCCAGAAACAAGAGATTTGTTTTGAGAAACAAGAGACCTTTCTCCCTCTTAGGTGCTTACGTATTATTTGAACGGCCCCTAATACCCTAATTGGTTTGCTGTTGAAATAAGATTGAAAGCCTGTATAAAAATAGCAATTTAAAAGTAATGTTGCTTCTTATTGGCATGTACTCTGGCATTTGCTTTCTAATACTAACGTTTGTTTGGCCGTCCGAGTACTAAAGGTTGTACCACACTGACTCATATCTTTGTTCAATGAAGTTAGTTCCCAAAGAACGCAATTATTCGTATGATATAATTTACCGTTTTTGTTCTCACTTTTCGTTAACAGAACCAGCCCTGTTTTAAAGTAAAAAAGTGAAGGAAGTTCCCCATACCTATATCGATTGCCTGCTCATAAGGTCTCCACTATTCAGTCGCACATCCATATAGATATAAGACAATTCATGCTCTTCACAAATAGGGACCCTGGAAAGGAAAAAAAATCAGAAAAAGTTAAAATTTTATTACCTGCATAATTTTACATACGGTTAAAGTAGTACATAGTTCCTAATTGGTGGTCGGCGTGGAACAAATTTTGGGGGTCCACGAACTTTAATTTACAGTTTATAGCTTAACAGTTATAGTAGGGCTGAATTTTATCAGAAAGGGGGCTAATGATCAGGGACCTGAGAGTGATAGTAAATGAGGATTTTAAAAGGGTTCATTAATGCTCAGCTGCTAGTAAAAATGACAATAGGATATTGAGTTTCATTAAAAAACTATCTCTTCAAGGACAGTGAACATTATCTTGCCACTATACAGAGGTTTGGTGAGGCCTCATCTAGAATATGCGGTTCAGTTCTGGTCCCCATATAAAACAAACATTGATTTAATTTAAAGGGTTTAGTATAGAGCTACTAAAATGTTCAGGGGTATTTTCAGGTTAAATTATGATGAACGCTTAAAAAAAAGATTAATATGTTCTTGTACATTTTTTTTTAAAAAATGATAAAGCAAGGGGACTTGGAGGGTCTGGACTTCAGTACATATAATAGAACGAGGGATCACAGATTCAAATTGACTAAGACACATTTTAAGTGGGAAAGCAGATTTTTTTAATAGGGTTGTGGATTAATGAAATGGGTTGCCAGAAACTATAGCTAGTTCCACTGGAGTGAAGAAGTTTAAGGAAAAAAATTACAAATATTGGGAATCCGTTAGTTTGAATTAAATGGACCAACCTTGCTGGGCTTCATGCCTGCAGTTGTTGATCAATATTTGTATTTGTATTAATGTTACGGGCAATGTGATAAATCCGGGCATTATTAATAATGCCCGGGCAATGTGATAAATTCAGTATAATTTATGAATGAAATTTATCACTTTGCCCGCCTCCACTTCGGGCATTATTAATAATGCCCGATTAATCACTTTGCCCATAACATTAACATTGATTTAAGTACATCCGATAAAAAGCCAGTCTTAAAGACAGATTTGTTGAGGGTAAGGGTGTAAATTGCAAACAGTAAAAGCAAATGAAACTGTCTCTTGTTCCATTTTGTAGAACATATCTTTATGAACAAACATTCTACTCAGGGGTTTCTTATTGAAAATTAGAGAAGCAGGGACATAAATTAAAAGTATTTCAGGTTTCATTAATTCAAAAGATTTTTAAACAGTTCCTTACCAGTTCTTTTTAAACAGTTTCTTAAATTTATGAAAATTATTCACGATCACTATAATCCATGATATACAGCCAATTATGCAAATTTAATGCTTGCATCAGCTATTCTAAAAACTCACCGATACCAAAACAACACACCATTTTTGATGCTAGTCATATAATGGGGGTTAAAACAAAATATCAGTGTCAATTATCATGTTTTTTAAAATACTGTGTAAAATTTTTGCATTTAAAAAGTTGTTTTCAAAATCAGAATATAAAAATACAACAATAAAAAACTTTATCGTTATGTTTTCCAGACGACCTCTTGAGGAGAAAAACTTAACCCAACCCAGTTTGAATTTTAGATGTAATTTGAAAAATTTGGGGATAAATATTTAACTATTATCTTTTCCACTAAAAAAACTGTTAACCATTTGAGTATTTTCATGCATGGTTTTCTTAGAGGACATAGTTTTTTTAGGAGCAAGTATTTTTTTTTCGATATCTTTCTTGATTATAAATACAAATAATGACAACCAACTACAGGCATGAAGCCCAGCAAGGTTGGTCCATCTAGCTAAAACTACCGTATTCCCAGAATTTGTCAACTATTTCCGTACTCCTTTATTCCAGATAGGAACTAACTACACAGGTCTGCTACGAAAAAGCTGTTTGAATAATTTTAGCAATTTCCTATGTATTTTGGTGTGCTGATAACGAAAAAAAATATTGAAACATATCCTATAAGTCAGGATTTGGCACAAATTGCAAAAATATTTTCAAATGTGCAAATTTGTCATATTTTTTACACATTTCCCAACTCCTCTGCTTTTAAAAATTACGAGATGTAAAGTAAACTATCTCATGAGGACATTATATGGATGGAAAGAAAATACCAGGGAAGTATTAATAGCACTATAATGCTAAACTATTGTTGAATGCTCTGTTCAGCCATTCTTGTGCTACCCACAAGGGTAAATGCACCAAGACGAACCTCATAGGAAAGAACAATTGGTATATAATCAGAATATATTTATAAACCTATTTTCATTAAAATTTAAGTAATTACTTATTTTACAAAGTTACCAAAATTGCCAGGAAACATGACATGCTATGGCAAAACAGAGACCCTTTTTGAATTCAGTGTACCAAAAACCATTAAAAATAATTACTTTAATAATAAATTTGAATAAAAAAAATATAATTTTAAGTTTTGCTCAATTTCTCATAAAATACGATTTCTTAAAAGTCAAAAGAGGTCATTTTTGGATTAAGCATACCAAAAAACATCAGAAAATTATTTTCAGATAAAGTTTGAGTTAAAAAATAATTATCCTAAATTTTCTTTAATTTTTCGTGAAAAATTGCTTTATTTACCCAAATGGTCAAGAAAGGTAAAGTCCTATGATAAAACTGAGAAACTTATTTTATGGAAAAATTTGAATTTAAAAATTTAATATGATGAGTCCATTTTCCAAAATTTTGAGCCTTTTCCCAATGAAACATAACAACCTGAATTGTCAGAAAACGTGAAGTCCCAGGTCAAAATTTAGGTCATTATGGATTCAGCACACCAAAAATCATAAAATTCAGGTGGCTCAAACCACCTGCTCTAAACCCAAACAGTTCGAAAACAGTTTTTTTTCTGCAGACCTGTGCATCATGGTGCTATCGTTCCTGGTAAACCATTTCATCTATTCACAACCCTGTTAAAAAATGTTTTCTGCTTTCCCGGTTAAAATTAGGGCTCGACCGATGGCATTTTTTTAGCCGATGCCTATTGCTTGAAGATTTCCATCGGCAGGCCGATGGCCTCAAGGGTCTTTAAATCGCCCATTGCCGATGCTTAAGGCCGATGGTAAAAATTGCATTAAATTATTTTTATTAGAAAACGATTAAAATCCATCTTAGACCTTAAATGAAAATATATGTTTGCTTCTGCTCGGATATGTCAGTATCTAAGGGGGATCAAATAACCCCCTAGAATATTTGGCACCAATTTTTATACTGATTTTTCCCTTGAAAATTCTGCAACCTACAAGGAGCAATCATTTGAGTAAACACACTAATTTTGAGGATAGAATTTCAAAAAATTTGGAAGATCCCCAAAACCACCTCTACAATTTTGATGTCTGTTATACTCCAACAAACTCCGCCCTTGTGTGGATCTTTGGATCCTACAAGTGCCGGTCCCAAGCCCGGGTAAAGGAGGAGGGTTGGGCGAAGGGTTAGTCCCCCTTCCCCGTAAAAAACCCTTTGACTACAGAAACTGAAAGTCTTAGCTTACTTGGCAGAGATACATGCACCAAGATCTGTGCAAGGCAAGATTGAATGGATGGGAGGAGGCAAGATGGTTGGCCCAGGACAGGGGTGCTTGGAGAAAGAAACTCGAGGCCTTATGTGCCAGCTGGCGTGAAGAGGATAAGTAAGTATACAGTGTTTCACCTTGACAATTCAGTCGCTTACAAAGAAGCAGTTTCCTTTAGGTAATCCCAAAGACTTTCAAAATGAGATAAAACACTAGTTTAAAAGAGGCAAATTTTTGAAAAAAATTCTTGGATAGGACACCCAGACCCCCTCGAAATTTTTATGTCTATTTATTATTTTTTTACCTTGAAGGTTTTGTGGTTTACAAGGAACTTTTCTCTTCGTATATTATGTAACCCAAAAAGTCTCAAAATGAGTTAAAACACTCATAAAGGCAAATTTTCAAAATTTTTCTGGGGGTCACCCTAGACACCCACATTTTTACTTGGAACTCACATTTGCAAAATTTTGACATTATGTGCAACATAATTCAAAAGTTATTTTCGATTACCCTAAAACTTAACGTACAAATGTTCATCTTAAAGGGTAAAAACAGGCACGAATCCCAGGGGGGGGGGTGCACTCCGGACAGTGCCCCCAAAAGATTCTCAAAATGAGTAAAACCCCTACTTTTTCCGGTCAAATTTCAGAATTTTTCTGGGGGTAACCTCTATACCCCCTGATGCACCAAAAGGGGATCTTGAGTGATACATTATGAGAATACCTAACATTTTTTTTGTCAAAAGTAAAGGTAATGTTCTGGAAAAATGCCCCCCTTGGAGCTGTGCTGGATCCGCGCCTGCTTAGAAATAATGTTGGGTCAACCCCTTACGAAACAAAAGTGTGGTTATGGCCCTTGGTTAAGCTTCTGATATTGAACATTTTGTTTACTTTAAAAATAAATCACTTCTTTATTTCTTATTTGTATAATACAAAATAATTATCACCCCCACCACCAAAGAAATAAATTGCTCCCTAAAGAGATCAGATTTAAAATTAATTTGACCCCTTAGTAAAAATTGTAGTTCTGTAAGTTCGCTCCCAGAAAAATTTCGGAAATTTCACCCGTAAAATAGTTTCAGCTCATTGAGACCCTTTGGGTTACACCCAAAGAGAACTGCTCCTTTGTTAGTGATAGAATTTTCAAGGAAAAAAGACGTCAAAATTAAGGGGGGATTGTAGGTCCTCTCCCAGAATTTTTTTTTTGAAATTTGTCCCCTGAAAGTAGTGTTTTATCTCATTTTAAAATCTATTCTTTACCCTCAAAGAGGAATTAGAGAGCGGCAGAATTTTTTACGGGAAAAATTAATAATAGACGTAAAAATTTTGAGGAGAGTTTGGAAGTTCTCCCCCCAAATTTTTTTTTAAATTTTACTCTTAAAAGTAGTGTTTTAAATAATATTTAAACCTATTGCATACGCCTTGGCACTCTTTTGAAGTCGCAGAATTTTATAAGAAAACTAACAGTATAAAAATTGATGTCAAAATTTAGGGAGGATGTTGAACCTTGGATACTTCCCTGGTGCCAAGAGACTCTCTTTCAATATTTAAAACCTTATAAAAAATGTCCAATTCACTCATTGTGTATATGGACTAAAATTGGAAACATCAATAGGACCGCTTCCGTACAAAAAGACATTAGTAGTCTTCATGGGAATTGCTCGTTTTGCCACAGACAGGCGAAACTAAATTTGAAGCAGGATACCGCTTATTTTCGCATTTTCATCAATTATTATTTGATGTTTTTCGCAAAAATGCTTTTTTTAGGCCGATGGGCCGATTGTTTCCCAAGTTAACATCGGCCGCCGATGCCAATGGCTATTTTTTCGAACAATCGGCCCCGATGCATCGGTCGAGCCCTAGTTAAAATGTGCCTTATTCAATTTGCATATGTAACCCCTCGTTCTATCATCTGTATTGAAGTCTAGACCCTCTGAGTCCCCTGCCAATCTGCAATTGACTGCCAATTCAAAACGAGGAGGAATTTTAAAATACCCAGGCACTAAATTTTTAGGAAGGATGAGCCGTTACGTTACAACACTGTTCTGTTCAATTATCCTTTATATTAAGCTTTTTTATAAAGAAAAAATTAAAAAGGGGGTTCTTTTTAAAGAACACCACTGTATATAGGTAGAAGGGGGAATCCTTTTCCTCCTTTTCATAAAATAATAAATTAGAGAATTCACACACATATTTAAAACTACAGTATCATAAAAATATTTTTGTCAAGTTTCATATTATTTCTGTTGTGTAATTATTTCAACTAGAATAAAATACACTCAGACACATAATTATAGGTTTACATAAATTTTGCTCGTTGCTCGTTTGGACGTTTGTATTTGTAATTTGTGCACTAAGTCATACACGACAACAACAACAACCTAAATTTTGCTTAAAAATTAAGCATAAATGACAATTATTAGAACTGTTAGTTACTGTAAGTAAGTTTTTAACAACTTTTAGAAAGAAAGCACGGTGAAATTTTAAAATTTCTAGCTAAATAACTGTCAAGAAATAAAATTACTACCTTGAAATGCACTGTCTCATAATTATAGGTCCACTATCAATAAATTATTATTATAGACGTTTTTTTTACTGTTAACATTAAACATTTTTTTCTCCATGATTTAAGAAAGGGTTTTGTGTGTTTCATAACTTAAAATTTTCAATTTTGATTAAATTATTTTTTTAAAAACATCAAACATTGCAATTACATTTTCAAAGTGGTGTCACGAAATGATCACTAAGAGGATTGATACTTAAATAGTATCAAAATGTCGATTTTGGTTAACCTTACAACTTTTCTTTGGGAATGTAATAAAGAACATGATTAAAAACTGCTAGGTGATATATTTTTCAATCAATAATAGAGCATTTTCAATCACATGACTCGGACCTAACAACGACCTTAGCAACAGAAGATGTTACAGTTTTTTGCCCTACAGAGGTTAACAGTTACAGAAAATGACTAGCCGTGGAATTCTTCTATTAGTGGGGTCTCTCGTGTAAATCACTAAAAAGTTCGTGTAAATTTTTGGCACCAAGGTTATTTTGGTTCTATAGGTTAAGGAGAATAAGAAAAAGTTTGGTGCCAATTTTTCTTTTCACTTTTGTGGTCTAGGGGTCAAATCAAAGGTCAAATTTCGTATTTCAATTATTTGAATTTTGGGCATGTTAATAAAAAAAATAATCAAAGTAAATAGTCAGAAAAAGTGAAGAAATGTGTATATATGTTTGCAAGCAATTTTGATTTTCATTTTATAAAACCAAATTTTAAAAAATTTAAAAAACTTAAAATTTAGAAATTTTTTGCATTTTTCATAATTTTTTTAAAATAATCTTTTTTTTTTGCATAGTAAATTCTATTGATATATTGAGTAATGATGTAAAAAGTCTTGGAGTTAGTTTTGCAGTCTTGTCTTCCTTAGAACGGCTAAAATTAAAACGCAGAAAACGCGAAACCAGCGAACCGCCACTATCCGTTCCAATGCCCATAATACATACCGGACAGGGCCTTTGCAAACCAAGAGTTTATTTTGTAAACATAGGTATACACTTTTATGATACTAAGTTGATTGATATGGACCAACTTGTAGTACAAACGTGTGGGCTAAAATGATGAAGATTAAATTGGAAATCAGCTGGAAAAGTATCTGTTACGGAAATCAACAAAAAAGTTTTGGAGTTTAAGGAGAACAGGTCGTTATTCACTAGAATGGCTCTTGCTGCTAAATACAGACCAGACCAGACATCAATAAGAGCTGCTATTGGAATATATGAATTCTCTACAATAAGTTGAGCATTTTTTGCAACTGACTGATCATTATTACCTTGTAATGATAAGAGTAAACTTCTGCCCCTCCTGGAAGAAGTAAATCCTTTTTTAAGTAAGAATGAACATTCTGAAATATCTGGCCAAACTGCACTTATTATAGATGGAATAGTGTTAGTCCAACAAATGAGTGGAAATATTTATACACGCAATGACTTGCAACTTTTAAACTTGCAGATTTTAAATAATGTAACAAAGAATTATAATACCATTCACTTAGATTTTGACCACTATTCAGTGGAAATGTCATTGAAGGCAGCAACTGTAGGGAACGCATGGGAAAACAATATGACAGTAGAGCATTTATTTGCACTGCTACAACTCCTATTAAAACAGGACTATCTAATTTTTTTAGTAATACTAAAACCAAAGCATGATGATGATGTCGTGTTCAAGACGAGTCTTGTCTGTAACTAAATAGTGCCATGGGCAGAAACCCCAGCCCTAGTAATTTCTACTATATTGTCCTCGTACTGGTTGAAGCATGTTCAACTGAATACTCCTTTCAATGAAGGTAATTGATTTTTATAAAGCTTTAAAAAATAAATAATCGTATCAACAGAAACTGCAGTTAGGTCTAATATCACAAATCTCAGTAACTTAAAAACCAATCATGAAGAAACAGACACAATAATCATTTACCATGAAATGTATGCTTCACAATTGGGATATCAGGTCCATATTTTGTCTCCAGACACTGATGTATTTACACTAGCTTTAAGACGGTATCCGCTTTTGGGTGAAATCATGCGTCATTACTGGGATAGGTGCAAATAAGCTCATTTTTGCTGTTAAACCTATTTATGACAATCTTGAAGCACAACAGTAGTTGAGGCACTTCCTGGCTTTCATAGTTTTACTGGCTGTGTTACTACTTGAAGATTTAATGGCAAAGGAAAGCTAACTTGTTGGAAAGTTTTCCAGAAAGTTGAAACACATATTATTCAAGCATTTGCCTCCCTAGAGAAAGAATCGGATATGCACATGAGTTCCCTCCTAGAGGAATTCGTTTGTAAGTTTTACAGATCACCCATAGAAATAACAAATACTAAAGATTTGAGTTGGTACCTTTTTAAGAAATGGCAAGATGAATCTGAGAGCCTACCTCCAACCCAGGCCGCTCTTAAGTACCATATTTTAAGAGCTCATTATTAAGCGTTAGTATGGAACACAGATATTTATCCAATGCCAGCTCACCCCTCACCAGAAATGTATGGTTTTGGATAAAAGAAAACGATTCATATACTCTCTAAAGAGGTAACTGATTTGCCCCCTGCACTAGCTATAACAGAACTAACAGCCTGTGGATGTGGTACAAGTAAATGCAAGAATGGAAAAGGTTCCTCTGTGTTATTGCACAGCTACCATGTACTGAAATGTGTAGGTGTGAAGGGGATGAAGAGAAATGCATGAATTCCATTGAATCTCAGTGGATTTATCCAATAGTGATTCCTCATTGTGATGAAGAGTAACGTTCAAATTTAGTTATAGTAATATCTTCAAATAGTTACTGCCCTTAACAAATATACTGTAAAACGTAATATTTTTAAAAATTTAATTTTTTAAATAAAAAATTTTAAACTTAAAAAAACTTGATCCTTTTTTAAATATCTACACATTTTTACTTATAAAATATATTCTTATGTTTCTTTTCTCCCATTGAATATGTAAAACTGCTAATGTATGAAATTATCCAAGCACTGAAGTTTATGAGAAATTATTTAAAACTCATTAATTGAATTTATAGATTTCATATGTGTTACAAAACTGATTAGATTATTGTTCCTACCTAAGCATAATAGAACTAACTATAAGGTATTCTAAAGAGTATTAATACTATATTTTAGATATTAGTATATATCTTTTAAAATTTTAAATTAAAAAAAAATCAATTTAAACTTAAAATAATTCAATTTAAACTTTTAATTATATCATAAAACACATGAAAAATGTTTTACTTAAACATACTTAAATATCCTTTCTCCCATTTAATGTAGAAAACTGTTCATTACCTAAAATTTTCAGTGCACCGAGATTTTGAAAAATCATATAAAAACAACTATTTTAGTTTATAGGCATAATATGTTTTAATTTTGTTAAAACAGTGTTTTTGAACATATATTAATAAGGCATAGTAAAAAATAAGAATATATATTTAAAAAAAATATGCTTTTTAAAAAATTAAATTTTTTAAATTAAATTTTTTTTAAAGTTTTTTATAAAAAAAAATTAATATTTTTCAAATACCTATACATTTTTACTTATATGTGCCAAATTTTATCATTATATGATTATAAATAAGTGTGTAACGTTAAAAAATCAATTATCCTTAAAAGTTAAAATTTTACCTTTAAACCTGCATATTTAGTCATAAAAGTGAAATAAAAAATTGGCACCAAACTTTTTTATGCTCCTTGTACCCTAAGCTAACAGAAAAACATTAGTGTACACAATTTACAAAAAATTTTTACAAGAGCCTTTTTTTCGACACGAGAGACTCCACTATATTGGAGCATTTGCAATCACGTGATCCCATACCTAAAAACCGCCTTAGCAACAGATAAACAACGGCCTTTGAAACAGTTAAAAGCCCTACAGAAAGTACACAGTTAAAAGAAAATAACCGGTGGTGACGTCACCTGAAAACACTCTATAAAGTCCTCTAATTATATATAGGTATCACTGGTAAATAGGGATTTTGGTCCATAAAATTTTAACAATGTTTCTAAAGTAACTTTTTACGCTAATTTCAAATCTGCAATCAGAAATTTTCCATCTTCCGCAGTTTTTGCACAGTTGAATTTTTTATATATTGCTTCTCAACACCTAGTAACTGTTTCCAAGGATAACTAATAAATTTCAAATGATTTATTTGATTACTATTATTATCATTTTTATCGATACTATCTACTATAATTTATTGAATGAATAAATTAACTTTAAGGATTCTGAGACCTGCATTCATTCAAGCTCATATGAGACCTAAAAACATAATTATCTATCCTATCTACTATAATTTATTGAATGAATAAATTAACTTTAAGGATTCTGAGACCTGCATTCATTCAAGCTCATATGAGACCTAAAAACATAATTATCTATCCTTATCCCACCCACCAGGAGCATTCCAAATGCAGAATCTGCCTTAAGACAAGATTGAGCCAGCATCTTTCAGTTACTCCTTAAAACTCTCATTCTAGGCACACACTCAATAAATCCTGCATTAAGTTCTGGTGTAATCATGATTACTAATTACATAAAATTTTTCAATTAATGATTTTTTTGACGTTTCTCTCATGTGTATGGAGTATGAACATGAATAGAGCTTAGTGGAATGTCTTTGTAGCCCTTTACATTTCTGTTGGGGTAAATTTAATAACATGTCCTTTGATTACCATCATTATGGATCTTATGCTGATTTTTGTCGATGAGAATAATTATTGTTAGACCCTGTTGAGTTAAAATAATTTGTTTCAGAATTTTTAGTGGGGGTGGAGGGACATGGAGGGCTAGAATTCTTATTGGTTACTTCTGAATAGTTTAATGGAACATTACTGATAAAAATTTCTTTACCTTCTTTCTTTATTTCTTTTCTTTAGAAAACCTTTGCACTTTAAGTTACTCGAATACTTTGTAGTCTGTATGTGAAATGCAACATTTCGTTCATAAATAACCAGGGGTGATGGAGAAAAATAATTTACATATTTGAATTTAGCGTAAAAAGTTATACTAACTAAGATCACTTCTATTTGGACCAGAAAAAAAATCTATTATGTTGACTAGTGTATTCAATGTCATTATTTTGTTTCACTTTGTGGTTTGACTATTAATGCAATTGTATTACGTTGGAGTATGGTATGTAGTATCAATGGTATCTGGTGAAATACTCATAGAGGTACGAGTGGAGTACTCATTGAGTTAAAAGAAGAAAGGTTGAGTAATATGGATGAGAATTAATTCTTAACAAAAAATATTCAAATTATTAGTAAATGAACCCTAAAGATAGTATGGTGTAGATAGTATTATTGTAAAATCGATGGTGTTTAAAGAAATATCAGTTTTTTTGTTCCAAAAGTGGATAAAACTCCATCAAATTGAGACAATCAATTCATCAAAATATATGCCAAGGATATTAAAATAAAATTTGCTGTTCATCTATGTCTTTTCTGTAAAAATTTATTTTTTAAATTCTAAAATATAATCAGTTTTGTGTTAGAAAACATTTTTATTGAATGATTTTCTTTTAAATTAAGCTTGAAATTTATTGATATGTAACATGGCAACACATTTAAGTAATATAGCATGGCTGAAGGTAATTAAACGACTTAACTTTTTGGTTTTTGTATTCTAGACCAAAGTTTCCCCAATTAATGATCTGGTTTGAAATAAGTTATTTTTTAAAAATACATATTTAAATATAACAATGTTAGAGTTTGACTTTATTACATATCAGACAATTTTTTTTATCACTTTCAGCCCCTTTTACTTCTCAATCTAATTGAGAATTATAGTAGAATTTAATGTTACTCTAATAATTTGGCATTGATTTTGTAAAGGTAGTTTAGAAGGATTTCTATAGTGTTTATTTGTTCCTAAATTTATCTTAATTTCAAAAAGAAATTCGAAAAATTTTATGGTATTGCTCAATTTTAGGATCTATTTGTCTAACTACTTTTTCAATGTTACTTAAGATTCAATAAAACCTTTTTTCGCATTCTGATAGTTCTAAGTCATATGGCATAGGTCCTACTAAACCTTTAAAATAGACCAAAACTGTTTTGAAGCCTTTCTGAGAAGAAAATTCAAAGTGGACCTAAATTATGTGACGCTTAATACACTCTCAATTCATGTTTTCCACTGCGGATGCGCGTAACTAAGTTATTTTTCCCATTTAACACCTGCAGAGACAAATCCTATCATGTGGTGCAAAAAACATCATAAAATTTTACTTTAACTTCATAATTTCAAAAATTTCAGGGTTGACCTATAATTATGTGTCAGAGTGTATTTGAAAGGTTAAAGCTTACTACACTCATTCAAAAATGTTATGCAATTACACATATTGCGTGTTTTATACAAGAAAACAACAACTCGAACATGCCCCATCTTTAACTGTGCGGGAACCTTTGCCTCCGAGGGCATTAAGTCATCAAAATGGCAGTACAAGAAATATCTTCTGTTGAGAGTTTTTTTTAAAGAAATGTTGTTTTTGTCGACTACCCTAGGTAACTAAAATATACTGAAACTTTTACTAAATCAAATTTCTGTGAGAAGACCCCAATACCCCCTTTTTAAAGCAACCCTCAGTGCTACCAACGAAATTTAAAAATTTGATGGTCAAGGTTCAAATCTTACTATTTATAAACTAAAACCCTTCATATAACATCTAATGCAAGCATAGAATTAAAAAGTAAAAAAAAAAATAAAGGATGAACCCCTTCCCTCACAAAAAGATTAACGTGTAGTCGAGGACATGAAAATGTTATAAATGCTAACCAAAAAATGGCGTGTTAAATGTTGAGAAACACTGTGGTCACCATCATTCTAAGAGAGTATTAATTCATCCTCTAATTTATTCTTGCAGGTGTGAAGTAAATATGGGTAGTGGCCGAGTTTTCGCTTAAAATCTCGATTAGATAGGATCAAAAATACGGCCTTCATAATAACGCCTTTTGGAAAGTGCGTATTACAATAAGGAATATTAGGAAAATATAATGTGGTAAGATTAGAATTGGGGATATTTTCGAGTTGTAAGGTTCTTGCAGACTATCAAGGAAATTTATTTAGTACCTGAAACAGGAGGAGAATCCACAGCATTTCCAGTTTGATCATCTCAATCATCACCATAACCCTAGATATTCGTCTAACCTGCAAAACATTCAGATCGATGAACCACAAGAAGTTAAATACAAGATTCCTTCCTCCTGTAAATCCTCTACCAGTGATGGGGTATATAAAAATTTATTTCGGGAAGGGAATATGATACAGATGCATAGCTGCCAATCTTCCCGATTTTCAATATTTGTTCCGATTTGCAAGTCGTTACTAGAGAACAACCATTAATTAAAATTTTTCGAATTTCAGCTTATTTACCACAATAATCTTCCTCATCAAGCCAATCCTCATCTATATTATCATTGGTCGAACGAAATCATTTGATGCTTTTATTTTTACGTGAAATCTTAAACCAATCACGGTATAGAGCATTTTCAATCACATGACTCGGACCTAACAACGGCCTTAGCAACAGAAGAAGTTACAGTTTTTTGCCCTACAGAGGTTAACAGTTGCAGAAAATGACTAGCCGTGGAATTCTTCTATTGGAGCATTTGCAATCACGTGATCCCATACCTTAAAACCGCCTTAGCAACAGATAAACAACGGCCTTAGCAACAGTTAAAAGCCCTACAGAAGATACACAGTTAAAAGAAAATAACCGGTTGTGACGTCACCTGAAAACACTCCATACAACTTAATTAAATAAACTTTAACAGTTTAATAAAATATTGTGTTTCCGCAACAAGACTTCAAATCGGAACAAAAATTCGGAAAAACCAGAGCGCTTGGCAGCTATTCAATTATTTATTTCTTAATTTACGGTGAAAGGATCATAATTTTAAGTTTTTAGACGTTATTTCTCAGATATTAAAAAATAAGGTTTTATAAGATTAGTGCATGTACTATATTACGGTTAGAAGCAAAATTACTTAAAATTAGGGGAAATTCTTGATTAAGGAAAAAATTAAGATATCCCAAGTAAGTTCTACGATGTGCCTGTAAAACATTTAGTTAACAATGTATGTATACCATTAAAAAGTAAAACGCTAAAAATTTCTTCATTAATTTTTTCTCTACGAGTTTCTAACACATGGAGAAAGATTGAAAAATTTAAAATTAAACCTCGTTGGGCAATTTACACACATACAACATGAGAAATGGGAGGGTTTTAACTTATTGACATGACATTACACTTTAATGACAATTAGGTCAGACCGGGGATAGTTGGTCTGCTTTTTATTATAAGTGCCTTAAATAAGTTAGAATTCATCATTTTGAAAAATTTTTATGCTAATGCTAACATTATAAGTACACTTTCAGAAAGAAGGCCCCTTGGTAAAACTTAATAATATTTAAAGCTTAACCTCACATAAAGTTAGCTTGGCCAACCTGCCCCAATACCAAGGAAAGCATTGGGGCGTATATAGAAATTTATTTCGGGTCGGGTGCTAAATTATTCCTCAGCCCCTCCCATGCACATAGAGATGTAAAATTCTCGGTAATAATCTTTTGGAGAATATTCTTGAGAATATTCTCGAGAATATTCTCCAAGAGGAGAATTTTCGAGAATATTCTCCTAGAAGCTACTAAAATAATTTTTTTTGAAAAAATTTTTTTTTGATAAGGTATATATTAACTTCAAATTTGAAGAATATTAAAGGTTTTACAATGAGAAGTCATCATAAATAAAAGAAAGACAAATTAAATTGAAAATATTTTAAAATCTCTACTTAATTGATAAGACGACATGTTTGATAGGTAAGGCAGAGTAAGCCAGAGTTACATTCTATTAATTTAAGATTTTCCAACTTTTAAATAGCTTTTTTGAAATAAATTATGTATATGAGAAATGCTTTTCTGGAATTTATTTTGTTGAATCTTAATGAGAATATTCTCTTGAGGAAAAAATGATGAGATGCACTTAAAATTATAAGACATCTATCTAGTGAATGAAAATTTGAAGATTTAATTATTTCACGAACACAAGATGAGTAAGATATAAATTTAATTGTAACTTTGAGAATATTCTCATAAAGGAAAATATTAATGAATCTGAATTAAAATGAGGTATTTTCACGATTTGAGATTAAAATTTATTAAAATAGTAGATAAAAATCCCACGAAGAATGACGTTTAAATGAAGTTCCTGAGTTTCCCAGTTTCTGAGATATAAATTTTTGAAATTTCGTTTTGGCACAAAAACAGAAACACTGTTGTTTACAAGCGCTATGACGTCACATCCAATAGTATCCAGTTTTCCGATCATTGAAAAATAGTAGAACCCTAGTTTCGAGGCTGCTGTGATGTCAAATCCAGTTTTTTGATCACGTGACTTTACTAGTGTTTTGGCAAAAATAAAATTGAATTATTTAAAACATATTTTTGAACTTAAAAATCTGATATTTGAGAGTTTACTATAACGTATCAAAAAAGTGTAAAATTAAGCAAATCCCTCTCTTATGCAAATACACCATAACGCAAACAAAAAGTTAAGACAAACTATTCATTCATAAATATTTTTAAGTAGACAGTAAATTAAACTGCATCTGATAGTAATTTAGAGTTCTTTGAGAATATTCTCCCGATAAATTATTCTCTGTAAATGTAAAATAAATATTATAAAATTATTTCAAATATTTTTCTCAACAGATAATTCTAATGTGATATACCCTTCTTTGAAGAATATTCTCCTAATTTTACAAAGTTTTATCATAATTTTAGCTAAATGTCAGGTTTTAAAGGTCCTTCAGTTTGACAACTATTGGTATTACCTTTGCTTTTAACAACTATATAATATAAAAAGAATTAAGACTCCTCTTTTAATTGTATGAGTATTTTCTCCCAGTAAAACTTGCTTCGAATATTTTAAAAAATATTTTATTTTGTATTAAATAAAATTTACTTATTTTAAAAAAAATCTTGCGAAATAATGAAATTACAGTTCAGAGAATATTCTCTGAACTGTAGGGTGACTTTTAAATGGTAAATTTCATTGAATTTGTTATTGTTTTCAGGTTTCCAACACTAATACTATATGACCATTTCATATTATCAAACATTTTTACATTTATTAATCAAAAAATAGAATATTCTCGATTATTCTCAAAATTTTCGCCCCTGGAGAATATTCTCAGAATATTCTCTTTCTCCGAGAATATTCTCCGGAGAATATTCTCGACTCACATCTCTACATGCACATTTAATAGGTATAATGTCGCTTTTTAATACATTTTTATAGGAAGAATTTGCGTCATCAAACAGGGGTTTAAATTGTTTTAGTATACCCTAATTTTAAATTACCTAATTTGGTGACCTAATTTTTAAATGACACCAATAAATACATATGGGGTCAGTTACCTTCTTAGGATGGATAGACAGTGGTTTCCAAACTATGTCCCGCAAGGTCTTCAGAAAGACGCGGTCTCAAAATTTTTACTCTTTTTCCAACAATAATATTCAAATCAAAGTTTGATTTCACAAACTTCACTTTAGGAGGACAACCTCTGAATACCTTTCTTTATTAGAAATGTTATTCGTACAATTGTACGTACAATCGTACGTATTGATCCACAATTAAACACATCTCACATTTCATTAGCTTTGCTCATAAAAACAGCAAAACTCTTATTTTCTTTTCTTTTAAACTAAGAATATCATCAGTAATTATAGGGTTGGAAAAAAATACTTTATGATTGAAGTCTCAGATTTAGGTTTTGTTATAAGATAAATTTCGCCTTTTTTTAGATTTTAAGCTGATTTTAATTCCCTAATCAATTTTAGAATTCGAGCAGAACTAACTGAATGTCAATCTGATATACTGAAACGAATTATTGAGTAGTGATATCAGGAAATTAAGTTCTTTTTAACAAATTAATAAAATGAAGAAATGTTCTTCACCGATTGGAACTTCTATGAGAAAAGCATTTTGCTAGGTGCTACCAAGGTGCTATTAAAAATCCCTTTCCAAAAGCCACTATCTGAGAAAGTTTGGTAACCACTTACTTCCTATCCTTAAATTAGGGTGAATTAATATTTTAATCATAAAATGGTGAGACTGCATTTTAAATCAAGTATCTACATTTTTACACTAAGCCAAATTTTTTACAGATCACCTGAATGGTTTACCATTTACAGTGTTTTTACTTTTGTTGAGTTAAACTTACTTCAATTTTCTACTCTGGGTATGGGTTTAATTTTTGAGGCCATGTGGTCATAAGGTTTTTAAAGCTTATTTTACTTTTTCCCATATTTCTTCAATTTTAGCAAATTTACCAGATGAACAATTCATACTATTTAAAGGTATGAAGATCTTTGAAAGACGTGTGTAAAACATTACCTTTTACTACACCAAACTAAGAAAAAAAAGCTTTTCTTAACTATAATTTTTAAAGTAGGTACTGAAATGATGGTAACTTCAGTAAAATCATGTATGTGATACTAAATAATTTTCAAACCTTGGTAGTACAGGTTTCCCACACTTTTAACAAAACCAAAAATACAGTCGAATTCGATGTGATCACATTTATCCAAGATAAAAATAACAATATCCGGTTGATAATAAGCGGTTCTATACTAAAAAGTGACAAACACTGTAAAAAGAGGGTTTGGATTAAAATATAGACTCTATTAGTTCATAAACGATTACATAGTAAGTATTTTGCAACTTAAAGGAAAATTTAAGAGCGGATCAAGTAACCTTAGTAAATTAATGACTCCTTTTGTATATTTATGAATTGAAATTGACCTTTAAACGGGAAAAAGGAGATTTTTAGGGGATTTCCATCAAATTTTGATACCATTAAACGACAGAATGATAACATAAAAAGACCAATTTAGCGTTAATTTAAATAGGAGTGATTGGGACCAGTCGATTTCGATGATATTATCCGATTGATAACATTAATCGTAATCGTATTAAGCGGAGTCGACTGCAGATACACCATAGGGCTTTTAAATGCTTTTGGGGTCTTTAAAAAAAGAGGTTTTGCTTCGCGATCTATTTCATTTTCAGAGTTTAAAATTAATGAGTGAAATTCAGTCAAATTGATCTCTTAACATTAAGCAAACAGACTGAATTAATACAAACTTTGTTTTTAGGTTTACGTAATGTATTCGACAACATCTATAAAAAAAGGTGGAAATGTAAACTTTTAAATTGGGAATTTGACGGATAAGTCATCAATGTTTGGATTACAAAAGGGGCAATTTAAGGGCTTTTAACAAAACTATATGCTCTTTTAGTCTTAAAAGTAACAGTAAATTTATGGTAAATATAATTTATTTAGTTAGATTATCAGTTATTTTACTTCTGTTTAAAAATTTCATTTAATTGAGATATCTTATGCCAATCATTTAGCAATAAAACTATTCTTGCTAAAAGTAATAAAATTAATGCTTTTCTAGCGTAATATTAAAATATTTTAATAAATATTTATAATTCATCTTACGAGTAGAAACGAATGAAAAATAATTTTACACTAGGGGAAAAAGGGGGTCATTCGGGCCTAGCGCCCTCTTTAGTGAAAGGTAAAAAGTAAGGTCTAGATAAATCATTTCTTAAAGAATAAAAAAAACTAAGCTGGAGAAAATGTTTAACTAACTCACTTACTAATGATGGTGATTTTCAATTCTGACCACTTTCTCCTCCCCTTCCATATGTCGGTCGATTTTCATTAACTGCACAAAGATTGGCTTGGCAGGTCCATGGTAGTGAGAGTGACACCGACACCTCTCTCCATAGGACATCTGATGGTCTTCGAAGTCCGGAGAAAAAGCTCATGCGAAGAAACGATAACAAAAATATATTTAAAAAGGGTACAGGACAATACATTTCTCTTTAGTATCAATTAACATGTACAGTTGGGGAAATAAAAAAAGACTCAGTTGAGATTTCTGACGAACCACTTGGGTTAGGAAGACATATAAGGTGTCATTTTTCATGTCATGAAGTATTCTTTAAATGAAAAAAATTTCGAGTCCTTAGGGGGTCGTCTTCATATTAAACGAAACACTAACTTTTTTATTTCCTATGGGGACCCCAATTATTATGGGTTTTTCTGAAAAAGCATCCCCATAACCCCCCAAATACCAAGTTTCATCCATGTAAGTATCCAAATAGAATCATATTATATTTTTAAAATGTCAACCATTCAATGTGAAATTTGTCAAAATGTTTTCGGCGTAAAAATATGAAACTTTGAATTAAGATCAAATTTGTGTCCTCAAACAAAATAATTATGCTTTTGTAGCGATATTTAATGGTTAATAGATAGATAATTAACATCTAATTTTGACCCAAAAATTAAAATTTAAAATCTTTTAGTATTTTAATGGTAATCGATTCTGGTAGTAATTTTATGTGGAAAACCAAAATTTCAGTCTATTTCAATTAATAGTTTTGGAAAAACTGAATTAAACTAAATTTCCACTTTTTAAGGGACCGTACACCGCTGCCAAATGCATCCCGGCGAATGTTTTTCCTGGAAACAGTCGTCTTATTTTAATCACCATAACTAAAATTAAAACTCAAATTTGATATAAAATTTCAATAAATTACTTATAATTTTTTAATAAACATTAAAGTTGTGAGTAAAAGTGTCTTACTATCCCTACGTTTTTAGGAAATAGCAAAAACCCTTCTCACTCTGGAGACGACCCCGAAAACGTAAAACCTTAATTTACCGCCCGATGTGAATGAAACTTTGTATTTGGGGGTTTATGGAGATGCTCTTTCAGAAAAACGCATAATAATTGTGTTAGTTAAAAAAAAAAAGTTAGTGTTTCGTTTAATATGAAGACGACCCCTTAAGGACTCGAAATTTTTTTCATTTAAAGAATACTTCATGACATGAAAAATGACACCTTATTTGTCCTCCTAACCCAAGTGGTTCGTCAGAAATCTCAACTGAGTCGTTTTTTATTTCCCCAACTGTACGTTTCTCGTAAGCACTCGATCTATATCTGAACAATTTCTAAAAATACCTATATTTAAACAATTTATAAAAATTTCCTCACTTCCAACATTCCCCCTGTGAAATGCAATGAGGATATCAAAGTTGAAGTCTTAGTTTATTATACCAAGTTTGAACCTTTTAAAAACACATACCTTTTAGTAATTACTTAAGGTGACATAGTACCCTAACGGCATTTATAAAATAACAATGTTATAGGAAGAAGCATGTGTTCTCCCGGGATAACTATTCCACACAGAAAAATTGGAATTTATCACAGTAAAATATAATTTTTAAATTTACCATTTTTAAATCTTAAAAGCTATTTAGTTATGCATATTTATGCATTTTTTTTTTGTTTTTAAGTAAATATTAATCTAACTAAAAATGGTGCATGGGATTCTCTATAATACTGATACTACTTAATTTTATAATAAATTTTATGTAACTAAAAATGTGCATAGGTTTCTAATGTTGATACTTAATTTTATAATAATGTTTAGGTAGTAAATGCCAAAAATACTAAAACATTAATTATTATTGACTTAACATTATAAAAAATACCATCAAATCTCAGAGTTAAACCCATGTAGTTTTATAACATTTCAAAACATCCATAAAAAATTCCAAACTTCTATTACAATAAGTAAAGAATCAGTTTCTAAAATTAAACAACACTAAAACTAAAATACAACATACAATCTATTAATTTTCTCTCTTTATAGACAAGCATACCTTTCGAAGCCACAGCTTTTGTCCATGAGTTAACGGATTTAGGTCATAATGTCTCCTTAGCTAATAAATACTGATATTAACATTAGAAAATTCAAATAATTTCAAATACCTATTTTAGTTCTAATATAGCAATTTTTTAAATATTGGCGAATATTCAGACTTTCAATAAATAACATTAAAATATTAGTGATAAAGTAAATTGTAAAAATAGCTCGCAAATAATGCTTTTTTTGCTAATGTACTTCCATAGACTTTTCATTTGGTTTTTGATGAAAAATTATCATTAATGAATTTGCAAAATGCAATTTTAAAGTATAACAAAACCATATTTATCTAATGGATGTGTGTGGTTTATAGAAAAAACAGAAAATTAAGCCTCGGATAGGGAATACCAATAAGATTTATTTTGTTTTAATACCAATTGAAAAGTCTATGAATATACATTACATGAAAAGAATGATTTTGAGATATTTTTGACACACAGGGTCCCCACTTTTAAAGAAGAATGAAAAAAAGGGCTATTATAGAGCTTTTAGGGCCTTTTAAGATATTTTACTTTGATATTGAAATAATTTTAAAGAGTGTTTAAAATTATGAGTGAATTCTGTCAAACAAGTTAAATTAATTTTTAACATTAAGAAAACAATTATACTGAATACAAACTTTAATTTGAGATCTATTGTAATGTATAAGACAAACGCTAACTAAACAAGTCTAAAATTAAATTTTATAATTGTAAACGAGACAAAAGAATGAACTTTTTGGAGAGAAATATGGCCTTTTCAGGGCTTTAGCAAAATTGTAGTGTTTTAGGAGCTACTTAAAACAAAAGTAAATTTAGGGCCTTAACTGTTTATAGAGCCTGTGGGAACCCTATATGACATCAGGTTTCTGACATAACGATATAGTTCTTTTGCGTTTTGAGTACCTTAACCTTGTACCTGGCTAATTTTGAGGCCAATGATGTGTGTAAATAGCCAAACTTTATATAATCGTATTTTTAAATATTCAGTGTCATTACAACAATAAGCAATGAATTGTCAATCTCTGAATTTAGCTATAATAGTTTGCTTTATGGTACTCAAAACGAAAAAGTACAACACATCACACAGTACTAATAAATGAGCTGCTCATAATGACAGTTATCCAAGTACACGGAACGTAGTTTTGAATGTATGAAGGTTTTTACTAACAGTCTATACTATGTTACTTCTATGGAGAAAGAATTTTTTAGCTTTAATTAACTGAATTTTTGCCCCCACCACTGTTATTATGATCAGCTCAAGTGGGTAGTTCAACAATTAAAAAAATAACAATTCCTTAAAACTGATTTAACTGTAAGTAAATCAACTGCATTTTTTTAATTGATGAACCAACTTATTGTAAAAATCCAATAATTGCAAAATATAAGGCTGACTGCACCAATCCTAATCAAGTGCCAGTTTCTTAACACCTCAATCATTTTAAAAACCCAATTTTCTTCCAGCTCAGGAAATAATTTAAGTGGTCAGAAACTGACACCATATTTGGGTATAAGGGCACCAGCATTATGCGCATCATCCATATTTTCCCCTTCTTGAAAGCACGTGGGGGTATAGCAGTACACCAATCACCTCTTTCCTACCAGAAAAAAAAAACTCACGGGAAATTTGTTTTCCCCGAGACACATCAGCCATTGCTTTTGACCACGAGCAAAGAGTGTACCGGCGTCGTGCACGGACGCTTTGTAGTTTCGACACCGACGGATTCTGTCTTTAGGGGGTAGCGAAGGGCAGAAATGGGCGCGAGGCTCAACTCAGTGTCTGCGGAAACAGATGCGGGGTCTCAAGGGGGATGGAGAGGAAATGACGAGGGCAATCAAGATGAAACGATTGAGTAACAGTCTCACGAAACCGGGAATTAGACGAAACGTTTAAGCAGTGAAATGATGCAGGTAAATGCAAAATTAGATTTTATTCGAAGAATTAAGATAGACTTCTAATCAGTGGCGGATTAATGCAATTTTGTGGGTGGGGGCGGTTAGATCGAATATTCAATTTACAGTAGGTCCTCCCTGGTATATAATTTTTTAAAAAATAATATTTTCAAATCTAGTATACTGCTAAGCTGTTTTGAGACTTATAGTGGAGAAGGGGGTACATTAATTTGAAAAAATTTGTACGTAAAAAATGTGTGGGCAGTATAGAATTCCTAGCAAAAAGGGGGAAATTTGGAAAAATGAAATTTTTGGAAATTTGACCTTTAAAAACAGCATTTTAACTCGTTTTTATCCACTTAGTCCGACTTTTGAAGGGGAGGCTGGGCCCCTTTAACCCCCCTTATGTACGCCTCTGGCCCATGGCATTTTTGAATTTTAGCATGCCAAAAAGTGTTTTGAAACTACTTTTAGGAGATTTTTCTCGGGGGGGGGGCGGTCGCCCCCTCCGCCCCCCCCTTTAATCCGCCCCTGCTTCTAATAGAATCTTAATTTTCCTTTTCCATTTACCCGCACTGCTTAAACTCTATTAGAAACAATGTTGAAAAAAAATAAGTTTAACGTATTTTTGCTTGAGGTAAAAAATATGTGTGGTAGATTGAAACAAGAGAGTCAAGTGGGAAACAATATCAGACAAAGACCCTCTAGGATGCAACTACAGGTGGTCAGATGCCACCTGTTTTTTAATTTCTAGGAGGATATGGAGAGAAGCCAAAGGGTACAAGTGTCGATCAGAGAAAAGTTTACTATGCCTTGGGAATATTGGGAAGTTTACTATGCCAGTGAATTTTGGAAGCCATGGGAAAGAGAAACCTCTTGTCAAGAGCACGCATTTGGTTATAAAAAACTCAATGTTGGTCAATCCATCTCGCATTCATAATTTATCTAGCATTATCACTTGTACCCTTGGCTTTATTTGTGTCTAAAAGCATAAAAATGCTTTTCAGGATACATCAATTTTTCCTAATTCATTATGAATAACCAATACAAAGTAACTATGATAGAGATTCCAAGCTCAGATTGATGTATTGACTTATATCACAAGGTCTGTTTCGACTACGGTAATACCATTAATTCCAAATATTTGTCTCAAAAAGTAATTTATTTGAAAAATATTTAAAGGGATATTCTGTTTCTTCAAACAGAAAATGGTAGTATAGCAATGATGTATTTTCTAAAATATAGTAAGAAAAAGTTAATCAATTGCCATTTTAAAAGTTAATTCACTCTGAATAATTTAAACACTAATTGATACAGAACTTAAGTCCTTGTAATCCAAGAAAATTTTCATTTTATCGCTCAATTGCCTTTTTAAATATTTAGCTATCTTTTCACCCAAAAAGTTGAAAGTCCAATTTAAAAATTGAACTAAATCATTTAGTAAATTAAGAGTTTGATGTAACATCCAGGGTTAATTAATGATTGATACAAGAAAGCTATTTTACATATCATTTGTAGAATGCAGTACGACTGAAACCCGTTAAAGATTTTGTGATTTTTAAGAAAATATTCAACGAAGCAAAATCTCATAGGTCACTCCAAACTTTTAAGTTAAAGAAATCCTGCAAATTCCTTTGTGAAGATAATTCTTTAAATTCAATTTTTTTAAGTAGGACCTTTGTTCACACATTTTTGTTATGTTTGAAAATTATTACAGGGTTGGTGAAATTTTTTATTGAACATAAAGATAACAAGATAAAAATAACCCAAAAGATTTAATTTAGAAGCATTTGCATAGCATAGTAATCAAAACTACTCTTTGTTGGTAAAATAAAATGGTAAAATGTGGTTGGTATCACCTAAAACTAACTTCCCCATTGGTTCAAAGCTTATTTCTGACAACTCTAGGGAGGGTAATTTGTAATCTCACTTTTTTTACTAGTTTTTCGTTCAATAAGACAGATTAATTGACTAATGGCAGAAGTGCCACATATGAAGGTAAGATAAAAATATTTAAAATTTAAATGGAAAACAGATATTTATTAGGATATGTAGTTGGTTCCCGTAAAAGTTAAAAATAAATCCATAATATGTACTTTCTTATTTTAAATTAGAATCAAACATTATCCACTGAAAACTTTCTAAAATATAGAAATACTCCAGTTATACGAAATTTTTCTTTTACTGTTTTGAAATTTTTGGTTGAAACTCATGTTTTACAGATATACATATTTCTTTGGATACTAAGAAAGAATATTTTATTACAATGTCACAATTTACCTGATTTCAAGCGAGAAACCCTGAAGCATATTTACTCGTATTTCCAACATTTAACTACTCCAAAATTGAATTCCTAACCACTTTCTTTGATGCGCTATTGCAATAAGCTCCAATTTTTTTTCATTGAGTAAATTTAACTATTTTGCTCTTAATTGTTACATTTTTTAATATGAAACAAGAACTATAATTTTCAAGAAAAATTTGAAGATAAATTATACTTATCCAAATAATTATTCATTTCTAAATAATTCCAATATTTTCAATCACATTAGAAATTTTTATCTTTTTCTGAAGAACAGAAAACAATGCACTAAACAAGAGCTCTATAGTTATCGAATGGTTTTTATCCCATCTCACAAAGGTTTTGTAAATTTTACTTATTTTGAAATCAAACTTGTTTCTATTTAAAAACTTGATAGACAGTAAAAGTGTATCACTTTAAACATGTTAACTCTTTAATTCACTCTGAACACAATCCAGATGTCCAGAAAATTGTAATGATTTTTTTCATTTGAAGCAAAACTTTAATTACTTAAAACTTTGAAAAGTACGGTAGATTTCGTAGCTAAACTAAAAGAATCAGTTTCATACGTATTAATCTTACTAAAGCTTCCCATAACTGAACAAATTAGAGGAAGCGAGTATATGTTCTTAATAAGAAATGCCTTTGATTTCTTTTCATTAGACGAAAACGTCTTGGTTTCATATTTCAATTTATCATTTTTCCCTAATCGTAGTCGTTTCCTTTTAGCAGATTGTGCTCTTTTTTTTCTTCAAGAGATACCTGGTACCCAAAATGCTTTCAGTTTGGTCGAACAGTATCAACTGTTTTCTGTTACAACAAGGGTAACTCCTTTTTTACTTACTTTTTTTGTTTTACAACCCCACACATTATCATCGCAATCCGGTTCCGAAGCATCGTAGGGTGAGGATGGGGCTCCGACGACGGGTCAGAGAGGCCTTCCGGATTTCGTTCAAAAAAAAAAAGTTTGTCTATATAAGACATTTCGACTCCTCCGACCAAGTTGTCGAACGGAGTCGCACCATCCTCCAAACTCAAATTACCTAGTTGTCTCCAGGGTACTACGTGCCGACTCCCCCGGAAGTAGAAGCCGGTCACTAACCATCCGGCATTAAGAGTTAACATTAAAACCCGGAGGTGACCCTGGGCGGTCAGTGTTCCGGACAAAGGCCCTGGGGTGGAGCCAACCATCGTTTCTTACATACGTTGGTATCCTCATGCACTGACCGGTTGACAACACATTTAAATACACTTTAAAGAAGTTGAAGAAGTCAGGGGTTCTCCCCACTGACCATTGTGCAACACTCAGTTACACTACATATCATTTTAACAGCCAAGAACGCTAACTGCGAAGACTTTTGGGGGTTTTAAGATGCCAGTTCATCTTACATGGTATTTTTTCAATTTCCAAATATTTTTCACATCCAGCATTAAAGGTGGTGGTACTCTAACTTTCCACAATCATTTTCTTTAGAAACGCCTAGTATTAGGTAACTATTAGATTTCCCACATTATTCAAAAGGTTACTAGTTTCCCTCTTTACGTCGCTTCATCTAACTTTTATCGCTATGGAAAGTAATAAATTAAAATTTTGGTACTTAGGTTTATGCACTAACAATGTCAGGTCAGGCCTGTCATGGAATAACAATCCATAAGCATTGCTTAGTTAGTGCCAGGTGTTACAAATTCGTTTAACCACGAAATACGCCCATGTTTTTCAAAGTTGAAGGTGATTAAACAATTATATGCCTTTTAAATATGTAATTAAGGCTTTATCACGAAATTTCTTTTATTTGAAAAAGTTATCTTTTGCAATAAATTAAATTTAATGATTTATAAAAAGTCTGATTTTTAAAATCACAGACCCAAAAGCGAATGTTGGAAGAATTTTTAGTTCTCTACTTAAATTAATAGAAACAATATTGATTTCTTTTAAGCAAAATTAAAGTTTTTCAACCAAATTTAAGCTTTGATAATGGAAATTTCTAAATTTTTAAGTTTATTAACTTTTATAAGTTTCAAAAGAGCGTCATCATCTTTGAAAAAGATAAAAAGTCTAAATAGAATGTATATGGTTATAGAATAGAAATAAGGTTATTTACTATTCTGTAACTATTTTCTAAAACTCATTCTTTTCTATTTTCTAAACAGTTATCAGAGCAGAAAATGTTAAATCTGTTTAGTCTATTCAATTAAACTTTAGGATAATCTTGTTTGATACTATTTCTCATACATATAAATATTCTTTAAAATGTTTCTCGCATTGCAATAACGCTACACTTCTTTCAAAGTAAAATTGTTGTTAATTAAGAAGGGGAAATATTGACATATAAATAAGGATTTATCCCCAAATGAGATGTAATTTTACTCTGCACAAACTGCAGAGAAAGGTAGGTCTTATTTTGACATTATACTAGGTTGGGTTTAAGTGAGAACAATTTTAGATAGTTCGACAGGTAAATATTACATCATAATCAAATCATTTAACAAATAGTTTTGAAATCAGGCAAATGTGAAATTTCAAATTTAACTTAACACTTAAAACACTGACAGTTGGATATTTTTTTTGCAACAAAGCAATACTAATTGGAATAGTGAGCTAGGTAATTATTTATTCAGTTTGTATTTTTTTTTCATTGAAAATTCCATTAATTCTGAACTTCAAGAAGTTAAAGAAACCATAATTTTTGTAAAGGTTAGTTAAAATTGAATTTTCGCTAACTGGAGTAATTTCTATAATATGTGATAATTTAACCTTCTAATTTCTATTAGACATTATTGAAATTTTAGAGTTAAGAGACTCAAGACTGATTTTTTTACACTTCTATTTGATCATACACTAATAAATATCCATTCTTAATTCGAATACTTGAAATGTTTCCAAATTACTATAAAACAATACAATTATTTCAAAGTGAAATTGCATTTAAATATGCTATAGGGAAAATATAATATGATAAACATTAATCTCTAAATTTAATTCCCTTTCACACAACCTAAAGAGGGAATTGGGCCCTAATTCTGCAAAATTTAATAGATATATTTGTTTCAAATCTTAGAAAAAACAATTATGCATTGAAAATTACGAATTTGTCTCCACGAATTTAATAAAAAACTTGGCTTAAAGCGACATCCTTCGATTAGCCATCAAATCAATCATGAACGCATTTTTTTTCAAATCATCATGAATGCATTTATATTTCCTCACAGCAAAAGCATCATAAAATTTAAGTGGAGAGGACATAAAAGATTTGCTAATCTATGCTGTTTATGACATTAAAGGAATTAGCAGACTTCTTTAACTTAAAAAAATTTTATTTTGATAAATAAAAGAACTGAAGAAATCCGACCGTCATGTTACTCAACATAATTCAAGGCGAGCGAATTGAACATTCTGGGGGGGCTTACTTCAAAAATGAAAGATTGTATTTAATAAATTACCAGAATTAAGTAATTATATAAGAAATGTCTTTTAATTATATTTTTAATGCTGACAATTTTTTTTCTTTTAAAATTTTGAGTCCAAATCAAGCTCGTAAAAGAATATGAACTTTTTAAGTCTTACTTTACTTTTTTAGTGATATGTGACCATTTCTAAGACATTAACAATCCTGTTTTGAGTAAATATAAGTATTATTATTTTGCAATTAGAAATTTATGTGTAAATGTAGAAATTTTTTGTTTAAAAAGTTATTTTCTGTACTCCCATTTACAGTATAAAAATTTTCATAAGTGTACAACAGTGTCGAGTAGAAATTTGAGTCTTGCTACTACTATCTTTACATAGAAATTCCATGCCCTACTCTAATATTATTCAGAAATACAACCAATAGTTAATTTTTTTTCTGAAGTATAAGATATTAATATTAACCATCCATAATAATTCTGTGACTTCCCTTTTTAAGATTCCATTAAATAGGATTTTTAAGAAGCCAGAAAATTTCACATTATTTTTAAAAGGGATATTTTCTTAGTTTTCACCTCTGTTTTCAGTAAATAAAATCAAAGTTTTTTATAATTCCAACAAAGGCAATCCACCAAAAACTATATTTGATCATATCACAGAATTTTAAGTATTTTCAATAGAATTTAATTTTTTTTACTTTTAATTCAAAGATTTCTTTTTGTAAAGTACTAGTTTTATTTTTACATTATGGTGTGCAATGTATACTCAATCTGAACTTCGGAACCATCAAAACAGTTTTCAATGCAATAAAAATTTTTGACCCAGAGCCCACATAGCAGTACTGAGATGTTATTTCGACAAACTATTATTAAGAGCTTGCTTAAATTAATTCAATAAGAACAACATCTTTAAAAAAACACCGCCGCCTTTATTCAATCTCGAATTCCGACTCTTAATTCTATTTACATTTTATTTCATCGCGTGATATTATTTCGGTCATCGATGTTGCCACATCATTGTTACAAATTCTGAGCGATAACATTCGACCATCCTGATGAACAATCGTCCTCGATGAGATGATAAATTACTCGAACTCTGGAGTCTGTTTTTGCTAGTCCAAGTACCGGGAAGGTGCTCTAATAGTGCGTCTAGGACGGGTTCTCCTTGGTGGACAGGATTCATCTTCTTCGTCGACGTCACCGTCTTCGATTTCCTTATCGATGTCACCGTCTTCGTTGTCGCATCTCCATGCCTTTAACTGACTGACATGAGCGGTGGTTGTGTAAAATCGTCCCTGTTCTTTAGGTTCAAGTTGAGACACTCTATAAGTGTCGTTTGGCAGAACATCCGTCACTACTAATGGTCCGCGATACTTCGGTTGTGTTTTAGTCGGTTCTCCTGAGGATAAGGGTGATCGCCTAACAACGACTATCTCGCCCTTATCGAACTTCATTGTCTTGCATCTCTTTTGATCATAGTCAAAGTTTTTAATTTTCTCTTTCTCTTCTATCGTTCTGTCTTGAGGGTCCTTTTCGAAAATGTTTATGAGTCTTTTCAGTTCTTTATCCGCGTGCTGCATTATCAATACTTTTTCATCCTCCGTAAATGTTTGATAAACATCTGAGTTGTTTTCAACTATTGCGCCTAAAGTATCATCTTCTTGTAAGATAGGAGATCTGCTCAATGCGTCCACATGAGCCATCTTTGTCCCAGGTTTGAATTTCACCTCAAAGTTATACTCTTGTATCAAGTTACTCCATCTTGCAATTTGCTGATTCTGTGTTTTCTTAGTGTTAAGGTATACTAAAGCCTGGCAATCGGTAACAACGGTGAACTCGATACCGATAATGAACTGGCGTAGCCTGTCTAGGGTCCACACTATGGCCATCAGTTCCAATTTGCTGGAATGATATTTTGATTCAGCTGCTGTTGTTTTCTTACTGACACAATATACCAAGTGAAGTTTGTCATCCTCCCCATATTGAAGTAACATTCCTGCAATTCCTACGGAGCTTGCATCAGTATGTACCTCCGTTTTTGCATCAGGGCAGTATAGTGCAAGAATTGGTTTTTCTGTCAGATTACCTCTTAATTTGTCAAACGCATCTTGCTGCTCTTTATTCCACTGAAACTTAACATCTTTACGTGTGAGTCGTGTCAGAGGTTCAGCATGGGTTGCATATTTTGGTATGAAGCGTCTGAAAAAGCTGGTAAGACCTAGAAACCTTCGAATTTCGTGTACATTCTTCGGTGTTGGAAAATTAGAAATTACTTTAACTTTTCCTCGACCTGGTTGAATTCCATGTTCATTTATTACAAAACCTAAAAATTCAATTTCCTTCTTGCCAAATTCACATTTTGATAACTTCAGAGTTAAATGTGCGGATTTTAGACATTCCAAAACTTGATTCAATTTATCCATCATTTCCGTCCAAGATTTTGCAGGTATAAGAATGTCGTCCAAGTAACACATTACTGTTTTGTTAAACAAGGGTCCCAGTGCTAAATGCATCATACGTTGAAATTCAGAGGGAGCGTTGGTAAGTCCAAATATCATTCGTTCGAACTGTCCTGTATCGTCTGGAGTTATAAAAGCCGTCTTCTGCTTAGCATCTTCACTTAATGGAATCTGTAGGTAACCATGTGCGAGATCCAACGTCGTAAATATTTTGCAGTTCGTCAATGACTCTAACAGGTCGTCTATTCTTGGTAGTGGATACTTTTCCTTAACTGTCTGTTGGTTCAATTTCCTGTAATCGACAACTAATCGATGTTCCCCAGTTTTCTTCTTTACAATCATTACTGGACTTGCGTAAGGAGATCTTGTTTCCGTAACAATACCGTTATTCTTCCATTCACTCACAATTTGCTTTATTATTGTACGTTCTTCAGCGTTCGTTCTGTAGGGTCGCATCGAAACTGGTTTGCTGCCTTCTACTTCTTTGATTTCCATCGTAACTAAATCTGTACATCCAAGTTCCTTTAAATTTAGAGCAACACAATCTCTATATTCGTTTAAAAGCTGAACTAATTGCTGTTTCTGGCCATTAGTAACATCATTATCAGTTTTTATGTCTTCAGATTTTAGAGGCTGTTTAGTATAAGATATTTCTTGAGAATAAGTTGTCAGAACTTGACTATCCGAAGTTTCAAAACGGTCCAAACATGAAGCGACATCAATCGGAATTGAAAGAGTAGAATGAGTCGTTTCCAAATATTCATTACTTGCTATTGCTTCGCCTCTTGCAACACACTGGTTTTTCTTCAGGATAATGTCTTCATTTTGAGCATTTGCGAAAGGAACTTTTGTTTTTCCGTTGGCCACCTCAAGTAGATAGTCGACATTTCCACTGTCCTTAATTAGAACTAATCCTTCATGATTTTCAACTTTACATTGAACAAAATTAACTGTATTTCTTTCAAGCACAGTAGTTTGAACTGCTTTCAAATTTATTCTTGTGCTATCCAAATTTAGTTGTAACTTATTGAAAGGTGCTTCGTCAATATGCAATTCGTTTCCCACTCTTGCGTAAGCTATGTGAGGCATATCTAACCATGTTCTTCCAACTAACAAGTCTACTGGTTGAGCTTCGTCACCTACAATGATCACTGTTATTTCCTTTCCTAAAACATCATCAATCTCTAAATCAACCACTGCTTTTCCATAAGTTTTGCTGGCTGGTATACTTTGGCTTCCAAAGGCGTAAATTTCGTTTATTTCGGGAATGATTTTGATGTTCAATTTGTTAGCGACTGATTGTTTCATCAGACAGCTGGAGCTTCCCGTGTCAATTAAGGCATTTACCCAGGTCTCATTGTTAATCTTGGCCTTTTTAAGGTATACGAGAGAATTTGAACTACTCATAGTTTTTGTGGTAAAGTTGGTCACGTTATTTCCAGTAGTGCGAGACTTTTCTGGACAATCCTTAGACAAATGACCGTAATCATTACAATTGAAACACTTCGGCTCACCCTTCTCATTACGTAAAGGTTTTCGGTAGCTCGAAAATTCACGGTTTTGGATGGATTCCATTTGTGGAGCCCGTACCTTCGATCTAATGTGATTTATGTTCCCGGAACGTTGGAAACGATTGTTAACTGGATATTTATTAAAGTTACTTGCCTGTCTACGTTCGTATGCTTGATTCATCGATCTGTTTCCCCTCACTGCTTCGTATTCATCCAGCTTATCGGCAAGATCCCTTGGCGTCACAAATTTTGCCCATTCATCGATGAAATGATCCTTGAGTTCACCAGGCACTTTACGTTTCATCTGATCCGTGATAATCAAATTCTTCAACCCTTGGAAATCTGTGATGTTCACACCTAAAATCCATTCTTCGAAATAGTTTTGTAATTCAAAAGCAAAATCACTCCATGTACTGTTTGAATTTTGGAGTTGGAAAAACCTTTGCCGAAATTTCTCTGGGCTTAGTTTGAAACGTTTTAGTAACAATTTCTTAATATATTCGTAGTCATTTGCAGTTTCTTCGGGTTCTCTTGCAATTATTTGTGTTATTTCATAAGGAAGTAAACCTAACAAGTGTGATACCCAATCCTCTTTAGACACTTCGGCCCTACGTGCTTGCCGTTCAAATAATACTAAGTAAAGGCTAATTTCTGAATCTTTAAGATCAAACTTGCGAATAAATTTTTGCAAGTCAGTATTTGGCTTATGAGCAGTCATATCGGGATTAACCTGAAACCCAAATTCCGCAGCGTTGGACGCATTTTCTCTCGCCAATTTTAATTTTTCCAATTCGAAAGCCCGTTCTTCTTTCGCTTGACGTTCCTCCCGTTCCCGTTCTTCTTTTTCTCGACGCTCTTCCCGTTCTTCTTTTGCTCGACGTTCATTAATTATACTTTCCAACATTGCCTTAACAAACTCTTCTTCATAACGTGAAGACTCTAAAATCAAATCCTTCAGATCTATAACTTTCATTTTATCGTCAGCTTCCTCACCTAATTCGACAGCTAACTCAAATAGATCCACTTTCTTCGCTTTTGCCAAGTAAGACATTTTCCCCGTAATATACTGTAACTTAATGTTCAAAATACAAATATACGTTATTCAAAACAAGAGCACGTACCCGTTAACTTCGTTAAATGGATATCTATCCCACGTTTTCCTTGACGTTGTCGTTGCGGCGTTGTTCGTTGACGTTATTTGCGATTATCTGATCACCATCCGTTTCTTTCATAAGCTCCGTTTCGTCCGTAATCGTCGTTGCGCGCCGTTCGTTGACTCTGATCACTACACGTTTTTAATGACCGTCATTGGCATTCGTAAGTTGCGTATCCCGCTTCTGATTTATTAAGAGCTTGCTTAAATTAATTCAATAAGAACAACATCTTTAAAAAAACACCGCCGCCTTTATTCAATCTCGAATTCCGACTCTTAATTCTATTTACATTTTATTTCATCGCGTGATATTATTTCGGTCATCGATGTTGCCACATCATTGTTACAAATTCTGAGCGATAACACTATACATTTCTCAGACTTGCTTACTGATCACTTATTGCCGTTATAATTAAATATCATACAGTCTTTAAAGTCCCTACATTTTGCATTAGCCTTAAAACATCAATGCTGATAAGTGAAGATGGGGAGGAAAGTGAAAATTTCACAATATTTAACACATTTATTGGAGTAAAAACCATTTCACATTACTTCATACAGGGGTGCTACTGACTTCAACTCAAAATCCAGGAAAACTATCAAGTAACGAACCTTTTATCCGAAATCCCAAATTGCGGCTTGCAAGAAAATGCGGATCGTTTTAAGATTAAATCATTTAATATTTGTTTGTACTGAAGGTAGTGTACCCTCAAAGCTCAAGGCGCACCCAATGAGACAAAATAGTTGGAAATGTCAACTACAGCCGTACGCAGTACGCATAGTATATATAATAATTGCAACGGGCATCGTGGCTGCGGTGGCGAAAATTTTCTTTTAGAATGGACGTACTATGTCATTGAGTAATAAGGGTTGGGGTAGTACTAGATTCTTCAAATACGATGTTATTCATGCTTCAGCCCTGCACTTATTTTTTATTGGACTGCATTTTGCACTTTCTTGTTGAGCTCAAGATTTCCAAAATTTTTTAAAAAAACATTGTCGAGAGACCTTTAAATTCCGGTATAACCAGCCCTACTGGGTGAGGCGGTAATTTTGATAACATTATGCGATTAATGACATTAACCATGATCACAATAGGCGGGACGGGATCTAGTGTATACAAAAACATTCCGAAAGTGAGTAAGGATTTCACAGGGGAAAAGTAATAAATAAACTTACAGGGAATGCTTCAATTTTAACCCTAAATTTTATACATAATAGTGACTTATAAATTTAATTTTTTTTTTCAATTAAGCGGATGGATATCATGAATTGGATTTGAAAAATGTTTATATAAGGGATTTCGTAACATTTTCTACAAACAGTACCGATCAAACTTAAATTTAGATTAAATTTATTTAACTGGTTTTAGATATTTAGTATGATTTATATGACAAATTCAACATAGGATGAGTTTGCAGTGAGTATCAGTTGTAGTCGATTTAAAAATGTTGACATCTCATGATAACATGCGGTTGGATCGTAAGTATTATCCTTCTGTTTAAAATCTTAACCATTTTAACTTTTCATTTTTCGTGATTTTCATTTAGACCCAAAATTTTCAAAGCAGTCTTTCAGAAGAAGTGAGAATGACAAGAAATTCAGATGCAATAATTGTGGATGTATCAACAAGTGCGTTTACAAACCTCAAAAGTCCATAATGAATCGGCAGTGATTCCAAGATGGAATACTCCTGCCAACTCCTTTTCAGTTCGGAAAAAAAAAATGGAAAACGTAGCTAAGCATAGAAGAGATCCACAATGCGCGTCAAAAAATTTTCAGCATCAGTATTGAAAAGCACGAAATACGTTGATAATTAAGATTACCAATAAGGATGAACATTTAAGAAATAGAAATACGAAAGACAGATAACTGTAATTAAAAAGTAAAAAATATTTTTAAAAAATTTAAAGAAAAACCTTAATAAAGAAAAACTCATAATGTACTCAAAGGAACCCATGATGTCAAAGAGGAATACTGGGAGATACCTCCATACATTTTTTTCTTATGAATATAGGAGGTATTTAAGTGTGTAAAACATCTCTGGTGACTTTTGGTACTTATCTCGATGAATCTCTACATATTAGAGAAAAAATACACAATCCTTCTCAACTGTTAGATAAACATTTTTAAAGTATACACCTCTATTATTTATTACTATTTTTTACTATTTTTTAAGTATGCACCTCTATTAAGATGAACTAGTTCCCATTTTATAAATATACTAAATATATATCCTTGGATTTCTAAACAACTTGGCAGAAAACTTTAGTTTCAATTCATATTTACAAATAATTTATAAAAAGAAATGGTTAGAAATCAATACAATAATACCATTCAGTCTTAACTATCAGATACAAATATTTCTTTTAAAAGTATATCACAGAGGATCACTGGGATTACCTCCATTAAGAGGGATATTTTTCCATTTAATGAATTTCTCAGAGATAATTCTTAAAGGTGTAAAACACCTTTAAATACAGACTACTCCAAAGAGTATCAATCTAATACCTTAAATTGATCTAAAAACTCAATTATTCAGCAAGAAATTATTATAAAATACATACATAAACAGTCTCAAATTGTAGAGACGACTGATATTTCTAAAGAAAATGTTTAATAAAAGGAGTGCATTGGACTAGATATGGTAAAACTGAATATTTCCCTAAAATTTTGAATAGTACCTTTTGAAGGCGATTTATAAAATTATAAAAGAAGGCTAACCTAACTTTAGTGAGAATATTTGATTGAATTTGGAATAGACCATTTTACATTGAGCAATCCACTTCCTATGCACTCATGGAAGAACACTAAGGTTACCTCCATAAAAAGAGGGATATTCTTCCCTCTGGCATGAATCTCAGAGATTCCTAAAGGTGCAAACAACTTTGCAGACAAATCCAAAGAGTGTTTTAAATTAATACTCACAATTATTTACAGATACTCAATTAATGAGTAAGAAATTATAACAATAATACATATTTAGTCTAAAAAATTATAGGGACTGATATTTCTTAAGAAATTATAAACTTGTAGAACTGGGTAAATCTCCATTAAAAGAGGGAATTTTTTCCCTTTGTAATAACATTTTGGAGATTCATATAAAAGTGTAAAACACATTTACAAACAACTACAAAGAGTGCCTTAAATTAACAATTACCATGAGTTACAAAAACTCTCAATTAAGGAGTAAGAAATAAACATACAAAATTAGTATCAAATTTAAGAGACTGATATTTTTTAAGAAAATATTTAATTATAGGAGTGCACTGGACTAGATATGGTCAAACTGAATATTTTTCCTAAAATTTTGAATACCTTTTTAAAGGTTATTCAAAAATTATAAAAGAAAGCTAACCTAACCTTAGTGAAAATATTTGATTGAATTTGAAATAGACCATCATTTTATATTGGGCATTCCACTTCCAATGCACTCAAGGAGGATCAATTTTTTTTACATGATTACATCCATTAAAAAAGAGGGAAATTCTTCCCTTTGTATGAATCTTCGAGATTTAAAAAGGTTCCAAAGCACCTTCGTAGATAACTCCTAAGAGTGTCTTAAATTAATATTTACAATGAATTACAAACACTCAATTAATGAGTAAGAAATTAATACAAAAATATACAATTAGTGTTTTGACTATCAAAGCAAATTTCTATTTTTTTTACAGGGAAGGGTGATTATCCCTTCGCCAAACCTCCCGAAAGAGGGGCCCGGATATACCCCCGGACACTGGGTATAAATTTAAGTCACCTTTTACGACATGCATAGACTACATTGGGACAATTCTTCCCTGGACACACACGGGGAAATGAGTATAGTACATTACATCTTCACACACTTTACAACATGATTGATCATACACGTTTGCAGAAAATTTCAAAGAGTTTCTTAAATAAATGAATTACAATAACTCAATGAGAAAGAAATAAGAACAAAAATACATAATTAGTCTCAAATTCTAGAGAATAATAAATTATACACTTATGGAGGATAACTGGGTTAATCTCCATAAAAAGAGGGAAATTAATCCCCTTGTATGAATCTCAGAGATTCCTACAAGTTCAAAACACATTTGCAGACAACTCAAAAGAGTGTCTTAAATTAATATTTACAATAAATTACAAGAATTTAATTAATGGGTAAGAAATAAAAGTACAAAATTAGTCTAGAAATCTAGAGACTGATACTTTTTAAGAAAATATTGTTTAAAATATTTCTCTCTAAATGTTTTTTTTTGTTTCATATTTTTGTTTTTTTTATTTCTTTTTTTTTGTTTCTTTTTTTTTATTTCTTTTTTTTTTATTTCTTTTTTCTTTCTTTCTTTTTTGTTTTTTTTTATTTTTTTCCCCCTTTTTTATAGTACCTTTTAAAGGTGTTTTAACACACTATAAAAAAAAGCACTTATCCATAAAAAGAGGAAGCTAATCTTCCATCAGTATGAAGTGTCTTAAATTAATATTTACACTGAAAAACAAAAACTCAATGCATGAGTTGGAAATCAATACAAAAATAATTGATTTGTCTTATTTCTAGAGAAAGATATTTCCTAAGAAAATAAAAACCAGTGGAGAATCACAATTGAATTTGGAATAGTCCATCATTTTACACTGAGCAACCAACTTCCAATACACTCAGGAAGCATCTGTCATTCTCCCTAAAGAAAGGAATATTCTTCCCTTTTATTGAATCTCAGAGATTCCTGAAGGTACACAACACCTTTATAGACAAATACATATTTAGTGTCAATTTTTATGGACTGATATTTCTTATGAAAATATTTTTTTTTCATAAGAGTGCACTGGAGTAGATATGGTCAAACTAATTAGATCCCTAAAATTTTGAAAAGCACCTTTTGCTTTTATAGGTGATTTATAAAGTTATAAAAAGAGCTATCCTAACCTTAGTGAACATATTTGATTGAATTTGGAATAGACCATCATTTTACATTGTGAAATCCACTTCCAATACACTCAGGGAGCATCTATATCATAATCTCCCTAAAGAAAGAGATATTTTACCCTTTCATTGAATCTTAGAGAGATTCCTGAAGGTGCAAAATACCTTTATGGACAACTCCTAAGAGTGTTTTAGATTAATATGTACAATGAATTACAAGAACTCAATTTATGAGTTGGACTCCAAAGCATGTCTTTAAATTAATATTTACGAAGAAATTTTTACAAATATACACATTTAAGGCAATTTTTAGAAACTGATATTTCTTATGAAAATATTTTTTTTCATAAGAGTGCACTGGAGTAGATATGGTCAAACTAATTAGATCCCTAAAATTTTGAATAGCACCTTGGTGATTTATAAAGTTATAAAAAGAGCTATCCTAACCTTAGTGAACATATTTGATTGAATTTGGAATAGACCATCATTTTACATTGAGAAATCCACTTCCAATACACTCAGGGAGCATCTATATCATAATCTCCCTAAAGAAAGAGATATTTTACCCTTTCATTGAATCTTAGAGAGATTCCTGAAGGTGCAAAATACCTTTATGGACAACTCCTAAGAGTGTTTTAGATTAATATGTACAATGAATTACAAGAACTCAATTTATGAGTTGGACTCCAAAGCATTTCTTTATATTAATATTTACTAAGAAATTTTTACGAAAATACACATTTAGAGGCAATTTTTAGAAACTGATATTTCTTATGAAAATATTTTTTTTTCATAAGAGTGCACTGGAGTAGATATGGTCAAACTAATTAAATCCCTAAAATTTTGAATAGCACCTTTTGCTTTTATAGGTGATTTATAAAATTATAAAAAGAGCTATCCTAACCTTAGTGAACATATTTGATTGAATTTGGAATAGACCATCATTTTACATTGAGAAATCCACTTCTAATACACTCAGGGAGCATCTATATCATAATCTCCCTAAAGAAAGGGATATTTTACCCTTTCATTGAATCTTAGAGAGATTCCTGAAGGTGCAAAATACCTTTATGGACAACTCCTAAGAGTGTTATAGATTAATATGTACAATGAATTACAAGAACTCAATTTATGAGTTGGACTCCAAAGCAAGTCTTTAAATTAATATTTACGAAGAAATTTTTACAAATATACACATTTAGAGGCAATTTTTAGAAACTGATATTTCTTATGAAAATATTTTTTTTCATAAGAGTGCACTGGAGTAGATATGGTCAAACTAATTAGATCCCTAAAATTTTGAATAGCACCTTTTGCTTTTATAGGTGATTTATAAAGTTATAAAAAGAGCTATCCTAACCTTAGTGAACATATTTGATTGAATTTGGAATAGACCATCATTTTACATTGAGAAATCCACTTCCAATACACTCAGGGAGCATCTATATCATAATCTCCCTAAAGAAAGAGATATTTTACCCTTTCATTGAATCTTAGAGAGATTCCTGAAGGTGCAAAATACCTTTATGGACAACTCCTAAGAGTGTTTTAGATTAATATGTACAATGAATTACAAGAACTCAATTTATGAGTTGGACTCCAAAGCATTTCTTTATATTAATATTTACTAAGAAATTTTTACGAAAATACACATTTAGAGGCAATTTTTAGAAACTGATATTTCTTATGAAAATATTTTTTTTTTCATAAGAGTGCACTGGAGTAGATATGGTCAAACTAATTAAATCCCTAAAATTTTGAATAGCACCTTTTGCTTTTATAGGTGATTTATAAAATTATAAAAAGAGCTATCCTAACCTTAGTGAACATATTTGATTGAATTTGGAATAGACCATCATTTTACATTGAGAAATCCACTTCTAATACACTCAGGGAGCATCTATATCATAATCTCCCTAAAGAAAGGGATATTTTACCCTTTCATTGAATCTTAGAGAGATTCCTGAAGGTGCAAAATACCTTTATGGACAACTCCTAAGAGTGTTATAGATTAATATGTACAATGAATTACAAGAACTCAATTTATGAGTTGGACTCCAAAGCATGTCTTTAAATTAATATTTACGAAGAAATTTTTACAAATATACACATTTAGAGGCAATTTTTAGAAACTGATATTTCTTATGAAAATATTTTTTTTCATAAGAGTGCACTGGAGTAGATATGGTCAAACTAATTAGATCCCTAAAATTTTGAATAGCACCTTTTGCTTTTATAGGTGATTTATAAAGTTATAAAAAGAGCTATCCTAACCTTAGTGAACATATTTGATTGAATTTGGAATAGACCATCATTTTACATTGAGAAATCCACTTCCAATACACTCAGGGAGCATCTATATCATAATCTCCCTAAAGAAAGAGATATTTTACCCTTTCATTGAATCTTAGAGAGATTCCTGAAGGTGCAAAATACCTTTATGGACAACTCCTAAGAGTGTTTTAGATTAATATGTACAATGAATTACAAGAACTCAATTTATGAGTTGGACTCCAAAGCATGTCTTTAAATTAATATTTACGAAGAAATTTTTACAAATGTACACATTTAGAGGCAATTTTTAGAAACTGATATTTCTTATGAAAATATTTTTTTTCATAAGAGTGCACTGGAGTAGATATGGTCAAACTAATTAGATCCCTAAAATTTTGAATAGCACCTTGGTGATTTATAAAGTTATAAAAAGAGCTATCCTAACCTTAGTGAACAAATTTGATTGAATTTGGAATAGACCATCATTTTACATTAAGAAATCCACTTCCAATACACTCAGGGAGCATCTATATCATAATCTCCCTAAAGAAAGGGATATTTTACCCTTTCATTGAATCTTAGAGAGATTCCTGAAGGTGCAAAATACCTTTATGGACAACTCCTAAGAGTGTTTTAGATTAATATGTACAATGAATTACAAGAACTCAATTTATGAGTTGGACTCCAAAGCGTGTCTTTATATTAATATTTACTAATTTTTAATTTTTACAAAAATACACATTTAGAGGCAATTGTTAGAAACTGATATTTCTTATGAAAATATTTGTTTTCATAAGAGTGCACTGGAGTAGATATGGTCAAACTAATTAGATCCCTAAAATTTTGAATAGTACCTTTTGCTTTTATAGGTTATTTATAAAATTATAAAAAGGGCTATCCTAACCTTAGTGAACACATTTGATTGAATTTGGAATAGACCATCATTTTACACTGAGCAACCCACTTCCAATACACTCAGGGAGCATATATGTCATAATCTCCCTAAAGAAAGGAATATTCTTCCCTTTCATTGAATCTTAGAGAGATTCCTGAAGGTTCAAAACACCTTTATAGGCAACTCCTAAGAGTGTCTTAAATTAATATTTACAATGAATTACAAGAACTCAATTCATGAGTTGGAAATCAACACAAAATAGATGATTAGTTCTAATTTCTAGATAAAAATATTTTTTAAGAAAATATACACTTGTGGAGGATCACTAGGATTTACTTCTATAAAAAGGTATACTTTTCTCTTTTTTTGAATCACAGATAGATTATTTGACGTATAAAATATTACAGAGATAGTCTTGGAGTCAGAGAGATTACAGCAGGTCTTTTAAATTAAAACTTCTCATGAATTACAAGAACTCAATTCATGAGTTGGAAATTAACTCAAAATATAAAATTAGTCTCAAATTCTAGAAACTGATATTTCTTAAGAAAATATATTATAAGAGTGCACTGGACTAGGTATGGTCAAACTGTTTATATCCCTAAAAGTTTGAATAGTACCTTTCAAAGGTGTTTTATAAAATTAAAAAAGGAAGATAACCTAACCTTAATGGAAATGTTTATTTAATTTGGAATAGACCATTTTACATTAAACAATCCACTTCCAATGCACTCATGGAGGAACACTTTGGTTACCTCCATAAAAAGAGATGTTTTTCCTATTAAAGGTGCAAAACACCTTTGCAGACGATTCCTTTGAGTACCCTTTGAGTTTGATTCAAGTTAGAATCATGAGATAGATTCCTTTGAGTTTGAAATCAATATTCACTTAATTTTAAAATTTAAGTAAAAAAGGAAGAAATCAATTAAAAACACACAAGTCCTCTCAGTTTATATAAAAATATAAATGAGAAGAGATAGAAATAATGTTAAAAATATATCAGGATGAAATATTTCTTTCAGTTTAACCATTTACTATTTTTACGGATTATAATTTTAAAAGTAAAGCTATTTATTTTAGATTACACAATACCTGTTTAAACCCTTAAAGTCTCGAAATGAAACTAATAAACTTAAATAATTATTTATATTAATTGCCAACTCTTGCTTGTTTCGTGCATTGGAATACTGATGCTGACGAATTTTAATTGATAAAAGAACTCATCATTGATTTTACGTTAGTTAAGTGGTATGTCTTCACATACCAAATACCAAAAAAGCAGAATATTCCATTCCGGATCTCCACCCGATTTCAAAAGGATCGTTCAAGCTTCGCTAACACACTTGCTGAATCATGATTTCTTGATGATCGAGCGATTTTCAAACATTTTTTTTTATCAGTTTAAGGATCTTGGCACGAAAATGCAAAGTATGGAAAGAATTTTCACACATTTACTAAAATCTTAACCAAAATAAAATAAAAAAAATAAATTAGATAAATATAGTTAGCTTGCGGGGAGCTGTGGGTTTACGAACAGTCTTCGCAAAATCCAAGTCAAAGGACGTCGACATGGCATCGTTACCACAACTCCATAAATTCCTTTATTTTCACCGGAGTTAATTTTTGAAATTACCTTTGGCTTCATTAATATTAATGCATTTTAATTGTCTTTAAAAATAAACTTTACTTCACGATCTAATTATTTTTAAGTGTGTCTATTAATATGTGTAAAATTGTATCATAAGCTGGTGCTTAACATAAAAGTAGAAACATACTGACAAAAAAGGGCATTTTAGAGCCCTGGGAATGCTACCAGTATATTTGAAGAAAACTCAGTAATCATTGCGTATCAGTAAAAGCGTCTATTCTCGACAAACTTCGGACGAGTTTTTCACGAAAATAGAAAATTTTAGGCTTGAGTTTAATGCTAGGTGGTTACCAGCATATTACTTCCATTAAACGATCGATACATTGAGAACATGAGAACCCACTGCAAATTTATCTTATGTCCATTAGTCTTACATTTTAGTTAAAACTGTTTTATATTTAATCGAAATTTATACCTTTTAATTAATTGTTCAATTTTCACAAATCACCTATTGTGCTATTTCTAAAGCATTTATTAAAGCCTGTAAAAACATTTAGTTTAACGCTTTACCTCAAATTTTACTTTATGTTCAAAACTTGGCAGGTTTTTGGTATACCCCAGGATATCATCTCCTGACCATAGTATGACATACTAGACAGTAGAAAATCTCATTGAAATTTTATGTTTAACCATACTTATATGGCCCACAGCAGGCAATTATATTTCATTAAATATAACATCATTGATGTTATAACTGGCAAGATAAGGCCAGATTCTAACTAACCAACTAGCTAAGATAAGATTCTAACGTGCCAGATAGATAACAAGTTACTCACTCAGTTACTAACTCACTAATTCATAGTTTAATCAAATTTTGTGGAATTTACGTAACTGTGACAAGCACACGAACTTTGAAATAATATTACTAAAAGGGAAGTTATGTTCCATGTGTTAGTGCCATGGTTAGTGCCATCTGGAAAGGATGGCATAGTCTAGCAGTCTAGCCCACAGTACAGTTAAATGATCATATCATAGATAGAAAGAATTTGAAACCTATCTGATTCAAAGGTTTACCAGGTGGCTCTTTTTCTTGCATAGAGCCAGGTGTTTATTTTCAATAATGAAGCTCATCTCTATGGTTCATCAAAAAATCCTTCCTTTTCCCCCACCTGCACTAATAACGAATATTTGAGCTGTTTTGCAAAAAAGCTCAGACCATAAGAAAGTATAAGGAATTAATATGTGGTTAAAAGGTAAGAGAAACTTCAGCAATGGGTTTTAAATTAAAACAGTTTTAGGCTTCGGCTAAACTAAAAGTAATTTATATTAAACCCCCAGAGAAAATGTTTCTTTAAAGTCATGAAATAAAATTTCCACAATAAAGAATAAAACATGATGTTGGTAGAATAAAACATGACGTGTGTGAGTGAATTGCCAACAAGAAAAATTTTATTTTCAGAAATGTTAAAAAATAAATTAAACTTAAATCCCTCCAAAGTGATAGTAGTATTGGGACAGTCTGGGGAGGATTTGCTTATAGTAATCCAAATCTAGGGGGGATTTATTTACTTGATATTTACACTAGGGATTTATCTATTTTATATTATACCTATTATACTTTGAATTTCCTTATTATTTAATTCTATTTTCATTGATTTTTACTTAAATAACTTGAAAAAAAGTTTTATTAAAAACAGAGGGTATGATTAATACACTCAAAAAAATGGTAGTCTTCAACCAACCGAACCCAGTTCGGTTGATAGTGGTTAAGTTGCCATAACCAGACCGATCGTTTCCCAAAAACACACCGGTCCGTTTCGTTCAACCGAACTCATTCTGTTACTTAGTTCGGTCCAGGGAACCGAACTGGTTCGATTGCCACAAACACATTCAATCCACTGGCTAAACACGCAAAATCACACCATTTAACAGAAAGGGCGAATATTTAATAATTTTGAGTGCAATTCATTAAACATTTGTACAACAACTTTATTATCATAATAAGTGTAGGTTTTTTACGATGGGAAAAAAAGAGAAATTAGTACGTCCATCGAAACGAACGAACTATATACCGTCGCGTCGTGAAATCAAAATTATTTTATCGCGCAAGAATACAAAGTTTTGGTTCCTCGGCTGGCGGTTCGAATCGGCCATGACATGAACATTTTTATTAAGGTTTTATTCGTTTTATTATTAAGCAGCATCTGACACACTTTAACATAATGAAAATGGAGAAGACGAAACACAAATTTTGGAAGTGAGTAATGTTCATTTTCTATTCTTATTTTTTAGTTTAATAATGTGTTCTTTAAAAGTACAGGTTTGCAGTCGCCAAGTTGGTGGATGTGATTAGTAAGTGTATTGTATAGCATACATAAGGGCTAAGGCGGGCCTGGCCCCCCATTGCACTGGAAAAATTTACGTAAAATCTTCCTTTGACCATAATTAATCGGATTTTATTGATATTATGTGGGCTTTGAATTGTTTTTACAGTTCAAAAACTTCTAAAACTATATTTTCATGTGTAAATCTTAACCCTTCAGGCGATCGCGTGAGTCAAAGACTCCGAACATATTTTTGTGTTATGAAAGCATATAATTCCTAATAAGTATTTTAAAATTTATTATTATTAAAAAAGAAACCTTATAATAGTTTTTCAGCCTTTACAAGTGATAGTGTAGCGTCAAATATAATTTTATTCTGAACCCAAACCTCTAGTGATGTGTTTATGATTGACAAATGTTTATGTGCACAGGTTATTAAGACAGGCAATTGTTATATTTGTAAGATTTATGTGACATTTACTGTTTTGAATTCAGACAAACTGTAGATTATTGTCAGCTAATACATGAACTGTTTACATTTTACATTCATTCACTACCTTCTGTCTAATTTAACACAATTTTGGTGATTTGTATGAATGTGTAATTGTGATTAGTACAACAGTAATCTCCTTTCCTGTGAACTTATTTCTTTATTTGCTTAAACTGTATGTGTAAAAACACTCTACGTCTAACGGTGAGATGCCGCTATACAACTGCGCTGGGTTAATCTGGTTCACAGAAATAACTTAATGCACCCAGAATTTATTCTAAGGATTCTGAGTTGTGTTTTAGGTTAATAATCCACAAATTACAGTATAATTTATTTGTAAATATTACAATTGCGGTAATGGGAACATATTATATGATGTAGGTTTTCCACAGCGATAATTCCAAAGAACTGGTGACCGGTGAATGGCTGTTGCTATAGTTCTAGTTGCTAAAGTCTTATCTTGCTAGGTAGTTTGTGTAACCCCAAATAAGCCAGGACATTCACTGCCTAGGGTTAGGTAAGTACTATAGAGCAGTGGTTCTCAACCTTTTTCACGATTGTACCCCCAAAGGAAAAATATATTTCCCTGCGTACCCCTCGCATGCAGTTGCAGGTAGTGGTTGAAATATCACCTTCGTTTAAAGCATAGGTTCCCAAACTTTTTGGGACCACCGCCCCCCTTTTCAAGAAGAAAAATTTCCACCGCCCCCTTACATATTTTTCCCCTAATTTGCTTACATTTCGTAGAATTGTATACCAGCGTTAAGTTATGAAAATAATTCAATTTATAACCCAGTGAAATACAACTTTGTAAAGAAAGCTATTATGAACAATATTCAAAAGTTTCGAACAATATTCAAAAGTGAGTTTTCTATGCACCTTAAAATTTAGTTTGAAACAGTTAGGATAATAATTCAACTCTACCTTTTTTATATAATTTTACTCAAAAATAATTCTTTATCTATAATTTTGAACATACTGACCCCTCTTGTACCCAGGGCGCATGCCCCGTTTGCTACCTCCAGAGTATATTTTTGAACCTACGTCTGAAAATTTCCTGCTTCCATCTTAAAATTACATAAATTATTGATATATCAAACTATATGTAAAAGGGGGTGTCTGGGGGTCCTCCCCCAGAATATTTTTGAATTTCAGCTTACTAAAATGTGATTTTAAGCTACTTTTACAGGATTTTTGAATACTTGGCGTACCCCTTAAAAGCTCTCGGCGTACCCCTAGGGGTACGCGTACCCCCGGTTGAGAAACACTGCTATAGAGAGCCAAACTGGTTACTTCCCGCCAAGAACTATCCCACTTCCCTCCCCTCTCCTTGAAGAAGTTTTAGGAGTCGAGGCTTACCTCGGTTAGAGCTTATCATAAGATGTCAGATCACCAATGGGATGCTTAAGTAGCCAAGCTAGCTACCCTGATTTCCTGCTCCCCTACTTGAACTTGGATTTCTCCGTTACCAACGGCCTAGCAAAGAAAGACCATAGCACAGGCGCTAAATTGCCGACTGTTACAGTTGACAGTTGCCGTGGAGGACCTATATCAAATTTGTTCCAGATAATGATTAATTGAACTATTATTTCACTTTTTTTTACGGTTCAATTCCATTAGAGTCCACGCTAAATATCGCCCGGTTCTTTTAGACAACAAAAATTAGAAATATATTCATAAATAATTTCGGTCCAATTCCGTTACAGTCCCCGCTAAATATCGCCAATATCCAAATTGCTAAATATATCCAAATATCAAGAAATTTTTCTGACTTTTATTAATAAACTGAATAGTTATTGATCTAATTAAACATTTTAATTCAGGAGTTTGAAATTATTTATGAATATTTCTACTTTTTGTAGTTTAAAAGAACCGGGTGATATTTAGCGGTGACTCTAACGGAATTGAACCATAATTTCAAACTCCTGAATTAAAACGTTTAATTAGATCAATAAGTCAGAAAGATTTCAGAAAAATTTGTTGATATTTGGATATATTTAGCGATTTCGATTCGGATATTTGCGATATTTAGTAGGGACTCTAACGGAATCGTACCTGTTTTACTATCGACAAGTTCCAAATTAGTTTCTGTTGACCTTTTACATTTTTGTAGGTGTTCTGTCCTTTGCTGTTACCTATTGTATGAGGAAAGAGGCTAACACCAATCACACAGCTTTTCTGGGTCGATGTTGTGAGCAGATGTTAAACAGAGAGTTTTACCTTCCTGAGAACTTTTGGAAGTAAGTAATGTTCATTTTCAATTCTTATTTTTTAGTTTAATAATGGGCAATACCACTATTTTTTAAATTTGAATAATAAATATCGTAACCCTATGAAGAAAGCTGTTCTGAATTCGATTTTCTGCATGAAAACAACCAAAAAAATTTATTTTCTTAATTATTTAAGATTTTAAAAGCGCGGAATTTGAGCCGTACTCAAATCGTTCTCCCATTGGCTGATGCGATTGTGACGTACTTCCATCCTATACAAACAACCTCGTTTTGACTGCTTGGGCTTGTCTTTGTTTACTGTTTGGTTGTCGATATTCTTTGTTTCTATCAAAAAGGCACAAAAATGCATTTAAAAAGTTTCCCAGCTGAAATATCCCTGAAAGAGTGACGGAAATGCAAAAAGGACCAAAAAATACATCTTATAACATCAAAATTACATACCTTTCGTGCAGTTTTCTTGGTTTTTCATCCCGATTTGTGTTTTATTTATTTATGGAAGAAGTCATTGTTATGCAGATTTTGCCTCTTGTTAATTAGAATGGCTCCAAAAGTGTTTTTTAAAACACTAGTAAAATGAAAATAAATAAGAATAAAAGTAACACTTTATGTAAGTTTCGTCTCTTATTATACATCTAAGGAATTTAATTTAATTAAATGTTAAGTTTGTCTGTAAAATATTCTTAAATTCTTATTCTTAAAATACTGTTATATTTTTATTTCTACTAGTGTTTTAAAATATCAAAATCTGCATAGCAATGATTTCTTAGTTTCGCCAGTCGGTGGCAATGCGACTGGTTTGTATAGGATGGAAGTACGTCACAACTTTTCCCCACGAAAATTTTGATTTCGCTCTCAAAAGAAAACGCAAACTTTGAATTTAATTTTAAAATAAGTATGCATTGCAGAGCAAAAATTTTTGAAGGTATATTTATGTTTATGCAATCTGAACCAAATAAAAAAAAATAGTGGTATTGCCCATAGTGTTCTTTAAAAGTACAGTAAATTTTATCTTTAAAGCATCTATACAAATACATCTCATTATTCATCTCATGACAACCCTTTATGCATTAGAAGTTTGTATGTTTATTTAGTATTCAAATAGATGTACTATTTCAATTTAGTTTTTCGGTAATCAAGCCAAGCCGTTTCTGCTTTATGGAGTCGTGGTAATAACCACTGTTTTTGTTAATTGTGGAAAATCTGTTATCACGTGTTCGCCATTTATCTCCCACTAATTTAAGGCTTAGCAGTAAATGGAAAATAAATCTTTAAGTAAATCTTTGTCACAGGAAATGAAATTTCTTCTATTGTGTTATTACCGTAGGTTAAACTTCTTTCTAAAATTGGTTAACCCTAAAATTTTTGACATTTGGTTAACTCAATAGTGAAATATTTGCTAGTAAATTGTAAAATCTTAATTTTTGACATTTGGTTAACTCAATAGTGAAATATTTGCTAGTAAATGGTAAAATCTTAGTATTTAAATACATAAATGAAAGGGGAAGTGCAGTTTCATTTGCATTGCTAAACCTAAAATTTAGCTCAGTGGGTTGTTTATTATTTTCAACACAACAACAACAGGAGCAAAGATGAATTATGAATAATTTATCCCTTTTTATTAATTCAATTGTGTAATAATAACAAGTTTTGGGACGGTATCAAACTTAAAGTTTTGGTGTCGGACGTTAATCGTGCAATTTACAAATTATTTGACATTTGTGGAAAAGTGGGGACATTTCCACACTTTTTTATTTGTTTATTTTTTTTTACTTAGCAATAACAATTTTCTGTCATATTTTTCAACATTATTTCTAGCGATCAAAATTTTTAAAAAGGAGTTTCGCACAGCTGGGATAAGTGTCCTTCCTGGCAGTATATAACGATTAGTTGTAGTGATTAGCACGGGCGCCCATACATACCTTTTACCCCTACATACCTACATCACCTTTTGCATTAAGTAACACGTTAAAGGTTGGTTGGTTGTTTTGGGTTTTATGGCGCAAGGTCCCTATATCGGACATTCCGCGCCAGTAACACGTTAAAGGCTACTGAGAAATAATTATGAACCAACCTCCCATTAGAAAACTTAAGCGGGCTTGACTGGCTAACTTGCAAAAATTTTTCTTGGCCCCCTCATGAATTCAAACATATGGGCGCCCATGGTGTATAGTTGGCGATCACGACACAATTGCCAAATGGAGGACTCTTATCCCAGCTGATCCAGGTGTTTTTTAGCATATAATTAGAATTAATCATAAAATTATCTACATTGTTTAATTAGTTATTAATGAGATATTTTGTATTTTTAAAGGTCCGTTCGAGGATCCCCTCACTGCAAGGAACTGCCACCTGATCTCCCATCCGCCTCGGCTCTCACGTGCGTGAGAGGAGGATGCCCCCCAGAGTGAGTGAGAGCTTCTTTGTGGCTGTGTCTGCTTCGAGGTGAAGTCCTCGCTGGCTTTAGCAAATTCAGTGGAAAAGCCTCAACTACAGCTGCACATCTTTTGTGATGCATCAACATATGCTCATAGAGCATTAGTGTACGTGGGATTTCCTCCAGCACTTGATTTGCAAGGGCCGTGTAGCCCCTTTAAAGAAACTGACCCTGCCGAGACTGGAACTTTTATTGGCTGGGGCTGATGCGCGAATGCTAAAATTCCTAAAAACTCCCCGACGGCAGTGGTATACTTATGGAGTGATAGAACTTTATTGAAAACTTTAGTTGTCTGTGAAAATTACTTTGTGTTACTGCCTATGTGTTTAGGTTTATTAATAACATAAAATCAAATGTTAAAATTGTAGGTCATATATCTACTAGGGAAATTTCTGTTGCTTTGAATTATTGGATTAAATCATCTCAAGGTATGTGCATTAAATCAGAAATTAATGATCTGAAGTTAAATAAGTGTGTTGATAAAAATTCTAAATTGTATGGTCTTAATCCTAAAATTGATGATAAGGGTTTATATTAAGAGTTAATTAGTAGATTGGTCAAATCTTCTTTAGATGTGGGTTCTGTAAAATCTATCATATTGCCTAGTAATTATTTTTCTCATCTTATTGTGTTAAAAAACCATGAAAGAGTTCTTCAATTTGGTGTTAATGTTACTTCAGTTCAAATAAGAGCCAAATTTTGGATTTTAAGAGCCAGATGGTTTGTAAAATCAATATTGCATGATTGTAGATTTTGTAATTGGGTTAATGCTTGTCCTGGTCAGGAAATTTCTGCACCCCCCCCCCCTTCCTCCTGATCGAATTGAAAAATATCAGCCCTTTGAGGTAAGTGGAATTGATTTTGCAGGACCATTAAATTTAAGAGATGGCTCTAAAGCAGGGGGGGGGGGGCCTGGGGGCCATGGCCCCCCCCCCCCGAGAAACCCTAACAAATAGCTTAAAAAACACTTTCTTAATGTTAAAATTCAAAAAATTTTCTGGGGGAGAACCCCCCCTTTAATATTTTTACATCCATAGGCACCAACTTTTATAAAATATTTGGGGGGAGGGCCAGTACAAGACATTAAAAAACATAAAATTAAAAGAAACAACCATTAAGTTTACGTGCCTAATTACCTAATTTTGTATCAGATGTATAGATTAAATTTCGTTACATGTCCCTTTAAATATCGCCAAGGTGTAATATTTTGAGGTGCATTTAATGTAAAAGTTTTGTGTAATTATTGCGAGCTCGAAATAAGATGGGGGTCTGGGGGATCTCTCCCAGAAAAATTTTAGAAATTTCTCTGTTAAAAGTAGCATTTCAGCTTAATTCGAAAGTTTGGGGTCTCTCCCCAAGAAAATTTTTAAAATTTGACCCTTAAAAGAAATTTTTAACACATTCTGAGACCTTTTGTGGGTTACCCTCTCCCCAAATAACCGCTCTTGAAGGGGATTCCAAACCAGAAAATATCCAAACATCACAAAATATTGGGGGGGGGGGGCTTAGCCCCCCTTCAGCTAACATTGGATGGGGCTCAAGCCCTCTCAAACCGGTAATACTATAGTTTTAATACGCGTATTTGCAAAAATTTTCAGGAGAGGACCACCGGCCCTTTTCAAAATTGGGCATCTATTTATAATTTCATCCTTGAAAATTCTGTGGTTTACATGCTTTTAAAATGAGCTGAAACCTTATTTTTAGAGGCAAATTTTCAAAAATTTTCTTGGGGGCACCCCCCAGACCCCCTATTAATTTCTCATGGTTACTTATTTAATGTTTTCTCCTTGAACTTGTTTCTCTCCTCTCATTTTAGGAGTGTAAGAAGTTACCCTCTTTAGGTGTTATCCAATGGATACCAAATGTACAAAAATGAGTAGAAAAACTTCTATTTGAAGCCAAATTTCACAAAAATTTCTGGGGGAGGACCCCCAGACCCCCCCACATTTGCTTTCGAGCTAGCATTATCTGAAGAAACCTTTATAACTTAAACAAAGTTTCGCATTTTATTTATGTTATACTCGGAAAATTGGGAGCCAAACACCTCGCGAACACAAGTATTATTATGGCCTTACAAAAATGTTTCACCCCCCCCCACTTTCTAAAACAATGGCACGGGCCCTGGATATCCTCTAAGTTACTATAAACCCCTAAAAAGCTGCTTAAAAGCAAGCACTCTTCAAAAAATTTTCTGAGGCACTGAAAATTTCGAATGTAATACCCTCCGACTTTGACATGGCCCCCCCCCCCCCGAAAATCTGGTCTGGAACCGCCCTTGCTCTAAAGTGTATATTGCTTTGTTTACTTGTGCAGTTACGAGAGGAATTCATTTAAAAGTATATCTAATTTGAGTGCTGAGTGTTTTATCCAAGCTTTTTGTAGATTTATTTCACGTTGTGGTGTATGTAAAATCATATATTCTGACAATGCCAAAACATAAAAGAGCTGATAAAGAACTAAGTTTGTATAAATTGTGTAATGATGAAAGTGTCTGTTCCTGTATTGCAAATAGTGGTATTATATGGAAGTTTATAGTTGAAGTTGCTCCCTGCATGGTACACAGGTAAAGCATGGCCTATTTATATTTAGGCGCAAAGGTTCCCTTGTCAGTTGTCACGAGTCAATTTTTGGTGGATGGGAAAAAGATTTTTAGTTCATTTATTTCTAAACCTATATTTTATTAGCTCTCTTGCATAGCACTGAATTTGTCTGTGTTACTTTACTACTGATGGCAAGGATTTATTTGTTTATGCTGTCACTGTTTAAATCTTGGTTTATAGTGCTTGAATATTTTTAATGATTTTGTATTATTGATGCATTCATAACATTATTGATTGTATTTTCTAATTAGTACTTTCTTTTACTTAAATGCATCTTAGTTCCTATATTATGTTAATATATTGTAGTAAACCTACAGTACAGTAGAACTCCAACTATCCAAATTGCTGATTATCCGAATCACTTTCAGAAAAAAAAATGAAGACCGAATCGTAAGTACTGTCATGGGAAGTCAAACACCTCAAGTGCATTTAAAAATGGGGAAAGCTTCCTTTCTTATTAAAACCAATCCAAGGTTTGGATGACCACAGCATTGTTTACAAAGTGGTACTTCAGTTAATTGGAGTTCTACTGTATCACCATCCATGATTGAAATTTTTAAAAGATACATTTCCATTCTCTGAAATTTCAAATGGAAATTTTAAAAATAAAATCACTTTGTATTTGAAAAACTGTTTGGTTGATTTGTTCAGTAAATCAAACTTGAAGGTTAATTCTGAGGTAATTCATCCAAATTCAATTCTATTATCTGAACAGATTTAAACTGATTTTCCCAAAGTTAAAAGTTGTTAATATTACTATTAAAACATTCTTAAATTCTATTAGCTACACAGGATATGTGAAAAGTAATCAAAATAAAAAGCAAGCAAAATGTATCAACTTGTAGAATTGCTGGTAAATCCAGGATTTTTTATTATTTTATTTTTGTGTAAATAAAAAAACATGCCCTATTTGTAATAAATTATATTATCTTGCAAGTTTTTTTGCTTTGAATCTGATATAGATTGAGAATGATAGACATGACTGATTCATGTATGACAATTGCAACTTCTTTAAAATTGATACTCTTAGTTATTTCAAAATCAGAATTGAAGATGTAAGTAAAGCAAGGTAAGTACATACAAGCGATTTTTCTTGTTGAAAGTTGTTTTTATACGTTGAAAGTTTTGCATTTATGATACGACAAAATAACGACAAATTCTTAAGAACGATTGATTAAGCGGATAGTTTCGTTAGTAGATTTTCTTTAAGATAATTAGAATCTTCGGAGATACGAAGTTACTATAAGTGTTTTTTTAGTGTTAAGATATAGTCAACAAAACATGTAAACATGAAAGAAACTTAGACATTTTAAAATAAGTTTAGTTGTAGTTGTAGCATGGTTAAAAAAAAGTATTAAATATGTTTTCTAGGAAAATAAAGCATGGGTAATTCAATATTAAAAATACTATCCTGTATAAACAAAATCCGTATATACCCGAAGTCCGTTTACGGCAACTGTACATTTTCCGTTTATGACAAGCGTACTAACACCGTTTGTGGCAACCCGACAGTCGGGTTACCTCAAACAAACTTGAGGAACGTAGGTTCGATTGGCACAAGCAAACAGTTCGGTTGTCCCAACCGCACCTCTCTCATTCGAACCGGTTTGGTCACCCCAAACGGAGAGTTCGTTCAGTCCTATATCAACAGGACGGTGTGGTTGGGGGAACCGAATTTCTGGTTGTGGGAGCAGAACTGTTTTTTGAGTGTAGTAAGACAATCGGAGCACATGAGGGTCTCTGTCTGACATGTATTAAAGGTAACTGTATGATAATCAAATATTAATAGCATTGTGCTTAAAGCAGAGTTCAACTGTATATTAGGTGTTTATAAATTCATGTTACAAATGTAAGGATGGAGTCCTACTTTGGGGACATTTTTCGGATGTTATTAGCTTATTCCCCAAAAAGGTCCTTTTAGCCAAGAAGGAAAAAAGTCAGAGTCTATTGGGAAAAAAATTGGGTCCATTTAAAGACCCTTCCCTCATACAATGTTTCATCAGAAAAGACTTCACATAATGCTATTTCAGGTTTTTCACAATATTTTTTACTCTAAAACAGATCCTTTATATTATAATTTTACTAGGTCTGTGAGTCTTTTGAAATACTGCAATACCCCTAAAAAAGGACCCTGTATTCCCAAAAACAGGACACAACAATTTAACGCCAATTTGGAAATTTACAAAATCATGAACAGTTAATTACAGATTAATGAACAGAATAATTTTAACTATTTCAGAATAACAGAGCTGTTGTAAAAAAAATCTGGACGGACCCCTGATAGTGGTCATTAAAAATTCAAACGTTTACATAAAATTGCTTACACAAGATGAGTTTTTCTATTTTAAATGGTCTAGTGACTTTAGGCTGTGAACACACTATAACTGATTGACCAACAACTTTTTATCTCAAGCAAGTAACTACGAAAATATTTTTTCTTTTCAACATTGTTTTTTTTTTTTTTTGCCTATTTCACGATTTCGGGAGACTGTGACGCAATCGCTTCATCTCAACTACCCTCATGAATCCTTCTCAACCTCCCTTCAGCCCCAACAACTGTTGGCGCAGACGATGAAACAGCCGAACCCCGTGTCCATTTCCCCCTCCGGCGACCTCCGAAAGACAAGACCCTTCGATACCGAAACCCAAAGCGCCCGTGCACGATGCCGACAAGCTCATAACCCATAGGCAAAAGCAACGGCTGATGGCCGAAGAAAACCAACTTCTCGCGCGGGGTTTCTCTGGTAGGAAGGAGGATAATATAATGCGCTGGTACATACCCATGTGTTTTTATTAGGAGAAAATATAAATGACTAACAAAATGCTATTTTGAACCTCAATATAACACTAAAGGAACATTTACACTCACTTGCGGTAGGGCAATACACCGAAACCAATCGGACAAATCACAGCGAAACAGCTCATGATGACTTTTCATTTGTCTCTCTGTGACAAGTCCAATTGGTATCGTCGGATTGCATTACCGCGCCCCGAGCAGCACCAACGATCCCCCAAGATTTGCCCAATTTTCGTTATTTATGGCCAAATTTCGTTTACTTCTAGCTGCAGTTACGTAAACTTGACATACTTTGTATGAGCTGTGCTACTAGAGGCCAGTCTGAGTAAGTGTAAACTTCCCTTAATATTGGTAAAACACATCAAATAGTGCAATATGACTTGAACGGGAACATACTGAGGTAATGTTCTTTCAAGTCTGGACTCTAAACCGCTTTATTAAAGGGGTTGGAGGGTGCATTATAACAAAATGGTTTACATTTTGGGACTTCCGAAACAGAGAATCCAGGCTTGAAAGTAACATTGGACTTAAGTGCTAATATTCCAATTCACACGATACCAGTAGGAGTGCCAGTCAATGTTTCCATTTAGCTCAAAACTGGTTTTTGGTCATTAAATTACAATGGGAGAAAATTATTTTTCTTTCACCTAGTTCAAATAGCTCTAAAAATTTGCACATTTTAATTTTGTGTACTGGAAACTCTACTGACGCACCAACTGGTAGCGTGTAAAATGTGCACACCTTATTATTTGAAACAAGAAAACGCGTTTTAACACTTTAAATACTCGTATTAGAGACAAACCTGAAAATTACTAAGGTGCAAATCCGACTAGTGAGGTATGTGAAAAAAGGTTCAAACCGGAATCCATAAGACCAATATTTTAAAAACCAAATTTAACATATGCCATTTATATTTGATTGTTCAAAAGCGGAAATGATTTGAACTTTAAAGCACTATGAAATAATTTACTTATAAAATCGTACAAGTAAATAAATGAAACTTCGATTCATTGTGTCTTTATGTAAAAAATTAATTATTTAGTTATTAAATTTGTGACCATCATGAATTAATATTGGCAAACATGCACTTAAAATGAAACGTCATTTAATAAAAGTACTAAGAAATATTGTATAAAAAGAATATCGTCTGATGCATATTTTACAACAAAAACACTATAAATAAAAAGCATTACAGTGGTTCTCGAACGGTGAAAATTTTGATGTTTTCGAATACATTGAGGAATCGGCATAATTTCAATAGACAAATTTATCTAATAAGGTAAAAAGAAATAATCAAAAATGTCGAGAACCACTCTTTAAAACCTTGCCTGAAATCCCGTGAAGCTTGCATTCCTTATCCAATGAAGAACTTCACTACTAATTTCATAGGTTCTTGAATCCATCAGCAAGCGAAGCTTGCTTTTAATTCGTTATGAAGAACTTCAAGTGTTACACAGCATTAAAAAGAAGTTCGGTAAGCAGAAAGGACGAAAATGGCGGCATCCAGAAAGAAACTATTCCATCAAATACATTTGCAGCTGTCAATCTCGTCTGTGGAACACAGTCGGGAGAATCTGTGGTTGTTGATTGGATACGGAAATCATGTGACGTCAGCATGACCAGAAAGATCCTGTTTAGCGTCCAATAAGCTTGCGAATTATGAGCCACGCTGATTATCCTTGCAAATGAAAAATAATTATAATTTTTTGAGAAATCGTTTTCGAAAACTGAGAGAAAGTTTAACTAAATTCTAGATTATTTTCGTTTGATTAAAAATGGCGCTGAATTTCTTGAATCGTACAAAATAGACAATTTTTAGCTCAAACGAGGATTAATTTGGTTGATTTAAATTCTAATAGTTTATTTCATATTAAAAATTGTAAATTAATTTTTAAACAAGCTATAAACAAATTTTAAATACTAATTCATTTTTTAACTAGTTATTTGTTTTTCAGCTAATTCCGAATTTAAAAGTTTAATTTAGACGTTACGCAAGATTGAAAGTTAAGTTTCCCAGTCTTCCATTTTTAAATTATCGGTAACGATTCATTGTTTATAAAAACATAGATATAAAAAACAATATATTTCTGACACTGAACCACGACACAAATATTCTCTCTCTCTCTCTCCTTTTAGTTGAGATTTTCAGTAGAAATAACTTTTTAATTATTCCACTCTTAAAGTACAACTAACAAAAACAAAATAACAAATTAAACAATCTGAAATCCTGCGGTAAATAAGAAAGTTTTAGAACTATACTAGACTGCAACGGGTTTCCAGACCACATGACGTCACTACGCGGAAGGAAAAACTGCGTACACAGAAAGCCTATTGGGTTGCTACTAGAAATTTCGGTTCTCAAAACATGATAAAAAGACGCTATACTACATGGGTTCAACAAACTAAGCGTGTTTTTAAATTGACGTTCCTAATTTCGCTCAAAATTAAGACACCGCGAGCTGGAAACTACTTTGTTTTGCTTCACCAGGGTCAAGTAACACGTTGCAGTTTAGTTAAACCTTCAATTTTTCATGGTATGATAATACTAAAATCTACCTAAATCTATGACGATATTTAGAATAAGGCTTTTAAACCCTTTTTTTTTCAATCATATAGAGCTCTTCGAAGAGAATATTTTAAAACTAACATTTAGACTAAAGCTCATCATCATCATTATACTAATGATACTTCATTACTTCATATAGGGTCGTATGCTACCCGAAAAAACTTGAATAACAGCTTAAATATCTATATTACGTTTTTTTGTGTGCTCAAATTTCGTTGAAAATCGCTTATTTCCAAGAACCCACAATCAACGAAATATAGATATTTAGGCTATTATTTAAGTTTTGTCGGATAGCCTAGATCATATAGGGTCCATAACTCAAGTGAAGACATTCGTCGTGTGATTAGGGTAGAAACGAGGGGCGAAAAACCAATTTTCGGCCTTTTTGGCTTGCGCGCTCCATAGGATTAACATGGGAACCTTCGAGGGCTTTGCGGCACCCCTAGATATTATCCGAAAATTCTCAAAAAATTCACAGGTACTCTCTGTCACCTTAGACAACTTTTTTTTGCCAAGACTTAATCAAAATAAAAAAAAAAGTTTTTTTTTCGATACACCCTATTGTACCTACGGACGGACACGTTCTTGTGGGTGGCTGTAGCTAATCGTTGCTTTTAAATCAGGTTTTCATTAAAGTGAATACATTTTAATGCATCTTTAATTAATTCTAAAGGGTTATCTACTTGTCGGCGATTAGAATAATAGATTTTTAGATGAAAAATCAAATATTTTGTGTTCTAAACTACTTTTTTAATTTTTTGATTCTACTTTGCATTTAATGTAAAATATAATGTAAAATCGTAAGCACCCTATTGCATTTCAGTATGATGATTACAAATGATTTTGACCACCGGTGATTTTCCACCGACCGATTTGCGAAAGTTAATAGTACTACCAAATGCTTACACAACTAAGTGTTGATCGAATTGATTTTTTGGACCAGTGAAGTGATCAGATCAATCAGCACGATTGATGAAACAATTACCTTAAATTTCGATCTGAAAATCCCATGTGATTTATGTATTTTTGGTAAAATATAAAGACTTTTATCAATCAACTTCTTTTTAATGATCATTTACGATCTAAAACTATATTACTTTAAAAAATGCATTTCCAATTTTAAAAATGCTTGAAATAGTTTATTAAAAGGTAAAACATCAATAAAAATGTTCATTTTTAGCTCTTTTCAATTAAAACCTCCCTTTTAAAGGGTGTCCACAGGTACAACCGGGTCTGTCCATAGGGAGAGCCGGTGGTTGTACCTATGGACACAAATTTCGTCAAGTTAATAAAATTAATAAAAAATCCAATTTTCAAGATTTTAGCTAATAAAAAATATTATCCTACTCACAAAGGTTAGGACTACAGGTTGGGCACTTCAAATAATCAAAATATGATTTTTCCTGTCTTAGAAAAATCCAAACGTGATTTTTGGCCGAAGGTACAACACTCTCAGATGTCTCGGAGAAAATCGTTAACTCAGCTCTTTGAAATGAGGGCCGAAGTCCGAGCGTTCTTCATCGACATCAAGTTCCCTTTGGAAGAAAAGCTAACCGAAGAGAAAAAAGTCAAATTTTGGAAGGAATCGGTACACTCAAGAATAATTGATAGTTTTCCTATGCTAAAAGAATGCATGGAGGATTCAGAAATTCCTGGAGATGTCATGGATGAATTTCATGAATACCTTTCGTTCTTGCAGGATAGTTTGAACAGTTATTTCCCCGAAAAGTTGAATGAAAAATTCAAAGAACAATTTTGGGTGGTAAACCCCTTCTCTGCGGCGGGTAAAATACCAGCCTCTGACAGCACAGGAATACGAGTGTTTAATTGACTTAACATCAGACTCCACGTTAAGAGAAAAATTCAACACTAAATAATCTTTATTTGATTTTTGGGCACAACTAAGAAGCGAATTTGAAGAGTTAACGAAAAAAAGCAAAACTCATACTTCTTCCCTTCGCTAAGACATATTTGTGCGAGTCTGGATTTTCTGCGTATATCTCAAACAAGACAAAATATAGATCTCGCCTGAACGCCGAAGATGGTATTCGTTAGCAGTTATCAGAAATAAAGCCAGATATAGCATCAATGGGCTCTTCAAAACTAGCCCATCTTTCGCATTAAGACCCATGAATGGACTCTAACCGTCTGACGTCACACGGAACCAACACGTGACCTACTGAGCTTGCAATTGGTTACCACAGATACTACACTAGTAGCGTTTGTAGTGAGATATGATGATAATGAGATATGATTTGATATTGAGAGTTTGTTTACCACCGACACGTGACTTTTTATAGTCTCGAACCAGATAGGCGGTTAGAGTCCATTGTAGCTCTGTACTTTTCAAAAAATTTTATACCAGTCCTATTATTTTTTCTAATTGTTTTGTGCGATCAAAACGAAATACTTGAATTATTCTCATTTTTTTTTGTGGTACGATGTGATAATTGTGACAAAAGCAATAAGTTTGGTATCTTTCTTTAAAAAAAGTTAAAGTGTTTTATTATGAAATGTGAAATATCTCGACAGTGTCGCGAAATTTCCTTCTTCTTCTTCTTTATTGGCTCCTCAGCCCTTTGTGGGCCAAGGCCTTCCTAAGAATCTTCCTCCATTCTGTTCTCTTCTTGGATAGGGTTCTCCAATTGCTAATTCTTAATTTTTTAAAATCCTCATCAACGCAGTCCACCCATCTAAGTTTGGGTCTGCCTCTTAAAAAGTGAAAGATCCTTGAAGCTAGAGAGGAAGTATTCAACCTGCAGAGGTGTCCAGCAAGTTTCATACGGTTGACTTTTATAAAATTGATGATGTTTGCCTCTCTATAAAGGTTATACAGCTCGCTATTGTATCGGTGCCTCCATGTACCATCGATGTTTACAGCACCCAGAATCTTTCTTAAAACCTTTCTTTCGAATATAGCCAGCCGATTTTCATGTGATCTTGTTAATGCCCAGGTTTCTGAGCCATATGTGCGCGAAATTTCCTGTCTATGTAAAAACCGGCCGGTAAATTCCGGTAAAAGAAATTATAGCATTACCCATATAAGTTTGTTTTTTAATGACTGGAATTTACCGCCCAGTCGTATTAACCCTCTCGGCTGCACTGCGCACTGCCCATTCATTATTTTTATGTTTTTCTATTTTTAGATTGCTAAGAATTTAGAAGTAGTATAAAAATATAAAGCTTTTTCTCCTCTTCTTTCTCATTAGGGGAGTGTAGCTAAGATTCTATCATGAAATGTTTTGTTTTATTTAAATGGCGAGCTAACGCCGGAGTGGAAATATTGAATGATCTTTTCTGTAAATTTTTAATGATAATAATTAAAAATAAAACTTGTTTAGTGTCAAATTGTCAAGTATTTTAAAAATTAAAGAAATAAATATTAATTTATAAAATATTAATTTGCTTAATAACATTCTATTCTTGCTGTCATCTCTTGTAGTTAAAGAATAAGCATTAGAATCTGTTTTTTACACTTTGAAAATTTGATTTCCGTGTAAAGGGCTCCGCGACGAATTTGTCTCTTGAAAAGGGCTCCGCGGCTGAAAAAGTTTGGGAAACTCTAGCTCTGGCGTCGGAAATTCGCGGTCTTCAGACTCGTTCGAAGGGTTACAGTTTTTTGCCCTACAGCAGAAAATGACTAGCCGTGGGAATTCTTCTATTGGAGCATTTGCAATCATGTGATCCCTTTACCTAAAAACCGCCTTAGCAACAGATAAACAACGGCCTTTGCAACAGTTAAAAGCCCTACAGAAGATACACAGTTAAAAGAAAATAACCGGTTGTGACGTCACCTGAAAACACTCTATAGAGCATTTTCAATCACATGACTCTGCCTAACAACGGCCTTAGCAACGTTGTTTTATTCCTCCAGTGACATCATGTGCGAATGCTGCTATTGGATACTTCTATGTCCCGCCCCTAACAACAGCCTTAGCAACCTTGATTTTGTCCTCCAAGTGACGTCATGTGCGAATGCTCTATTGGATACTTCTATGTCCCGCCCCTAACAACAGCCTTAGCAACGTTGATTTTGTCCTCCAAGTGACGTCATGTGCGAATGCTCTATTAAAGTTCTCAAAAAAAAGAAAGTGGGTCATTAAATTTATTCGACTAATGAAATGATAGGTGAGGATTGGCTTGACGAGAACCGCAGACTCTTGTAAGGACCGAAAGCATGAAAGAAAAGCCACTGATTTAGTTTTTTTATCTACCACCAGCAGTATTCAAACAACTCAACTCTTAACCATTCTATCTTAATATTTGTTTACAAATTCGTACAAAAATTTATGATACTCAAATTATTATAATAATAGTAGGTGCCAGATAAGAGTAGTTGAGTAGTTTATGCTCAACTACTCAAATTTAATGCAGTTAAAAAATTCCATGACTTTAGTTATGTAAATGATATAATTTTAAAGATGTCGTGAATAATTAGTCAAGTCCCTCTTCCCCAACTATTTATTGGTAAGTGAACTTTCGCTAGTTGTAATTCAGTGGCCATAGTGTATAAGGGTTTATCCTTTTTTTGGTTGACGATACACTTAAAATATCTGGGAAAATTTCTGATTGTAAATTATAAAGTACGGGCCATATTCAGATCTTCGTAACCGCCGTGGCGTTTACGAAAATTCTAATCCGGCGTGAATCTGACTCACCGTATTCAGATCTCATTCCGAAAGAGGCGGTGATCTCGGAGAGTCAGCTCATTGGTTAGTTGTGTTTTTGACGAAACCGTATGTAGCGACCAATAAAACCCGTCGATAAAAGTGGAAATAACAGAATTAACAGGTTTGAGACGGATAGCGTCACTTTAAGACACACTGATGCTGCCAAAAATGTAAACAAAATAGGAAAAGCGTGATTATTCCACGTGCAGCAATTTATTTTGATATACAGGGACAGGGTGATTCAGATAAGTGTTTCATAACTTCTAGGGGAAGTAGGGTTACATCAAGACGAACAAGAATCGGTATAGGTTAGGGGGTCTAAGGAGTGAAAATCACGGGTGAAAATTAGAAAACACCTCGCAAATCTGGGCAGAAAGAGATACAATTGTTCGGTTCCGGCATTTTTTACATTCAACCAATTCAAATTTTTCATGTAAAAACGAGATGCAAGTGTTTATTCTAATCCCGTTGGTTAAGTTTAACAGAGTTACTGTCTCGAAGGTTGGATTGGATTGGATTGTGGGTACATACATTTTTCCGGTCTGTGTGCTTGGTCTCAAGGATCCGCTTATAAACCTTCGTCAAGAAAGACAGACACATCAGAAATTTTCTGACACAGAGAAGGAAAGTATACACCCAGAGCAAAGGCCGGAATCGAACCGACGGCTGATACAGTGCGCAGACAGACTGCCAGCGTGGTTGACAGCGTGTAAACCGACCAGGCCGCTCAGCACCCTTGTCTCGAAGGTTCCAGCCAATGAGAGAAGAAAAGAATCTTGCCGTTTTCGGATTCGGCGGAGGCAGGGCCAGTGAATCAGTCAGCTCTGTTTTTCAGCGTTTCCGACAAATTGAGTCCGGGAAAAGTCAATCTGAATACCATTTCGGCGGATTCGCCCGGCGTTTTCACTGTTGGCGAACATCTGAATATGGCCCTACCTTAAGAAAGTTACATGATTGGATCTTTGGTTCACATGGATTAGCGGCAAGCTCTATTACTTAATCGAACTTTATTGGCGATGACTTACACACGGCAATATAAAACCTATTGGCACAGCTTTGGTGTGACCTTCATCCATGACCAAAAGCCGCTCCGGGTGATCAACCGTGAAATACCGCCTACTTTGAAACAGGCCCCCTTAAAGCACTCTTACCAAAGCTGTGCCAAAACCTCCAAAAATATCTTGATATAAGTCCCTTATTTTTTCTGTGAACACTATAATCTTGGCTCCTCAATGCTAATAAAACTAAGCCATTCATAACAGATCTATTTTTGGTACTTTCACATTAGCCCGTTGACCATATTCGCCAGAATATGCCGTAATATACCATCAGAATCACCATAAAACACATTTTTAACAAATGGATAATAATTTTTGGTACTTACGTATTATCCCGTCGACCGTTCAGCGGCCGTCTAATTCAGCGGCACAGTAATAGTAAAGTCAATGGGATTTGATAAGTTTTCGGATTAAGCGTCACCTTCGACGGGATAATATGTAAGTACCTAATTTTTTAAGAGCTAACTTTGATGGGACAGGGTGGGAAGACCCCCCCACCTATCTTTAACACCCATCGATTTTATGGGAACCACCCCTGTAATGGCATCTCACAATCAAGGATCCGCCAAACGATGCATCCTACGATCAAAGGCAATTTCAAAATCCTGAAAAAGATCAAGTAAAAATAGGTACTCATCAACTAAATGTGCAAGTAATGAAAGGCAAAAGAATTTTGGCCCCCAAAATTAAAGCTATTTTTGTTAATAAAAAGTCTCACTTACTTGTTTCAGATCCAGTCTTGGCTCTTAACTGAAAAACAGAACTTTGAATTTACGTTCAAATGAACCTGCGTGAACATCCTTTCTGCCATAGGCTTAGTGATTCAATCGGGTCATCATAGCACGTGAGCATCTGGCAGATTCAAACTGCACTTGCGTCAGCAGTTGGAACTGCCATTCCACAAAAGGGTTTCAATGCATGGTCATCCTGAAATCACTTAAATTTTCGCATGGTATTTTAGATATTCTTTAGTGTTAATACTTATTCAAGGCACTTTAACCAAATCTTTGAAAGAAATTGAAGGATTTTTACTACTTCGGATTACAAAAAAAAACCCTCTTCTCTTTGAAGTGGATGAATCAAATCAAAACATTTCCCTTTAAAACGCAAAGTACTTATGTCTTATGTGCTATATAAAAAACCTTAAAATTTAACAGTCTTGTTCTTGATGAAATTGCCTACTTGTATTGTACTTAGTTCATGTACAGAGTGATCTAGCACGGCTCCAAGTAGGGGCACTTTTTCAGACCATCACCTTTACCTTTTATCCTTTCAACACAAAATGTTGAGGTTTTTCTAAAAGGTATCACTCAAGATCCCAAGATAATTGTGTCTAGATCGCTGAAGCTATATATGGGACCTTCGGTTCTATATAAGGAATGCATACCCATTAGGGATTGTCGTTTTAGGGAATTTTGGTCATCCCGGGATTTCGGGATAAAATTCGACATCATCCCGGGAAATCCCGAAAATTTAATTAATGCCAGAATTTCAAGGGGAAAAATTTTTTTTGGCTGTAAAATCAAAACTTGCATAAAGACTAAATTAGAAAAAAATTATGGGGAAAAATTATTAATTTTTAAGGCTACAATTTTTCAGTTCTAGGCTTTAAAATTTCTTAAATGATATTAAAATATTTTTTTGCAATTTTATATTCACTCATCATAATAGTGCACACATATATCCCATAAAACCTTATGAAATGACACGAACTTAATATTTTAAATTTGTTTTAAAAATACTCCAGTTAAAAGTGTACTTACCCTAAAAATGCTTTTAAATTCCCTTATACATATGTAGATAGAAGAGGAAACTCAATGATTGTTCGTGTTTTAAATGTCGGAGCAAACCACTCGTAGAACCTCCTTTACACTTAATTATCAAAGAACACTTTTTGCATTTTGCTTCAGAGTTCGGTCGTTTTATGAAGTGCTCCATGCAAATGTACTAGCCTTTTCTGCCGTAATACAAAATCAGAATATTCTCAGCCCGATCTTCAAAACGTGTAATGTCTTTAAAAGCTGACGACTTATTGAGATCACGAGTACTGTATTCATTCGGAAATAAAGTTCAAACTATCCTCATAAATAATTATTCATCACATAAATAAAGATTATGAGTTTCTAACATATATGCTAGAATTACGATCAATGCTTTGTGGTTGAAAATGGCCTCGTGCTGGGAGTTATTACGATTTGTATCTTTTATCACTAACATACTAAAGAATGAAAAAAGTTGATGAGTAACCAAGTTTCACCATTTATATGTCAACATGCGAGAATTGTATGTATTATACAAATTGGCGAGTTCCTTGTTTATTGCTTTTTAGCTGTAAAGTTCTAAGGAGTGGGAGATAATTTAATTCAGCAGTGATTGACTTAAACTTAAACCAAATCATTTCCACTAATTTATAAGTATTTTCCAAGGAAAGGAAATAATTGTTCATGCAATCAGGAACGATTTCCAGGCGTTTGTAGCAGCGTTAAAGAAATTTAAAATTTTGAGGGAATCCCGGGACGGACTGAGAAATCCCGGGACGTGTCCCGGCCTTAAAATTCTACGGGATCCCGGGATCCCGCTTTCCCGGGATCCCGGGAAACAATCCCTAATACCCATGCCACGACACCAACCAACTCAAGATCCCCTTGTGGTACCGCTGGGGGGATATAGAGGTCCTCCCCCAGAAAAAATTTTGAAATTTGACCTGTAAAAGTAGGGTTTTAACTCATTTAGAGAAACTTTTTGGGTCCAAGCAGGACACTGTCCAGAACATCCCCTCCTGAATCTATAACACAAGATGGTTCTAATTAGCTATAAATTTGCCTCTTATTTAGTTTCAGTACTTGAACCCAATTTTTCAGTCATTGGGAAGTTGTTAAAGATATATAGTACTTTACTGTTTTTAGATAAACAAAAGTTTAAAAAATTCAAATCCTTCAAAAGTTTTTTAAATGTTGCATAATGAGCTAAAATATTGAATTTGATAGTTTTCTCACCTTTGTTTTATGTTATACGACTGAATTACTTTGTTAAATTTTCAAAGCTGAACCTTCTTCTTCTTCTTCTTCTTCTTTGGCGCTACAGCCTAGGACAGGCCAAGGCCGTCTCAACAAGTCTTTGCCATCTCGCCCTATTAGATACGACCGTCCTCCATCTTCCAGCACCAATCACTTGAAGGTCTTTTTCTACGCTGTCCAGCCATCTAATGGGTGGTCGGCCTCTTTTTCGGGCTCCATCTGGTTTTGATAAGGTCAATTTCTTGGATGGTTCATTGTCGTCTGATCGGTAGAGGTGTCCTAGCCATCTAATACGATTAGCTTTAATGACATGGACGATATCAGGTTGCTTATAAAATTTCTTGTAGATTTCAAAATTGTAGAGGGTGCGCCATCTGTTGTTTTCGTTGACAGCACCAAAAATTCTTCTCATTATTTTCCTTTCAAACACCATCAGCCTGTTCTCTTCCGATTTGGTGAGAGCCCAGCACTCGCTCCCATACATTAACACTGGTCTTAATAGGGTTTTATAGATGTTTATTTTTGTACTTTGACGGAGGAGTCGGCTTTTTAGTTGGCTTTTTAATCCAAAGTAACATTTATTCGCCATAGTCAAACGGGAATTGATTTCAGCTTTTATGTCATTGTTTCTGGTGATGACGCTTCCAAGATACTTGAATTCTTCCACCGCTTCAAATGAATAACCATTGACTAGCAGTGGGGAAGAGTCGAAGCGCTTATTATTTATCTCCATATATTTGGTTTTATCTGCATTGATGGTGAGTCCCATTTCTTTGGAGGCAGCTTCAAGAGATTTGAAGGTTTCGATAACAGCTCGTTTATATCTTCCTATTATATCGATGTCATCAGCATACGCCAATATCTGAATTGATTTTTGGAAGATAGTGCCTCGGGTGTTGATTCCAGATGATCTAATAACTTTCTCAAGGGCGATGTTGAATAAGAGACAAGCAAGAGAGTCTCCTTGTCTCAACCCTCTGTCAGTGTAAAAGGGTTCGGAGCATTCATTTTGCATCTTCACCCTGCATTTGACTCTTCTGAGAGTTGCAAAGCTGAACCTTACAAAAATTTTTTATTTAATCTGCTTATTTTAAAATTGTATGTATCATTCTTTTTGGTATCCTATTTTTCTTTACAATAATAATTATTTTTTATTTATTTAAACAAAAAGTGTATAGCAATAACCAGTGGTCTGTGCAAGGGAATTTTACTACCGTTTTGCGGTACCTTCACAATTTCACCAATTGATAAATAGGTACTTTCACAAATTCAGTTTTAGTAAAAAGGTACCATCATAAATTAAATTTTTGAAAGAAATTTCAATAGGAAGCTATATTCTCTTAATATTTAACTTTTTAGCCATTCTAGACTGAATTATCTTTTGTTTTTAATGTTTAAAAATTATTTACATGAGATTTTGAACATATTTTCACAAATTCACTGAAAAAGTTTCATAAATTACCACTAAATTTTCACAAAATAGGTACCTCTTGAAAAAACCTAGACAGACCCCTGGCAATAACTTTTAATAGTTTTAGCGAGTCTAACAATTTAGTTCTAATACTTTTATTCTGACTAATTTTTTTATCTTTATTTTTAGACTGGGAAGGAAATCCTTCTTCTTTGACAAAATAAGCCATGATAATGGGTTGATTTTCTCTCCTCTACCCCAAGTTTAACAGTATGACTTCATCTGAATCACCATCAGTTAAACTTGTGCCACCCTGGCACTTCTGCTATCGCATTCCATCATTCCGATTTTCCAGAATTGTCCCAATTCTTTTCATTTTAGTGATGATCCCGATGTTTACCCACTATTACTTATCAAAGGTATTTTTTTATTTATATGAAGCCTGTAAACATCTCTTCTATTATCTAAAATATTTTCTTTCTAATTCATTTTAATGTACATCTGCTATGTTACACATTTTAGATAGCAGGTGACAATCCTTCTGCAGAAATTCACAAAAAAGGAATTCAGATGGAAGACTTGGAAAACATTAAGGCTGTTGACTTAAAAGGAAGGATTGAAGAAATGGTTCGCATTAAAATTTCAGTCAGTGATGAACTGAGAGATCTTGAAAGTCGTCGTCAGAAATTACAGGTATGCTGCCTATTCAATGGAGAAAATTGCCTATTTATGTTATTAGACTTTTATTTAAATTTATATCTGTAATTCCTTTTTTGTTTTGCGAAAATAATTAAATGTGAACATATTTCATTTTGAAAGGTATTTCAAATCTATTTCTGTCATTTCTACCTTGTCAAATTTACTATTCAATTAACTTTCCTATATTTTTATCGTTTTATAATTTAAATTAAACAAGTAATCTTATTGGACCCATTTATTTCATTATTCAAAATCCTCCTCCCCCCACAAAAAGCTTTGAGCAGCTTTTTGAGTAATTTTTGGCCAAAGGAATTAATGTATCTTCATTTCAATTCTTTTAAGTCATACAAAACAAAACTCATCTTTTCTGTTTTCTAGTCTGATATATCTATCCTAACTCAAAGAATGGAGGATTTGAGAAGTGATTACACCCACCAACAAATAGAATTGGATCGTCTAAGAGTGTCAGTGGAACAGGCTCAGTATGCCCAAAAGGAAGTGCAAGAGAAGAACACCCCTCACATTTCTCACCCCAAGAGAATCCTCCCCTCTCTCGAAGATGAAACTTACGTCCCTCCTGCCAGCATACGCAGAATTCGCAAGTGCCGCACCCACCTGTGCTTTGATTTTTCTCGCTGCTCTCTCACTTCCGGATTCCCTGTCTATTTCTACCACCCTGATGACTTCGGGTCTTGGAGTCCGCGCGAGCAGTTCTTGAAGAGTGCGATAACAGAAGCCTTAAATGTCAATATTCATATCACCTTCGATCCAGCTATAGCTTGTGTCTATGTTGTTCTAGTGGGGGAAGGGCACGAGAATAACGATGCCAAGTCTCTTGAAAACTACCTGCACTCATTGAACCACTGGAATGGAGATGGTCGCAATCACATTCTCCTTAACTTGGCATTGGAGTCTAACAAAACCAGTCTTTTAAACAGTGTCAATACAGGTAGAGCTATAATTGTCCAGTCTGGCTTTACTGTCAGTAGCTTCCGAGAGGGTTTTGATGTGATAGCCCCTCCTCTGCTTGATCGTAAAGACCAAGTTCCGAAAACTTACCTGTATTCCCCAGCGCGAAGAAAGTTTCTGTTGTCCTTTCAAGGAGAGTACAGGACATCAAAGCTTTTGCTGCGATCTAATACCAGAAAGCTTTCTGAGGCTCCAACTTACAGTGAGGACTTGGACACTGATGCTTCTAAAAAGTCCAACTCACAAACAGATGAGGTGGAGGATGGCATTGTAAATATTCTGAAGGAAATGCAGCTGTCCAATCTGGGGGATAATTTCTTTTTCCAGTTTTCGTGCGCTGGTAGCACTTCACCTGGTCTCAACTCTGAATGGCTCATGTGTGGATCTCATGAAACACGATTGGCCATCCTCCAAGATTCGACGTTCTCTCTTTTATTAAGTCCATTAGATTACAATCTTATAAGCACCCCTCAGATGCATATTAGGATTTATGAGGCTCTCAAAACGGGGGCTATTCCTGTGATTTTGGGAAGTCATATCAGATTGCCTTTTGATGAATTTCTTGACTGGAAAAGAGCTGTGATCTCACTACCTAAAGCTAGGATCTCTGAGCTACATTACTACTTAAGAACGTTTACAGATGAAGATATAATGGCCATGAGACATCAAGGTTTGTTGAATAGTATTCAAAACTCTATAATCCTTTCTAAAAAATGTAAATGAAAAATGTGTTTTAGTACATAAAATCTTAATTCAAAGACTTCTTAAATCATTACTTCCAAGTGTTCATTTTTTCGTATCCATTGAATGCTGTTTTCATTAATAATATCCTTCCATTTTGATAATTTTATTCACTTATTGGAAATACAAAGTTTGTTTTAAAATGAAATTATACTTAACTTAAATAAAGCCTAACCAGATTCCATTGCAATTTTCTAAACTTAAAAAAAAAAAAAAATGGAAATCCTTAATCACATTTGTTATAAGGCAATGCAGGTTATATTTATGCTTTGTCAAACATATTTATAGAATTTCTTGTGTGTTTATAAGTATAATTTACTACTAAGACTTAGATTTTTGCATAGACTTAAAACAATCAGAGCTTTCATATTATAATAGTATATTAGATTTTTATCTTCATTAAGATTATCTTGACTTTTTAGGGCGTTTGTTCTTTGACCGTTATCTCTCAGGATCACGTCCTGTCATAGCAACAACATTGGCCACCATTCGAAACAGAATTCAAATTCCAGCTCCTGCTGCAAGGGAAGAATCCTCTCCCAGTGTCTTCAATGGGACTTTCCAACCCCTTCGAGCAGAGTTTGCTGCAGTCCAGGATCCAGATCCTGAAGAAAACCTGGGACCAGTGGAATCTCCATTTCCATCTCCCAGTTTCAGAAGGAATCTTACTTACACAAATGCTCAGCATTATTTTGTGTGGAACGATTTAGCTGACCCTTTTGTCCTGTATCCTCACACTCCTTTTGATCCTATTCTGCCTTCTGAGTCTAAATTTATTGGTAAGTATTGAATTAATATTTGTGTAGTGAATTGTTTTGGTGTTCATGGAATATGTTTTTAAATTTCAATGTTTTGTCATTGTGAAAGGATCAGTTTCATTTCAAAAGCTGAGAGCACTTGAGAACTTGATAGTTGGAAGCTTGAAAATGTTCAGGTCAGATCAAGCCAAGATCAATTTAAAAATATAAGCAAAGCATTGATATGAAAATAAAGAGCAAATTGTAATTTTAAGTACTTAGAAAATTACCTCTTATGTAAAAAAAAACAAGATAGCATTTCTCTGCAATATGTTTATCATGGCATATTTTCCATAGTGGAAGGGTCATAAATTGATGTAATATTCTGGTTATTTGTGCACACAAACTGTACCATGTGTTTTAATTGTATATATTCGATTATATTAGGGTCTAGATATGGCTTCAGACCGATTGGCCAGGGTGCTGGAGGATCTGGAAAGGAATTCAGTGAAGCATTAGGAGGCAATTCACCTAGAGAACAATTTACAAGTACTTAAATTTTTTCTAAATCTTTGAACACAAGTTGAGATTTGTGTAACTTATATTTTGGATAGCTATTATGTGTCTATTAATTAATAAGAGTTATAGAAAAATTTATTAATTGTTGTTGAACCTGAGAATTGAGTTCTAATATTCTCTTTCAGTTGTCATGTTGACATATGAGCGAGAAGCAGTGCTGATTGATTCCATACAAAGGTTGCGGGGTTTGCCATATCTCAATAAAGTTGTTGTGGTATGGAATAGTGAACGATTGCCTTCATCTGATCTGCGCTGGCCTGAAATAGGTGTCCCAATTCATGTAAGAATTAAATTCTATTCAGGGTGGGCCTTTGCGTATGATTTATCCAGTATTTTATTTTATATATCTTGTTTAAAATTCGAGAATTGCAATAATACAGTTTAATATCACCAATATCACAGAATAAATAACAGGAATTTCCTTTTAATTTCAAAAAGCAGAATTTGATTTTACGGAATTCTTTTTCTTTGTTTTTTTAATGATATGTTATTCTATTAGTTCATAGAAATTTGGAGTTTGGTTTATCTTTTTAGGTCATAAAGGCAAGAAAGAACAGCCTGAATAATCGTTTTCTTCCATATGATTGTGTGGAGACTGAAGCCATTCTATCCATAGATGATGATGCTCATCTTAGACACGATGAAATTGTCTTTGGATTCAGGTATGAATGCAAAAGCAATGTATTGCTTTTTCTGCCATACAGTTTTTGAAATGAAGGAAGGGGAGTGAATCTTCTATTCCCTCTCTTTTCCATTCTAATAAAAAAAATTCAAGCCTTTTTTCAGTTAATGCCATTTTTTATATAATAAGGAGAAAATATTTTAGTCTATGACAGGGATGCTCTAAATTTTTTAGGATAACTGAGTAGCATTTATTGTGTTTTTGTCACGTGTTTCAGTCATTCTCAACAAGTTTTTCAAAAAATTAAGATGGTGTAATCTTTCAAATTTTTAAGGAGAGATCCCTTATTTCCTTTATTAAAAGTCATTTTCTATTTTGACTTGCTTAAGGTTTTATTATGGTTTTTAATTTTAAATTGAATTAGGGCTCATAAGTATTTTATTATAAAAGTTATTTGAGTGTTAAATAATTTTACACAAATTTATGTTACATTAAAACATCTCCCTTGTTTTAATTTATTTTCTAATTTTAATCAAAGATGGACTAGATTTACAAGGATTATCATATTTTACTTTTAAACTTGATTTAAATGGAATGAATGTTCTTTATATATAATGTTATTAATGTATAATGTGTTTTTATGATAAATTATTATTGATGTTTAATTATTTTGCTTCTTGTTTCTCTTTAGAGTTTGGCGTGAATCAAGAGATAAAATAGTTGGCTTTCCTGGAAGATTCCATGCTTGGGACACCCTAAATAATGCATGGCTGTATAACTCCAACTATTCTTGTGAACTGTCTATGGTTTTGACTGGGGCTGCTTTCTTTCATAAAGTAGGTTTTTTACCCTTTCATTTTGAAAAGGTTAAATGTATTTTTTCATTCATTGTTCTTTTAAAAATCATGCATTGGTTTGAAATACATTTTAACAGTATAAATAATTTTCTTTCAGTATTACACATATTTATACAGCTATTCAATGCCTCAAGCAATTAGAGAGAAAGTAGATGAGTACATGAACTGTGAAGATATTGCTATGAATTTTCTGGTTTCTCATGTCACTAGAAAGCCTCCTGTAAAGGTAAAAACTCCCTTTTTATAAAAAAATGTCACTCAGAATTAGCAAATATTAAAATTTTAAGATTGAGTGTATTTTTTTACCGTCAAAGCTATTATTTTGCTTATTATATCATCTGCTATCATCCTTGTGAAAAATGTTTAAAATTTTTTTCCTAATTCAGGTTTCTTATGTGAAATTTATTTTTGGTTGAATTTTGAAATTATCTGTGCAAAAAAACAAGAAATTTTTGACAATGCAGTGTTTTTAACATCTTACGTAAGCATCACTCATACTCCCGGTTCCCCCTTGTCAGGAAAAATAAGCAAACAGCAAACCCCCTCCCCTCTTAGGTGGTTACGTAATATTTGAACAGCCCCTAATTGGTTTTAAACCTAATGCTGTAAATAGAACAGCAAAAATAAATTTCAAAACAGTTTTAAAGCTTTGAGATATGATCAAAAAGAAATATATTTTATAGCTGTTTAAAACTATTCTATCCATCAAATTACACATTTGAATACTTTTAGCTTAGTTTCTATTGCAGAAGTTTAAAGAAAATATTTTGTATGATTTTTTTTTAGGTTTTAAAATAATTTTTATTGATTTACTAATAAACATTTTGTTTATTGGTGAAGTTGAATTACCAAATTTATTTCTTATTCCAAAATAAAAAATATTGAACTAGAACCTTTTATTTTGCTTATTTGATTCAAAATATGATGTTATAAATAATGTCATCTTAAATCATAAATAATGTCATCTTACTTTCAGGGTTTAAGTCAGGTAAAATTATTTACTAATTATGTACCATGGTATAAATGTAAGATGTAGTTATGCTTGAAAACAAAATTACGAAGCTGTTGTTTAATGCCATAGTAATTACCTAATTGATACTTACTTTCAGGTGACTTCCCGTTGGACATTCAGATGTCCTGGATGCCCCGTTTCTCTCTCTGAAGAAGATTCCCATTTTCAAGAACGGCATAAATGCATTGACTTCTTTTCTCAAATCTATGGCTACATGCCGCTTTTAAACACTCAGTTCAGGGCTGACTCTGTATTGTTCAAAACCCGCATTCCTCACGACAAGCAGAAGTGCTTCAAGTTCATTTAGCATTTTTCACTGTGATTCTGAGTGTTCAGAAGTACTAGTTCTTAGCATTTGTAAGATGATCACTTAATTTTAACTCCTCAAATCTTAACCCAGTGACAGACGCTTTGTTAGAGGGGAGACAATGCAGTTTCGTAACTTGTGCATTGTTTTTGTTTCGTACAAGTTTTTAAACTTTTATTTTTAGTGATGCTGTGCCATTTTGTAAAAAAAAATCTTTTGAGCGTTTGTACATAGAATTCAATGTAGACTGTCTGCATGTGTTTTTGAAAGTAATTTATTTGATGTACTAATCTTTAAAAAAATTAGTATTGATATTTATATGAATTTTTACCTCAAATTATATGTGGTAATTTAAATCTCTGTGTTTATCTTTTTCAAATTAAACTGAAAATATTAATTTTTATCTTTAATCTTAAAATAGTTTGCTACATATTGATGAAACAACTCTTTTGGATTAATCATACATTCACTTTTATAGAAACTTCTGTATATAACTTCAAACATTTAATAATCAAATTCTTGAAAATGTAATAAATTAGTATTGAAGCACACAATGCTCTCCAGATTATGTATCTGCAAAAAATCTGATGCCATCTTAAATTTGATTTTATTAGTGATATTTATTTATAGTGATAAAAATAATTATAGAAGCAAAGACATGGCAGTTATTTTAGATCTCATAAAATGTATGGTAAAATTCAACATGAAATTCCATTTTGATAAGTTTTTTGCAACTGTATTATTTTAACTCATACAGAATGTATTCATGGAGTTTTAAAGCTGTTTTTTAACCTAAAATAATGAAAAATAGTATTTCTGATCAAAAGTAGGTGATAATTCTTTTTTGTTTACCGTTTACAATTTTTTTTTTTTTTTTTTTTGTTTTTATCTATGTTTTTACTTTTAGAAATTTTTATTTAGTTCAAGTTTATTGCCATTAAAGTATGCTTTTAGATTCTTAAGGATTATGTGTAAAACCAGAAATATGCTTATAAATTCTTGTGGATTATTGTATTATCAGAAATGTGTATTTAATCGGTTACTTGTTTAGTTCTTATGAGATTGGGCTCTATAATCAGGATATTCTAGTCAATCCTTAGATTTTTTTTTAAAACTTAGTAGATTTTTTAAACTAATCACACAGTATAATATTATTTTATATGTTTGGGAGAAATGCAAATTCATTAAAGACCTGAATATTTAAACAACAGAATGATACCTAAAGAGGTAATATCTTCTGCCTTTAAAACTTCTAAGGCTTATATTATAATATTATATTATGTTATATTATTAATTAATTAGCTTTAAGTATATACTTGGGTTCTGTGGATATCAAAGGATATCAACTTAAGAGATTTATCAAAACTTAACTATTTGCATTTACTACCATTGACTTTTGCATTTATTGTGTTAGATTTATAAAGGCACATTGATTTTTTTAGTGGCTAATTAAAAGCAAATAAATATTTGAACTGATTTAAAAAATGTTGATAGATATTTTGTTCCAATTTAGTTTGTTTTTCTATGTTAATATATCTGAATAAGTTTGATACCTAAATGTCATTTGCTTTTTTTTAAGTTTTCTCTTTTTTTCTCTTAAGTCTTCTCTAATTAATTTTTCTTCATATTAGGTATGCATTAAAATAGTTACATGCATTTATTCTAAAACTACTCAGCAGAACACCTATATATCTGCACAATAACATAAGGAAGATATTTACTTTGAATTTCTATTATGTCAAGAAATCTATATATTTTTTGTTCTTATTTTTCTTAAAAAGTGCTCTATAATTCAGAAAGAATTTTCAATTCAGTGTATCCAACTGAAATTATATATAATGTCTCTGTTAAAAAATCAAACTTAGTTACAGAAATGCTAGCTTTTCTATATTATTACTGTTATTAAAAATATTGTAATAATATGTTTCATTTTATTTAATACCTTTTCATACATACAAACTAACTATCTTTCAAACCTTCTCAAACCAAATTACTTAATTCAAGCCATTCATAAATATAGCTAAATTAAAAGTTACTGGTGCCAACACTTTTTATTCGAAAGTTTTCTCATGCGGTCTAACCAAGGTAAAGGAGGTTTGAAGTTTCGTACAAATTGAAAATTAAATAAAAGATCATTAGTTCATCAATCGAAATGTTTTCTCAAAATAAGTTTTTCTTTGTAGCTTTAAGCAGTATCTAACAACCAATTATTTTACAAGATTTCAAATGATCCTTTGCTTCAGTTATTGTGTGTTCCCACCTTTTCTTTTCCTTGCCTTCTTTCAGTATTGTGCCATTTCCTTTATGTGTGATTTTTTTTTTTTTGCATTTTAGAGATTTGTTGAGAGACCCTTGAATGATATTGTACTTTATCTTTTGTATTTGTCTTGTTTTGTATTCTTGTTTTTAATTTAAATGTATATTTGTAAATAAAGATTAAAAAGATAATATTTTTATTTCTTTTGATACATTTAACATTATTATTATTTAATTATTATTGGTTACCAAATGTTTTGAAGTTAATGTTCTACCTTAGTAATTTAATTTTTTAATGTTATTTACCTTCATAGTTCTAATTAGGATTTTAAAACATAAAATAAAACACATGCAATATTTATTATTTGAAGAATTTTTTTACTATGGGGTCATGATATAGGTTTTCGATCACTATTTGCTCTGAAATTTCTAAATATATGAACATATATATAACTTTGGTTCAAAGTCATGCAGAAAAATATATTACATTTGAACACACAAGGATCACACCCTCTGAAAGTGGATATTTCCCCTCAAAGGAGCATAGCAAAAACAAGTGATTTCCATCAAAACTTATCTACATAATCCCCAAATGTCATTGGTGTAAGCACGTTTAAACTGATCAAAACTTAACGTCTCTTTTTAATTTTATGTAGCCAAACCCCAAACAACAAGATTCCGCGACAGGTAAATGCTCCCCCTTTCACGATGCTGTCTCTAAACCAATTCGCGTGGTACCGATCAACTGGGGTATACTTCTGAATCACTCCTATTCAATTCATCATCTCCTATAGAAAAACTTTTGACGTCGTACGATATTGTGGCAGTTGTTAAGGAAATGTATTTCCCCCTCAATATTAGGGATGATGGTAATTCATAAACGTTGAAAAAAGGTTATTTGTGTCTAATCTGTGTGGCAATCATTCAGCTTTGTACTTCTTTTGAACGTATATCGTTTTTCTGTCTAAGTTTTTCTCGTGACCACCTCAAGTGACAAGTTTTTCTCGTTTTTTCGATAGACCACCCTCTTAGCTGTGGTTGGGTTCGCAACCAAGGTTTGTTTTAAGAGTTTTAGTAATTATTAAAACTACCACTCGAATGATGATGATGTTTAGAATCTGTTGTTAGTAAACGATTAACACGCTATGATTGAACTTTTCTGATAAAAAATGACAAAAGTCTTACTACCTAGGTAACAAAATTTAGTGGATGTAATTTGAATTTACAGTACGTTAAATTTTGATAAAATATCTTGATATTGAATAATTTTAAGCAGGATAATTCTTTAAAGTTCCTGGCTTTATTTGAGAATATATTATTGCAATTAAGTTAAAAATATGCTGTTCCATTTCTCGACCATGGTACACTATTACACCAAATAAAGGTAGGACTTTTTAGTAAAGAAATTGCCGTATTGACGTAGTTGCGAGACATTGATAATTAAATTCAAATAGAGGGTCCCTACATTTTTATTTATTGTACCCCTTTTACGAGTTTTTTGGTGGGTAAAGGATTTTAAAAAATGTTATCCATTACATTTATATTTTTTTCATAAATACTAGCATTGCGAACAGTGTATGTTTTAATTCCACTCAAAACCAATTACCCATATTACCTTATGTTACGTTATGATGAAATATACTACAATGAAAGTAATAAAACTTTTATAATATTAAAGTAAGTATTCATTGAATGTTTAAGTAAATGAACCCCTTGCATAAAGATATAAAAATTTCAAAAAATTCTTAAAACAGTGCCTTTTCAATTTCATTTTACTCTAACTAACCCTATGTGATATTTTTATTGAACCTTGCATGAACGCGCTTTAGACTTCTCACCTTTTAGGCATTAAACTATTATCACCTTATCATAACTTCTGAATTAATTACAGTTTACTTTCTACCTACCTAGTTAAAGTCATACAAATCCATGCCCATTTAGTTTTCAAATAATTGTAATACTTTTTCTATTAAAAAATATTTGCAAAAAAAGCAGCAAAAAAAATGATAGATTTATAATAAATTAAATGGAATTGTGAATAAGTATCATTGTATGAAAGAAAAATACTTTGATTCCGTTTAGTCACACCAGACTAATCTTTTAACTGTTTTATATTAAAGCAAAGGGGAGTTAGGAAAGGAACTGTAATAAATAATATCTTGATACATAAATGGGAGTTAACTTCAATTACATATCAGGAAATTAATCAACACAATGTTCTAAGTGCTTCCTTCTACACCACACGCAACTTTTTACACTTTCGGCCAGATAAAAGGATGCAGGTTGTGCAAAGGCGTAAAAAGTCAACGCAATTTCCAAAATTGCATCACTGGTCCATTGCAATCAAAGCAGAACGTCGAGCTTTCTGTGTCACACAGACACTACTTTCACATAGCATTCGAAGGTTCCATCTCGCTCGCTGACAGAATTTTCTTCAAAACTCACTGAGATTTCGAAGATTTCATTAACTTTCAAATTGAGATCTCCTGATGGAAAATCCCCTAATTCTTCACATTTCGAGACAGCCGCATTATTAGGTTTCTTCATCTGTCGCGAGTTTCGAATTCTAGAAATGACTCTTCAATTAAGAACTGCCCAGTTAGTGATTCAAAATTCGAAGCCCCCTTTTTGTGCCTCTGGCTTCCCGTAGGAGTTGTACATTTGCTTTAGACCCCCCGCTGTGTGAAGTTCAAAGCGAAAACTACCTGTATTCTTTCCCCATCGTGATTGCAAAACAAGCTACTTACATTGAGCTTTCTTTACTAGCTTTGGATTTCAGTCGATTCGATATCCAAACAGCAGTATAATTTTTTCTGAGTTGGTAGTTTTCAACGTTTTTTGCTAAAACCTTCCAAGGGGTCTTAATTTATAGGTAAAATCCCCATCACTCTCTCTGAATATTATGTATAAGTTATATACACAAACATTCACATCTATCTATAATAATAAAAGAGCTTTACCACTCACTCACTCACTCACTCAGCAACGCACAGCAAAATCTACCGGGGCTAAGGACTCGAAACTTGGTAGGGTCAAAGACCTTACGGTGTATACGCGCACTAAGAAGGGATTTTTCGAAATATCTTTTTTCTGACCCACAGAGGGGTTTGGAGCGTTTTTGACGTTTTTGAGCCCAGCAGCGTCCCAAATGACCCCAGATCTTTGTTATTTCGCAGGAAGGTACTTAGCAACAATTTCTAGAAAGGCATTTTTCAGATTTTGGATATTCGAATTTTAAGAGGTCTGAATATTCCAAAAACCCGTTTTTGCTGAGCATAAACCAAGTTTTATATTTTCGAAGAAAACAATACCGAGAAATCGATATTACGAGTTGAACTGTTGGTAATACTTTCTTGAGAGAATTTCAAAGAAAGTAATTTCTGGATTTTTCGATATTCCATTCTGGAGGGGGTGCACAGGGGTTTGAATATTCACTCCCGTTTTTAGTTTTTTGATCCTAGCACCCACATTATTAATGTGATTGTTATGAAATTTTAGCATGTTGTTCTTGACACAACCAGGAAGGTTTGCGAAAAAGAATTTTCTGAATCAAAACATTCCAAGGAGCCTTTTTTGTCCCTTTTCTAAATTCTTATGCTTAGCCTTCAATGTTAAATTTATTGCGGTTATTGCTCTTTCCAGGACACGCAAAACCTCTATTGTTGGAAATATTTATTTTGAAATGTTTTATAACAGGTGAATTTTTAAAAAATATGATAAAGAAACAATTTTTAATGATTAAATCATTTTTTTTTATGATAACCAAAAACCGTTCCACTGAAAAATTTCATTCTTTTTTCTATTTAATCAAATTTAAGTATTTCCGGCAAAGTTCAAATTAAGCAGAGGCATTTTCAATAGTTGGTGTTGATTCAAATGATGTTTACTTTTATTTCATGTTTGAAATTTCTTTCAGTGAATGAATAGGTGATAAATCAGGAAAGGGGGGTTCAGGGGGTCTCCCCCTGATTAAAAAAAAATTATCATTATTAAAAAATGATTATAAACACTAATTTATTCTAAACCGGTTTTTTAAAGGTTTTGTTTAACATCTTAAAAAAGTATGTATATTGTTTTGTATTTTATATTTAATGGTATTGTATTGTATATAGCGGGATGAGGGGGAAATAAGTTTTATCTATAGAAATTGCTGTTCATTAATATACCTTTATTGTGAAGCGGAGAAATTTGCCTCAGTTATACATTACAGAGAAAAAAAGTAATGGGGTTAAGAAGGTCCCCTGACTTTTTTCTATTTTGAAAAATTACTCTTTAAAAACGGGGATGGGGATTTCACACATTAAATCTAAACAGGTGGTATTTTAAAGGTTTTTTTTACATCTTAACGAAGTGGTATGGCATCAAAAAAGAATCCTAGCGGGAAGACTGTTGACTCTATTGCATCTAAACGATAATTCTTATTTATTTTAACACACAGTTTGATAAGCCTTTTATCCCCCGGCAACGGCGGGCATATCAGCTAGTTAAATAACTAAAATAAGAATAGCATTAAACAAATGTTTTTAAGTAGTATTAAAATTAAGAATACAGCAATTTCTTTGCCATGATACAGAATACATCCAATCCAACAACTACATAATCTTAAAGAGAGAATATTTTTCACTTCGACTTACAAATGAAAGAATGCCCTGATCACAGAGGCTATGAGATAATGATGGTAACATTTACTCACTACTACCAGCACCACCACCTATTGTCATTGATATTGATATTATATATCACTATTTTTTTTAAAGACACAAAGAAATAAATATTTACCAGTACAACTCTGTGCAAAAGCAATAATTATGGTTATTACAAAAAAATTATTCCAAAACGTACCTAAAAAGGATGGAGTTGTTTTTCATTCGTTATCTTTTTTTTATTGATATTCTCAATTGGAATTGTAAATACTGAATTGTAATGATGAGGACTCTAAAGGATCAAACCCAGATTTTCTCTCCAAGGTATTCAGTTCTAGCCGATTCCATTTGAAAAGTTGAATAATAAAAATGAAACTATATCAAGTTTATTGAACTTTAAAGGAGAAAAGTACTGGATTAAGACTAAGGAATGAATCTTTTTGCTAGCATTAACTCGTAATTCCCTATTGAAAACACCTCAGAGCCCACAGTTTGATGAGAGCATCCGGACAACTCCATACTTAGCTCTTCAGCGTCACAACAATCTCTTCAGACCCAATCAGTTTCACTCTTCACCGAAGCATTCTGGAGAAAACCCGTCACACGGCGAAAACTTTTACAAAAGAGGTTGTCAACAAGGGTTCGAAAATCGCATCGTTAGTTTGAGCTAAACGAATGTTGACGCGTGAAGGAAACCACCCATCAAGGTCGATTCTCACGTAATGTTAGAGAAAGGATGTTCCGAGAGAACCTTGGGTATTTCATCTCTTCACTGAGAGAACTTACAGTGATACACGCAGGACTCAGCTGGAGTTCTAAACTAAACAACGTAAAGTCCGAAGTTGGTCATCTTTCATCCTGAACAAGATCTGTCTTTCGAAAAAGGTAGAGGACGAATGTCAATGATTGTCATCCCACACAGAGAAAGTAAAGAAAGCAAAAACATTATTTGAGTAGTGCCGCAGTATGAAGTAATTTTGTAAGTTTTGAAAAAGGAGGTCAAGCATAAAAAGTGAAACTAGCGGTTATGGATTCCCCCAGTTCTCATCTCATTACTACTTCTATCTATTATAGGGGGTTACCAAGTGCATAAGGTAAGGGAGACCATAGGAGCCATAATCTAACACAGTGGTTCTTAACGGGTCGCCCTCTGACCATAAATGGTCCGTAAGATCGTTGAATGTGGTCCGTAAAGAGGTGATAGGACTTCAATTAAAAAAAAATTAGGAACCACTAAAAGAATTTTTTTCAAGGTAGCCATGCATGGGTATAAGGAAATATAATTACTAATTCTAAAGGTCAAAATGATATAGACACCATATGCTGATGAGCAGAGAGAGGTACTCCAAGAGCAAAAGGATTTAAAGATAAAATTAAAGATAATATTTTAGATTTAAAGATATTTAAGAGCAAAAAGAGAAGCTTAGGAGTAAAATGATGTTTAAGAGCAAATAAGAGATTATGAAGATTTGAAAAACCTTTCGGGATATAGATATATCCCGAATCTTCGGGATATATATTATAGTCAAGCAATCTATCCTACTTTGAATTGAACTGTAAAAGTTTTAGTAATGAAAAAGTTAGAATACAGTTATTGAAATAATTGCATGAAACCATCACATGAATTTTTTTGCTCAATACAAATTATCTTCACACATCATCTTTAAAATGGTAAATGAACTAAATCGTTTGAATTAAGTCACAGAGGACGGTTTTAAGGTAAGATTAGTCCGTGAATGAAGATATTTCAGGTCGAGTGATTCGTTAATTTTATTGAGTTGGGCACCGCTGATCTAACCAGTTCTTCAACTGCTACTTACTATGGATTTTTGAGTACGTGTCTACCTCATTAAGTCATTCATTACTATGATTTTTTTTTATCATGCTGAACATTTTCCATTGCCTTTACGACCAATTTCCACTGAAATTCCCTAAGGATCCTCTGGAAGGTGTTGAAACGACAAAAAGGATTGCACCTCTCAATCGCGCGACAATCGTGAATCCATCCCCGGGCGTGTCGGGGTGTCGCAAGCCCCGCCGTTTGCGGAGGCCACGCACGTCCGCTCCAGGTGTTGGAGAAAGAGTTGGAGGGGGGAATAAGAGACCACTGTAGAAGTAATATGTATAGAGAGAGGAGAGAGCGCTGCACTTTGGAGTGGCAAAACAGGAAGAGTAACATGGAAATTCTCTCTCTCTCCCTCTCTCTCACGAGACGAATAGAATGGACTCTAACCGTCTGACGTCACACGGAACCAACACGTGACCTACTGAGCTTGCGATTGGTTACCACAGATACTACACTAGTAGATCTACTAGTGTAGTATCTGTGGTAACCAATCGCAAGCTCAGTTGTAGGTCACGTGTTGGTTCCGTGAAGTCTCGAACCAGATAGGCGGTTAGAGTCCATTGAATCAAGGTCAAAAATGCTAAAGAGCAAACAGATTCTGAAGAGTAGGAAAGGCTCAAGAGCAAAGAGATGTTGAAGACAAGAAAGAAGCTCAAGAGCAAAGGGATGCTCAAGCACAAGTAGATGCTAAAGAGTGAGGGATGCTGAAGAGAAGAAGCTCAAAAGAGAAGGGATGTTGAAGATAAGACCCTCTAGAGGTTCTTAAAAGGGTACCTTAGATACGTATATCAGGACAGGAGTGCCACAAGTTACTCAAGGGGAGAATTAATTGATTTCATTTATGTGTAAAAATTATCCAGTTTAGAGTGCAAAGGTTACTTCTATAACCAAAGGCGAAATTTTATCCAGAAGTATGAATATAAATCGATACTACTATGGCATAATTAAAATAGTGTCAAGATGATGGCCACGCTTGCCAAAGTGGGAAACGCTGAAAGCTCTCTCTTTACGTAATAACTCTATGGAGACCTTGCGAAACGCTCATTCAGTAATTTCGGGATGCGCTATAGGTAGAGAGGGGAATCGCTTTTATAAAGCGGGTTTTCGAGCTGAATAAAAAATGGAAGGGGCAATCGAGTTCAATCGGAAAGAAGGTAGTCCACTGAAAATAGCGAAAAAAAGGGCCGAACCTCAAACAAATTGCAATAAAAGGTTTCTCAACGGTTTTCACTTAGGAATTACCCCAATAATAACATACTAAAAATCGGACAAAATCGGACCATGGGAAATTTAATTTTTTTTAAATTTTTAAAAAATGGCCGAAAAAAAATTTCGAAAAAAACCAATACACAAATACAGACATGTGATACATGTTTATAGGTTATTTTTGAGTGCTGAAACCGAATACAGCCTTTAGTTTTGAAAAAAAATTGAAATTTCAATTTTTTAAATTAATTTGAATAATTAGCTATATGAAAACATTAAAACACCCCTAAAAACCTAACTAAAAGGTCAAAAGAGATAAATCCAACGGTTTTCATTTAGATATGACCTAAGTATTAACATACTAAAATTTGAAAATTTTACGAGTGAAAAAAGTTAATTTTTTTTTAAAATTTCAATTTTTTTTTTCGAAAAATGCATTTTTTTTTCAAAATGGTGCCATAAACTTTTGAGGCTTTTGAAAAGGTCATTTTTCAGTGGATATTGTCCACAGATAGTTATATAATGGAAAACCGGTGGAATTTACTTTTAACTAATTAGTTAAGTAATTAATTTCATAAATTGAAATTGGTGAAATGTAGGTCTAACTTCCAAACAAGTAAAAACAGGTGATACTTTGGCATACTTCTATCAAAAATTTTTGAAATAACAATTACATACTATTAAAAGCAAAAACCTTTAAAAAAAATTCAATTTTTTAAAAAATTCAAAAATTTTAAAAATTTAAAATTTTAATAAATTTTAATATTACTATATACACTTGTAACACATGTTTATAGGTCAATTTTTAAATGTGATGCCGAAAAATGTAATGTTTTTACAATAAAAATTGAAACAGAGTTTAAAATTTAAAACTTTTGAAAAAATTTTTAATTATGTAAAACTAGTCCCTACACCTGTAACAAATTGCAATAAAAGCTTTTTCAACGGTTTTCACTTAAAAGTAGCCTAAATAACAACATACTAAAAATCGGACAAAATCGGACTATGGGAAATTTAATTTTTTAACTTTTTATTAAAACAAAACAGCCATTATAAAGCAAAAAATTTAATTTTTTTCGTAAAGGTATGTAATGCATGTTTATAGGTTAATTTTCTATCAGGATGCTGAAAAATTAAATATTTTTGCCATAAAAATTGAAAGATAGTTGAAAATTTTAAAATTTTTAATTTTTTTTTATTATGTTAAAAACTAGCCCCTACACGTGGAATAAATTGCAATAAAAGCTTTTTCAATGGTTTTCACTTAGAAATAGCCTAAATAACAACATACTAAAAATCGGACAAAATCGGACTGTTAGAAATGTAATTTTTAATTTTTTATAAAAACAGGCATTATGAAATAAAAAATTTTTTTTTTTCGAAAAGACATGTAATACACGTTTATAGGTTACTTTTCGATTATGATTCAGAAAAACATCATATTTCTGCAATAAAATTTAAAAAAGAGTTAAATATTTTAAATTTGTAACAAAGATTTTAAAATTTTAAAACTAAATTTCTTAGTTTTTAAAATAATCCGATTTTTTCCGATTTTAAATATGTAGTTATTTAGACCATTCCTAGGTGAAAACCGTTAAAAAAGCTTTTATTGCAATTTATTCCACGTGTAGGGACTAGTTTTTAACATAATAAAAAAATTAAAAATTTTAAAATTTTCAACTATCTTTCAATTTTTTTGGCAAAAATATTTAATTTTTCAGCATTCTGATAGAAAATTAACCTATAAACATGCATTACATACCTTTACGAAAAAAATTAAATTTTTTGCTTTATAATGGCTGTTTTGTTTTAATAAAAAGTTAAAAAATTAAATTTCCCATAGTCCGATTTTGTCCGATTTTTAGTATGTTGTTATTTAGGCTACTTTTAAGTGAAAACCGTTGAAAAAGCTTTTATTGCAATTTGTTACAGGTGTAGGGACTAGTTTTACATAATTAAAAATTTTTTCAAAAGTTTTAAATTTTAAACTCTGTTTCAATTTTTATTGTAAAAACATTACATTTTTCGGCATCACATTTAAAAATTGACCTATAAACATGTGTTACAAGTGTATATAGTAATATTAAAATTTATTAAAATTTTAAATTTTTAAAATTTTTGAATTTTTTAAAAAATTGAATTTTTTTTAAAGGTTTTTGCTTTTAATAGTATGTAATTGTTATTTCAAAAATTTTTGATAGAAGTATGCCAAAGTATCACCTGTTTTTACTTGTTTGGAAGTTAGACCTACATTTCACCAATTTCAATTTATGAAATTAATTACTTAACTAATTAGTTAAAAGTAAATTCCACCGGTTTTCCATTATATAACTATCTGTGGACAATATCCACTGAAAAATGACCTTTTCAAAAGCCTCAAAAGTTTATGGCACCATTTTGAAAAAAAAATGCATTTTTCGAAAAAAAAAATTGAAATTTTAAAAAAAAATTAACTTTTTTCACTCGTAAAATTTTCAAATTTTAGTATGTTAATACTTAGGTCATATCTAAATGAAAACCGTTGGATTTATCTCTTTTGACCTTTTAGTTAGGTTTTTAGGGGTGTTTTAATGTTTTCATATAGCTAATTATTCAAATTAATTTAAAAAATTGAAATTTCAATTTTTTTTCAAAACTAAAGGCTGTATTCGGTTTCAGCACTCAAAAATAACCTATAAACATGTATCACATGTCTGTATTTGTGTATTGTTTTTTTTCGAAATTTTTTTTCGGCCATTTTTTAAAAATTTAAAAAAAATTAAATTTCCCATGGTCCGATTTTGTCCGATTTTTAGTATGTTATTATTGGGGTAATTCCTAAGTGAAAACCGTTGAGAAACCTTTTATTGCAATTTGTTTGAGGTTCAACTCTATTTTCAGTGGACTAAGGGAGTTCTTGAAACGGATTCTTTAGATCAGGTTGTTGGATTGGTCCTCTGAGGTTAAAGAGGTTGATTTCAAGTTGATGATTGCGAGAACTGAAATTTTTCTTCATTTATTTGTTGAATTGTCTTCTTGTGGTGTGATGTAAAGATGAAGATGGCGGTTCTCAAAGTGTGAAATACTGTAATTTAAATTCGTTTTAAGGGTTGAAATTTTATGTTTAAAATAAATATTCACTCTATCAAATCCTTTCACCAATATTAATTTGAAAAGGGGGTGGGATTTAAGCTTTTTTTTTTGCTTTATTTATGAAAATAAAGTACGATCAGAGAAGAATTTAACAATTGAAAATATTTTTCCTTGAACACTTAAGAAAACAATATGGTTGAGGGTAGTTAAATGTTGGTACTGCAATGTTGAGAAATCATCTCAGTTAGTCACTTGATTAAAAAATTACAATAGGACTTCTGAAAGACATATGGTTACTCCATTTACGAACAAAAGAATATAATTTCTTTTATTTTTAATCAAGTGACTGAGGAATTAGTTTCATGCATCTTTAGTTAGTAGTCCAAGTAGTGAGTAGACCTCTGTGTTTGAAGTTAAGCTGTTATAAATCTATTCAACTTCAATATTTAGGAGTGAACAATATAGATTGTTTTCAACTTATCATTTTCTTTTCTATTTTTTCTTATCTATTATGGGTCACTAAGATTTCAAATAGATTTTTTAAATCTTTCAATGGGTGATCACCGTCACCCGTTATTTTCTGCAGGGCCCTTGGTTCTATTTCAATTAGCTTTGCTTTCGAAAAATTATTAATAATAATTAAGAATTTAATAGAGCTGGGGAAAGCGTCTTTCAATTTCTTCCTTTCTTCCCTCTTTATAATTATTATTTCACACCCTCCTTATTTTGTATCCCCACTATTCCCTCTTCTTTTTTCTAATCTTTATTATCTCTTTGTCTTTCCCTCCGTATCCTTTCTTAATCGTAATATTTTTTTTTATCATTTTACCCTCTCTCTCTATTATCAAACATCATCCTTCTCACTCCTTCTACAGAAGGAGAAATAAATTACTGAAGTAAACGAAAACATCCAATGTCCAGTCAACAATCAAAATGTAGACTTCAACTGGATCGAATAAGAGCCTACAGGTAAGTCTATTTTCAGTTAAATCCCCGGTTTCCTTTAATTTCCTTTGAATTTTCAATCATTCAATCTTTGATATCCATAAAATACTCTTACCTACACCACACACACATTCGATCATACAACAATTCCTTGTTTTTCCATTCTTCTACTCAAAGACAGATGGGTGGATTTACAAGGGGTGATAGGGGAGCAATGCCTCTCCCCTACTTTTTAATGATATTCCATATTTTTACTGGTAAAGGATGTTTTTAACATAATCAAGGGCATCAAAGTCTCTAGCTTGCCTCCCCACAGGGTCCTTCTCCTAAATCATCTCCTGCAGAGACAGAAACACTGGGATTCGAACATCAGACCCCCGGCTTCGATTGGGCAAGTTCATTAGTTGCCATGGTTCATAGCTACAATACCTATATTGTCCCTAAGAATATGTCCCTACTCCCTATAGGCCACACCCCAAGTTCATCCCAATCACACGGTTTTCCCGGGCTTTTCCATAGATCCCCTCATCCCTTCACCGACCCCACCACAACAACAAAAGCAGCAATCTTCACCAGCTCAGACATACCAAGAGACATAAAAACACCCCAAAAAACAACTTTTCCACCCCAAAAAAAAAACTCCCTCCCGTCTCCTCATCCATCCCAGCAATGACCGGCGGCTCCCGCTCTGTCTTCACGAACCGGTCAGATTCGTGAAAAAAAAAAGGACTCACCTGAGATGGGGGGAAGGGAGGGAGCGTTTCCACTTCATTGCCACCACTTTCCCTTTTCTTCGCGAAGGTCAGGTGCACGGCGAAGTGAAGACACTCGGTTCGCGAGAGAGCGAGAAGCAACAAGTGGCGATGGAATGATGCTGCTTGATGCCATGCGATCGAGCGAGTGAGCCGGCTGTTGTTTTGTTTTTGCACCAAGGGTCTTTTGTCGATAGCTTTGTGTTGGACAGTCCTGGCGAAGATGAGTCATGACGGATCTTCCTGCAAGTCCTATATAAAGCATCCTACAGAAAAGGTGAGTCTTGAGAAATCCGTTGGATTATTTATCAATTTTTTTATGAGGAAAATTTTGGGTACTATAACTTTGATAATCAGTACTTGGGATAATTGGAAAATATTGGAAAGTTGCTGATTATACCTTGTTTGATAAAATATTTGATGGGTGGAAACAATTCGATCAAAGTATCAATATTATCCAGTATTGAAAACAAATTAATCTTGCCGTTTTTGAGTCAAAGAACTGATTTGTGTGGATTTGGATCAATATTTATTCTTATTATAAACATGTTGCTGTATTTTACGTTGTTTGGATCAATGCAGTATTTGATTGTTAGAATCATCAAAGTACCCTTTATTAACTTTTATCAGGCTGTTTTTACTTGATTTAAGGCTACTAACATTATATTGATTGTAACTGTAGAAGTTTGATTCAAGAGAGTAAAACTTGACTGTCGACATCTTTTCAGTATAAAAGCTCATTATGGAGCTTTTAAAACTTGAAGCATTACTTAATTAATGATAACTACCACTTATCACAAATCAAAATATAAGTGTTTTTAAAGAAATATTTAATTTCATTTTTTATATCTAGATGAGTATTAACTATAGCGTTATTAAAGTTAACGGAAAATGTGAATTTAGATGCTTAAAAAATTTTAAGATCGAGACTTAATAAATTGACCACCACCAACAAACTGTAACTAGATGTCTACTGTTTTTTAGAGATATATCACATCAGTTATAAAAAAAATAGTTGAATAAGACATAATTTTTGAGGGGGTTGAACCTAGAGGAGAGTGGAGGGGGGTTCCCAAGGAAAAAATAACTGTTTTATTATCAATGATTCCAAACATATTTGGGGGCTTGTTTCTAATAGTTTGATTGAAGCTTTGCCTTAAGTAATGGATTTTTGATCATTTAAAAGGAGATAGTTTTGTTATATTCCAACTCGAGGCTGTGTCTTATGTTCGGCAAATTTATAATTTCATATCGCAGTCCATAGCCAAACTTTGGGGGGGGGGGCATGTTGCATTGAAAACTTCTTTCACTATTAAAAAAAAAATGAGATACCCTGAAATAGTAGGGAGCATTGCTCTCCCATGTCCCTCCCCCGTAAATCCTTCCATGTCTTCACCGTTGAACATTTTTCTTTATACCTTTCAAAAAGAACTATTACTTTCCCATACACGTTTTTTACAAATCTTGTGTGACAATTGCTAAAGATGCCATTAAACGTGAGAAGTGAAAATTCTCTCCTCTGACCTTTCCCTTGACCTTTTTTTTTCGAAAAACCGTAATCCTTTGTATACTCTGCTTCTGCACCGCGGGAGAGTTGCTCCCTTGTGTGTATCTTTCACATCACCTTGAAGGATCTGATTGATTGAAGAGCGTTATCCCGACAATCGCAACTCTTCCCATAGGAACCATTATGTGATCAGAAATATAAGTTTTGTTTTGACTTCAGGTAAAAAGCATCCAGGGAATGGTTTTGCAGACAAATAACGTTCCTGGAACGCCACACAAGTTGAGGAATTTTAACTTTTGAATGTTTAGTCTTATGAGAAGTAAAAAGGGAGAGCAAATGTTTAGTCAGAGGTTTTCATGCATATCATTTTAATGAATCACTAGTTGGATCTCAAACGTTATTTATACAAGGAATTCAAGGAAATTTCTTTTTTCTTACCACACTCAATAAGTATTTTTCTTGATAGTAGAAAGTAAAAGTAGGGCTTTACGTTTTATGGTTGTTGTGACGGCGCTATCGTCACAGTTTCAATTATAACATTTTAAAATAACATGTAAATTAGTAAGAACGAGATAGCCATGATAATCCAGTTAAGTATTTGCGTGTGTTAAGATAAAACCTTGAAGATAAACCCTCCCAAAGCATACATCTCGTGATTTTTTTAGTTAGTAAATATTCCAATCAAAGGAAGTCAGGAGAACTTCCAAAAACTTTACCCCTTTATATATAAAGAAAGGAGAGATTTTATGGACACACAACCCACACACCCAAGAGGGCAGACGAGAAAAAGAGAAACAGTACATAGCAGACCCCCGGAACGAGAGCATGGCGGTTCTTTACCAATTGCCATCACGGGTAAGAGTTCGTTCCCAATAAATTATAAATATAATGTATCTCCAACCCGTACTAAATACCATACTATAATATTCGGCTTTTATATTTTAATTGAATTAGTAAATATAGTGAATAATTTAATAACAATAAATATTGTTGATTTTTACAATCTGTTTTTTTTACTTTATCACTGCCATACAGTACACCATCGTGATACTGTGTATAGTTTTTCACCCTCTGGGTGAATTTTTCACCCTCATCTTAACCAAACCTGGGACGCGCTTTTCCATAATCGTACAATTACTATCTTATTTCTAGCAACTTTCTATTCTATTACTTTTTAAATTTCCAGAGGGCTACTATGAAAAAAACCTACCTTTCTATTATAACTGAAGAGTGATTTTTCTTCCCGATAGAAATAAACAATATCAAAATCAAACTAATAAAAACTTCGAGCGTTTTTTTAATCTATTACTTATAATACTGATTATGTTATCTATTTGTTCTCTTTACATAGTTAACATTTTTTTATTAAAAAAACCAACATTAGTTTTAGATGTCATCCAACAAAAAAATTTATGTAGTAATTTTAATAATAAATACAAATAAAATGTTCGTGAAGTTTTTAAATTTTATTTTAATTACCGTAATATTAATGCAAAACTTGCAAAAGCATAAATATAATTAAAAATACCGACTTATCCAATTTCCAACAATACGCTTCTAGTCGCCAGGAGAAAAACCAAAACTCTGAAAAGAAGTACAAAGCCAAATTATATCCAAGCAGATTTTGCACAAAACCTTTTTTCAGCCTTTATGAATTACCATCACCCCTGAAATTGAGTGGAAAAATCCGTTTCCATAACAATCGCAACAATATATAGACGTCAAAAGTTTATCTCCTGGCGGTATGACACTGCAATCAAATAAACTAAGAATAATTCCTTATAAATCAAATGGATAATTTTTTTTCCAGACCACCCCACACTTATAAACTCTTTATTCTTCGTTTTCAGTGTCATTTATGTTTTAAAAGACGTACATGATTTTAATAATAAAGTAACTAAAAATGTTCATACCCACGTGTTCATCGTCTTAATGAATCGGGAAAAATTGGTGTTTTGCCCTTGAGTTGATGTTTTAATACCTTGAACGTGGCCTTGCTCTTAACCTTATGCAAAGCACTGCTTTAGGAATTTCTAATGAATATCGATTTGATTATCCTACCATCTTTAATTATTACTTTCCCTCAGAGTATACTTGTGGATTTAAATTAAATGGACTGTTTTTATACTGATAAAGCTTTTTAATAGTTAAAGATCAGTAAAATCCCTTAAGAAGGTATTTTTGACTTATCTCACTGCAGGGGTTTTTATACATAAAAATAAATTGTAACTCAATATAATAAATGAACTATTTATTAAAAATCAAAATTGTATCGTCTGATAATCTCCAAAATTGAAGATACATTTAGGAATTGTATGGGTTCAATGTACAGTGAACATATTTTAATTACAATAATCAGTAACTTTAATTTAAATATGCATTAATTTGAATATTTAAGATTTTAGAATAGGGTATGCAAGGGGCATTAGTGGTGGCAGTTAGTGGACATTAGTGGTGGCCAAGTGGTACATTACATTACACGCAAGGACTTAGTTTAAGCGGTCGGCGGTTTTCTTGTAGGTAGAATATAGATCATAATCATACTCCAGATGAAATTTCAGAGTTCATATTTTCATATGAACTCTATTTATATTTCGTGACTTATTTTATAGAAAACTAACATTTTAGGGCAAGAATTTAAAAAATTTTTGGAGAAAAAATGCAAGATTTAGAGGCAAGTATTTTTCATTACATTTTTTAAGAAATTATTAAGATTTCAAATAATGTATTAAAATGTGTTTTTCATAGGATTCGTGATTTTTACATATTTTTTATATTTTTAACAAGATTCGAGATTTTTTTTATTATTATTTACGATTAAGTTACTCGCCCCTTATTCATTCATAGCAAAATATTTGATAAATACTTTCTTATATTTAATTTAGAGCCATTTTCTTGAGTGTTAAACTTTTGCTTTACGACGTGGGGCAAAATGTCGCAAAAATTTATCCCAGAAATATTACGATTTCTCTTGGGATATTATTCCGATAGCAATTTCTATCGGTGAAAATTTAGCCAACTATTTAAGCTATAACCGACGCATAAAATTAAATTAAAAGTTATTGTGTTTTGGAAATTAAAAAAAAAACTCTATAGTGTCACCTTTTACCCCCACCTAACCCTATCTGAATATGGAGAATATTTGGCTGAGGCGATTCTATTTTAATATTTCAAATAAGCTCTTTTATTTTATTTACCATTAAAAATACAATATTATGTCCTTTAAATGGGATTTCCGTCATTACATCTCTTCTTCATTCAAAGATTACTTTGAATAGAATGCAGTTTTTTAAAAACAATTCCACATACTGAAAAAGACGCGAAATTCGAACGTAATGACCGATCTCTTCCATTGTGTTGGGGAGACACTCAGCTTTATTGACCGCGGTAATCACTTCTCTCATTGTCACTTTTGGACGCATCCGGAGAATATTCATAACGACGATGTAAAATGGAAAATATCTCGGTTCTTTTCTTTGTAATCCGGAAGTTTTTAAATATTGCAGACGCCCATATTTCATTTCTGGTCCAATGGCCATCACCCTTGAAGGACAGTTCAAAAAACTTGAAACTTGCTTTAATCAAGCAGGGCGGTGGATTTGTTTGAAAAGTAGACACTTTTATCATGATTATGTTAAGTTTGTTCTTTCTATCCTCTATCCCCTTGCTTTTGTCGCATTTCGTTACACACACTCAATCAAGACCTCCTCCTTCTCTAAATGTTTAGCATAATTTTCGTTGGAAGGCACAAGGAATTTATTGAAAGTGATGTTTTACTAACCGTATTTTTTTATGAAATGTACTATAAGATTTCTTTATGAAATGTACAGTTTACATGATGTAAAATACAACTTTGTGAGCTTACATGATACCTACTAAGGGGCCGTTCAAATATTACGTAAGCCCCCAAGGGGGGAAGGGGGTTTGCTCTTTGATTATTTTTCCTGACTAATGGGGGAGGGGGTATGAGTGATACTTTCGCACAAGATGTTACAAACATTACATTTTCAAAAATCTCTTGTTTCTTTCATAAATAATTTCAAAATTCAACCAAAAATAAATTTTCTTTTAAAATTTTAAAATTCATAATTTTTTTCAGCGCATTTTTTATGATATTGACAACAATTTTGTCATTGAAGTTTTTGTTCTATCTCCTTTGTTTTTTATTTAATTTTTTTAACTTTCTTAATTCGCCGCTTTGGGTGCTGTAAGTGTAAGCCACCTTTATGGAGTCTCCATGGTCTCTTACCTGGGGGTGCTCCTTACCTCCATGACCTCAGGAGACGTTGGTTCCAAATAAAAGCCGTGAAACGGACTTTGGAAACACCCTATAAATGGAGAGGAAAACGATGAGAGATAGGGATAGGGAGAATGAGGGAAGGGAGTACAGATAAACAGATAATTGGAAAGACGGAGAAAGATAATGGGGAAAATGAGAGAGGGGAGAAAATATGTGAAATCCCTAAAAGAACAACTTATTCCCTCCTAACGAATTTTCCCCCGAATAATTCATTAATCAATGATTGATTCCATGTAAATGCTCTTGACCTCTAGATGGAAGTTCTCATCTTGTATAAAAGCTTTTAGCCATCAATGAACTTTTGTCTTTTCTAACAATGCTCTATAAAACGTTTTAATTGCATTCCAAGACTTTTTACGGGGTCTAACTGACGGAAAGGAAATGTTACACGTTATTATTATGAACTTCTTAATGGTCAAAACATGAACTACGTGTTTGATCGAATGCCCAAGATAACGTGTGTTTAATGGCTTTCCGGTAATATAAAGTGAGTAGGTTTTCACTACCCGATAGGTCAGCTTGCTTATTGTTTAGAAAACCTTCAGCCGATTGAAAGTGTAAACAGGAACAGAAGCTCCTCACATCGTTTGCTAAAAAGTCCCTATAGATAGATCAAGGTTAAGGAGAAAACTTTAAATAGAAAATCTTTGATATAGGCTTTACTATACACAGGGTTATCTGATTAAATTTTGGCAGTTAGGGTTGCAGAGAAAGACATTTTAAAATAATTCAAGTGGCAACCCTTAGTTAAATCGTCAGTTTGAAAAAGGGAATAAGTCCATAAAACCAAGTTTTGAGAAAGTCGGAAAAAAACCTGTAAGTAATGGAATTTTTATTGTATAGCCATAAAATTTGTACTGGAAATTCAGTACCAAATTTAGAGTACAGAATAATTATCGAAAAAATTATAAGTAAGTTCAAAAATATTTTACAGTTGAAAAAAGTTGATGGTTCCCTTTTTCAACATTATGAAATTTCAGATGAAAAATTTTTTAAAACCACTTCACAGCACAAAAGCGAAAAATAGAAAGACTAGACAAATAAAATTTAAAATTATTACGTAACTGAGTCATTAAGGCACTATCAATGGAGTAAAATATTCATTGGATACAAAAAAAGAAAAAACAGTTTTACTAAATTAGATTTTTTTTTTGCGCACAAAAAGTGAATTTGCCATTTTTGGGACTTATTCCCTTTTTTAAACTGGCGATTCTTTTTTTAGTCGTGATATGTAATCTCTGTAGTGAAAAAATACAAATGGCGGTGGAACTGTACTTGTAGGACACATGTACCGTCCCATGGCTATTTGTGTTAATTCATAAGTACTATTATCACTAATTAGAAGAAGTTTCTATTGTTTTCTTCAGTTTTTGGAAATCGATACCTTTTCTCTTTGCATATAATCATGGAATTTTAAAATTTTACGTTCGTATAAATTTACAATATCTTAATACCGTCTACAAAATTGTATTAAAACCAAAACGGGTGGTTTGGTCATGTTTTCTTCACACTGAATTAAGTGAATATTTCTGCAGTTAAACCAAATATCAATCACACAAAGATGGTCCAGTATTTTTAATTTTCTTTCCAAAACTTCTATAAATTCTCTTTTTTCGTCTCCTTTAGTATAATAATCAACTAAATAGCTTTTCCCATTCCACCATTAAATATGGATTGAATATAAGCTTCATAAATCTTATTATTATAGTACTTCATTCATTATATCATTCCACAAAGCGCATTACCGACCAGAATTCCCCAGAACACACAAACAGATTCCTCTAATAAAAACACCTTTTTCTACGGAAACAATTTCCTCACAGCCATCGTCGCAATAATGACCCCCACGATTTCTCTTCAAATTCACTTTCAAATTTCTCCCCATAAATTACGGATCTGTAAACACTTTCACTAGTGGCCGGTGATTCAATGCCCATTATAGCAGCGACGACCTTTACGCAACAGGCATCGAAAACGACCACTTTCGCTGACCGTCAAGGTCTCCAAACAAAAATTTATTCCTTTTCCCGCGCCAAGGTAACCCTCCCTCCTTTTTCCTCCTAAAAACCGTCCTCCGCTTCTTCTTGTGTTGACGTTTTTCGGCGGTCACCTCTCACGGTCCCTGCGCCACCCTCATTTGTTTTCTTGTTCCATGATGATTCTTTGCGAAGGCGGGTTCGTGAAAGTGAGAATACTATCTCTTGTCATGAGACAATAAAGGGACAGTTAATTGAAAGGATGAGACATGAAGTTGTGGTGGTAAGGAATTCTTTTTTGAGTGGTGTTTCGGTGTTGAATAATGCAAAGACTAGTGGAAAGTCACTCTACCGTCGGATCTTCAAAAGTTTCCCTTATCAGGCAAAAAAAAGTTGTATTACTGTACAATAAATAATAAACATCCGTATATATTTATTGATGGTTCTTGTTACTGAGCAATGAGTATAGACAATAAAATAATTACATCTGGTCTAATGTTGATGAATCAGTATTAGATACTAGAAGTTTTTTTATAGATTCTAAAAATTTACAGTTTTATTTTTACAAAATATGAATAGAACTGGCAACCCCACACTCACCAGTAAAGTAGTCTGTAACTGTTTCTGCTGTATAAACGCCATATGAGTATTTGTTGTTCTAGAGATATAATTTGAGTGATACTTATATAGAGCAAAACCTGAAAAGTTTAACTTCAAAAGTAGAAAATTATAAATTTTTTTATCTGAACAGCTTTAGCACAGTCACGTTTTATTTTTTTTAAATTCATATATAGCTCTGTGTTTCTCTTATAATATAAAGTTTAATATCGCCCTTTAAAATCGATAACATTCCTTTTTATCTATTCAATTTCTGTCTCTGATAAATGAATTCTCGAACAAAAATTTAATCTTGCAAAAAAACTTTAATTACATTTAGTAAAATGTTAGTGAAGGAAAAATCTCATATTCTAAGGAGATTTCGAAATTAATTAGATAAAAAAAAATTATGTCACTCTTAAGACGATTCTATTTAGTAGATATCCTTAATAAGTTTTAAAATCACTTCGTGATAACAATGACAGTACTTCATTATTAAACAGGCTCTTTGAAGCACACTGTTTCCACCGACTTTATCAAACAAAACGGTTTTCGCTGAGAATTCAATAAAGGAAATGTGTTACCTAACATATCTTCAGTACCTCACTACAGTTATGTAGTATTTTGTAATGAAGATGCTTGGCTCCACAATCAATGGAGCAGGAAGGATGAAACTTCTTCCTCTCAGTGGTCTTGAATGGACTCGCTCGTCCCGAAACTAGATGAAAGGTTTCAATTCCTTGATGTTATAAAGCCATCAACTTTGTGTCGGCTCTGCTTCTTTAGGTCAGTTTATGTTGTGGAAATTTGAGTTTCTGTAGAGATTCTTGGATTGAACACTGATAGTAGTTGGGGCAGGATTTCCTCATCTTAACATTTATCTTTACGTTTCTTTACATTTCAATTACATTTGTAGGAGTAGTATTACCTATTTGAGGGAGCTATAGGATAGACGTTTTATCATTTTATTTGTAAGAAGTTATCTAGAAATGCTGTTATTTTTGAATGGTGTATTCTATTAAAATATCACATAGTAATATCTATTGTATCCCTCCAGCTATAGAGTGTAATTTTATCGTATATTTTTTGTAAATTAGTCCCTTACCTAAAATACCTATTATCCAAAATTACTGTATTTTGTTTTCTTTTTATTGATTGCACAAGTAATATTGATGATGTTGATGAGTAATATTCATGATGTTTTCCTGTTTCTTTTTCCATTCTTTAGTAAACATTTAATGACAGATAGTAGACAGATTTATAATTGTGCAAGATTTTTCCTTTTGTTTGATGAACAGAAAGTCACTAGAAAATTCTATGACAGATTAACCATATTCTTATTCATTAATTTCCCAAGCTCTCCAACACAAATATAAACTACACTTGATACCATACAAACATGCTTTTATAAATCTTAAAACTCCATAATTAATTTCGAGCTGATACTTCATCTCGTAAAGACAAACGCATCTAATTATTTCCCAAAATCGTGCTTACTCCAAAATCTCTCCAAGCCCAAAAAATGCCCCCTGATATAACAAGATTGATGAGCACGGCCCTTATCGAAAGTCATCCTCCATCAAAAGAAGCACTCTGAAACAAACACCCAAGGCAGAGGGATGAGTCGTGGTCATTAAATACATACCCATCGCGGACCTCAGAGAAAGCGATGATAAAAACGCGCGTCCTTGGGGCTCACCTGGCATTGAAGAAGTTCGTCCAGGAATACCTCTGACGGAATAGGCGTGGAACGACCTTTCGATGTGCCGTTATTAATGGCTCGACCCCCCCTTACCGCACCCCTCCATGAGATACCTGCAGACGATGCGGCGTGACTGGGGATTGGATGCTGGAATCAAGGGGCATCCCTCCAGGGAGGTTTGATGGAAAGGTATGACCTCTTCGGACCCCGTGTTTGATGTTGTTATTGTTTTCAAGGACGGTTACGTCAGTTTTGGGGGGTGAGAGGGCACGCCGACCCCCAACATTGATGGAGGGGGGTGTCTGTGGTGTCTTCTTTGGGTTTGTTCTGTTTACTGAGGATTTTCTGTGTTTTTTTATATGGATTGGAATGACAGTTTTCATGCCATGCTTATGAATCCATGGATTAAGATCAGGAACGTCACACAATTTTATATCTTTTATGACATTGATATTTTCTAAGAGGAGTACTTTTTACTTATTTCTTTATTTTTGCCTTTAGCCCAAAACAAAAATATCTTCCTCCCTCTACTAGAGTTTAAGCTTTTATATTTAGCTTTTTACACTTCATAATCACACACTGTTTTAGGGTGAATTTTTTTCGCTATTTTTTTGAAAATGAAATGAACTATCAGTCTTAATAATTTGCATGTCCCAATTGTATTTACTGAATAGAACCTATTTAAAAATTCAACCACACAAAAGACTACGAATGTGAAGTTCAAAATTAACGTGCATAGGAATATCTTTGTTGCTTAATTTATTAATACTACAAAAACATGACACCTTAGATCTCTTCCAGCTCTACAAAACTTTATCGTTGGAACTTCACTACATAGATTTCCAATCTTGTAACATTTTGGCAATGTATCGGAAAGTACTCTCCTAAAGTTACCTAAAAGTGATAAAGTGCAAGTTATGGAAAAGGGATAAGGAGAGTTATTAGGAGGACGTTCAGAAATTAAAAGATGTTTTTTCCCCAAAATTTTGACTCCTCCCTCTCTTTTGTGAGATTTGGGGAGATTTTTCTGAACGCCTTCTCCCTTAAATTCTAACGTGAGGTTTTCTCTATAGCTCTTAAATTTCTTTGATATGTTCTAGCCGGTAGCCACGTTTGTTTCGGCTTGTCGTTATGACTCTTTACATACACAATACACATTGTAAAATGTTTTATACAAATCCACGTTGAAATCAAAAACATTGTTTTATACGTTGTAATTATCATGACTGACTTGCTAATGATTCGCTGTTTTGAATAATGTGTTCAAGTTCATTGTTCTTAAACTTGTGCTAAAAAGATAAAAGAAAAAAGTATATTCTCTAGCATAAAAGTTGACGGGAGATTTTAATTGACTCTTCCCTCCCTCTGGTGAGATTTAGTGAGATTTTGCTGGACCCCTCCCTCCCTTTTTAACCCCACGTAATTTATGAACTTCCCCGTATAAAGTTTGATATATTTATGCAGTAAATGATGTAAAAGTTGATAACTTCAAATTTAAAAGACTTCATGGTGACAAATCTTCATAAACAGCAAGTCAAATCCTTTTTCAGAAATAAAATAAAAGCTTGCCTCTAAAAAGAGCAACATAATCTTGAATGATTTCTGTGTAAACAGAAGCAGTCGAGCCCGGTATCTAGACTCTCCGACGGGAAATATCAATCAAACAAAATTCATTCGTCCGACCCTGAAGGTTTTTACGGAGGTGTTCTTCGTCAGATAAGTTTCAAAAAGGTAAATCATGGAGGTGTTCTTTTTTTTACTTTTGTGGCTGGAAGCGAAAAACGATAGTTAGGAAGAGTCGATACTCGTTAATGTATCGGAGGGGTCATCGTTTACCCAGGTCTGGTCACCGATTGTATCTGTGGTGACACCTGGGAAGACTGAGAGAAGGCGGTGACCGCCCACTTTTGACCGTATGATAGAGCCCACGTTCATAAAACGTCTTCAAGATAAAAACAAATAAAGCATTTGTTACTACCTCGGCCTTGGGTTACTTGATTGATCAATTATTTTGTCTGTAAATTAAAGAGGGCATAGGTAGTAGGGTAGGGAACTTCTCTCTTTTTGTAGAATACTAATCTAAGTGATGCGTTGTCTGGTAGATTAGATATCTTTGAATTTTTTCATATTTTTGCATTCAACAAAGTTAATTCAACAAGTTAAAATTATACAATCCAACATTTTGATACAAAATCCCCAATTCCTGCTAACTCAACATTTTGAATCGAACTTTTATAAAGGTTTACGAATTTTAAATTCTTGGGAAAGTTATTTCTCTGCACTTTCTGAACTTTTTGTTTGTATCCAAATGATTCGCCCCTATGTTGTTTCCTTTTTTAAAAATTTAATTTACAGAATAAGACAATGAATTATTGTGGTTTGGAAAATTACCAGAATTTCTTACGCAATGAATTGTGTTTGTTTATGCAAGTAAATATTTGGATTAGTTCTTCCGAATTTGAAATAATGCGTGCAATGTGCTTTGAGTTTGGTTCAGTAGGATTTCTCTTAAAAGTCGTAAAACATTGAAAATTTTTACGATTAGTTACATAATGTTTCATTCATTTTTCGTGTCGTTTAAAATTTGAAAATTAACTTTATAGATAATTTTTCACTACAGATTTTATTTAAACGAATTGGTGTTTTTATCATTTTATTACAAAGTAACGAGAATTGACGATATTTAAATTTACTTTCATGAGTGTGAGTAATCAAAAATTATTTCCTAATAAATGTCAATTAATTTAAAGTAAACAATTTAAACACAGATATCGGTGAACGGGTTTTACTTCTCTTGACTTAGTTTCTTCCCTATCCTTTAAGGAGTTCATTAATATTTGCAACCTAAACATAAACCTTTCATTTTTAGAGCACTAGATTCTTTTGTTAAATAGTTTTGAGGTGTATTAATATTTGTGTTTGTTAGAAAAATAACTCGTCACCTACGTCAAACTTAAAACTGAATTCATAATACGTTTGTCTTACAGAACCAAAACACTTACCAATTCTTTCAAAAATGAATGAATTGGAACACATTCTATTATAATGCACCGATCGTTCTGACAGATTTCCATCCATTAGAAACTTCATCTGTTTGCTCTTCGGAGTCCGTTTGTTAGCGGGAGGTTCCTCCTAACCTTCTGAAGTTCCGCTGCATCGGGAGGGTAACATCCCCGGCCATGTTTGAACTAAGATTCGGCATTTATAACCGAGTAACCCCTTCGGCTATTGGGGCATGAAATTTCCCGCCTTTTGATTTTGATTAACTCGTAGCAAAAGGTTTCCTCTTTGAAATATGACCCGCATTGTTAATAAAGCTAAAGCGCGCACTTATAACGGCACAGGCAATATAATGGCAAAAGAAAATCTTGATTAAATATTAAAAAGCGAATGAAAGGAACGTGGAACGCGAATGTGATGGGTAATAGAAAAATCAATGAAGTTCCCACTTTGCTAATTACTTTGCATATGGATGGAGACTGGGGTTTTTCGTTTTATTGATTTGGAAAGGGTGAATTTTCATTTTTATGTGACTTAAACTGGAAGTTAACGGTCTTTTGTAAGGCGTGGTATATAGTTCCAAACTTGGGGCGTCCTCTCCTCATTTGGGAGTTAAGTCTATGAGAAATACGTTTCTGAAGTGTCTCTAGAAGTGGAAATCTGGATGAAGATTTTTCATTGTGTTGATGTTTTCCAGATTCATTGACAAGGACTTGGTGATCTGTTGCGAATTTTATGTTTGGATTAGTTTTATCTCTTGTCATTTCCTTGTGATCACATAAATTAATTTTTTTGATGACAAGACGTGTTTTTTATTAATGAAATATCCTAAAGGAGATAAATATGTTCTGATGCCTAGTTGGAATGAATACTCTTAGTCCATTCGTTCTCATTACTTAGATCTATGAGTAGTAAGGAACTACTTAGAAAAGTTGTAGAGGCGAGAGCAAGTTAACTTGTTAAATTTAATGTATTTCGCAACGATTGATGGAAACTAAGGACTCTGGTTCAATTCAATTACTTCCAGAGCAATGAACTACATCATCTTCTCTTGAAATCTGTATGATAATCTCACAGAGCTACAGATGTTTAGCATTTATAGTGCATGGAAAATTTTTCAGGATTCGTTTAAAGTCCAATTGAAAAAGGAAAGCATGATTCTGTAAAACCAGAGAGATTTCCAAGATGTGAATTTATCCAAGAATTAAACCCTCTGCGTAGCATTTCATTTACTACATTCCTCTTAGGAAAAGCCGACTTAGTGTTTCTAAACCTTTAGGACATTGTTGGAAGTCAACGAAATAATTCTTCAGTGACTGGCTTGAAACATCCCTATCCCATACTTGATACATTTACCCACAGAATACCACAACTGGGTGAAACTTACGAGGAAGGTTTCCATCTCCCCACATAACGCCCTTCGAACCGCTATTGCCTCCGACTCCCCCAATCTCCACTTCGAAATATCGGGATTATTTTCGTCGCCACATTGTTTTGCGGTAATGACCCACTGGAGAGGGTCAGCTTGACCCCCTTACGCAAGGCGACCCTTTGTGTGGAGGAAGTGGGACGTCGGCACTCACTTCCAAATTGGCCGTTTAGAGTGGGTGACGCGCTTCGGCAGTCCTCCTTCACCGAGATGTGATCATGTTCGACTTTTATTACACTTTGGAAGTAAGTCTAATCATGTTCTAAATTATTCCTTTAATGTGATAGATTTCCGATACATCATTTTTACCATATTTGATATGACGCCTTTATGAATCATTTTTATTAGTAATTTCTTTCCCCTTTTCAAATTACACCGTTCCTTTGACGGCATCACAACTATATTTTATGTAATTTCATAAAATTCAAATTATTTATCATGAATATTTATGTACTACTTTGATCTTCTGACTTCTACAACCGTACAAGTAAATTCATCTAATAATATCCCAATCCTTTATTTTGAAAAGCCAATCCAAAGCATAACATCCCCCCCCCACAAAATTTAAAGTGACTTTCAAGATTAGTCTGTGTATTGTTCCCTTCCAATTTTATTAATACTATATATAAAACTATTTCAATTTTTACATATTTCAAGTAAATATCATCATAATTTTTGTGAGTTCTTCCATTCTAATTCAATATTCAAATACACATTACCTTTTTTTTACAGAACAGTTCATGAATCATTTTTGTATATTGTTTTCTTTCATACACAGTTTCTATCACTTCATAAAAACAATTTTTGCATAACATTTCATAATTTATGCTTCAATTAAAACATGACCGTAACATCCATTAGAGTTGTTAATACTTCTAAAAACTATGTTGAAAAAAATATTTATTTTTAATCTATTTACTGCAAAAGATTTGTTAGTGTTTGAATTTATTACATCCACATTAATTTCATAATATGGATATGAGGTGGTGAAAAATAGTATTGAATATTTTCAGAAATTCATTTATTACAAGTTTGTTTGGTGACGTGCATCTGATGTAATTAGTTAAAGAGTTCAAATAAGTTTATTATTTAGTACTATAGTTGTTCTATTTTTATGATTTCTCAATGACAAAAAATCGTAAATTGTATTTTTTACCCTAATTTTAAAAACTAATTTCGTGTTTGAAATCTAGTAAATTAATTTTTTATTTTATTTAAAAATGAAATAAATGTTACGAATAGCAAGCTTTAACTACACAGTTCAAGTATATATTTCCCAATCATGTTACATAGTGTGTTATGTGGTCAATTCATTACCATAATCCCAGTTGCTATGTGGTTGAGAAATTTCTTGCTGTTTGTTTTCAGAGACAAAAGCATATTCTGTGTTGAATTAACTCTTAACTATCAAGGTGATGTAAAAAATAATTTGATTTAAACGGATGATAAATAGCTGATTGATTGATTTAATATTATTTTGTTTTAAACTTGAAAACACTGTTCTTTTAATCTATTTTACTTACAATTTTGAGTTGAAATATTTTCCACACCTAGATTATTATTTAACAAACAATTTTAAATTTAATAAATGAATGAATTTATAACAATAAACGAAGTTAATCTTGCGAAAGAATTTATAATAAGAAAGTGGAGTTTATGAAAGAATTTCTGAGGAGTTTTTGAAATAAAAAAGATTACTTCCTTCATTAACTATATATGCCCACCAAAAGAAATTCTGGATCTACAGTTTTTTAAATGTGAGTACAAAATTGCTTTATAAAAATGTATAGAGGATTTTTTTGCACTAAAATTTATTTTCGCCCTTTTCGTTGTCTTAAAAAATACAACATAAAATCTCCAAGGGATACAATTAATTATTAAAAAGTTCTAAAACTTTTTACGTATTTTTTAAATCCAATTTTTAGTAGTGGAATTTCAATAAATTTTCTAAAATATCCACACGATACTGAATGCATTCACTTTAAATAGTTTAATATTATCATGGCAAATGGTAAACATACTTTGAAATCCTATTTAATTCATTCAAGTGTTTCATAACCTTAAGACTGAATGTATAATATGTATCTCTTTAAACCCCCATCCCTTACACAATCTCTGAAACTCCAACAGAACAATCCCGTATACTACACATCCCTGTTTACATGAAAATACGACCACCTCTTCTTATATGACACCAAAACAAACGCTTCTTAATTGGAGGCGATGCAAATCCAATGATATCTCACTCCTGACACAAAAGCTACGGGGTCCCTTTGTGTGAAACGGAAGGGCGGGGGAGGCCGGATATTTATCGTCTGCTTGACCCACATGCCCCTCGCACGCGCCAACAGTTTTGTGGAATAATCACTTTCTCTTTTCCTGCACACCTTGGAAGCAGCAGGTGGTTGTAAATCAAAAGACCGGGGCTTTTGTCTCACTTTCTCTCTCGCCGTATATATTCCCGAGTGTTTCGCAGTTTTTTCATTTTATTGGAGTGTAAATTAAAGCGCGCGAGTTGGGACGTGAGTGGGTTTTTAGAAAGTATAGCAACGTTGGTTTGTTTTGAGTTTAGGCGGTAAAAAGTGTATGACCTTTCTATGTGACGAAATTTGTTACTTAACAGAGATTTCATCAAACTTTAAATGTATTTTTTCGGCATTTATTTTAGCGTTTCCAGATAGAAAATCCATTGCGAAGACTTTGAATATGGGGTTGGGAGAAAATGGTTAACAGATAAATGTGTCGGAACAAAATAACTTTAATTGGTAACGTTCCACCTAATTAAGTTAAATAAGTGACTCCAGAATGATATTTATTTCTCTGAATTGCATTTACGTTTTCTCAAGTGTTTGATAAATTTAAAATTAATAATTATACATACATTGAAATACACTTATTAACGTAATGCTTTAAAAACAATATTTCAATATTTTTATAATGTTAAAAGAAGTATTAGTAAACCTAAAGATAATATTTTTTTCATACTTCCTGTTTTAATGTATAGGATTGTACGCAAAAGCATATAGCATGTAGGTTTAACAAGTCTATCCTGATTAAAATGTATGTTAAAACAATTTGAAAGCATTTATTATGATTTCATTATTGATCAATATTTTCCTACTTTCCCTTTCAAGAGGCTCCTCCCACTGTTTATGATGCATAAAACATTGGCTTCCTTTCAAATGTAGGTAAGAAAACCCCAATAAAAATCTTAATACATTCATCTCTTGTATTTTTTCCCGATATTTCCCATTCAAACTGACGGCGCATGAAATGCAACCTTGAATTTACTCTTCTTAAGGCCAGGCAAAACCACGATTTTCGCAGAAGACGCTGAATATGAATTGCTTTATAAGTACCCAATGACAACAAATGAAAAATCTAAATATTCTATAAACGGCTGAATTCTGCATGACACTTGCAAAAAAGCTTCCGGCAGGATATCCAGAACGGTTTTGTTGCGTGATCGTTTTTGTGTAAGTTTTCGTACACACTTGAATCGGGTGAATAAATTTTAAGAGGTAGTTACATAAATTGGGTAAACCTTGTTTGAACAATGAAAATGCAATTTAGCTTCCCCTAAGGATCTCTCATCCATGGTTTATGTCGTTTCACTTACCTCAGAAAGATTCCCCGAAAGCACAGTTTTGTCTTCAATATCTTGTTCTTTATGTTTGTGAGTTTTATCCTACGTTTTTACGTTATGACCGATTAAAAAAATAATACAATTAAAAGTATTTTAACTTTGTTTAAAATGGAATGAATCATGAGCTAAATTGCTTCTTTAAAAACTGTTAATGGAATTAAATGATAGCTTTATTTGAATTAATTAAAAATTCATCAACTGATACACGTTACCCCTTAACTGTTTAAAATACTTTTTGATCATTGAAACTTTTAAAAACTCGATGAATTAAACAGTTTAACTGATACACCTAACAACAGATATAAACATTTCTTAAATTTACTGATAATTTAAGATAGGATTTTTTTTTCATTAGACATTATTATGAAAATAAAAGCTCCATTCTTTGAATTAAAAGTTTTCCTGCCAAAAATATTATGAAATCAAAGAAAAAATAATCTTCAAGATTATCAAGTTTTTAATCTGATTTTTATTGCCTTGCAGAATTACCCTAGCTAAAACATACTATTCAGTGTTTTTCATATGCCCATTTATATTTTCATCGAATTCGACACTAAATAACTATTACAAAACATTATCACCTTTTGGATATTATCAATGAGATTCTTCTGTGGATGTGTGTAACCTTTAAAAAGAAGGAAAAGAGCTAGAAAGTGCACGGTCACTTTAAAATCACCTGTTGTCCAAGGCCACTCGATCATTTGAAAGGGAAATCGTGATCAGTTTTCCGGGATGGTTAACTGAAGAAAAGTACCTGCATCCGATTTCTATGATTTCATGGCATAAAGAGTTACAATTATAAACTAAACTTCAAATTAAATCTAAAATAAAGATTACAAGGTGGATTATGCCTTAAAAATTATTTTTATATCTTAATAGATGATCTATTAAAATATAATTTAAAATTCAAGTCTTGTAACCGTGATTTTTAGAAGGAAACTTTTCCCTTACATCTTTACTTCGTGATCCTTGATTATTAAAAAGAAATTGTCTATGATTAAAATTGTCTATGATTAAAAAGTACTTTTTCTGTTCTAGACGAAATCAGTGATCAAAAACCTCAAAAAGTTAACGCAATATTTAATAATCTTTTAATGACTTTGGATTCCTGGATAAAATTGTAAAACACATTCAAAATATTATTCTAAGAATTTTTAAAAACGGATCATTTTCAAAGAGAAATTTTAGATTAAATGAAATCAAAATATTTATATATAAAATTCCTTTCTTGATCAATAGTTCATTCGGCTCCTGAAATAGAACCAAATATTACCTAGTCATCCCTAAAAGGCACTTGTGAACTCCAAACACCCAAAATTAGATTCCGAAAATCAGGTTTCGCTCGACTCTCATAAACAACTTCCATCGAGAACTCGCTCTCAGCACGCAATGGTCATCTATCAGAACTCGGGAAAGTTGAGGTCAAGCCCAACTTCTGTCCTCACGACACAGGGCATTAGGACCCCGCGTCGCGCTTGGCGAACTCGGCGAATTCGCTCTTTTGGAGAAAGCAATTTGCGGGTTCGACTATTCAAAAGCTTTTTCTTGTCGGTCGAATTCATGGAAGTTCGTAGATTTCTCAGGGAGGAAATCGTTCTTTAACAACAATCGGTAAAGGTGAACGGTGTTTTTCGGGAAAGGTGGGTTCTTGATGGTGGGAAGGCTACAAACGGTTGCAGTTATTTCCGTTTTTTTATTATCATTTTTAAATGGGTTTGGTATGGGTGAACTGTTTCTTCATTGCTGTTTTTGAGATTGCGAATTGGATGAATTTAATTAAGATTGTTTTTTCAGTTACCAATCAATCAATTGATTTGATATTTACATTTTTCTAGAAATGAAGTTTAAAGTTTGAGTTCATACGGCTTGTTTTAATTTTATATCACTGATATACAATAAATACACTGATATTTGTTTGAAAGTACATTTTGGAATTCAAAAATAGTATACTGGCTTGATAAACTCGAATAAAAATGACAATGTTTAAAACCCTAACAAAAATGTTAATTTCTTGGAAAATTTACTTGAATCATCTTTTACTCGTAGTTTTATATAAAAACCTCGTAAGCTACACATTAAATATATTCTTGAAGTAGTTTCAAATAAACTACTTGAATGCAGTGATAAAAGAAGGTCTGTTAAAATTTATTAACGAAGCATTTTTTCAGTGCCAGATAAACATTTTTAAATATTAAGAAGTTAGATAATTCTCAACTTTTATTTAAATTAAACAATAAGTATTGTATAGATTCCAAGTCTAAAGCTAGAAAAATTATCCTCCTTGTCACCTTTTACTCGGCGAACGCACTGGGGGAAAGGGAACCCTAAGTGTTTGCTTTTCCCTATCATAGTACACTAACTGGAAAGAGGGATTTACAGGCCACGCTTAGAAGTGATAGGTGCAGATATTTTTGTAAAATCGCATATCAGTGGATGTAGATAGTGAATTTTCACTAACGTAAAATATTAATTTAATTATTAAAGCCTTTAAATTCTAAATATTTTTATTTTAATGGTACCTTTTATTACATTAAATAATAACATTTGTAGTAGCTTGTTTTGTTGTGCCAAGTCACTCTTTTACTTAAAAGTAAAATACAAAGATATATATTTTTTGTTTGAAAATATTACTTAAATTCATGATTTGCAGTGTTTTCTATACAAAAATGTACAATGAATTATGATTTCCTATTTAGATTAATTTTGAGTTCAGTTGAAAAGGATAACAATATTTGGGAATGAACCATAGAATTTTAACATTTTAAGCTCTTTGAGGAAAATTAACCTATATTACCATCAAAAAATTTACAGGCCCCTTTATCACACTCATAAAATGTTTTTTCGCAATAGCATTATACATATTTATTTTGCAAAATGGGGGAAAACTGCACCCTTCCATCTTTGTAAATGACGAGTTTCTTAATTGAAGACTTGAGACCTTCGTTTCTAATGTCAGAAATCTAACTGCGTATATCATACATTTTGTCTATTCATTAAGCCCATCATTTTCTCTTAAAGTGTTCCTCCCTGAGAAATAACTCCTTAAAAACGTTGTTTTGATGCCTGTGAATGACAACTAAACCATCATTAACTCTATCGCAATTGCCACCTCTCAACACACAAAAGAACCGACTGCAACAAAGCCACTGTGACGTCACTGCTTCTTTACGTCACCCTCAGCGACGGTCACGGTCAACCGAGTCGGGACTTCCGGATGTCCTTTCGCTCTTTCTTCAGCTTTGTTTAGAAATTCTAAAACCGGTTGGTCATTTTACATAAATTTAACTTTGATTTGAATTATAAATTAAAGTTATTTTCGCACTTATTTTATGCTGATTCCGAATTGGACTGGAATTTTGGGCATATATTTCAATCAAGTTCTCATTAATGACAAGCAAATAGAATGATAATAAAAAAATTATAAGGCAAGCAAACGGTATTAATTTTTTACAGATTTATACTTTTAATGAAATCCTTGTATAAATAAATACTTTTTCTTCAATAGTCCGCTTAATGTCTTTTTTATTTATTAGGGGTATCTTAATCGTAACCATTTTTATTTCCATGGAATTTTAGAATGTGAAACCTTTTATTAAGATATGCTCTCTTCAGTTAGCTTAATTTAATTTTTCCTTTTTTAAACAAGTCATTTTATTTTTCTAAAACCAGACAAAAAAAAAATTATGACTAGTTTTAGAATTCAATTCAGAACTATAAGGATTTTAAGGGACCAAACAACTCTTCTGCAATTTTATTTTTAACTTTTTATATTATAATAAACCATATTAAAACGGGTAGCTCTGCTTCAGCAGTCATAAAACATGTTAGAGTTTACGTATGTTTTTTTTATTGTTAATGTAGCGTTTCAAAAATACTCAATCAGCTCAAATTAGTTTATTTTCACGATATTGGGTAAATTTCAAGGTTTTTTTAGTTTTCACTTATTTATCCTCTATGAAAACGTAAAAAAAAATAATGAGTATAGGGGATAGTAACAGATGGTAAATTTTAATCTTATAAAAATAGAAATAAATGCGGTGCTCAAAAGATAAGAGCTATTTCTTAGTTTAAAAGAAACTTATTCTTAGCTGTATAAAAAATGTAGACCTCTGTTTTGTAATTTCTCAAACATCTTTTATTGCAAAACGTTTCAAACCCTTCCTTACGCAACTAACAGCTTCCGTTTCCCAACATGACAGGATATAACCACACATTCATCGGTTCCTATTATCCCCTTTTCACTGCGAAGAACCACCTCCGAAATGGCGATGTCACAAAGAAGACACCGTTCGGGGACGATTCCCTTTCGAAAGCATCTCATCTCTTCTATCCATTCTCTTTTCCTCCCCCATTTACCAGCGACTGTGCGTGTAATCGTATGACGAGTCACCGCGTGTCGAGAAGATGCAACTCGCTGGCCGCAACGCTTGACCGCTATAGCGGTCAGTATTACGTGTGGGATCGCCTGGAATTTTTCCATAGGTCGGTCTTCTTTTACAACAACATCTCTCTTTCCTATCGGTTTTTTAATCCCTTAGCGTTAAGTTCTTAAGTGATTGGGATGCGGTGTCTGTGCCTAAGCGGGAAAGTTTTATGAGTTGATGTCTTTTTTTCTTTTATGGAGTGAGTCATCTGTTTGGAGATTTTTTACTGAGATAAATTGGGAAAATTGGTGATTTTTCTATTGTTTTGAAATATAGATGGGGAGATTTTTGTTAATACTTGCCAAAGGTCGCTAGTTTTTTCCTTATGGGCGGTTTAAACTTTGGCTTTTCTTTTGTATGTGTTGTGAAGAAATAGTTTGAGAAGATTTACTTTTTCAAAGAAGTTATATCGCATATTAAATCCTCTTGTTGACTTGTAATGTAATTACATGCTTTCTCGTAGTATTTGTCGTCTTTTCCCAGATTACAGTTATGCACAAAAAGTCTTTTCTCAAACAAAAGGAAGAAGGAAATATAACATAAAGTTACAGGTATTATGCTCCGTCTCAAACTTCGTTTTGGCATCTTACAAGAATACCATTCAGAGAACACTTTCCAAATAAAAAAAGACATAAAAAGAATTACTAAAAACCCCAATCTAGATTCAAAATAAAGCACAAAAATTCATTATTATGCTAAAAGTATGCTTTTTCTTTTATTTTTAAAAAACGTTACAAAATGAAAAAGTTAAATTTGTTTTATGAAAAACCTTTTTCACAAATTAAAAAATGGAGATTAATTTGATTAGATTTGATATATTCCCTAAGCAATCCACTATCTCATAAACGTATCAAATGAACCCAGAAAAAAAGGGAGTAAAGGGAATACTTAAGAACAGTGGTTCCCGATCCGAAGAAATTAAAAAACCTAAACCTAAAGTATCACCATTCACGGACAACCCTAATCCCCTATATCTTTGCTTCTTAGCATTCTTTTGCTCTTCAAAATATCTCTGCTCTGCAGCATCCTTTGCTCTTGATCTTCTCTTTGCTCTTCAGCATCCTTTTGATTTTTTAGTATATATGCTCTTTAGCATATCTTTGCTCTTGGACCTCTTTCTCTGATCTTGAGCGTTTTCAGCATATTCCTTGATACCTTTAAATTCCCTTTTTATAACCATGCATGCATGCTGGTCTCTCAAAGATATCTTAATTTCTCCTAATATTTTTGAAAGTGCTAATATAGCAACTTACTTCTTCGAGGACCACTTATGATCCGTGGACCACCGTTAGGAAACCACTGTCTCAGACCTTAAATCTTTAAAAATGCAGTTTATCACTAGAAATGAGTAAAACACTCCAATAAAGTAGGCAAATAACACGCTATACATCTTCTATAACAGGAGAAAGTGCCATTCCTCCTGTGACATAACTTAAGAACTCGCGTGCAGAGAAAGGACAGGTGACAACAGCGTTCTTCTTTATGAATCAATTTCTGCGTGTCCGACAAGATGATATCTCGTTGCTCGATGCGTGCAATTAAGCAGGGATTGTCCTCCAGGTAACATTAAGGGACGATGATATCGAGCGATGTCATCAGACCACAGCTGCGTGACCAAACGGCTTTGCTCTTGTTTGTTCGTAGGGCCAACACCCTGCCATTAGAATTCATCAAGCAGCCTTTCTTCAGGGAGAGGCTTTGAAAGGGATTCAATCTGGAGATTTGTGTGTGAATAGAGTCCAGTTTGAATGGAGAAGGGAGGATTTTCTAAAAATTGCTTTTTAGAAGAAAAAAAAATACCGTACTCTTGCGTTTCTAATGGTTTTTTATATAGATGTTTCTACTATTTCTATGAAATTTGGATGAATTCCTTCAAATACATGAATTCATGAAAACTAAATATTTCATAGAAAAATATCCAAAATAGTTTAAAACTAATGAAATATACGATAAAAATATTTTTTATGTATCGGTAATTAAAAAATAGCGAAAAAAATCTTTAAAAAATAACTACAGTTTTCATAAAATTAGTCTTTTTAGGGGAAAAAGTAATGGGTTCACTGTTGCTTACTAGAATTTTTTGACGTTTCTATTGTCTCTGGGAACTTAAGTAAATTCGTTTATAAAAAAACTGCAAATATCTGAGAAAAATATACTTTGAGCTGAGAGGAAAAATATTAATGGTAACTTAAATTAATAAAACTACACATTGAAAATACTTTTACCTTCAAATATATTTGGAACATGTAAATAATTTAAAAAGAAAATAATTCCGTATTTTTTTAGTTAATAGAGTTCTTAAAAGTTTTCTTACTTTTTTACCATTATTTTTAGAAAGAAACGCTTGGTTCGATGAATTGATGAATTTATTAGAAGAAACGTTTAGTAAAAAGTTAAGTTATTTTCTAATTTGAATATCTGAATAAATATTTAGCCCTTTAACTTAAAAAAAAATGAAACTCTGTCATACTGTATGGTTATATTAGGAAGTAGGTCTGGTAGTGGTGACTTTTGGAATGCAAATGACCACGAGTTATTTTTCAAAAGAATGACCCACATTTTACTCAGAACTTCCAGATACTTTTGTGGCGAGGAGTGAAGATTACTTCATTCGATCGATGCAAATAAGGAAGAATTTCTATTGAGGTAGCAAGATATTTATGAAGACCTTTTAAAAGGCCAATATTTTCACCACTATGTGCAACAGTGAGAACCATTCTCACCTCGATCAGACCGAATTGTTTAATCATCTCTTATGTCCTTGGTAAGTTAAGAGATATTTCTCTAAATTGTATTCTTTATTTTACATACATCACGTTTTCTACCCCTTGAAACAATGTTTCTCAATCTCGTACTACCCCGTTTTTATAGGTTTAAAGTGAGAGAATTGCCCCAAAAATAGGTAAACTAAAAGATAATTCATCAGCAAAACTACTAACAAGAACAAATAACTAACAGATACAGCTGACTAGAATTAGTTTATCCATATAAATACAGAAGAAGAAAATTTATTTGTGAAAATATTAATAGTGTTCGATACACATTTTTTGAAAAGAAATACCCCAAAGTGATGATATATGAAAAACAAACATCTTGCAAATCAAAAGTAATCATACAATCATTAGCTGATGCCTTTTTTTCCCTTCAACAATCAGGCAAGCCTTACAAGGCTAATTTACCCTCTATTATTTGCTAAATTCACGACTCTCCCATCCTAAAAAGAAAAACGTGAAAAAGCGATAAATAATCATTCTAACCACAGAACCGTATCTAACATATTCCACGACTCTCCTCTCGCAGTTAATTTTTGCTACACGCGAATGTTTCCAAAACATCATCCTTTGATTGGAGGCAACGACTCTCCCCAACACGCAGCACCAGCTTCTCTGTTTTCATTCTTCTCCCTCGACATTCTTCTTTTCGCCGGGAGCTGTGATGGCCGTTTGAGAAACATCTTTTTGAAATTCTGAGCGCGATTCCGTCGTGTTCCGAGAAGCTCCGTAATTTCGGGTTGAGATAAGAAGAGTTTGAAACAAGTGGTTCTGGTTATTAAGAGTAAGGGTTTTGTGGCTTTGGGTTCTCGGAACTGGTTTGGGGAGATACTGAACTTGCGTAATGACCATTTTGTCTCGAGTTGATAAATATGTGTATTATTTCGGTTAAATTGTTCTAAAATCATGTTGTTTGTTAGAATTGTGTACATATTTACTTAATCTATAACATATTTACTTAATATATAACAATCTAAGCAGTTTTTTTCTTCATCAACTTAGAAAACCAAGTATTGTGTTAGTTTACTTTCATTTCAAAGCTACATTTCTTTAAAAAAACATTGTAAATATTTTTTGCAAAATATTTAAAAAAAAAAAGGCCCGTCAAGGTAACAGTTTCATAGGGTATCATAAATTATATTCTAAGCAAGAAGAGAACATAGCAAAGAAAAATTAAAAATCTGCACAGTGAATTATCATACAATAATTTAATCCTTATTATACAATTATTAACTACTAAAAGATGCTATGAAACTAAAAGATGCTTTGAAATACGGGGTCTGGGGGAACTTTATACTCTTGCTTCACAATGTTACATAGTTTCATTTAAAATTTGATCTTCATTTCAAATAGGAGGTGGGAAAATACAGCCATTCTTAAATTGCCTTGTTATATCTGTCCATATAGAAATAAAGGAACCTGCTGGCCCTACGTAGCCTTTTTGGAAAGTAATACATAATCTTTTTCAACACGACATTCCGAACTTTTAAATAGAAACCGGACCATCTTTTTTGTAAGTTATGTTCAGTAAATCGCAAAATTTTCAAAATCTCGGACTTTTAATGAAAAAGATTTTCTACCTTTGTGTCTTCAGCAAAATACTACGACTAGCTATACGGAATTACTTAACAAGGAATATTAAACGAATTCAAATCACAAGGCTGTAAATTTCTTCAATTAGGATCTACTCCATCAAAATTTTGAAAAATTCCTTACTGGATTTGAAATTGTTTTGAACGCTACACATGGTCAATGCCTCTCCCCATCAATCCGTTAATGTGGCCATCATCATGGGCGCAAAGTGCTGCGACAGGTATATAAGGGGGTGTTCGCGGAAGTGGAGAGGAACGCGTAGGTCGATGACTGCAGTCACCTCTCGGCGACACGGACGGAATGCGCGCTTCCTTCCCCACCTCGGACACCTTCTTCCATTCCATTCCACTCCGAAACTCGTTACTCTCTCCATCCGCTCGTTTTTTCTCTCTCTCCTCCGGGCCATTTTTTAGGTTGTGGAATTCGTTTTCGAAGCGGAATCGTCTCATAACGAAAATGAGAAGGGTCGCGGGTCCCTCGTTGGGTTTGGGTGGATCGGTTGGTGATGAGACAGA